>CANJKZ010000736.1:4207500-4802500 GCA_947471745.1 Closterium sp. Naga37s-1
GACCATTTTTGAGTCGACTCAAAAATCGACTCATGCGTTGGTTAGTGGACCATTTTTGAGTCGACTCAAAAATCGACTCATGCGTTGGTTAGTGGACCATTTTTGAGTCGACTCAAAAATCGACTCATGCGTTGGTTAGTGGACCATTTTTGAGTCGACTCAAAAATCGACTCATGCGTTGGTTAGTGGACCATTTTTGAGTCGACTCAAAAATCGACTCATGCGTTGGTTAGTGGACCATTTTTGAGTCGACTCAAAAATCGACTCATGCGTTGGTTAGTGGACCATTTTTGAGTCGACTCAAAAATCGACTCATGCGTTGGTTAGTGGACCATTTTTGAGTCGACTCAAAAATCGACTCATGCGTTGGTTAGTGGACCATTTTTGAGTCGACTCAAAAATCGACTCATGCGTTGGTTAGTGGACCATTTTTGAGTCGACTCAAAAATCGACTCATGCGTTGGTTAGTGGACCATTTTTGAGTCGACTCAAAAATCGACTCATGCGTTGGTTAGTGGACCATTTTTGAGTCGACTCAAAAATCGACTCATGCGTTGGTTAGTGGACCATTTTTGAGTCGACTCAAAAATCGACTCATGCGTTGGTTAGTGGACCATTTTTGAGTCGACTCAAAAATCGACTCATGCGTTGGTTAGTGGACCATTTTTGAGTCGACTCAAAAATCGACTCATGCGTTGGTTAGTGGACCATTTTTGAGTCGACTCAAAAATCGACTCATGCGTTGGTTAGTGGACCATTTTTGAGTCGACTCAAAAATCGACTCATGCGTTGGTTAGTGGACCATTTTTGAGTCGACTCAAAAATCGACTCATGCGTTGGTTAGTGGACCATTTTTGAGTCGACTCAAAAATCGACTCATGCGTTGGTTAGTGGACCATTTTTGAGTCGACTCAAAAATCGACTCATGCGTTGGTTAGTGGACCATTTTTGAGTCGACTCAAAAATCGACTCATGCGTTGGTTAGTGGACCATTTTTGAGTCGACTCAAAAATCGACTCATGCGTTGGTTAGTGGACCATTTTTGAGTCGACTCAAAAATCGACTCATGCGTTGGTTAGTGGACCATTTTTGAGTCGACTCAAAAATCGACTCATGCGTTGGTTAGTGGACCATTTTTGAGTCGACTCAAAAATCGACTCATGCGTTGGTTAGTGGACCATTTTTGAGTCGACTCAAAAATCGACTCATGCGTTGGTTAGTGGACCATTTTTGAGTCGACTCAAAAATCGACTCATGCGTTGGTTAGTGGACCATTTTTGAGTCGACTCAAAAATCGACTCATGCGTTGGTTAGTGGACCATTTTTGAGTCGACTCAAAAATCGACTCATGCGTTGGTTAGTGGACCATTTTTGAGTCGACTCAAAAATCGACTCATGCGTTGGTTAGTGGACCATTTTTGAGTCGACTCAAAAATCGACTCATGCGTTGGTTAGTGGACCATTTTTGAGTCGACTCAAAAATCGACTCATGCGTTGGTTAGTGGACCATTTTTGAGTCGACTCAAAAATCGACTCATGCGTTGGTTAGTGGACCATTTTTGAGTCGACTCAAAAATCGACTCATGCGTTGGTTAGTGGACCATTTTTGAGTCGACTCCAAAATCGACTCATGCGTTGGTTAGTGGACCATTTTTGAGTCGACTCAAAAATCGACTCATGCGTTGGTTAGTGGACCATTTTTGAGTCGACTCAAAAATCGACTCATGCGTTGGTTAGTGGACCATTTTTGAGTCGACTCAAAAATCGACTCATGCGTTGGTTAGTGGACCATTTTTGAGTCGACTCAAAAATCGACTCATGCGTTGGTTAGTGGACCATTTTTGAGTCGACTCAAAAATCGACTCATGCGTTGGTTAGTGGACCATTTTTGAGTCGACTCAAAAATCGACTCATGCGTTGGTTAGTGGACCATTTTTGAGTCGACTCAAAAATCGACTCATGCGTTGGTTAGTGGACCATTTTTGAGTCGACTCGACTCAAAAATCGACTCATGCGTTGGTTAGTGGACCATTTTTGAGTCGACTCAAAAATCGACTCATGCGTTGGTTAGTGGACCATTTTTGAGTCGACTCAAAAATCGACTCATGCGTTGGTTAGTGGACCATTTTTGAGTCGACTCAAAAATCGACTCATGCGTTGGTTAGTGGACCATTTTTGAGTCGACTCCAAAATCGACTCATGCGTTGGTTAGTGGACCATTTTTGAGTCGACTCAAAAATCGACTCATGCGTTGGTTAGTGGACCATTTTTGAGTCGACTCAAAAATCGACTCATGCGTTGGTTAGTGGACCATTTTTGAGTCGACTCAAAAATCGACTCATGCGTTGGTTAGTGGACCATTTTTGAGTCGACTCAAAAATCGACTCATGCGTTGGTTAGTGGACCATTTTTGAGTCGACTCAAAAATCGACTCATGCGTTGGTTAGTGGACCATTTTTGAGTCGACTCAAAAATCGACTCATGCGTTGGTTAGTGGACCATTTTTGAGTCGACTCAAAAATCGACTCATGCGTTGGTTAGTGGACCATTTTTGAGTCGACTCAAAAATCGACTCATGCGTTGGTTAGTGGACCATTTTTGAGTCGACTCAAAAATCGACTCATGCGTTGGTTAGTGGACCATTTTTGAGTCGACTCAAAAATCGACTCATGCGTTGGTTAGTGGACCATTTTTGAGTCGACTCAAAAATCGACTCATGCGTTGGTTAGTGGACCATTTTTGAGTCGACTCAAAAATCGACTCATGCGTTGGTTAGTGGACCATTTTTGAGTCGACTCAAAAATCGACTCATGCGTTGGTTAGTGGACCATTTTTGAGTCGACTCAAAAATCGACTCATGCGTTGGTTAGTGGACCATTTTTGAGTCGACTCAAAAATCGACTCATGCGTTGGTTAGTGGACCATTTTTGAGTCGACTCAAAAATCGACTCATGCGTTGGTTAGTGGACCATTTTTGAGTCGACTCAAAAATCGACTCATGCGTTGGTTAGTGGACCATTTTTGAGTCGACTCAAAAATCGACTCATGCGTTGGTTAGTGGACCATTTTTGAGTCGACTCAAAAATCGACTCATGCGTTGGTTAGTGGACCATTTTTGAGTCGACTCAAAAATCGACTCATGCGTTGGTTAGTGGACCATTTTTGAGTCGACTCAAAAATCGACTCATGCGTTGGTTAGTGGACCATTTTTGAGTCGACTCAAAAATCGACTCATGCGTTGGTTAGTGGACCATTTTTGAGTCGACTCAAAAATCGACTCATGCGTTGGTTAGTGGACCATTTTTGAGTCGACTCAAAAATCGACTCATGCGTTGGTTAGTGGACCATTTTTGAGTCGACTCCAAAATCGACTCATGCGTTGGTTAGTGGACCATTTTTGAGTCGACTCAAAAATCGACTCATGCGTTGGTTAGTGGACCATTTTTGAGTCGACTCAAAAATCGACTCATGCGTTGGTTAGTGGACCATTTTTGAGTCGACTCAAAAATCGACTCATGCGTTGGTTAGTGGACCATTTTTGAGTCGACTCAAAAATCGACTCATGCGTTGGTTAGTGGACCATTTTTGAGTCGACTCAAAAATCGACTCATGCGTTGGTTAGTGGACCATTTTTGAGTCGACTCAAAAATCGACTCATGCGTTGGGTAGTGGACCATTTTTGAGTCGACTCAAAAATCGACTCATGCGTTGGTTAGTGGACCATTTTTGAGTCGACTCAAAAATCGACTCATGCGTTGGTTAGTGGACCATTTTTGAGTCGACTCAAAAATCGACTCATGCGTTGGTTAGTGGACCATTTTTGAGTCGACTCAAAAATCGACTCATGCGTTGGTTAGTGGACCATTTTTGAGTCGACTCAAAAATCGACTCATGCGTTGGTTAGTGGACCATTTTTGAGTCGACTCAAAAATCGACTCATGCGTTGGTTAGTGGACCATTTTTGAGTCGACTCAAAAATCGACTCATGCGTTGGTTAGTGGACCATTTTTGAGTCGACTCAAAAATCGACTCATGCGTTGGTTAGTGGACCATTTTTGAGTCGACTCCAAAATCGACTCATGCGTTGGTTAGTGGACCATTTTTGAGTCGACTCAAAAATCGACTCATGCGTTGGTTAGTGGACCATTTTTGAGTCGACTCAAAAATCGACTCATGCGTTGGTTAGTGGACCATTTTTGAGTCGACTCAAAAATCGACTCATGCGTTGGTTAGTGGACCATTTTTGAGTCGACTCAAAAATCGACTCATGCGTTGGTTAGTGGACCATTTTTGAGTCGACTCAAAAATCGACTCATGCGTTGGTTAGTGGACCATTTTTGAGTCGACTCAAAAATCGACTCATGCGTTGGTTAGTGGACCATTTTTGAGTCGACTCAAAAATCGACTCATGCGTTGGTTAGTGGACCATTTTTGAGTCGACTCAAAAATCGACTCATGCGTTGGTTAGTGGACCATTTTTGAGTCGACTCAAAAATCGACTCATGCGTTGGTTAGTGGACCATTTTTGAGTCGACTCAAAAATCGACTCATGCGTTGGTTAGTGGACCATTTTTGAGTCGACTCAAAAATCGACTCATGCGTTGGTTAGTGGACCATTTTTGAGTCGACTCAAAAATCGACTCATGCGTTGGTTAGTGGACCATTTTTGAGTCGACTCAAAAATCGACTCATGCGTTGGTTAGTGGACCATTTTTGAGTCGACTCCAAAATCGACTCATGCGTTGGTTAGTGGACCATTTTTGAGTCGACTCAAAAATCGACTCATGCGTTGGTTAGTGGACCATTTTTGAGTCGACTCAAAAATCGACTCATGCGTTGGTTAGTGGACCATTTTTGAGTCGACTCAAAAATCGACTCATGCGTTGGTTAGTGGACCATTTTTGAGTCGACTCAAAAATCGACTCATGCGTTGGTTAGTGGACCATTTTTGAGTCGACTCAAAAATCGACTCATGCGTTGGGTAGTGGACCATTTTTGAGTCGACTCAAAAATCGACTCATGCGTTGGTTAGTGGACCATTTTTGAGTCGACTCAAAAATCGACTCATGCGTTGGTTAGTGGACCATTTTTGAGTCGACTCAAAAATCGACTCATGCGTTGGTTAGTGGACCATTTTTGAGTCGACTCAAAAATCGACTCATGCGTTGGTTAGTGGACCATTTTTGAGTCGACTCAAAAATCGACTCATGCGTTGGTTAGTGGACCATTTTTGAGTCGACTCAAAAATCGACTCATGCGTTGGTTAGTGGACCATTTTTGAGTCGACTCAAAAATCGACTCATGCGTTGGTTAGTGGACCATTTTTGAGTCGACTCAAAAATCGACTCATGCGTTGGTTAGTGGACCATTTTTGAGTCGACTCAAAAATCGACTCATGCGTTGGTTAGTGGACCATTTTTGAGTCGACTCAAAAATCGACTCATGCGTTGGTTAGTGGACCATTTTTGAGTCGACTCAAAAATCGACTCATGCGTTGGTTAGTGGACCATTTTTGAGTCGACTCCAAAATCGACTCATGCGTTGGTTAGTGGACCATTTTTGAGTCGACTCAAAAATCGACTCATGCGTTGGTTAGTGGACCATTTTTGAGTCGACTCAAAAATCGACTCATGCGTTGGTTAGTGGACCATTTTTGAGTCGACTCAAAAATCGACTCATGCGTTGGTTAGTGGACCATTTTTGAGTCGACTCAAAAATCGACTCATGCGTTGGTTAGTGGACCATTTTTGAGTCGACTCAAAAATCGACTCATGCGTTGGGTAGTGGACCATTTTTGAGTCGACTCAAAAATCGACTCATGCGTTGGTTAGTGGACCATTTTTGAGTCGACTCAAAAATCGACTCATGCGTTGGTTAGTGGACCATTTTTGAGTCGACTCAAAAATCGACTCATGCGTTGGTTAGTGGACCATTTTTGAGTCGACTCAAAAATCGACTCATGCGTTGGTTAGTGGACCATTTTTGAGTCGACTCAAAAATCGACTCATGCGTTGGTTAGTGGACCATTTTTGAGTCGACTCAAAAATCGACTCATGCGTTGGTTAGTGGACCATTTTTGAGTCGACTCAAAAATCGACTCATGCGTTGGTTAGTGGACCATTTTTGAGTCGACTCAAAAATCGACTCATGCGTTGGTTAGTGGACCATTTTTGAGTCGACTCAAAAATCGACTCATGCGTTGGTTAGTGGACCATTTTTGAGTCGACTCAAAAATCGACTCATGCGTTGGTTAGTGGACCATTTTTGAGTCGACTCAAAAATCGACTCATGCGTTGGTTAGTGGACCATTTTTGAGTCGACTCAAAAATCGACTCATGCGTTGGTTAGTGGACCATTTTTGAGTCGACTCAAAAATCGACTCATGCGTTGGTTAGTGGACCATTTTTGAGTCGACTCAAAAATCGACTCATGCGTTGGTTAGTGGACCATTTTTGAGTCGACTCAAAAATCGACTCATGCGTTGGTTAGTGGACCATTTTTGAGTCGACTCAAAAATCGACTCATGCGTTGGTTAGTGGACCATTTTTGAGTCGACTCAAAAATCGACTCATGCGTTGGTTAGTGGACCATTTTTGAGTCGACTCAAAAATCGACTCATGCGTTGGTTAGTGGACCATTTTTGAGTCGACTCAAAAATCGACTCATGCGTTGGTTAGTGGACCATTTTTGAGTCGACTCAAAAATCGACTCATGCGTTGGTTAGTGGACCATTTTTGAGTCGACTCAAAAATCGACTCATGCGTTGGTTAGTGGACCATTTTTGAGTCGACTCAAAAATCGACTCATGCGTTGGTTAGTGGACCATTTTTGAGTCGACTCAAAAATCGACTCATGCGTTGGTTAGTGGACCATTTTTGAGTCGACTCAAAAATCGACTCATGCGTTGGTTAGTGGACCATTTTTGAGTCGACTCAAAAATCGACTCATGCGTTGGTTAGTGGACCATTTTTGAGTCGACTCAAAAATCGACTCATGCGTTGGTTAGTGGACCATTTTTGAGTCGACTCCAAAATCGACTCATGCGTTGGTTAGTGGACCATTTTTGAGTCGACTCAAAAATCGACTCATGCGTTGGTTAGTGGACCATTTTTGAGTCGACTCAAAAATCGACTCATGCGTTGGTTAGTGGACCATTTTTGAGTCGACTCAAAAATCGACTCATGCGTTGGTTAGTGGACCATTTTTGAGTCGACTCAAAAATCGACTCATGCGTTGGTTAGTGGACCATTTTTGAGTCGACTCAAAAATCGACTCATGCGTTGGTTAGTGGACCATTTTTGAGTCGACTCAAAAATCGACTCATGCGTTGGTTAGTGGACCATTTTTGAGTCGACTCAAAAATCGACTCATGCGTTGGTTAGTGGACCATTTTTGAGTCGACTCCAAAATCGACTCATGCGTTGGTTAGTGGACCATTTTTGAGTCGACTCAAAAATCGACTCATGCGTTGGTTAGTGGACCATTTTTGAGTCGACTCAAAAATCGACTCATGCGTTGGTTAGTGGACCATTTTTGAGTCGACTCAAAAATCGACTCATGCGTTGGTTAGTGGACCATTTTTGAGTCGACTCAAAAATCGACTCATGCGTTGGTTAGTGGACCATTTTTGAGTCGACTCAAAAATCGACTCATGCGTTGGTTAGTGGACCATTTTTGAGTCGACTCGACTCAAAAATCGACTCATGCGTTGGTTAGTGGACCATTTTTGAGTCGACTCAAAAATCGACTCATGCGTTGGTTAGTGGACCATTTTTGAGTCGACTCAAAAATCGACTCATGCGTTGGTTAGTGGACCATTTTTGAGTCGACTCAAAAATCGACTCATGCGTTGGTTAGTGGACCATTTTTGAGTCGACTCAAAAATCGACTCATGCGTTGGTTAGTGGACCATTTTTGAGTCGACTCAAAAATCGACTCATGCGTTGGTTAGTGGACCATTTTTGAGTCGACTCAAAAATCGACTCATGCGTTGGTTAGTGGACCATTTTTGAGTCGACTCAAAAATCGACTCATGCGTTGGTTAGTGGACCATTTTTGAGTCGACTCAAAAATCGACTCATGCGTTGGTTAGTGGACCATTTTTGAGTCGACTCAAAAATCGACTCATGCGTTGGTTAGTGGACCATTTTTGAGTCGACTCAAAAATCGACTCATGCGTTGGTTAGTGGACCATTTTTGAGTCGACTCAAAAATCGACTCATGCGTTGGTTAGTGGACCATTTTTGAGTCGACTCAAAAATCGACTCATGCGTTGGTTAGTGGACCATTTTTGAGTCGACTCAAAAATCGACTCATGCGTTGGTTAGTGGACCATTTTTGAGTCGACTCAAAAATCGACTCATGCGTTGGTTAGTGGACCATTTTTGAGTCGACTCAAAAATCGACTCATGCGTTGGTTAGTGGACCATTTTTGAGTCGACTCAAAAATCGACTCATGCGTTGGTTAGTGGACCATTTTTGAGTCGACTCAAAAATCGACTCATGCGTTGGTTAGTGGACCATTTTTGAGTCGACTCAAAAATCGACTCATGCGTTGGTTAGTGGACCATTTTTGAGTCGACTCAAAAATCGACTCATGCGTTGGTTAGTGGACCATTTTTGAGTCGACTCAAAAATCGACTCATGCGTTGGTTAGTGGACCATTTTTGAGTCGACTCAAAAATCGACTCATGCGTTGGTTAGTGGACCATTTTTGAGTCGACTCAAAAATCGACTCATGCGTTGGTTAGTGGACCATTTTTGAGTCGACTCAAAATCGACTCATGCGTTGGTTAGTGGACCATTTTTGAGTCGACTCAAAAATCGACTCATGCGTTGGTTAGTGGACCATTTTTGAGTCGACTCAAAAATCGACTCATGCGTTGGTTAGTGGACCATTTTTGAGTCGACTCAAAAATCGACTCATGCGTTGGTTAGTGGACCATTTTTGAGTCGACTCAAAAATCGACTCATGCGTTGGTTAGTGGACCATTTTTGAGTCGACTCAAAAATCGACTCATGCGTTGGTTAGTGGACCATTTTTGAGTCGACTCAAAAATCGACTCATGCGTTGGTTAGTGGACCATTTTTGAGTCGACTCAAAAATCGACTCATGCGTTGGTTAGTGGACCATTTTTGAGTCGACTCAAAAATCGACTCATGCGTTGGTTAGTGGACCATTTTTGAGTCGACTCAAAAATCGACTCATGCGTTGGTTAGTGGACCATTTTTGAGTCGACTCAAAAATCGACTCATGCGTTGGTTAGTGGACCATTTTTGAGTCGACTCAAAAATCGACTCATGCGTTGGTTAGTGGACCATTTTTGAGTCGACTCAAAAATCGACTCATGCGTTGGTTAGTGGACCATTTTTGAGTCGACTCAAAAATCGACTCATGCGTTGGTTAGTGGACCATTTTTGAGTCGACTCAAAAATCGACTCATGCGTTGGTTAGTGGACCATTTTTGAGTCGACTCAAAAATCGACTCATGCGTTGGTTAGTGGACCATTTTTGAGTCGACTCAAAAATCGACTCATGCGTTGGTTAGTGGACCATTTTTGAGTCGACTCAAAAATCGACTCATGCGTTGGTTAGTGGACCATTTTTGAGTCGACTCAAAAATCGACTCATGCGTTGGTTAGTGGACCATTTTTGAGTCGACTCAAAAATCGACTCATGCGTTGGTTAGTGGACCATTTTTGAGTCGACTCCAAAATCGACTCATGCGTTGGTTAGTGGACCATTTTTGAGTCGACTCAAAAATCGACTCATGCGTTGGTTAGTGGACCATTTTTGAGTCGACTCAAAAATCGACTCATGCGTTGGTTAGTGGACCATTTTTGAGTCGACTCAAAAATCGACTCATGCGTTGGTTAGTGGACCATTTTTGAGTCGACTAAAAAATCGACTCATGCGTTGGTTAGTGGACCATTTTTGAGTCGACTCAAAAATCGACTCATGCGTTGGTTAGTGGACCATTTTTGAGTCGACTCAAAAATCGACTCATGCGTTGGGTAGTGGACCATTTTTGAGTCGACTCAAAAATCGACTCATGCGTTGGTTAGTGGACCATTTTTGAGTCGACTCAAAAATCGACTCATGCGTTGGTTAGTGGACCATTTTTGAGTCGACTCAAAAATCGACTCATGCGTTGGTTAGTGGACCATTTTTGAGTCGACTCAAAAATCGACTCATGCGTTGGTTAGTGGACCATTTTTGAGTCGACTCAAAAATCGACTCATGCGTTGGTTAGTGGACCATTTTTGAGTCGACTCAAAAATCGACTCATGCGTTGGTTAGTGGACCATTTTTGAGTCGACTCAAAAATCGACTCATGCGTTGGTTAGTGGACCATTTTTGAGTCGACTCAAAAATCGACTCATGCGTTGGTTAGTGGACCATTTTTGAGTCGACTCAAAAATCGACTCATGCGTTGGTTAGTGGACCATTTTTGAGTCGACTCAAAAATCGACTCATGCGTTGGTTAGTGGACCATTTTTGAGTCGACTCAAAAATCGACTCATGCGTTGGTTAGTGGACCATTTTTGAGTCGACTCAAAAATCGACTCATGCGTTGGTTAGTGGACCATTTTTGAGTCGACTCAAAAATCGACTCATGCGTTGGTTAGTGGACCATTTTTGAGTCGACTCAAAAATCGACTCATGCGTTGGTTAGTGGACCATTTTTGAGTCGACTCAAAAATCGACTCATGCGTTGGTTAGTGGACCATTTTTGAGTCGACTCAAAAATCGACTCATGCGTTGGTTAGTGGACCATTTTTGAGTCGACTCAAAAATCGACTCATGCGTTGGTTAGTGGACCATTTTTGAGTCGACTCAAAAATCGACTCATGCGTTGGTTAGTGGACCATTTTTGAGTCGACTCAAAAATCGACTCATGCGTTGGTTAGTGGACCATTTTTGAGTCGACTCAAAAATCGACTCATGCGTTGGTTAGTGGACCATTTTTGAGTCGACTCAAAAATCGACTCATGCGTTGGTTAGTGGACCATTTTTGAGTCGACTCAAAAATCGACTCATGCGTTGGTTAGTGGACCATTTTTGAGTCGACTCGACTCAAAAATCGACTCATGCGTTGGTTAGTGGACCATTTTTGAGTCGACTCAAAAATCGATTCATGCGTTGGTTAGTGGACCATTTTTGAGTCGACTCAAAAATCGACTCATGCGTTGGTTAGTGGACCATTTTTGAGTCGACTCAAAAATCGACTCATGCGTTGGTTAGTGGACCATTTTTGAGTCGACTCCAAAATCGACTCATGCGTTGGTTAGTGGACCATTTTTGAGTCGACTCAAAAATCGACTCATGCGTTGGTTAGTGGACCATTTTTGAGTCGACTCAAAAATCGACTCATGCGTTGGTTAGTGGACCATTTTTGAGTCGACTCAAAAATCGACTCATGCGTTGGTTAGTGGACCATTTTTGAGTCGACTCAAAAATCGACTCATGCGTTGGTTAGTGGACCATTTTTGAGTCGACTCAAAAATCGACTCATGCGTTGGTTAGTGGACCATTTTTGAGTCGACTCAAAAATCGACTCATGCGTTGGTTAGTGGACCATTTTTGAGTCGACTCAAAAATCGACTCATGCGTTGGTTAGTGGACCATTTTTGAGTCGACTCAAAAATCGACTCATGCGTTGGTTAGTGGACCATTTTTGAGTCGACTCAAAAATCGACTCATGCGTTGGTTAGTGGACCATTTTTGAGTCGACTCAAAAATCGACTCATGCGTTGGTTAGTGGACCATTTTTGAGTCGACTCAAAAATCGACTCATGCGTTGGTTAGTGGACCATTTTTGAGTCGACTCAAAAATCGACTCATGCGTTGGTTAGTGGACCATTTTTGAGTCGACTCAAAAATCGACTCATGCGTTGGTTAGTGGACCATTTTTGAGTCGACTCAAAAATCGACTCATGCGTTGGTTAGTGGACCATTTTTGAGTCGACTCAAAAATCGACTCATGCGTTGGTTAGTGGACCATTTTTGAGTCGACTCAAAAATCGACTCATGCGTTGGTTAGTGGACCATTTTTGAGTCGACTCAAAAATCGACTCATGCGTTGGTTAGTGGACCATTTTTGAGTCGACTCAAAAATCGACTCATGCGTTGGTTAGTGGACCATTTTTGAGTCGACTCAAAAATCGACTCATGCGTTGGTTAGTGGACCATTTTTGAGTCGACTCAAAAATCGACTCATGCGTTGGTTAGTGGACCATTTTTGAGTCGACTCGACTCAAAAATCGACTCATGCGTTGGTTAGTGGACCATTTTTGAGTCGACTCAAAAATCGACTCATGCGTTGGTTAGTGGACCATTTTTGAGTCGACTCAAAAATCGACTCATGCGTTGGTTAGTGGACCATTTTTGAGTCGACTCAAAAATCGACTCATGCGTTGGTTAGTGGACCATTTTTGAGTCGACTCCAAAATCGACTCATGCGTTGGTTAGTGGACCATTTTTGAGTCGACTCAAAAATCGACTCATGCGTTGGTTAGTGGACCATTTTTGAGTCGACTCAAAAATCGACTCATGCGTTGGTTAGTGGACCATTTTTGAGTCGACTCAAAAATCGACTCATGCGTTGGTTAGTGGACCATTTTTGAGTCGACTCAAAAATCGACTCATGCGTTGGTTAGTGGACCATTTTTGAGTCGACTCAAAAATCGACTCATGCGTTGGTTAGTGGACCATTTTTGAGTCGACTCAAAAATCGACTCATGCGTTGGTTAGTGGACCATTTTTGAGTCGACTCAAAAATCGACTCATGCGTTGGTTAGTGGACCATTTTTGAGTCGACTCAAAAATCGACTCATGCGTTGGTTAGTGGACCATTTTTGAGTCGACTCAAAAATCGACTCATGCGTTGGTTAGTGGACCATTTTTGAGTCGACTCAAAAATCGACTCATGCGTTGGTTAGTGGACCATTTTTGAGTCGACTCAAAAATCGACTCATGCGTTGGTTAGTGGACCATTTTTGAGTCGACTCAAAAATCGACTCATGCGTTGGTTAGTGGACCATTTTTGAGTCGACTCAAAAATCGACTCATGCGTTGGTTAGTGGACCATTTTTGAGTCGACTCAAAAATCGACTCATGCGTTGGTTAGTGGACCATTTTTGAGTCGACTCAAAAATCGACTCATGCGTTGGTTAGTGGACCATTTTTGAGTCGACTCAAAAATCGACTCATGCGTTGGTTAGTGGACCATTTTTGAGTCGACTCAAAAATCGACTCATGCGTTGGTTAGTGGACCATTTTTGAGTCGACTCAAAAATCGACTCATGCGTTGGTTAGTGGACCATTTTTGAGTCGACTCAAAAATCGACTCATGCGTTGGTTAGTGGACCATTTTTGAGTCGACTCAAAAATCGACTCATGCGTTGGTTAGTGGACCATTTTTGAGTCGACTCAAAAATCGACTCATGCGTTGGTTAGTGGACCATTTTTGAGTCGACTCAAAAATCGACTCATGCGTTGGTTAGTGGACCATTTTTGAGTCGACTCAAAAATCGACTCATGCGTTGGTTAGTGGACCATTTTTGAGTCGACTCAAAAATCGACTCATGCGTTGGTTAGTGGACCATTTTTGAGTCGACTCAAAAATCGACTCATGCGTTGGTTAGTGGACCATTTTTGAGTCGACTCAAAAATCGACTCATGCGTTGGTTAGTGGACCATTTTTGAGTCGACTCAAAAATCGACTCATGCGTTGGTTAGTGGACCATTTTTGAGTCGACTCAAAAATCGACTCATGCGTTGGTTAGTGGACCATTTTTGAGTCGACTCAAAAATCGACTCATGCGTTGGTTAGTGGACCATTTTTGAGTCGACTCAAAAATCGACTCATGCGTTGGTTAGTGGACCATTTTTGAGTCGACTCAAAAATCGACTCATGCGTTGGTTAGTGGACCATTTTTGAGTCGACTCAAAAATCGACTCATGCGTTGGTTAGTGGACCATTTTTGAGTCGACTCAAAAATCGACTCATGCGTTGGTTAGTGGACCATTTTTGAGTCGACTCAAAAATCGACTCATGCGTTGGTTAGTGGACCATTTTTGAGTCGACTCAAAAATCGACTCATGCGTTGGTTAGTGGACCATTTTTGAGTCGACTCAAAAATCGACTCATGCGTTGGTTAGTGGACCATTTTTGAGTCGACTCAAAAATCGACTCATGCGTTGGTTAGTGGACCATTTTTGAGTCGACTCAAAAATCGACTCATGCGTTGGTTAGTGGACCATTTTTGAGTCGACTCAAAAATCGACTCATGCGTTGGTTAGTGGACCATTTTTGAGTCGACTCAAAAATCGACTCATGCGTTGGTTAGTGGACCATTTTTGAGTCGACTCAAAAATCGACTCATGCGTTGGTTAGTGGACCATTTTTGAGTCGACTCAAAAATCGACTCATGCGTTGGTTAGTGGACCATTTTTGAGTCGACTCAAAAATCGACTCATGCGTTGGTTAGTGGACCATTTTTGAGTCGACTCAAAAATCGACTCATGCGTTGGTTAGTGGACCATTTTTGAGTCGACTCAAAAATCGACTCATGCGTTGGTTAGTGGACCATTTTTGAGTCGACTCAAAAATCGACTCATGCGTTGGTTAGTGGACCATTTTTGAGTCGACTCAAAAATCGACTCATGCGTTGGTTAGTGGACCATTTTTGAGTCGACTCAAAAATCGACTCATGCGTTGGTTAGTGGACCATTTTTGAGTCGACTCAAAAATCGACTCATGCGTTGGTTAGTGGACCATTTTTGAGTCGACTCAAAAATCGACTCATGCGTTGGTTAGTGGACCATTTTTGAGTCGACTCAAAAATCGACTCATGCGTTGGTTAGTGGACCATTTTTGAGTCGACTCAAAAATCGACTCATGCGTTGGTTAGTGGACCATTTTTGAGTCGACTCAAAAATCGACTCATGCGTTGGTTAGTGGACCATTTTTGAGTCGACTCAAAAATCGACTCATGCGTTGGTTAGTGGACCATTTTTGAGTCGACTCAAAAATCGACTCATGCGTTGGTTAGTGGACCATTTTTGAGTCGACTCAAAAATCGACTCATGCGTTGGTTAGTGGACCATTTTTGAGTCGACTCAAAAATCGACTCATGCGTTGGTTAGTGGACCATTTTTGAGTCGACTCAAAAATCGACTCATGCGTTGGTTAGTGGACCATTTTTGAGTCGACTCAAAAATCGACTCATGCGTTGGTTAGTGGACCATTTTTGAGTCGACTCAAAAATCGACTCATGCGTTGGTTAGTGGACCATTTTTGAGTCGACTCAAAAATCGACTCATGCGTTGGTTAGTGGACCATTTTTGAGTCGACTCAAAAATCGACTCATGCGTTGGTTAGTGGACCATTTTTGAGTCGACTCAAAAATCGACTCATGCGTTGGTTAGTGGACCATTTTTGAGTCGACTCAAAAATCGACTCATGCGTTGGTTAGTGGACCATTTTTGAGTCGACTCAAAAATCGACTCATGCGTTGGTTAGTGGACCATTTTTGAGTCGACTCAAAAATCGACTCATGCGTTGGTTAGTGGACCATTTTTGAGTCGACTCAAAAATCGACTCATGCGTTGGTTAGTGGACCATTTTTGAGTCGACTCAAAAATCGACTCATGCGTTGGTTAGTGGACCATTTTTGAGTCGACTCAAAAATCGACTCATGCGTTGGTTAGTGGACCATTTTTGAGTCGACTCAAAAATCGACTCATGCGTTGGTTAGTGGACCATTTTTGAGTCGACTCAAAAATCGACTCATGCGTTGGTTAGTGGACCATTTTTGAGTCGACTCAAAAATCGACTCATGCGTTGGTTAGTGGACCATTTTTGAGTCGACTCAAAAATCGACTCATGCGTTGGTTAGTGGACCATTTTTGAGTCGACTCAAAAATCGACTCATGCGTTGGTTAGTGGACCATTTTTGAGTCGACTCAAAAATCGACTCATGCGTTGGTTAGTGGACCATTTTTGAGTCGACTCAAAAATCGACTCATGCGTTGGTTAGTGGACCATTTTTGAGTCGACTCAAAAATCGACTCATGCGTTGGTTAGTGGACCATTTTTGAGTCGACTCAAAAATCGACTCATGCGTTGGTTAGTGGACCATTTTTGAGTCGACTCAAAAATCGACTCATGCGTTGGTTAGTGGACCATTTTTGAGTCGACTCAAAAATCGACTCATGCGTTGGTTAGTGGACCATTTTTGAGTCGACTCAAAAATCGACTCATGCGTTGGTTAGTGGACCATTTTTGAGTCGACTCAAAAATCGACTCATGCGTTGGTTAGTGGACCATTTTTGAGTCGACTCAAAAATCGACTCATGCGTTGGTTAGTGGACCATTTTTGAGTCGACTCAAAAATCGACTCATGCGTTGGTTAGTGGACCATTTTTGAGTCGACTCAAAAATCGACTCATGCGTTGGTTAGTGGACCATTTTTGAGTCGACTCAAAAATCGACTCATGCGTTGGTTAGTGGACCATTTTTGAGTCGACTCAAAAATCGACTCATGCGTTGGTTAGTGGACCATTTTTGAGTCGACTCAAAAATCGACTCATGCGTTGGTTAGTGGACCATTTTTGAGTCGACTCAAAAATCGACTCATGCGTTGGTTAGTGGACCATTTTTGAGTCGACTCAAAAATCGACTCATGCGTTGGTTAGTGGACCATTTTTGAGTCGACTCAAAAATCGACTCATGCGTTGGTTAGTGGACCATTTTTGAGTCGACTCAAAAATCGACTCATGCGTTGGTTAGTGGACCATTTTTGAGTCGACTCAAAAATCGACTCATGCGTTGGTTAGTGGACCATTTTTGAGTCGACTCAAAAATCGACTCATGCGTTGGTTAGTGGACCATTTTTGAGTCGACTCAAAAATCGACTCATGCGTTGGTTAGTGGACCATTTTTGAGTCGACTCAAAAATCGACTCATGCGTTGGTTAGTGGACCATTTTTGAGTCGACTCAAAAATCGACTCATGCGTTGGTTAGTGGACCATTTTTGAGTCGACTCAAAAATCGACTCATGCGTTGGTTAGTGGACCATTTTTGAGTCGACTCAAAAATCGACTCATGCGTTGGTTAGTGGACCATTTTTGAGTCGACTCAAAAATCGACTCATGCGTTGGTTAGTGGACCATTTTTGAGTCGACTCAAAAATCGACTCATGCGTTGGTTAGTGGACCATTTTTGAGTCGACTCAAAAATCGACTCATGCGTTGGTTAGTGGACCATTTTTGAGTCGACTCAAAAATCGACTCATGCGTTGGTTAGTGGACCATTTTTGAGTCGACTCAAAAATCGACTCATGCGTTGGTTAGTGGACCATTTTTGAGTCGACTCAAAAATCGACTCATGCGTTGGTTAGTGGACCATTTTTGAGTCGACTCAAAAATCGACTCATGCGTTGGTTAGTGGACCATTTTTGAGTCGACTCAAAAATCGACTCATGCGTTGGTTAGTGGACCATTTTTGAGTCGACTCAAAAATCGACTCATGCGTTGGTTAGTGGACCATTTTTGAGTCGACTCAAAAATCGACTCATGCGTTGGTTAGTGGACCATTTTTGAGTCGACTCAAAAATCGACTCATGCGTTGGTTAGTGGACCATTTTTGAGTCGACTCAAAAATCGACTCATGCGTTGGTTAGTGGACCATTTTTGAGTCGACTCAAAAATCGACTCATGCGTTGGTTAGTGGACCATTTTTGAGTCGACTCAAAAATCGACTCATGCGTTGGTTAGTGGACCATTTTTGAGTCGACTCAAAAATCGACTCATGCGTTGGTTAGTGGACCATTTTTGAGTCGACTCAAAAATCGACTCATGCGTTGGTTAGTGGACCATTTTTGAGTCGACTCAAAAATCGACTCATGCGTTGGTTAGTGGACCATTTTTGAGTCGACTCAAAAATCGACTCATGCGTTGGTTAGTGGACCATTTTTGAGTCGACTCAAAAATCGACTCATGCGTTGGTTAGTGGACCATTTTTGAGTCGACTCAAAAATCGACTCATGCGTTGGTTAGTGGACCATTTTTGAGTCGACTCAAAAATCGACTCATGCGTTGGTTAGTGGACCATTTTTGAGTCGACTCAAAAATCGACTCATGCGTTGGTTAGTGGACCATTTTTGAGTCGACTCAAAAATCGACTCATGCGTTGGTTAGTGGACCATTTTTGAGTCGACTCAAAAATCGACTCATGCGTTGGTTAGTGGACCATTTTTGAGTCGACTCAAAAATCGACTCATGCGTTGGTTAGTGGACCATTTTTGAGTCGACTCAAAAATCGACTCATGCGTTGGTTAGTGGACCATTTTTGAGTCGACTCAAAAATCGACTCATGCGTTGGTTAGTGGACCATTTTTGAGTCGACTCAAAAATCGACTCATGCGTTGGTTAGTGGACCATTTTTGAGTCGACTCAAAAATCGACTCATGCGTTGGTTAGTGGACCATTTTTGAGTCGACTCAAAAATCGACTCATGCGTTGGTTAGTGGACCATTTTTGAGTCGACTCAAAAATCGACTCATGCGTTGGTTAGTGGACCATTTTTGAGTCGACTCAAAAATCGACTCATGCGTTGGTTAGTGGACCATTTTTGAGTCGACTCAAAAATCGACTCATGCGTTGGTTAGTGGACCATTTTTGAGTCGACTCAAAAATCGACTCATGCGTTGGTTAGTGGACCATTTTTGAGTCGACTCAAAAATCGACTCATGCGTTGGTTAGTGGACCATTTTTGAGTCGACTCAAAAATCGACTCATGCGTTGGTTAGTGGACCATTTTTGAGTCGACTCAAAAATCGACTCATGCGTTGGTTAGTGGACCATTTTTGAGTCGACTCAAAAATCGACTCATGCGTTGGTTAGTGGACCATTTTTGAGTCGACTCAAAAATCGACTCATGCGTTGGTTAGTGGACCATTTTTGAGTCGACTCAAAAATCGACTCATGCGTTGGTTAGTGGACCATTTTTGAGTCGACTCAAAAATCGACTCATGCGTTGGTTAGTGGACCATTTTTGAGTCGACTCAAAAATCGACTCATGCGTTGGTTAGTGGACCATTTTTGAGTCGACTCAAAAATCGACTCATGCGTTGGTTAGTGGACCATTTTTGAGTCGACTCAAAAATCGACTCATGCGTTGGTTAGTGGACCATTTTTGAGTCGACTCAAAAATCGACTCATGCGTTGGTTAGTGGACCATTTTTGAGTCGACTCAAAAATCGACTCATGCGTTGGTTAGTGGACCATTTTTGAGTCGACTCAAAAATCGACTCATGCGTTGGTTAGTGGACCATTTTTGAGTCGACTCAAAAATCGACTCATGCGTTGGTTAGTGGACCATTTTTGAGTCGACTCAAAAATCGACTCATGCGTTGGTTAGTGGACCATTTTTGAGTCGACTCAAAAATCGACTCATGCGTTGGTTAGTGGACCATTTTTGAGTCGACTCAAAAATCGACTCATGCGTTGGTTAGTGGACCATTTTTGAGTCGACTCAAAAATCGACTCATGCGTTGGTTAGTGGACCATTTTTGAGTCGACTCAAAAATCGACTCATGCGTTGGTTAGTGGACCATTTTTGAGTCGACTCAAAAATCGACTCATGCGTTGGTTAGTGGACCATTTTTGAGTCGACTCAAAAATCGACTCATGCGTTGGTTAGTGGACCATTTTTGAGTCGACTCAAAAATCGACTCATGCGTTGGTTAGTGGACCATTTTTGAGTCGACTCAAAAATCGACTCATGCGTTGGTTAGTGGACCATTTTTGAGTCGACTCAAAAATCGACTCATGCGTTGGTTAGTGGACCATTTTTGAGTCGACTCAAAAATCGACTCATGCGTTGGTTAGTGGACCATTTTTGAGTCGACTCAAAAATCGACTCATGCGTTGGTTAGTGGACCATTTTTGAGTCGACTCAAAAATCGACTCATGCGTTGGTTAGTGGACCATTTTTGAGTCGACTCAAAAATCGACTCATGCGTTGGTTAGTGGACCATTTTTGAGTCGACTCAAAAATCGACTCATGCGTTGGTTAGTGGACCATTTTTGAGTCGACTCAAAAATCGACTCATGCGTTGGTTAGTGGACCATTTTTGAGTCGACTCAAAAATCGACTCATGCGTTGGTTAGTGGACCATTTTTGAGTCGACTCAAAAATCGACTCATGCGTTGGTTAGTGGACCATTTTTGAGTCGACTCAAAAATCGACTCATGCGTTGGTTAGTGGACCATTTTTGAGTCGACTCAAAAATCGACTCATGCGTTGGTTAGTGGACCATTTTTGAGTCGACTCAAAAATCGACTCATGCGTTGGTTAGTGGACCATTTTTGAGTCGACTCAAAAATCGACTCATGCGTTGGTTAGTGGACCATTTTTGAGTCGACTCAAAAATCGACTCATGCGTTGGTTAGTGGACCATTTTTGAGTCGACTCAAAAATCGACTCATGCGTTGGTTAGTGGACCATTTTTGAGTCGACTCAAAAATCGACTCATGCGTTGGTTAGTGGACCATTTTTGAGTCGACTCAAAAATCGACTCATGCGTTGGTTAGTGGACCATTTTTGAGTCGACTCAAAAATCGACTCATGCGTTGGTTAGTGGACCATTTTTGAGTCGACTCAAAAATCGACTCATGCGTTGGTTAGTGGACCATTTTTGAGTCGACTCAAAAATCGACTCATGCGTTGGTTAGTGGACCATTTTTGAGTCGACTCAAAAATCGACTCATGCGTTGGTTAGTGGACCATTTTTGAGTCGACTCAAAAATCGACTCATGCGTTGGTTAGTGGACCATTTTTGAGTCGACTCAAAAATCGACTCATGCGTTGGTTAGTGGACCATTTTTGAGTCGACTCAAAAATCGACTCATGCGTTGGTTAGTGGACCATTTTTGAGTCGACTCAAAAATCGACTCATGCGTTGGTTAGTGGACCATTTTTGAGTCGACTCAAAAATCGACTCATGCGTTGGTTAGTGGACCATTTTTGAGTCGACTCAAAAATCGACTCATGCGTTGGTTAGTGGACCATTTTTGAGTCGACTCAAAAATCGACTCATGCGTTGGTTAGTGGACCATTTTTGAGTCGACTCAAAAATCGACTCATGCGTTGGTTAGTGGACCATTTTTGAGTCGACTCAAAAATCGACTCATGCGTTGGTTAGTGGACCATTTTTGAGTCGACTCAAAAATCGACTCATGCGTTGGTTAGTGGACCATTTTTGAGTCGACTCAAAAATCGACTCGTGCGTTGGTTAGTGGACCATTTTTGAGTCGACTCAAAAATCGACTCATGCGTTGGTTAGTGGACCATTTTTGAGTCGACTCAAAAATCGACTCATGCGTTGGTTAGTGGACCATTTTTGAGTCGACTCAAAAATCGACTCATGCGTTGGTTAGTGGACCATTTTTGAGTCGACTCAAAAATCGACTCATGCGTTGGTTAGTGGACCATTTTTGAGTCGACTCAAAAATCGACTCATGCGTTGGTTAGTGGACCATTTTTGAGTCGACTCAAAAATCGACTCGTGCGTTGGTTAGTGGACCATTTTTGAGTCGACTCAAAAATCGACTCATGCGTTGGTTAGTGGACCATTTTTGAGTCGACTCAAAAATCGACTCATGCGTTGGTTAGTGGACCATTTTTGAGTCGACTCAAAAATCGACTCATGCGTTGGTTAGTGGACCATTTTTGAGTCGACTCAAAAATCGACTCATGCGTTGGTTAGTGGACCATTTTTGAGTCGACTCAAAAATCGACTCGTGCGTTGGTTAGTGGACCATTTTTGAGTCGACTCAAAAATCGACTCATGCGTTGGTTAGTGGACCATTTTTGAGTCGACTCAAAAATCGACTCATGCGTTGGTTAGTGGACCATTTTTGAGTCGACTCAAAAATCGACTCATGCGTTGGTTAGTGGACCATTTTTGAGTCGACTCAAAAATCGACTCATGCGTTGGTTAGTGGACCATTTTTGAGTCGACTCAAAAATCGACTCATGCGTTGGTTAGTGGACCATTTTTGAGTCGACTCAAAAATCGACTCATGCGTTGGTTAGTGGACCATTTTTGAGTCGACTCAAAAATCGACTCATGCGTTGGTTAGTGGACCATTTTTGAGTCGACTCAAAAATCGACTCATGCGTTGGTTAGTGGACCATTTTTGAGTCGACTCAAAAATCGACTCATGCGTTGGTTAGTGGACCATTTTTGAGTCGACTCAAAAATCGACTCATGCGTTGGTTAGTGGACCATTTTTGAGTCGACTCAAAAATCGACTCGTGCGTTGGTTAGTGGACCATTTTTGAGTCGACTCAAAAATCGACTCATGCGTTGGTTAGTGGACCATTTTTGAGTCGACTCAAAAATCGACTCATGCGTTGGTTAGTGGACCATTTTTGAGTCGACTCAAAAATCGACTCATGCGTTGGTTAGTGGACCATTTTTGAGTCGACTCAAAAATCGACTCATGCGTTGGTTAGTGGACCATTTTTGAGTCGACTCAAAAATCGACTCATGCGTTGGTTAGTGGACCATTTTTGAGTCGACTCAAAAATCGACTCATGCGTTGGTTAGTGGACCATTTTTGAGTCGACTCAAAAATCGACTCGTGCGTTGGTTAGTGGACCATTTTTGAGTCGACTCAAAAATCGACTCATGCGTTGGTTAGTGGACCATTTTTGAGTCGACTCAAAAATCGACTCATGCGTTGGTTAGTGGACCATTTTTGAGTCGACTCAAAAATCGACTCATGCGTTGGTTAGTGGACCATTTTTGAGTCGACTCAAAAATCGACTCATGCGTTGGTTAGTGGACCATTTTTGAGTCGACTCAAAAATCGACTCATGCGTTGGTTAGTGGACCATTTTTGAGTCGACTCAAAAATCGACTCATGCGTTGGTTAGTGGACCATTTTTGAGTCGACTCAAAAATCGACTCATGCGTTGGTTAGTGGACCATTTTTGAGTCGACTCAAAAATCGACTCATGCGTTGGTTAGTGGACCATTTTTGAGTCGACTCAAAAATCGACTCATGCGTTGGTTAGTGGACCATTTTTGAGTCGACTCAAAAATCGACTCATGCGTTGGTTAGTGGACCATTTTTGAGTCGACTCAAAAATCGACTCATGCGTTGGTTAGTGGACCATTTTTGAGTCGACTCAAAAATCGACTCATGCGTTGGTT
This sequence comes from Closterium sp. Naga37s-1, assembly GCA_947471745.1. Classification (NCBI taxonomy): domain Eukaryota; kingdom Viridiplantae; phylum Streptophyta; class Zygnematophyceae; order Desmidiales; family Closteriaceae; genus Closterium; species Closterium sp. Naga37s-1. Next base: position 4,230,734 of record CANJKZ010000736.1, read on the forward strand.
AGTGGACCATTTTTGAGTCGACTCAAAAATCGACTCATGCGTTGGTTAGTGGACCATTTTTGAGTCGACTCAAAAATCGACTCATGCGTTGGTTAGTGGACCATTTTTGAGTCGACTCAAAAATCGACTCATGCGTTGGTTAGTGGACCATTTTTGAGTCGACTCAAAAATCGACTCATGCGTTGGTTAGTGGACCATTTTTGAGTCGACTCAAAAATCGACTCATGCGTTGGTTAGTGGACCATTTTTGAGTCGACTCAAAAATCGACTCATGCGTTGGTTAGTGGACCATTTTTGAGTCGACTCAAAAATCGACTCATGCGTTGGTTAGTGGACCATTTTTGAGTCGACTCAAAAATCGACTCATGCGTTGGTTAGTGGACCATTTTTGAGTCGACTCAAAAATCGACTCATGCGTTGGTTAGTGGACCATTTTTGAGTCGACTCAAAAATCGACTCATGCGTTGGTTAGTGGACCATTTTTGAGTCGACTCAAAAATCGACTCATGCGTTGGTTAGTGGACCATTTTTGAGTCGACTCACTTGATGTAGCCTCAGGCACCCGCCGTATGTAGACCTGTTGCATCTCGGTGTCTAGAAGGTGGGCACATTGCCCATAGTTGTCTTGCCGTGTGTGCCTATATCTGTCCTACCTCTAGTCTTTGCCACCCAAAAGCACGCGGCCGCAGGCCGCGCACGCGAGTGCTGGCGGCCGAAGGCCGCCAGCGCGAGCGCCTACGAAAACTGGAACCAAATGAACTAATGAAGAAAAGAGGTCTCCACGGGACACTTATATAGCTAGGGACTGAGGGCAGAGGCAGAGGGCAGAGGCTAAGTCCTCTCTCTCTCTCTCTCTCTCTCTCTCTCTCTCTCTCTCTCTCTCTCTCTCTCTCTCTCTCTCTCTCTCTCTCTCTCAGGTCGCTCTAGGCCCCTCCCCTAAAGCGATGTTTTGAGACATCTCAAAACTTCCCCCCTTCGCCTATCCTGCTCTCTTCCCTCTCTCATCATCTCTGAATTCTCTCTCTTGCAGGTCGCTCTAGGCCCCTCCCCCAAGGCAGGTGAGCGAGTGGCCATCACACTCACCACCGCCCCACCCACTGATAGCGACAGTGACGAGGAGGAGGAGGAGCAGTTGAAGGGCAAGGACGGGAGTGCAGAGGGGTACAGCGTGGTGGTGGCAGTGCTGCAAGCGGGGGAGAAGGACCAGGCGAGAGTGCAGTTGGTTTTGGAACGGCCGTTCAGTTTGGCTCATGGCAGCACGGGGAGTGTGTTCTTGAGCGGATACAAGACGATGCAGGAGTATCCGGATGGGGGAGGTACGTCTTAGACCCTCTATGGGGACCGGAAGGGAAGGGATGGGAGGGATGATGGGGGGGAGAAGGACCAGGCGAGAGTGCAGTTGGTGTTGGAACGGCCGTTCTCTTTGGCCCATGACGGCACGGGGAGTGTGTTCTTGAGAGGATACAAGACGATGCAGGAGTATCCGGATGGGGGAGGTAAGACACATGCCTAAGACCCCATAGACCGCCTATCGGGAAGGGAAGGGAAGGGAAGGGATGGGGGTTAGGGGGAGAAGAACCAGGTGGTAAGGTGCAGTAGTTGTGAGAACGGCCATTCTCTGAAGCTTTCATGGCACTTTTTGTTTTTTATTGGTTTTGTTTGTTTGTTTGTTTGTTGTTGTTTTTTTTTTTTAAGATGTTGTTTGCTTTCTTTTTATCGTTTTAATTTCTCTCCCGGGATTGCAGAGGCCGATGAGGACCCGTTTGCTGATATTGAGGAGGATGAGGAAGAGGAGGAGGAAGAAGAGGAGGACGAGGAGGCGATTGAGAGGGAGGCGGCAAAGGAGATAGCAGCGCTGCAGGCGGAGCTGGCCACCAAAAGTGAGTTGGTCGAAATGAGTCTTGCTTGTTGGAGTCTGAGTGAGTGAGGTGGTTTCTGCAGAACTAGCAGGGGAGAGGCGAGGCCATGTAGCAAAGGAGATAGCAGCGCTGCAGGCAGAGCTAGCCACGAAGAGTGAGTGCCACTGCCAGGGAGCCTTGCTTGTTTCAGTTGCTGAAATATGTATTTGAAGAAGCAGCACAGGAGAGGAGGAAGAAGAGGCGATAGAGCAAAGGAGATAGTGGCGCTGCAGGCGGAGCTAGCCACGAAGAGTGAGTGCCACTGTCAGGGAGCCTTGCTTGTTTCAGTTGCTGAAATATGTATTTGAAGAAGCAGCACAGGAGAGGAGGAAGAAGAGGCGATAGAGCAAAGGAGATAGCAGCGCTGCAGGCAGAGCTAGCCACGAAGAGTGAGTCGTGCGTCTGGGTGTGAGTCTGTCTGAGTGAGGGAGTTGTATTTGGTATCATCACGCAGACAGCGAGCGATGCACTATACAGAACCGTACAGGAGCAAAGGAAATAGCAGCGCTGCAGGCGGGGCTAGCCTCGAAAAGTGAGTGCTCCTCGGGAGTGTTGCTCGTTTCAGTTGCTTTATCTGAACAAGCTGCACAGGAGAGGAGGAAGAAGACGCGGCACAGGAGAGGAGGAAGAAGACGCGGCACAGGAGATAGCAGCGCTGCAGGCAGAGCTAGCCACGAAGAGTGAGTCGTGCTTGTTTGAGTCGACTCGATGTGATAGGCATTCGGAAATGCAGCACAGGAGTGGAGGAAGAAGAGGCAGCAAAGGAAATTCGTCTCTTCCCGACCATTCCATCTCTTCCTGATGGCAAAAGCGACGAAGACTTTTGAGTCGACTCAAAAGTCACCTCGTTTTGAGTCGACTCAAAAGTCACCTCGACCATTCCATCCCTCCCTTCGTCTCCCCCATTCGTTTTGAGTTGATGGCAGAGATGGAAATTCGTCCCTTCTCCTCCCTTCCTCTTATCGTCCTCTTTCCTCTCTTCTCCCCCATTCCATCTCTCCCTGATGGCAGAAGCGAAGAAGCCCAAGAAGGCAGAAGCAATGCTGGCAAAATTCACAGCAGCAGCAGCACCTTTGCTCCTGCCCTCGCCTCCCCATGACCGCCCCCCCACCTCGTGTCCCCCAGTTCGTCCCTTTTTGCCGATTGCAGAAGCGAAGAAGGCCAAGAAGGCAGCAGCAATGCTGGCAAAGCTCACAGCAGCAGCAGCAAGAGCAGCACCTTCTCTCGTGCCCCCGCCTCCTCATAACGCCTCCCCCCCTCTTCGTCCCCAATGCAGAAGCGAAGAAGGCTCAGAAGGCAGCAGCTGTGCTGGCAAAGCTCACAGCAGCACAAGAAGAGAAGAAGAAGGCTGAGAAAGAGGCAGGCGAAGGGAGCAAGGGAGGAGTAGGGGAGAAAGGCGGAGAAGGGGCGAAGGCAGGGAGTGCGAATGGTGTGGATGGGAAGAGGAAAGCGGGGGAGATTGAGGGCAGTGAGAAGGAGGCGGGACAGGGGACGCCTGGGGGAGAGGCAGGTGAGGGGAAGGGGAAGAGGAGAAGGGGGAAGAAGGGGAAGGAGGAGGGGACTCCTGGCAAGGAAGATAAGGCAACGGTGAGATGTGCTTATGGGATGTTGTGTGGATTGTGAAATATGCTCGTGAGATGTCATGTGATATCATCCTGTGGTGATGCAGTTCCATGGGGTGGCATATGATGTTCATGTGAATGGACGTTACATACCATGGGGTGTTGGGATGTTACATCGGACATGGGATGTTACATCGGAGATGGGATGTTACATCGGACATGGGATGTTCGTGTTCACCCCAACACCCCATGTGAACACAAACATCCCATGTCCGATGTTATATTCAGTGTGTGTTGGGATGTTATATGAATGGGGTGCTATGTACAACAGGTTTTTAGAAGATTGGTCAGATGATATGATCTTCTCTTCATTGTCCTTTTCCTCCCCTCCTTTACCCTCTCCCCCCAGCCCACCACGCCAGCAACTACGCCTGTCCCCCGCGCCCCGGCCCCAACCCCAGCCAAGCCAGTGCCGAACCCCCCCACTCCCGGCGCCACGCTAGCCAAAGCCGCCTCTGCTCTCGCCAAAGCAGCTCCTGCCGCCTCCTCTGCTAAAGCATCCACTCCGGCGAAAGCAGCCAAGGCAGGAACGGCAGGCAGCACCCCTGCTAAGGACGGTTCAACGCCGGCTGAAGAGGCGAAAGCAGCCAAGGCAGCTACTCCTGAAGGCGGAATTGTGTGCGGAGCGTGCAACAAGTGAGTGCCTCTATTTGTACCTCTTTTTCGGTGTCCCTATCTGTACTTCTCGTCTGGCTGTAGAACTCGGTCAGTTTGGTAGTTTGTTGATGGCTAGTTTGTTGATGGCTGGTTTGTTGATGGCTAGTTTGTTGATGGCTAGTTTGTTGATGGCTAGTTTGTTGATGGCTAGTTTGTTGATGGCTAGTTTGTTGATGGCTAGTTTGGTGGATTGCTGCTGCAAGGTGACTTTTCAGGAAGTGTGAAATGTGTGGAAACCACTTTCTCGCTCTCTCCCCTCTCACTCCCTCCATCCCTCCCTCCCTCCATGCTCTGTGTCTCTCAGGAAGTTAAAGTCCGAAGAGGTCCTGAAGCAGCACTCACAGACACACACTTTCTTCCCGCTCATTCCCTCTCTCCCCTCTCACTCCCTCCCCCTCCATCCCTCCATACACTGGCGTTCCAGGAAGTTCAAGTCCGAAGAGGGCCTGAAGCAGCACACACAGACCTACGCTCTCTTCCCTCTCGCTCTCTCCCCTCTCACTCCCTCCCCTCTCACTCCCTCCCTCCATGCACTGTGGCCTCTCAGGAAGTTCAAGTCCGAAGAGGGCCTGAAGCAGCACACACAGACCTACGCTCTCTTCCCTCTCGCTCTCTCCCCTCTCACTCCCTCCCCTCTCACTCCCTCCCTCCATTCACTGTGGCCTCTCAGGAAGTTCCAAGTCCGAAGAGGGCCTGAAGCAGCACAACCTGAGCAAGCATGCCGCCACATAACCACCAGTTTGATTCGTTCAGTGTCCCCTCTCTCTTCCTGCTCACTCCCTCCCGTCTCCATGCACTGGCTCTCCAGGAAGTTCAAATCCGAAGAGGGCCTGAAGCAGCACACACAGGCTCACATTCTCTTGCCTCTCAACCCCTCCCAACCCCCTGCACACACTGTGGCCTCTCAGGAAGTTCAAGTCTGAAGAAGGCCTGAAGCAGCACAACCTGAGCAAGCATGCCGCCACATAACCACCAGTTTGATTCGTTAACTTTCCCAAATTCTTGGGTAAGCTCGTTGCTTAGATGCGGTTTCTTGGGAGGCAGCAGGAACTCCAAGCCGGATAAAGCCCAGGAGGAAGTACGGTACTTATGGTTGGCTAGTGCTCGACAAAGTTGTGAGGTTGTTTTATGAAATTTCGTCAATGGATGAGAGCATTGTCCTTATCACGAACACGTGTGAAGTAAAGCAAACATGTGGAATGAAGCAAGGAGATTACACGAAAGTCGGGTTTTGAAAACTCTATAGTTTGTTTTCTTTCAATAACAGCTAGCAAATAAGTAAACTAACTCCTTTTTTGCACGGGTGCACGTTTCTTGTAATATCGTTTTTTAGTTACGTTCGAATGTGTAGCACAGATGTACCTTTTTTTTCTAAGTGTTCAACCTTTGCAACACGGTTACTGCAGAAGCAGAAGTGTCTGGCTGGATTATAACATAAGTTAGTTCTCGCAGCGCGATTAGCAGCAGCGTAAGCAGCACCGAAAGACACTCTCGCGATGAAGGTTCGCGCGTCGGTGAAGAGGCTGTGTGAGGCGTGCCGCGTGGTGCGGCGGCGAGGGCGGGTGTACGTGGTGTGCGCGACGAACCCCAAGCACAAGCAGCGGCAGGGCTTCCACACCGAGACCGTAGATGGGTAAGCTCACGGTGCAGTGCGGTGTCGTAAGGTGCGTTGCGGTGCAGCGCGGTGTCGTCTAGAACGCGGGCTGTGCCGTGCTGTGCAGCGCGGTGCAGCGCGATAGCGAGGGCGGGTGTACGTGGTGTGCGCGACGAACCCCAAGCACAAGCAGCGCCAGGGGTTTCACACGGATATCGCCGTCAGGAGGGTCTTATGACGGTCGGATCGGCCAGCTGGTAACGTTACCGTCCGGATAAGACCGCTTAACCGTCAGGGACGGTTAGCCGTCACGCCGTCTGGCAGTTGCGCTCTGACGATGGAAATTCGCGCCGGCGGGAATGCGTTGGCAGGCAGAAGAGAACATGAATTCCTAAACCGATCTTATGTTTTCTGAGAGGTCTCACAACATGATTGGTCATACTCGTTAGGTCTGCGTTGAATTGATAGCTGGTAGCCTGCGAGGCTGACACGTGGCAATCTTCTTTTGATCATCATGCGACAACGTGAGACACGCGGCACGCGACTTCTACTAGCCTCTCCGTTCCTCCTCTGCACGCTTCGCCGCCTAAAGCCATTCTCTCCTAAAAGTTGTCAAAAGTGATTCAGAATGCCATTCGCTCCTTCCAGTCTCTCAGTTCCTTCTCTGCCTGCTTGGCTGCTTTGCGCCGTTCTCTCCCCCTCGTTCTCTCCCCCTCGTTCTCTCCCCCTCGTTCTCTCCCCCTCGTTCTCTCCCCCTCATTTTCTCCCCCTCGTCGATTCTTTCTTGCCACCTTGCTCCCGTTTCTCGTGCCTGCTTCCTTTCCTTCCATCCTCGTTCCGTTTCCTTAATCTCTCCCCCACATCCTGCCCCATCCTTCTTCCCTCCCCCCTTCTCCACCCTCCCCTCTCCCCTCCTCCCCTCCTCCTCCCCCCACCTCTCCTTCCCCCACCCCCCCTTCCGCTCCCCCCTTTCAATCGTCGTCATCAGCCCTCTTTCCCCCGACATTGCCCGTCGTCGCTTTTTTCACATTTCTCCCCGCTCCCCCTCCTCGAATTGCCCCACCACCACCGATTCCCCCCCTACTAACCATCCTCACTCAGTTCCTCTCCTCCCCTCCCTCCACCCCCCCTTCCTCTTCTGTCCTCTCCACCAGCTCACCACAGCCGTCAGCATCCCACTGCAAGGACCACCACAATGTGACTTCTGAGTCGACTCAAAAGTCACCTCGTGTTAAAAACCCCCTCCTCTCCTCCCCTCCCCTCCCCTCCCCTAGTTTTGAGACGTCTCAAAAGTTTTGAGATTTAGTTTTGAGACGTCTCAAAACTTGTTTTGTTTTGAGACGTCTCAAAACTAAATCTCAAAACGAGACGTCTCAAAACTTGACTTCTGAGTCGACTCAAAAGTCACCTCGTGTTAAAAACCCCTCCTCTCCTCCCCTCCCCTCCCCTCCCCTCTCCCCTTTCCTCTTCTGTCTCCCTCCCACCAGCCCGCCACAGCCATCAGCATCCCTCTGCACCCACCACCACAACATGACAAGAAACGCCGCCCTCGTCTCCAGCCGCCCGCTCTCTCTCTACCCCCACATGATCTTCGCACACTCGCACTCCCAGCCGTCCACTCTCTCACCATCCACATCATCATCATCATCATCATCATCATCATCATCATCATCATCATCATCATCATCATCATCATCATCATCATCATCATCATCATCATCATCATCATCATCATCATCATCATCATCATCATCATCATCATCATCATCATCATCATCATCATCATCATCATCATCATCATCAGCAGAACTAGCATTGGCACCATCAGCAGCAGTAGGGTTTGCTGGTTCCCGACTGTCTGCTCGACAAATTGCTGCGAATCTGCTAGGCTTCAGTAGTGCTTAAATTGTACCGAGAGCGCTCAAACTTACGTTAGTGTATCTAATGTTTTTGAAGCTAAACACAGGGAAAGCTTGCTTGCATTTCAAGATGCGCTTACAAAGACTTGTCTGCACATTAATATGTGCCTACAGCGAAAGCTTGTTCCGGTAACAGTTTTAACACTTGTTTTGCAATACCACACCATCACCATACAGCCCACCGTACCTGCCTGCCCGTTTTGCACAGCAACCTATCTTTTACCAGTCATATCAACTGTCTACTGTCCTTGAGCCATCAATTGTGGATGAAGGAAGAACCCACCAAGCAGGTAGGGCTGCAAAGCAAGAGGGGGGGGGAGGGATGGATTGGTGGGAAAGAAAGGTCTCCTGTGAAGAAGTTTCGGATACTTCTGAGTTGATACGAAAGTCTCCTGTCCTTGAGCCATCAGTTGTGGATGAAGGAAGAATCCATCAGAGAGGCAGGGCTGGACGGCAAGAGGGAGGGATGTGATGGCGCTGAGATTGCATGGTTGCAGGGAGGGGAGATTGCGTAAATGCGGCCTTTTTTTCGTAGGTTGGTTTTGAGAATTTTCAGAATCAACCTACACAAAAAGAGATGGTGTGAATGCGGCCTTCCTCCCACCGCCCTCGTACTGAACCAACAGTCTGGATGGATTTCAGCTGAGACTCACCGAGGGCCATCCGGACCGTCGATGCAACACGAGCGTACGCTGATTGCGCACGGCAGAAGATTGGCGTGCAGAGCAACCCGCACACTGCGGGTACAGCCGCTGCCTCTGCGTCTCCCTCACTGCGTGGCCAGGACCCAGCCCAAGCCATCCGAAAATACCTCCCTTAGCAGCTCCTGAACCCCCTTCCTCAGCACCCTGCTTTGCACCCCCCGTCCCTCGTTTTCCCCCCCCTCTCGCCCTGTCCTCCCCCTTCCCCTCGCCGCTGCCTGGCTTTCCGGTGTTTGTTTCTGTCCTCCTTGTGCTTCCCTGGCGCCTGAGACTAGGAGAGCGCTGCACAATAGGTGCTCGATGCTTCATACTGGGAGATCTAGAGAGGCGGGAGGAAGACGAAGTGGAAGCGGACGAAACCCGAGGCATGCGTCCAGGCTTGGCAGCAGGCTTGGGCCGAGCCTGTTTGGCACTGGCTGCGGTGCTTGTTCCTACTCCCGCACCAGCGACTGCACCAGCGACTGCACCAGCACCTGCTCCTGCTCCTTCGACTGATGTGGAAGGACGGAACAATCGCAGTAAGCCCAGGGGCATGATCTTGGCAGGCCAGGATGTAGGTTTCTTCGAAGCTTTCAAAGCTGGAGTGGCTGCAGTGGTAGCAGTGCTAGCAGTGCTAGCAGCGGGTGCAGTGCTTGCAGTGGCAGCAGTGGCAGCAGTGGCAGCAGTGGCAGTAGGAGTAATTGTGGTGGAGGCAGGTTGAGTGCGAGTCTTCTTGGACCGCTCCATCCATTTGGCTCCGTGCACGTCCCGGTTGGTGGGGATGTGGTCTGCTATGCTGCGAGGGAGACGAAAAGAGAGAGCATACGGAGCGGGAGCGGAAAAGGGAGGGGAGAGGCCTGGGGATGGGGACTGCAAGTGGCAGTTTGGGCTGTGGAATCTGGCTCCATGCACGTCCCGGTTGGTGGGGATGTGGTCTTATATGCTGGGAGGGGAAGGATGACAGGTAGAGGATATGGAGAAGAGAGGAAGGGAGGGGGAGGTGAGGTGTGGAGAGTGGGGGACGACAAGGCTGGTGGTATTGTATCCAGCCCCGTGCACGTCCCGGTTGGTGGGGACGTGCTGGTTGCTGCTGCTGCTGCTGCTGCTGCTGCTGCTGCTGCTGCTGCTGCTGCTGCTGCTGCTGCTGCTGCTGCTGCTGCTGCTGCTGCTGCTGCTGCTGCTGCTGCTGCTGCTGCTGCTGCTGCTGCTGCTGCTGCTGCTGCTGCTGCTGCTGCTGCTGCTGCTGCACCAAAGTGGTGGCAGCCAAAGTGATGAAACATGTCCTTGATCATGCTTAAACAACCCCCCCCCCCCACACACACACCTTCCTCCCCAGTTCCTCTGGCAAGAGCAGCAGCAGCAGCAGCCAGCACTCACCAGTCGCCCCGCCGTGTGCCGCAGTGGTGGCAGCCGAAGCGATGGAAGAGGTCTTTGATGAGACCCCTTGAGTTCCCCGTGGCGTACTTGCTGCCCTTGGCTGCATGGAGAGGGAGGGAGGAAGCGGAGGGAGAGGGAGGGAAGAGGAAGGCTCGTGTCCTGCAATGATGGCAGCCGAAGCGATGGAAGAGGTCTTTGATGAGCCACTGTGAGTTCCCTGTGGCGTTTTGAGACGTTTTGAAACGTCTCAAAACTGGCGTACTTGCTGCCCTTGGCTGAAGGGGAAGAGAGCGAGGGAAGGGATGCAGGGAAGGCTCTTGTGCTGCAGTGGTGGCAGCCGACGTGATGCAAGTGCATACAGGGCGAGGACAGGGCGTACCTGCTGTGCTGTGCTTGTGAGTGCGTGCTGGGCGAGGACAGGGCGTACCTGCTGTGCTGTGCTTGTGAGTGCGTGCTGGGCGAGGACAGGGCGTACCTGCTGTGCTGTGCTTGTGAGTGCGTGCTGGGCGAGGACAGGGCGTACCTGCTGTGCTGTGCTTGTGAGTGCGTGCAGGGGGAGGGCACGGTGTGCCTGGCAGAGCTTACCTGTAGAGCGTGGGTAATAAACTTGCGAGTGCGAACGTGTACCTGGCAGGGTGGGATTTACACTTGTGCATGACCCCAGCACACGCACCTGGGAGGGAGGAGGCGAAGGCACCTCGCTTCGGCACGTCGCTGGGCATGAGGTTACAGAAGCGACCACCTAGCATCTTAGAGAGTAGGGGTGTGAGGGAGGGGTGTGAGGGAGGGGTGTGAGGGAGGGGTGTGAGAGGGAGGGGTGTGAGGGAGGGGTGTGAGGGAGGGGTGTGAGGGAGGGGTGTGAGGGAGGGGTGTGAGAATTAAAGGCGTGAGAGACAGGAATTTGTGAGAAAAACGTGGAGCCATGTAGAGGGAGAAGAGAGGCAGCATGTGAAGAGACCGACCATATGTCACATCCCTTGAAGAGACGGATGATAGGTCAAGGACAGCAATGCAAGCTGACGGACTGCATGGTCTCAAAAGCTCTCAGATGCTCACCCACCTTGAACGCCAGCAGTCCCACCCCACCACCACATGCAATGCTGCTTGGCGCGGCGACAAGACAGGCAGACCACCAATCTATGTTGAAATCACTTTCCAGAATTCGCAAAAGTGATTTCAACAGGCAGGCCACCAGTCTAAGGACGCGGTAAAAGTGTCGGATCGATCGCCTCAGGTTCGTTTTCTAACGCGGTTGTAAAAGGTTGTGTACTTTTCGTATGCGAAACGCGGGAGTTCAGTGCGGTGGCCGGATCGATATTCCCCCGATCAAGCACTTTTACCGCGTCATAATCCAAGCCCAAGCCAGCACAAGTGTGAGCACACCCACCTTGAACGCCAGCAGTCCCACAACCACATGCGCTGCCGCTTGCCTAGGGGACATGCTATGCCACTGGTCAATGCTGGAGAGGCTCGGCCAATCATGGCGTGCCAGCTCATCCGCCGCCCGCCATCTCATGTCTGCCAAACCCTTCTGTGCCCTCTCCATTCCTTCTCTTAGCCCTGTGGGCTTGTCAGTACCGCTGCTGCTGTTTCTGTCCCCCCTGCTGCTGCTACTGCCACTGTTACTGCCACTCCACAGTCCCCATACGCCGTGCGCTGTCCCCCTTGTGCCCTGCTGACAGCTGCCACTGCCGCTGCTGCTGCTGCTGCTGCCTTGGCGTGGTTGGGTCATCAAGGGCGGAGTGGGTTGGTTGATTGTTGCTGAGGCGGGTGCAAGGCTGCGTGCACCACCTGTGACGCCTGCATGCAGCAGGTGCAGTGGAATGCGGTGGAATGTGGTGAAGTGGGGTGGGGTGGGGTGGGAGGAGATGGGATGGATTAGGTTGGGGTGGTGAGTTGATTGTTGCTGAGGCGGGTGAAAGGCTGCATGCACCACCTGTGAAGCCTGCATGTGGTGGATTGGGGTGGGGTGAGGTGGGGTGGGGTGGCGTGGGGTCGGATGGGTGGAGAGGGGATGGGAGGAATTGGGATGGAATGGGCTGGTAAGACGATTGTTGCTGAGATGGGTGAAAGACTGCGTGAACCACCTGTGAGGCCTGCAGGCAGCAGGTGAGGTCGAATGGCGTTGAGTGGGTTGTGGTGTGGTGGTAGCATGTGTTGGGGTGGGGATGGGATGGGATGGGGGGGGGGGCTGGGAAGGGAGGGGTTGGAAGGGGAAGTGAGGGCATGGGATGGGATGTTATGGGGTAAGATACCCCATACAATTCTACCTGCCCTACCCACTGTGCTCTGCCCTGTCTACTTGAGTTGGGCCTTGGTTAAATCATTTGCTACTGAGTTGAACTTGAGCCCCCACTCCCGAAACTCACTGCCGAGCCTCACTGCCGAGCCTCACTGCCGAGCCTTACATGGGCAGAGGCGAGGGAGCCAGCAGCTATGCAGAGGGCACCGAGGAGAGAGGCAGAGACAGGCGAGGCGCAGGAGACTCTGCACACCATGCCAACTGCCTCACTGGCGAGCCTCACTGCCGAGGCTCGCTGGCGAGCCTCACTGGCGAGCCTCAATGCCAAGCCTCAATGCCGAGCCTCACCTGCACGGAGGCGATGGAGCCAGCAGCGATGGAGAGAGCGCCGAGGAGAGAGGAGGAGACGGATGTGTGCCCTGCCTACCCTCTCTGCAGGGATTCAAGCCTTGCTGCCGAGACTCACTATCGAGCCTCACTGTTTAACCTTACCTGTGCGGAGGCAAGTGAGCCGGCAGCGATGCAGAGAGCACCGAGGAGAGAGGAGGACACGGGCGAGGCGCAGGAGACTCTGCACACCATGCCAACATGCTTATAAAGGGGATGGGGGGAAGAGAGAAGGAGACGGGTGAGGTATAGGAGACTTTGCATAAGATGCCACAATGCTTGTAGCGGGGATGGGGAGGAAAGAGTAGGAGGCTTGTGCAGCGCAGGAAACTCTGCACACCATGCCAACATGCTCCTAACGGGGATGGGGGGAGAGGGGGTCGGATTGGTAAGAACGCAGGTGAGGAAGGAAAGATGTGGGGGAGAGGTGGCAGGGTGGGGGAGGGGAGGGGAAGGGAAGGGGGAGGGAAGGGGGGGGGAGGAGGGGGGTTAGGGATGGGGGAAAGGGGTGTTGCGGATGGGGGTGTTGCCATGGAAACACATATAGTCCAAGGAATATGAATATGAGGATGTGATCAGACGCTTCTAGGGACACGTACGTACACAGCAGGTGTACAGTCAGTTTGTCATCTCTAATGCGGGGATCGCTACAGCCGAAATGAGCACATGCAAGGTTCGCTACAGCCGAAATGAGCACATGCAGGGTTCGCTACAGCCGACTTCGCACTTGCAGGGTTCGCTACAGCCGAAATTCGCACTCGCAGGATTCGCTAAAGCCGAAATTTCGCGACAGCCAGAACTAGCAATAGGACCAACCTGAGCGCAGGACGCAGCTGCCATATACACGACACCTGCTGCACCCATCTCTGCACCGTCGCTTTAAGACGAGAGCGACTGACCAAAATTCGCTCAAGCGAGTGAAATTCATTGTGATGTGATGTGACTGATGGGTAGGATGTGGAAATGCTGGTGAGAATGAGGTAAGCAAGGAGGCACATGGACATCGGGGATCAGAGTGACACATTGGGAGTGTCGGTAAAACGTGTATGACAGACCTGGGGATATATTTATGACCACTATGTATGATCTCCAAGGAAAGTGAAATCAATATGAGAAAGCATGCATCATGTGAGTATATATGATTAATGAACTTAGGGTAGAACTGTATTCTTTACCCTGTGAATATTTTCAAGGGATGTAATGTTGGCACTCATTGTTATATAAAATATTATGCTGCCATCACATTTGTACCATTCGATATGAGATCATAAGTGAAGATTTTGAAACTAGTGGAATGTTACACACGGTAACCAGCATCGTCACGTCAACTCAAGATGAAATGACCTGGCACATTCCGTTTGTTCTCACGGTAAAGCGGCTGGATGAGATTTCGATACGTGATGGAGCGGTACGTTTGGGTGGCGTTTAATCTCGATTGCCTCGTGTTATCTGTCCGTACAGCTGAACAAGCAGAAAAACTCACCTAGAAATTGTCCTACCTGCACATCCACCAAACAACTACCCTCCCCATTTGTCCCTTGAAAAACTCACCTAGAAATTGTCCTACCTGGATGCTGCCTGCACTGCAATGCTTTTATCGCGCGGTGACTGTTGTACTTGTAGTTTCTCATCCCACACAAACACATTCCCCACACAGTCCCTTGCTATTGGTACTCAGAGAGTCGTCACCCAGTAGCGAGTTGCATTTCGTTAGCTTTCGGAGTGCTAGCGAACGTGCGACGCGTGTGAGCGAATTCAGCAGCACCAGCCGTGAGGGAGGCGGTTAGAGTCATTAGTGCTGGTCACAATGTTCGGGTTCATGTCGAAGCCCAAGGCGCCAGCCGAGATTGTGCGAGCGCTCGCGGATGGGCTGCAGACATTGCCTCGAGACGATAAGGTTGGTGCTTACAAAGAAGAATACACATAGAGTCGGCAGCGTTTGTCACCATGTTCGGGTTCATGTCGAAGCCCAAAACGCCAGCCGAGATTGTGCGAGCTCTCGCGGATGGGCTGCAGACGCTGCCTCGAGACGATAAGGTGGGTGCTACAATACAACAGCATTAGCCGTAAAAGAGGCGGTTGGAGTCGGCAATGCTGGTCACCATGTTCGGGTTCATGTCGAAGCCTAAGACGCCAGCCTTTTGAGACGTCTCAGAAGTTAGCCGGGAGGGAGACGGTTAGACTCGGCAGTGCCGGTCACAATGTTCGGGTTCATGTCGAAGCCCAAAACGCCAGCCGAGATTGTGCGAGCGCTCGCAGATGGGCTGCAGTCGCTGCCTCGAGACGATACGGTGGGTAGATTAGAACATTAGTGCGAGCGTCGCAATGCCAGCGTCGCAATGCCGAATTGTGCGAAGATAGTGTCGCAATGGGAGGCGTATGACACGAGTACAGAACAGTCTGTAGGATAAAAGAGCGAGCAAGCGAAAACGCGATTTCAGCTCCGCCAGACTACTTTACTTCGAGCAGATTGCATACATTGACCATGTCGGAATCTATAAGAAAGTTGACCGTGTTAACCACATTAACGACATTGACCAACCATTGCATTGACCATATCGAGTACATTGAGCTTATTGATGTAACATGCCATGTGAAATGCATTATGTATAACATACCATATCGAGTACATTAAGCTTATTGATATCACGTACTATTTGGGATACATAATGTTTAAATTATTGCAATTCGTTTCCGCATTCCCCGTCCCATCAAGCACAGCAACGAGCTGGTGAAGAGCTCTCCCTTCCTTTCTGTGGTTCCTCAGTCAGTGTGGATACCTCTCGTAGGCGACAAACCCGTCAGTGCATCTCCCCCTTCTTTTCTGTGGTTGCCAGTTTCCATTCCAGACTGTTCTGAAGGCTGAAGGGTCGCTGAAGAGCTCAAAACTGCCAGTCCCTCCAGCTCCACATCCCCTTTTCCCTTGGTAACACGCATGCGGAACAGCACAGGAGGTGCTAAAGAGCCTGCAGACAGCGGGGGAAGAGGTGGGGGAATGGGAGGGGGGATGGATGCTGATAGGCGACAGACACGTCAACAATGGCACTCCCCTTCGTTTCCACCTCCCGCATTCACCCACCTTGCTGCGCACGATGAAGTCACGGAGTGCGAGAAGGAAGTGGAGAGTTTCATAAGAGTGCATGTGCTGCTGATAGGCGGAGGAGACCTGGAGGCACTGCGAACTAGAGTTGACCTCTTCCATGTATTTTCTCTCCATGTGTTCCCACTCTCCGTGTGTTTTCCCCCCTCCACGTGTTCCCCCCTTCCAGGTGTTTCCCCTCTCACAGTGTGCAGTGCGATACGATGCGAGTGCTGCTCAGACGCTATCTGGACGCGAATGCAACTCCCCCCTTCTCCACCTCCCCTATTGCCTGTGAAATTTTGTGTCACAAAGTGCAGAGGAAGTACTGAAGTGTCTGGGGACAGGACAGTGCGAGTGCTGCTCAGGCGCTATCTGGACGCGAATGCAACTCCCCCCTTCTCCACCTCCCGGTGAAATTTGTGTCACAGAGTGCAGAGGAGGTGTTGAAGAGTCTGGTGACAGTGCGAGTGCTGCCCATAGGCAATCTGGACGATACAATGTGGTTCCTCCCCGTGTCACCCCCCACCCACTCCTCTCCCCGTGCTGTAACCCACCTACCCACACCACAGAGTGCAGAGGAGGTGTTGAAAACCCTCGTGACAGTGCGAGTGATGCCCATAGGGTTTTCAGTGTGATTTTTCCCCGTGTGATTTTTCGTCACGCAACAGTGTGATTTTTCCCCGTGTCTCCGTGCCCCCGTTACCCTCCACATCTCTGCTCTGATACCTCGCCAACACACAGAGTGAAGAGGAGGTGTTGAAGAGCCTCGTCACAGTGCAAGTGCTGCTCATAGGTGATTTGGACGCGCCGCCGCTGCTCAATCATGCCAGCGCAGTTCTTTTCCTCCTCGATGTGTTGTTTCCCTCATTCTCACACCACAGAGTGCAGAGGAGGTGTTGAAAACCCTCGTGACAGTGCGAGTGCTGCTGATAGGCGACCTGGACGCGCCGCCCAATAAAGAGGCTGTAGCGGCGGCTGTAGCGGAGTCGGTCAAGTGTGACTTGCTGCCTCTGCTGGTGTCGCGTCTGCCTGTCTTCGATTGGGAGGTGTGATTTTGGAATAAATGTGTGCATGTAAGGAAAGCTTGAGTGTAACTAGTGTGCAAGATTGTATGCTTTTAATCAGCATGTATGTAGTAGTAGTTACAACAACGATGGTGCTAGCTGTGTGATGAATTGTTTGGCTGGCTCATCCATACACATGCCCAATCAAGAGGCTGTAGCGGCGGCTGTAGCGGAGTCGGTCAAGTGTGACTTGCTGCCCCTGCTGGTGTCGCGTCTGCCTGTCTTCGATTGGGAAGTGCGTACGTGGGTGGTGCCTGGCTTATTCACATGTCCAATCGCGGGGCTGTAGTGGCAGCTGTAACGGCAGCTGTACTAGTGGCGGCTGTAGCGGAGTCGGTCAAGTGTGACACGCCTCTGCTGGTGGCACGCCTGCCTGTCTTCGACTGGGAGGTGCGTGCGTGGTGCCTTGCTTATTCACATGTCCAATCACGAGGCCGAAGCGGCAGCTGTAACGGCAGCTGTACTAGAGGCGGAGTCGGTCACGTGTGACCTGCTGCCTCTGCTGGTGTCGCGTCTGCCTGTCTTCGATTGGGAGGTGCGTGCGTGGGGCCTTGCTTATTCACATGTCTAATCACGAAGCTGTAGCGGCGGCTGTAGCAGAGTCGGTCTGCCTGTATCCGACTGGGAGGTGCGTGACTGAAATGAATGCGTGCCTGTAGCTGTGTAGGGATTTCTTGGCTGCAACGAGTGACTGTGATTGTAATAAGCGTGTAGTCTAAGTAATGATGGTACTGGTAAAACCCATTTTGGTTTCTGGTAGTAACCCTGCATTCCCTGCAATCTCTGTAATCCCTTTAACCATCAGGCACGCAAAGAAATGGTGCTGGTGTGGACATACCTCCTTGCATATGGGGGAAAGAGGCGACGACCAAAGGGGGATGAGGATGAGGATGACGATGAGGATGAGGAGGGAGGGGAGGGCGGGGGAGCACAAAAGGGAGCGCCTCAGGAGGAAGAGGAGGAGGAGGGACCGGCAGTGGCACTGGAGTTTGTGGAGAGGCATACAGAGCTGGTGGATAAGCTTGTACGCGGGTGAGTGGGAGGGGCTTATAGCGAGTCAGGGACTTATAGGGGCTTGTGGCGAGTCAGAGCACAGAAACGAGGGCCTGAGGAGGAGGAAGAGGAGGGACCAGCACTGGTGTTGGAGTTTGTGGGGAGGCATATGGAGCTGGTGGATAAGCTTGTACGCGGGTGAGTGAGAGGGGCTTATAGCGAGTCAGTGACACTTCAAGAGTCCGGCAGGGGCTTATGGTGAGTCAGGACATCGAAGCGTGGGCGTGGTGTGGGGAGGAAGAGGAGGAGGAGGGACCGGAAGTGGTGTTGGAGTTTGTGGAGAAGCACACGGAGCTGGTGGAAAAGCTAGTGCGGGGGTGAGTAAGAGGCGAGGCACAGCGCTTATTGTGAGTCACTGACTTGTAGTGAGTCAGGGGCTTGTCGTGAGTCAGAGAGCATGTAAGCGAGAGCCTGGGTAGGACAAGGAGGAGGAGGGACCAGCACTGATGTTGGAGTTTGTGGAGAGGCATACGGGGCTGGTGGATAAGCTTGTACGCGGTGAGCTTGATGTTGAGAAAGTGCATGCCGATATGTCCCGCTCTTCCCTCTCTCCAGTCACTTCATTCCTCCGCAACTACCTACCTAGCTTCCTCCCCTTTCCTTCTTTCCTCCCCCATCCAGCTACGACCAGAAGGACATCGCATATAATTCGGGGTTCACGCGGAGTGAGGGCAGGCTGATACACCCCTTTCTTCCCCCTCTCGCTCCTCCTCCCTTCTCTCCTTTTCTTCCCTCCCCTCCTTCCCTCTCTCCCTTCCCGCTCGGCCTTCCCTCCCTCCCTTCCCTCCCTCCCTTCCCTCCCTTCCTTCCCTCCTTTCCCTCCCTTCCCTCCCTCCTTTTCCTCCCTCCCCTCCCTTCCCGCCCTCCCATCCCTTCCCTTCTCTTCCCTCGCTCCCCCCTTTCCCACCCAGCTACAAGCAGAAGGAAATTGCTCAGAACTCGGGTCTCATGCTGAGAGAATGCCTTCGCTCGCCAAAACTCGTCAGGTAAAGAGGTGTGGAGAGGTGTACAGGAGGCTAGAGAGGAATTGAGAGGCGTAGAGAGGTGTAGAGAGGTGTAGAGAGGAGTGTTGAAGCAGCAGAGGGTGATTGGAAGGCGTTCTGTGGAGTGGAGGGGTGCTTGCCTGGGAGAGATGGAGAGATGGAGAGAGTGGTTGGGGACTGAAAGTAGTGGGGAAAGGGAAGGAGTGGGAGAAAGAGAAAGTGCAACCCGTCTCCATGCCTCTGTGCGCCCCATCTGACCTCTTTGCACCGCATTTGACTTCCATGCACCCCAATCGCCCTCCCTGCCAGCCACATGCTGCAGTTCTCGAATCTATATGGCATCATGGACGCCTGTGACCTGCAGCACTCTGCTCTCCTTGTTCCTCCTTTGCTCCACACACCCCTTCCACACTCCCTCCGCCCTCCCCTCTCCTTTGCCCACCCTGCCAGCCAAATGCGGCAGTTCTCGAATCTATAGGGCATCATGGCCGCCTGTGATCAACTCATTTTGGTCTTTTCTCTCTACCCTCGTCTTCCCCTCCACACCCTCTCCACACCCCCTTCACACCCCCTCCACGCCCCCTTCACACCCCCTCCACGCCCCCTTCACACCCCCTCCACACCCCCTTCACACCCCCTCCACGCCCCCTTCACACCCCCTCCACACCCACTTCACGCCCCCTCCACATCTCCTGTTTTCCTTCTCCCTCCTCTCGCAGCCACACGCTGCAGTTCTCGAATCTCGATATCATCATGGGCGGCTGTGACTTACAGAACTTTGCTCTGCTCTTCTGTTTTAGCTCCACTCTGCATCCCCTTCGCTCTCTCCCCTCCCCTGCCCTCGCAGCCACACGCTGCAGTTCTCGAATCTCGATATCATCATGGGCGGCTGTGACTTGCAGAACTTTGACACTGCCTCTGACGCATTCCTCACTCTCAAGGTGCGCTGTGCTGTGGAGCACACAGTGCATTGCCTTATGCCTTACAGCTCCTCTCAGGCCCGGCCCCTACTGCGCAACAGCACCCACCCTGTGACCTAGAAAACTTTGACACTGCCTCTGACGCCTTCCTCACCCTCAAGGTGCGCTGTGCTGTGCAACCCCAGCTGATGCCTGATGCTGCTGCCCTTGAGGTGGGCGCGTCAGGTCAGGCCTATTGCACAACAACAGCCTGCCAGGATGTGACTTGCAGAACTTTGACACTGCCTCTGACGCCTTCCTCACCCTCAAGGTGTGTTATTCAAAACCCGGTGCGTTACTGTAAGCCCCACAGCTCCTCTCAGACCGGCTCCTATTGCACCTGTGACCTACAGAACTTTGACACTGCTTCTGACGCCTTCCTCACCCTCAAGGTGTGTTATTCACCATCCAGTGCTATCGGGGTCACGTACTGCTATTTCGCAAGAGTACATACCCTGTCAGGACTTTGACATAGCCTCTCACGCCTTCCTCTCCCTCAAGGTACGATGTGCAACCGCAGCTGATGCTGATGCCTTTACATGGGCGTGTTCTGTCGGGCCTATTGCGCAACAGCACCCTGCCAGGCTGTGACCTACAGAACTTTGACATTGCCTCTGACGCATTTCTCACTCTCAAGGTACAGTCAGTCACCACCCAGTGCATTTCTTTGTCTTGTTTTAATCAAGAGACGAGTTCCTGCACAAGCCTTTTCTTTAGCTGAGGATTCAGTTTAGTGGACGGATTTTACAAGGCTTTGATCCTACTGCTATAAGGATCTCTATCTTGCTGCTCTTCCCCGATGAGTGAGGACCCGTGGGACCTCACATTCAAGGTACAGTCAGTCACCACCCAGTGCTATTGCCTTCCCTTGGGGGTCACGACTCACTAACTGCTACTGCACAAGAGTACCCTGTGACCGCCACAACAGCACCCACCCTGTGTCTTTACACAGAACTTTGACATTGCTTCTGACGCATTCTTTTAGTCAAGGTGCGTTTGCAACACCACCAGCTGGGATTATTGTGGGCTGTGATTGGTCCGCGCCTTAAGTCCGTGTTGCATAACAACAGCTCCATGTGACCTGCACACCTTTGACATTGCCTCTCACGCCTTGCTCTCCCTCAAGGTACAGACAGACACCATCCACCCAGTGATACTTTATGCCCTGACCTGAGGTAGGGTTGGGTTGAGCAGGACCTACTGAAGCGACACCCAGCCACTTGGCAGCATCCCAGCAGGATATTTCAGCAACCTAGCAACCTCTCTGAAACTCGTTCTTGCAGTCCTACCTACCTAGAAAGCTTCTCAGGATCCATGCTACCCTCATGCCCACACTTGAGGCGATTTTTGAGTCGACTCAAAAATCGCTTCTCAGGATCCATGCTACCCTCATGCCCACACTTGAGGCGATTTTTGAGTCGACTAAAAAATCGCTTCTCAGGATCCATGCTACCCTCATGCCCACACTTGAGGCGATTTTTGAGGCTTTCCCGTCCACAATCACTTCTTGCAGTCCTACCTACCTAGAAAGCTTCTCAGGATCCATGCTACCCTCATGCCCACACTTGAGGCGATTTTTGAGGCTTTCCTGTCCACAATCACTTCTTGCAATCCATGCTACCCTCATGCCCACTCTTATCTCATCTTGAATTGAACCTCCCCCTCCCGCTCGCGATTTTTGAGTCGACTCAAAAATCGCCTCATCTTGAACCTCCCCCTCCTGCTCGCCTCCCGTCCCATCCCCCCACGGGCGGAGCAGGGCCTATTGAAGCAGCATCCAGCCGTCTGTGGCAGCAGAGTTTTGAGATGTCTCAAAAGTCACTCCTCACAACCTGCCCCTCCCCCTCCCCTTCCCCCTCCCCCTCGCCTCCCATCTCATCCCCCTTCCCCCCTCCCCCTCCCCCTCCCCCCCCACGGGCTGAGCAGCACCTGCTGAAGCAGCATCCGTCTGTGGTGGCAGAATCTTTTATGACCAACTTCGCCTCCCATTCTACATTCTAGGATCCATTACACATTCATGCCCACACTTCTCACATCCCTCTCCCTCCCCTCCCCCTTGCCCTCCCATCCCATTCCCCCCCCCCCCCCCACCTCTCCCCAAAGGCTGAGCAGGAGCTATTGAAGCACCATCCGTCTGTGGCAGCAAAGTTTCGAGATTTCTGAAAGTCATTCCCCACAACCTGCCCCTCCCTCTCGCCCTCGCCTCCCTCCCGTCCCCCCACGAGCTGAGCAGGACCTATTGAAGCAGCATCCGGCTGTGGCAGCAGAGTTTCTGATGACCAACTTCGAGGATGTATGTACGGGGGGCGGGTTAGGGGGAAGGGTAGGAGTAAGGAAGGGAGGGCTGTATGAGCGTATTCATGGTTATGGGAGGAGAGGGGGGGTTGTGCGGGCTGCGGTCTATGCATTCGTCAGTGGCAGCAGAGTGTCTGATGACCAACTTTGACGATGTATGTAAGAGGAGGAAGGGGGAGGGGGTGGGGAGTAGTGTAGTGAGTTGTCACGAGGATGAGAGGGGCCAGGGGAAAAAGGAAGGGGTGTGCGGGCTGTGGTCTTTGCATCCGTCTGTGGTAGCAGAGTTTCTGATGATCCACTACGGGGATGTATGTATGGGGGAGGGGGGGAGGGAGAGGGGGGATAGGGGAGGGGAGGAGGGCATCCCAGCACCCCATCACCCCATTTCATCATGGCACTTAAAGTTTTCAAGTGCTTCTATCTGTTGCTCAACACTGAAAACTATGATGCTGTGGATGCTCAGATGTCTTACTCATGCTATGCTCCTAAATTCCCATCACACCCCACAGCCTCATGGCACCTCGTCCTCGCCGCTCTTCAGTTCTTCAAGCGCTTTGATCTGCTGCTCAACTCGGACAACTATGCGTTGCCCCGATGCCAGGATCTCTTGATGCTCTTACTTACTGTGCCATGCTCCCACAATCCCATCAAACCCATTACCCCAATGCTCTTCAGTTCTTCAAGCGTTTTGATCTGCTTCTCAACTCGGAAAACTATGCGTTTCCCCGATGACAAGATCCCTCGAAGCTCTTACATGTGCCATGCTTCCGCACTCCCATCACTCCCATCACCCCTATCACCCCCATCACCCCCATCACCCCCATGATCCCAATGCTCTTCAGTTCTTCAAGCGCTTTGATCTGCTGCTCAACTCAGACAACTCTGTGTTGCCCCGATGACACGACCCCTCGAAGCTCTTACATGTGCCATGCTCCCATCACCCCCATCACCCCCACCAACCCAATGCTCTTCAGTTCTTCAAGCGCTTTGATCTGCTACTCAACTCAGACAACTATGTCACGAGAAGACAAGCAATCAAGGTGCGCTTGCTTGACAGATGATTTGCCTTGTCAACAAGCGGTCAACATAAATTGTCAACAAGCGGTCAACATAAATTGTCAACAAGCGGTCAACATAAATTGTCAACAAGCGGTCAACATAAATTGTCAACAAGCGGTCAACATAAATTGTCAACAAGCGGTCAACATAAATTGTCAACAAGCGGTCAACATAAATTGTCAACAAGCGGTCAACATAAATTGTCAACAAGCGGTCAACATAAATTGTCAACAAGCGGTCAACATAAATTGTCAACAAGCGGTCAACATAAATTGTCAACAAGCGGTCAACATAAATTGTCAACAAGCGGTCAACATAAATTGTCAACAAGCGGTCAACATAAATTGTCAACAAGTGGTCAACCAGTCAACTCTCTCATCATTTCTGCAGGGTATTGTTGAGAATTCTGGAAAAAAACCCTGACAGATGATTTGCCTTGCCAACAAGCGGTCAACCAGTCCTCTCTCTACGCATCTCCCTTCTCTCTCTCCCTCTTTCCCTCTCCCCACTCCCACCTGCCCACACACTCCACATGCTGAAACCCGCCCCACCCCGATCAGCTCCTGGGCGAGATGCTTCTGGACCGGGCCAACATGCCAGTGATGATGCGTACATTGCACTCTCACTCCCTCTTGCTCCCTGCTTTCTCACTCCCACCCACTCCCATCAGCTGCTAGGGGAGCTGCTGCTAGACCGGGCCAACATGCCAGTGATGATGCGTACATTGCACTCTCACTCCCTCTTGCTCCCTGCTTTCTCACTCCCACCCACTCCCATCAGCTGCTAGGGGAGCTGCTGCTAGACCGGGCCAACATGCAAGTGATGATGCGATACATCGGAGAGGCACACAACTTCAAGATCATGATGACTCTCATCAAGGTAATCGGGTCTTAAAAGGGATATGGAGGGGCTTAATGATTCGGTTTTATCTAGAAGAAGCTAAGAGAGGCACACAACTTCAAGATCATGATGACTCTCATCAAGGTAATCGGGTCTTAAAAGGGATATGGAGGGGCTTAATGATTCGGTTTTATCTAGAAGAAGCTAAGAGAGGCACACAACTTCAAGATCATGATGACTCTCATCAAGGTAATCGGGTCTTAAAAGGGATATGGAGGGGCTTAATGATTCGGTTTTATCTAGAAGAAGCTAAGAGAGGCGCACAACTTCAAGATCATGATGACTCTCATCAAGGTAATCGGGTCTTAAAAGGGATATGGAGGGGCTTAATGATTCGGTTATATCTAGAAGAAGCTAAGAGAGGCACACAACTTCAAGATCATGATGACGCTCATGAAGGTTCTGTTCCAATCATGATGACTCTCATCAAGATATTTGGATTTTCAACCACCTCAAAACTCAAAGGCGCTCAACCCTATATCTGCATCGAATTTGGAGGGTTGTAGAAGCGACACAGGGGGCTGCAGAGCGAGGGCTTGGTAAGAGTGAAGAAAATCAAATGCACACAACTTTAAAATAACGATGACTGTCATCAGGGTAAGGTGTAGCTCGTTTACCCATACTCACCAACCACCATTACGCCGTGTCCTACCACTCAGCTCCATGCATTCCCCACCACACCCCACCACGCCTACCACGCCCACCACGCCCCACCGCGCCCCACCACACCCCACCACGCCCCACCCACCATCAGGACCCCAGCAGAGCCATCCAATACGAGGCCTTCCACGTATTTAAGGTGCTCTTCTCCCATCCTTCAACTCTCAGCTCATTTTCATCTCCCCGTTCATCTTCTAAGCAATCTCCAGCGCTGCTTTTCTGGTCCTGCTGTTTCCCTGTCTTTCTCCATTGCTGTCCAGCACGCACGTTTCTTGCATGGCCCCCCTGCTGTGCTGCCTCAGCAATGGTGCATCTTATTCTTTCTGCACCACATGCTATCGTCAGACATTATAAACTCTACCTACAGTAAATCAGAAAGGAAGAAAATAAACTATATATGCTGCCTCACTTCCCTTGGCTGCCACCTACAACCCGCACAGATATTTGTGGCGAATCCAAGAGATCACTGGTCATGAAGTATGGCAGCAGTATGCTGGGTCCTGTCAGCAAAGAAAGATAGTCGCTTTGGTCCCCCATGGCTCCCACCTACCCTACATCCCCCACAGATCTTCGTGGCGAATCCAAGAGATCACTGGTCATGACAAAAGATAGTCACTTTAGTCCCCCATGGCTCCCACCAACGCCCCGCACAGATCTTTGTGGCGAATCCAAGGAAGCCAGAGAAGATTGTGAAGCTGCTGGCGCGCAATAAGGAGAAGATGGTCAAATTCCTCAAAGACTTTGAGATTGACAAAGGTGTGTGCATGGGCTAAGCTGATAGAGGAAGGTGTTTGGTTGTGCCAAGATGGTCACAATCCTTCAAGTCCATCGTCCAGGTAATTCTCTAAGTCCCTCCTGCAAAACCCCCTGCTGGCGCGCAACAAGGAGAAGATGGTGAAGTTCCTCAAGGACTTTGAGATCAACAAAGGTGTGTGCTAAGACGATAGACAAGGGTGTGTGTGTGTGCGGCACTGATTGACAAAGGTGTGTGTATGCATGTGCGTGCAACAAGGAGAAGATGGTCAAATTCCTCAAGGACTTAGAGATCGATAAAGGTGTGTGCCTGAGATGGTGCAGGAAGAAGGTGGTGTGTGCCTGATTTTGGTGGGTGTTTGTGTCTGTGCAAAGGTGGTGAACAAAGGTGTGTGTATAGAGGCGCCTGAAGTTGCCAGATTCATGGGATTGTGATGCAATTTAGGAAGATTCCGCAATGTTACATCCTATGGATTCTTTTCACCGATCGTTCATCCCTTTGCCTTTCCTCACCACCTTCCCATTTACCTTCTGTTACTTTCCTCTTTCCTTCTCTTGTTGCTTCATCCAGTGCTCATTTCAACCCTCTTCTCCTTTTGGATTTCCCCCCTGCAGAGGAGGAAGATTTTGAGGAGGAAAAGGAGATGCTTATAAGGGAAATACAGAATGCCCATTACCCTGGGCTTGGATGAGTGCATCGTGAGTCTCTATTACCTTTGAAATAACCCATGAGGTCTGTCATTTACGGTGCGTTGATTAGTTATAACCCATGCAGCAGCTCCAATCATTGCGGATGTGATTAATTCTCAGTAGTAAAATGTTACAGCATCTCAGTTTTTTTTTTTTTTATGCGTTCGTCTTGATCTCTAATGATTGGAAATTACCGTATTCTCCCGGACATAACACCCTAGGGTATAGCTAAAAATACAGGGAAAAAATGGGGGGGGTCTCCTCATAGGAAAAAAATACATAATACCCGGGTCTTATTATATTGCACATTTTTTTATAAGCAGAAATGAATGGAAACAAAAACAGGGGTCTGGCCTTGTTATTATTTTTAAAATCAGGGCCGCCAAACCGCGTCTACGAGGATAACGTCGGCCTCCACTGGAATCTGCCACATGGCAAATTCCAGTGGGCCCACTGTGCCACCTGATTGGTTGACATCAGTGCCAACCTCGCGCAGCTTGGGTTCATGCAGTACGAGGCCGGAATCGCGCACGCTGTGTTGTCACTGTACCTGTGACCCCTTGACTGCCGTGTACGGTAGTCATGTCCAAGCTTCCTCACCCAAGCTTGCCCTTCTCTTCGTCAAGCGGTTCCAGTGCACGTCTTTGACAAGTGCTCGGCAGGCTGTGAGAGCGTCTCCTTCCTGTGCACGAGGGTATCGTCTTTAAAGTCATTTCTCCCATGGCGAGTGACATCGACCTACCTTAGTTCCCAAGCATGGCTTCATCTCCAGATTCTAGCAGTACGGTAGATAGGCGGCAGCGGCCTGTTTCCACCAATCAGACTAGCGCTTATGCACGCGCACGGGCGTCTCCTCGCCCGATCTTTCCTCAGCCGGATGCTCCCGGTAGTGCTTCTACCAGGGATGAACCGAGCAGTAGCTTGGACCGTCCTCGCCCTACCCTTCCTCGAGTGGTTGTCCCCACGTTCCCGGAGCGGAACCGCCCGCAGGGACAGCAGAAGCGCAACGCCGATGCTGACCCGCCATCCCCTCGCCATCGCATGACGAAACGCCAGCGCAAGGGAATCACCGCGAAGGAGAAGCTCCACTGGTTGAAGATGCAGGACTCGCAGCCCGACCTGTCGAATCGCGCCCTGGCGAAGCTCGCGAAGGTGCAGCCATGCCATATCCGCGATTGGAAGAAGATGAGGGAGCGGCTGGAGGTCTCTTCCAGCTGCCGTCGTCGCCTCATGGGAGCTGGCCGCAAGTCCAAGTTCCCTTTCATGGAACGGGCGGTCTACCGCCAGTTCCTCAAGCACAGGGGGAGGGGGCTCGTCGTTTCGGTCAGCATGCTCCAGAAGTGGAGCGCCAACTACATGAAGCACCGGATGCCCGGGGTCAACTGGCGCGCATCGTTCCGCTGGGCGACTCGTTTCCGCGCGCGCTGGCATCTGGCAAGGCGGGTGAAGACGAAGATGGGACAGAAGTTGGCAGCGGGTAAGTGTTGCGCCGTCGTGCTCCTTGATTGCCATCTCAGTGCTGAGCTAATGTGTCTCGTGGCTTTGCTTGCAGATTGCAAGGCCAAGGTGGAGTCCTTCTGGGAGTTTGTGCGCCAGATGCGCTCTCTGCACGACTACCCGCTTGACCTCATCTTGAACGCGGACCAAACCCCGCTTTTCCTGGAGATGCCGGCGGAGCGCACGCTCGAAATGAAGGGAGCGCGGACGGTTCACGTACGGAGTGCGGGCTATGAGAAGGAGCGTGTTACTGTCATGCTGGCAGTAACTGCGAGCGGGCTCAAGCTGCCGCCGTACGTGGTGTTCAAGCGCAAGACCATACCGAAGGTGCCCATCCCTGCCGGTAAGCGTAGCACGTTTAGGATGATGTCACTACTCTAGCCTGTCAACAGTCGCAACCGAATTTGACCCTGACGTACCGGTATTCTTTGGCAGGTGTGGTGGTCCGTGCACAAGACAAAGGGTGGATGGACGAATCACTTGTGCAGGACTGGATCACCCAGGTGATGGTGCCGTTTCTGAAGCCCTTGCGTGAATCAACTGGACGCCGCAGGGAGGCCTTGGTTGTGCTCGACTCCTACCGCGGTCACTTGACTGAGGCGGTCGGGCAGACCATGCGGATGTTTCGGCTGTCACGGGCTGTCATCCCAGGGGGCTGCACCCCGCTAGTGCAGCCTCTGGATGTGTCGATAAACTGTGCGTTCAAGTGCGGTGTGCGTCATCGCTACAGCAGCTGGTTCGAAGAAGAAGGAATCAACACCACCACCAAGGGCGGTGAGTTGAACCATGACATTCGCATGCGTGACTTTTAATCAATGTCAGCTTACGCTCTGGAAATTCACATTCGTCCTTGTCTACCCTTCCCCGTCCCTCAAGCAATCTCAAGAAGCCGCCAGCGGAGTTGGTGCTCCGCTGGATCGATGAGTCCTGGGAAGCAATCCCAGAGGAGCTCGTGAAGAAGGCGTTCGTCACGTGTGGGATCTCCACCCCCATCGATGGCAGCGAGGACCACCTCATCCTTGCCCACATGCGGGACAAGGGTGAGGTGGAAGTCCTTGACGACGTCAACGACCTGGTTGACGACGAGCTCGTCGTCAACCCCTTCTACGCCGAAGTCCCCATGCCGGCCGAGGTGCTGCAGGCGGCGGCAGAGGAGGCTGACGCCGCTGAGGAGGACGCGGAAGCGGCGGCGGCAGAGGAGGAGGGGGGCGTGCTTGAGGAAGGCGGGGAGGCAGAAGAGCCCAGCGATGACGAATGGTGGCGCCCTGGCCGCTTTGACGGGGAAGACTGTGAAGAATGGCATGCAGGAGACGATTCTGGGTGGAAGGCACTTTGTATAGAGTTTTTTTAGGTGAAATTGTGGATGTGAGGTGCTCTTGTGGTGATGTTTCTGCAGTCTAGGTGACATTTTCGATGCCTATGTGCTGGCACATTACTTCTGTAGTACCGGTACCTGTAAAGTACCCTGTATGCAATGTACAGTAAGCAAATTCAGTATTTTTGCCGCCCATAACACCCCCCCCCCGGGTCTTATAGAGAATCAGGCAAAAAGGGGGGTATAGTAGAAACGAGGCTCCCCATAACACCCACCCCGCACAAGCTACCCGGGGGTGTACAATTATGGGGGGGTGTTTTGTCCGGGAGAATACGGTAGATGGTTTTACATATTCTAATCTAGGTGGTTGTAATGTGGAATCCTTGTTCCACTACTGAGTCCGAAGGCTACGGTACTGAAATTCATAAGCAAAAATATCACTGCCACATGAGCCACATCAGCAAATATCAGTCGCGAATTAATTTTCAAAGCCAGCGCGGATTGACCTGCCAAGCTCGAGATTATGCCGAAGTGTACTGACAGGCGTCCCCTTTTTGCAGCCAAACGGACGACACGAAGTCTTTTGTCAGTTCACGTGTCACGCGAAGTTCCTCGCGGGACTCCACCCTGTGGGCTGATGGCGTCCCGATAATGACATCAATCTGCGATAGCCGTAACGAGAAATGGAACCTGAGACTGTTTCTAGGACAACAAGTTACTGCCGTGCATAGCAGAGCCAAGTACAGACCAGAACAGAACTTTTGGGAATAGATCCAGTGACAGGCCAACCCCAGGGGCCATAGTGGACCAGACCAGAATCTTGAAATCTCCCATCAACCGTGCGACGCCTATATGTTGCTAGAACCAGCATCTCATCTCAGTTCTGACGCACTCCGTAATCCAGCAACAAAAATTCCTTTTGCATAGGCTTGATAGCTTCATAGACCATCAGCTCTATCGGTTGCATTTAGCGTGTGCCTCATCATCCGCCGTTCAGCGTGCAGCTACTCGTTCGCGAAAGAGTCTTTTCGCCGGTATGTCGCTCCTGGCTATACGTTTGAAGTTAGCAATGCTGCATTCAAGGCCGTCGATTTTCTCGTTGCTGTTCGTCCCCAAGATGCTCCCTTCTTCGCTTCTTCGCTGTTCGCTTCTTTTCGCTCTCCGCACGCTGCTGTGAATGGTTGCGCACAATCATATGCGTTACATTCCGCACTTACGTTTCGTTCGTGTTTAGCTAGCTGTCTCGAACTTATCCGGAATGTGACTTCATTGAGACTCACTGAATGTCGTCAAATAACTGAATGTCGTCAGCTCACTGACTATCCAACTCGTTGTATTCCCGTGTCCAATCTTCCTTCCCCTGCTTCCCCTCCTTTTCCCTTCCCACTCACTAAACTACAGGCTCCATCAACACAACACCACTAGTCATCACAACATCTCTGCCTCACCTTTGATGCTATTGCCATTCGCACCTGGCCGCAACTGGACCTCCTGCTGCTTCTGCTGATTCTGCCATTGAAGCTACCACTGCTGCTCATATTGAAGCTGCCGTTGCCATTTGAACTGCGTGTTGTGCATTTCGGAAGCACCTTGCTTTCGGTTACAACACGACGGCTAGCACTTTGCCGCTCTGAACGCTTTGCCGCTGTGCCAGGATAGAGCACCGACCTGTCTGCACCGACCTGAGACCTGTTTAGACCGACCTGTGACTTGTCTAAACCAACCTGAGACCTGTCTAGACCGACCTGTGACCTGTCTAAACTGACCTGAGACCTGTCAACACCGACCTGTGACCTGTCAACACCGACCTGTGACCTGTCAACACCGACCTGTGACCTGTCAACACCGACCTGTGACCTGTCTACACCAACCTGTGACCTGTCTACACCGACCTGAGACCTGTCTACGCCGAACTGCCAGCATGCCGAGAGCCTCGCCCACACCTTCCAGGAACATTCTGATCGCTGTGGATCCCAGCCCTGACAGGTGAGTCGTGCTTGGGAGGCCTCATTACCTTAGCACTGTATAATCACCCTGCACGCCCTCATAGAAGCATCTGTCCCCCTACAGCACCCACGGAACCACATAATAACAACTGTCTCATCACTGTTGCCAAGGAGCCTAGGCCCCTAAAAACCACACACAGGCTGAGTGAGCTGCGTGCGTGCAGTAGGCTTAAAGCAAAGGAAAAAACAGTAGTAGATTTCCGCTCTGTGTACAACTAAGTGCAAAAAAACGATCTCATAACCCAAATTCTTAGCAGTAGAGTAAAACAGGGACAAACATGTTTCGGCCTATCACGGGGGAAAAACCCTATCAGACCTTCATCAGTGCCAACAACGAAAAAGAAGGGCTAAGCAATGCCTCTAAAGAGAAGCAAGGCCTCTGAGAAAGCGAGCAATGCCTCTAAAGAGAAGCAAGGCCTCTGAGAAAGCGAACTCGAGGCTATCCACACCCAGGTCACCCAAATGATGGGGACCAATCCAGACCACCCTCGAAAACTTCAGGCAGCCACGTCTTCAACTTCCTCGCAAGTGTCAGCGTGAAGGTTGGGTTCAGATTTTCGCCAAGGGGCAACTTCAGAAGTCGCGCGCGCACCAGTAACCGTTGCAGGTTACAACCAATTTTCCACGCAACAAACATTCTCTCCACATACAATCCGCGTGTGATGAGGCGATTTTTGAGTCGACTCAAAAATCGCCTCATCACACAGGCTGAGTGAACCCCCTTTCGCCTGAATGTTTTTGCCTCTTCTTTTGCTCACCCATCTCCCTCCCCCCCCGCACCTCACCTCCTCCATATCAGTGAGAAGGCAGTAGCATGGGCGCTCAAGAACCACATTCGTCCATCAGATCGAGTCACGCCTTTTGTGTGAACCGTTTTTGTTCTCTTCCTTCGCATCCCCCCCCTCACACCTCCTCCATATTAGTGAGAAGGCAGTAGCATGGGCGCTCAAGAACCACATTCGTCCATCAGATCGAGTCACTCTGCTGCACGTGCGCCCAGTTGTCGAGTCGGGACCTGGCCTCTTTGCAGGTAGGGTTACACATGGTTACAAGGTTGCATGCCTATTGCACGTGCGCCCAGTAATATCGAGACCTGGCCTCTTTGCGGGTTCGGTTGCATACTACCTGGATTTCTTTGGTAGCTGGTTGTGTGGTTACCTGGTTACATGATTACCTGGCTGCTGCGGGATCCTAGATGCGTCCGCACACCTGATCATATGGGTGAATGTCTCGCTGTATATTTGTGTTTGTGCCCCGCATCTCCCTCTACCCCTCTGCCAGCCTACGCGGACTCCACACTGTCAGCAGAGGTAATGGCGGAGGTGGACCGAGGGATAGAGAAGCACAACGCTGGGGTGGTGTGGGAAGAGTCACTCTGCTCTCTGGTTTCTTTCGGCTGTATATATGCGTGTGTGCCCAACATACCCCCATATGTCTCTCTCCCCAGCCTATGCTGACTCCACGCTGTCAGCAGAGGCTATGGCAGAGGTGAACCGAGTAATAGAGAAGCACAACGCTGGGGTGGTGTGGGAAGAGTCACTCTGCTCTTTCGTTTCTTATGGCTGTATCTAGCCTGTGTGCCCCACCCGACACCGACACACCCCCTTGTCTTCCTGCTGCAGCCTATGCCGACTCCACGCTGTTAGCAGAGGCGATGACAGAGGTGGACCGAGTGATGTAGAGGCGTGGCGTTTCATGTGCCAGGGAGGTGATTTCGTGACCTTCTCTGTTCCCCACACACCCCCACCTCTCCCCCACCAGCCTATGCCGACTCCACGCTGTCAGCAGAGGCGATGGCAGAGGTTGACCGAGTGAGAGAGAAGCACAACGCTGGGTTGGAGGGGGAAGAGCCAGCTTGCACTCTGGATTTTTAGGGCAACACCTATGCCTGTGTGTCCCACGCTCCCCCTCCAGCCTATGCGGATTCAACACTGTCAGCAGAGGCAATGGCAGAGGTCGACCGTGTGATTGAGAAGCACAATGCTGGAGTGCGGAGGAAATTCGTGAGCAACCTGTCGCACCAGCTGGACCAGGCTAAGGTGGGTCAGTAGGTGTGCGAGCTGAGAAAGCTAGTAGGGTGGATGGGGGGGTTGGTGGGTGGGTCGTCGTGGCAGGTGGGAGGGTGGGTGGCCTGGTGGGTGGCCGGGTGGGTGGCCGGGTGGGTGGGCAGGTGGGAGGGCGGGTGGGTGGGTGGGTGCGTGTGGCAGTGCAGGATGCGGACCCCAAAGAGCACATCTGCAAGAACCCACACAGCAGCCCTGTGCTTCTCGCCACATTCTCCCCCGTATCCCACCCCTCTCTCCCCAATCTCTCAGGTGCAGTATGACATGGTGGCAGTGCAGGACGCGGATCTTGAGGTGTTTTTTGAGGCGCCTCAAAATACACCTCAGGTGCAGTATGACATGGTGGCAGTGCAGGACGCGGATCTTAGCGAGCGCATCTGCAAGAACATTCAAAGCAACCCTTCCTTTTCTGTCACGTTCTTCCCTGTATGAGGTATCTCCCCCCCTCCCTCTCCTGTCTTCCTCAGGTGCAATACGACATAGTGGCAGTGCAGGACGCGGACCCCAGGGAGCGGATCTGCCACGAGGTGGAGAGGATGAAGGCGCATACTCTCATCATGGGGTCACGGGGACTCAGTACTGTTAAGCGGTGAGATGCGATCCAGTGCGATGGTGCAGTGCGGTGAAGAGAGGTGGTGAATGCATCTGCCACGAGGTGGAGAGGATGAAGGCGCATACACTCATCATGGGGTCCCGAGGGCTTAGTGCCGTGAAGCGGTGAGAGAGAGTGCATCAGAGAACAGGGCTGTAGCATATCAGGACCGTATCTGTAGCGTATCTGAAGTGTATCTAGAGCATACAATGTTTACATATTTGCACATATGTGTACATATCTGTTCATATTTGCACATTCTACCTGCTGACAGTGTGCTGTGCTGCTTGACGTAACTCCTTCATGGATCCCCTCCTTCCCCACTCCCCTCCCCTCCCCTCCCCTCCCCTCCCCTCCCCTCCTCTCCCTAACCTTCCCTCCCCTTCTCCCCCAGACTGGTGCTTGGGAGTGTGTCAGACTCTTGTGCCAACCATGCCACCTGCCCCGTTACTAGGCTCAAGCAATCAGATCAGAGACTGTTTGACGTTCCTCCTTCCTTCCCCTCCCCTCCCCTCCCCTCCCCTCCCCTCCCCTCCCCTCCCCTCCCCTCCCCTCCCCTCCCCTCCCCTCCCCTCCCCTCCCCTCCCCTCCCCTCCGCTTTCCTTCCTTCCCCTCCTCTCCCTCCAGACTTGTGCTTGGTAGTGTGTCAGACTATTGTGTCAATCATGCCACCTGCCCTGTCATTGTCGTGCGGCCCAAGCAATCAGAGACAGTGTGAACCTCCTCCTGCTTCAACCTCCTCCTGCTTCAACCTCCTCCTGCTTCAACCTCCTCCTGCTTCAACCTCCTCCTGCTTCAACCTCCTCCTGCTTCAACCTCCTCTTGCTTCAACCTCCTCCTATGAAGCTACCACCATACTATACTGCAGCTGTTTAGCATTGCCATACAAACAAGGGTGTGAATTTTATGCTGCTGCAAGGGTCAAAGAGACATTGCCAGTAGCTTCTATGCCCACTCGGATGACTTTGCCACACTACACTACATGTCGGTGGTCTGTATTTTTTGAAGCGGCGAACTATTTCTGTTCTCCTGCTTAACAAGCAACGTCCCCATGCCTGAAGAACCAGCCCATGCTCCTCAGGTGCATTTGAATCACTTCACATCAAATCTCATTCTGCGAATCCAGCGTGAGAGTTTGCTCCTACAAGTGAAAAAAAACAAGTTTGGGGGCGCTACCGCAGTAGTGGAAAAATCTGCAGCCTGTTAGGAAAGGTGCTCTCATATCCAAGTGTTACGAGCGCAAATGATGAATCGAGCGAGGATTGCACGAGAGGAGCAAAGGAAGAATACAATGTGAGCGAAGGCATGAGCAAACATTTATAGAGAAATGTGTCAATGGTAACGCGGGCTTGTGACATAGCTAGCGCAATGCTGGCAACTAGGTTCGGGCTAGTCCCGGAGCGTAGGCTGACTCAGCCAACTACAGCCCTGACAGGTTTAAGTGACGCGCCAAGTGGCAGACGCTACTTCACGCACCCCGGACCAGATTCGGCTGTACCTTTCAGACATCCAGAATCAAAAGGATATGAACTATGCTCTCCGCATCGGTGGTAGAAAAAAAACAACTCTCAGGGGATCAGCCGCACCACCCACTCACGCAGGCCATTTTTTCAGTTGCGACCTCCGTTGCGTCCATGTACTCGAAGGGAGTCCGAAACTTTAGCCACTTTAAAATAGATATCAAGCTATAACCCTTGGTTCCAGAAATAACAAAGGTGCCTACCCACGAGCATCCAACTTCAGGGATTGAAATTGGCGGGGGAAAGGTGTAGGCTGTAACGGGCAAAGAACGGTCAAGTGCTGTACGCGTCATGATGGTGCGTGCGCGGTCAGGAATCCGGAAAATTTCCGTGCAGCGCCCGCCAAATAAATATTTTGTCATAATATTTCTGTATAACTGCATGTAGTTCTAGCTGTAGTGTAGTTATATTGATGTCCTACTTGTGGTGCACCCCCTCCTTGCTTGTCTCTTGTATAACTTGGGCCTTTGGCCCTTTAGTCAAACCCTCTTCCTTTCTACTCTCGATAGTTGCCTATCACCCAAACCCTAGGCACTACTAAGCTTATATTGACATGGTATTCAGAGCAGGAAACATGTTACGTTTTTAGGGCCCACCGATAGTTCCGCTCGTTCCTGCCCGAAGCGCCCTTGCGCTGTCCGGCCCTGCTCGCACAGTGTCGAGCTGCCCTGCACCTACTCGCACTGCCTGCCCCCCGCACGTCACGCCCTGCTGCAGCCCGCGCATCGAGCTCTGCTGCTCCACGCGTCACGCCCTGCTGCAGCCCGCACGTCGCGCCCTTCTGCAGCCAGCGTGTCGCGCTCTGCTGCCCTGCACGTCGCGCTCTGCTGCAGCCAGCGCGTCGCGCCCTACTGCAGCCAACGCATCGCGCTCTGCCGCCCTGCGCGTCGCGCCATGCTGCAGCCAGCGCGTCGCGCCCTACTGCAGCCCACGCGTCGCGCTCTGCTGCCCCGCGCGTCGCCCACTGCTGCCCTGCACAGCGCGCGCTCTGCTGCCCTGTCCACCGCACGCCCTGCCCTGCAGCCCGCGGCGCCCCCTGCCTTGCCCAGCCGCGCCACCCTACCTCGATCACCAGCCCCACCGAGCCGCCCTTCTGCTACTACTGCTGCTGCTGGTGGAGGTTCTGCTGGGAGTACTGGGAGTGCTGCTGGTGCTGGGGGTGCTGGAGGTGCTACTGGGAGTGCTGGAGGTGCTGCTGGTGCTGGAGGTGCTGGACCTACTACTGCCTGTCACTGCCTGTCATGGCCACTATCACGGCAGTTGCAGCGGCTAGGGGTGGTCAGCGGCGGTCACTGCCTCTCCCGGACGACCCCACCCCTCAGCAGCTTCGCGAGTGGGTTCTTCAGAGAGCCCATCCAGGTGGTGGAGGCTTTGGTTTTCTACGTACTGCAAAGAGGCGGCAGCAGAGTCAGCATGAGACCTTCTCCCCGCAAGTGCTTAGTGAGTTGTTTCCTCAGCGATGTGTCATTGGTCTGTCGAGGCTGCTGCACTAGGTGCTAGTGAGTCTGCTGCCGCACTAGGTGCTAGTGAGTCTGCTGCTACACTAGGTGCTAGTGAGTCTGCTGCAGCTCTAGGTGCTGTGCGTCTCCCGCCACATGTCCTTCCTCAGCTGAGGCCTTGCACACTTTCATCCTTGACTCAAACGCGTCACGTTGCTTCTTTCGTGACTGCACCACACTCACACCACTTGCTGCACCGGTACCAGTCTCACTGGCTGACCCCACTGGGGGCCCAGTAGTCGCACGAGTCTCCACTGTCCTCCCGTGTCCAGCAGTCCCCACCGGTTCTCTGTCAGATCTCCACCTCCCCACGTTCTCGACGAACTTGGTGAGCAACGCTGCCATTCAGGATGTCTGGGTTGATACCTTTATTCCTGGAGGGCAGCGTGTAGCAATCTGTACGTGCTCCCAGACTGGCCGTCACCTTGCTACGTTCACTCGACGGCCTGAGTCTAGTCTGTACACACTGACCACTGCGTTTGCACAGGTGGCTGAGGCAGGTCAGGTGGCTGCGTCGAGTCAGGTGTCTGCGTTTGGTCAGCTGGCAGCGTCTTGCTCGTGTCAGGTACTCTCCCACCAGACTCTCCTCTAGCACCACTGCCTCGGTCACCCCTCCCTGCTGCGTCTCCGTGGTATGCACTCCCGTCTCCTTGTCTCTGGCCTTCCCAGGTCCCTGCCCTCCCTCCCGCGCTCGCCTGCCCCGCCGTGCCTTCCCTGCGTCGAGGGCCGGCAGCGCGCCGCTCCTCACTCCTCCGAGTTTCCTCCGACCACTGCTCCTCTGCAGACTCTCCACATGGACGTTTGGGGCCCGGCCCCCGTCGGTGGAACGGACCAGGATCGCTACTTCATGCTGGTTGTTGACGACTACACACGTTACACCACTGTCTTCCCCTTGCGGCGCAAGGCGAACGTCAGCGGTGTTTTGATCCCCTGGATCCGTGCTACTCGTCGCCAGCTGCGCGAGCGTTTCAGTCGGGACTTTCCAGTCCTGCGTCTGCACTCTGATAGGGGCGGTGAGTGCTCTTCTGACCTCCTTGCGGAGTTATGTCGAGACGAGGGCATCCATCAGTCATTCACGCTTCCGGCCTCTCCTCAGCAAAATGGGATTGCTGAGCGTCGCATTGGCTTGATCATGGAGGTTGCTCGTACCTCCATGGTCCATGCGGCTGCTCCCCATTTTCTGTGGTTGTTTGCGGTCCGATACGCTGCGCATCAGCTCAACCTCTAGCCCCGTGTCTCTGAGCCAGCAGGCGGCTGCAGTTGCGCGTGTGTCTGCAGCTGCACGTGACGGTTCAGTCGTGCGTGCGGCTGCAGCTGTTGAAGAACTAAGGAAGAAGTGGTCGATTAGGTTGAGGGAGGGGGTACAAGCAAAGTATCGAGATGGTTTCTATACCCCCTAAAGATACCCCCAATGTAGCCTAGAGAAATGTAAACTGACACATATATGTTTTGACAGCAGCTGTGCATTTCGCAGCAGTCGCTCGCGCGGCTGGTGACGTGCGTGCAGCTGCGTGCGTGCGGCTGTGCGCACTGCGCGCCGCTGGACGGGGACGGGACGGGCTGGGGCAGAGCGGGACGGACGGGGCTGTGACGGAGGGCGCGACCAACTTGCCGCCATGACCGTTGCGACGGTCGCGACCGTCGATAGTACGGCCGTGACGGGGGCGCAGAACATGTGCCGTGAGAGGAGGAACACGCGGTGGGCCCATGAGGGAATCGGTCTAGGAACGACCGGCTCTTAATACCATGTCAGAATAACTGTGCAGGAATGAATGAACTATGAATGAGTTAGGTACAAGTACTAACCCTAAAGTGTTGTACCCCTTGTGGTAGGCTAGCCCACTATAGCCTAGAGAGAGCACAAAAAAATAGTTTGACAGTCTGACTAAGATCCATATTGTTATGAATGAACTTGCAGAGTGCGCTGAATGAATAACGAGAATGGTTGAATACTGAATGACGATACAAGGAAAGTGACAGGATTTTATAAGGGGAATCCTAGCTAGGCGAAGAGGTCGGGCGAAGGATGGCTTGGTGATGTTGTGATTGGAGCGGAGCCGACTCGTGAGTGGTTCGGTGTGATGAAGTAAGCCGAACAGGTATGTCGCGTGACCCTCGGGATGGACTCGCTAACGAGTATTGCAGTATGGATTTGTAAATCCTTACACATGTTGGAAACATCTGATTTAAGCGCCTCTGTCGTGTCGAAACACCAAGACAGAAGCGAAGCAGATCGTATCGAAACATCGGTGAGTCAACCCTCGGAGGTTGAACAACTGCTGGAGGTTACGCGAAAGTCAAAGGTCAGCGACCTTTGACCTGACGAAATGTACAGTGCGACAGCAAGGACATATAACTGACTCGTTACAGAGCAGTTACCCGAGTCGGCACTGTATCGAACCGCAACAGCAAAAACAGTTAAAATAGAACCCTTTCATATTCCTTGTAATCATATAAAAGCTTGTATCCTTTTGTTATTATTAACTTACTTTGCCCTCACATACAAGCGCAAGGTGGTTCACAATCCTTTATTAAACGCTTCCGCTACTACATCATCCTACTCTTGAATTCTGTCCTGCAAAGATCCTAAGGGCCTTCTCAGCCCAACATGGTATGAGAGCAGTCAGGACAAATTCAACTACGATCAAGACATCTACGACATCACAAGAAATGGCAACGCAGAAGGAGAGAGCTCCTCTAATGGCTCTCCTGGCACTACTCCTACTCCACCTCCTGCCTCTGGCCTACAGACAGAGGAGGGTACGGCAACAAGACCAAGGGCATCGTCTTCAGAAACTCCCGCAAATCAAGCTGCGGCCTTCGATCCAGACATGATGGAGAAGTTCTTCTCCTTCATGTCCTTCTACGAACAACACCAGCAAGGGGCACCTGCACAGTCAAACAACAGCAACAACAACGCAACACCGATGAGCCTCGACGGTTCATCCTACGCACGTGGAAATAAACAGCAACGGCCTACCTTTGCTCCGTATGAGCCCCAGCGTGGCTCCGTCAGTTTTATGCCACACCCGCAGCCTGCATCCGGACAAGAAAAGACACTGGATGCACTTCAAGTTCAGTCGCAGTTCGCGCACGTCTTAAAACTGCAAACGACAAGGCCTTTCGACGGAAAGGACTTCTTTACCTGGACATTTGAGTTCGAGTTAATGATGGAAGGCGCGCAGATTCTTGGCTTCTTCGACGGGTCCCTGCCATGTCCAACACACGGCACACAGTACGACAAGCAGCAGTACACTTATCAGTCAATGATGGCGTACACAATACTGCTGAGAAATATCACTCCAAGTCAGCAGCAGAACATACGGTCTTACCGAGGTTACGGCAACTCTGCAGAGCTCGCGTACAACCACCTGAAGAACCTGTACCAAGCAACAGACAGCGTAAATCAAAGTCGGTTAATGGCGCAACTAACGACGGTCGAAATGAAACCAGGCGAAAAGGGGATGGCGTATATCAGCCGTTGTCGCGAATTGCGCGACAAACTCCTTCGATGCGGAGGGTCGATTTCAAAAGACGCCTTCATCACAGTCATCATCGGCGGCCTCGGTCCTCAGTGGCGCTCCACCCGCGCCATACTCCGAGCGCATGGAAAGATATGAGAAGAAACGAGGAATGAAATGACTAAGTGAAAGTTGGGTACAAAAAGCAAACCCTAGAAAACTGTACCCCATATGTGCCACCCCACTATAGCCTACAGTAGCTATGTCATATAAATCTGACACACCCCCATAGGCAAAGTGGGGGAGAACAAGGGGTCACAGGACCAGTCAAGCAAAGCAAAACAAGCTCAGGGTGGATCACAAAGTCACCACACATTCCGAGCACAAGTTCAAGGCCACAAGGCCAGTTCACATGCAGGATTACATATATATATAAGGCTAGACAAGCAAGAGCAGGAGTATATATATGTATATATGCATCAGTACAAACAAGGTCAAGGGGTGAGCAAGTGAGGCAAGGTGGGCACAAGACCCAGCTGAGTACAGAAGCGCTGATGATCACAAGGCGCAAGTGCCTTGGTGAAGATATCAGCAGTGTTGGCCTGAGAGGCCACGTACGCAAGCCGCAGCTGACCACGCTGCTGTAGCTCACGAGCAAGGAAGTAGCGGAGAGCAATGTGCTTCGTTCTGTGCTCCAGTCTCTGCTCTCGACACAAGGCCAGCATGGCCTTGTTGTCTACGTACAGCACTGGAGGAGAACGAGGCGGCTCTCCGAGGTCAGTCAGCAGGTAGGTGAGCCAGCGAAGCTCCTGTGCAGCCATGGCCCCGGCGTAGATCTCAGCCTCACAACTGGAGCCGAGAACAGAAGACGAGCGGGTAGCCCGCCACGAAACAGAGCCGGAACCAAGGCTGAAGGTGTAACCCTGTGACGACCGCTGCGTAGCCTGGTCGTCAGCCCAAGAAGCGTCTGCGTGCCCAGTGAGGACCACTGGACTCTGCCCTCCAAGCACAAGCCCCATGCCCGACGTACTGCACAAGTAACGCAACACCCTCTTCGCTGCAGCCATGTGCTCCGGTCTGTGTCTCCCAGGAGCAACATAGCGTGCGAGAATGCTAAGAGGGTATGCGAGGTCAGGTCGTGTGCAGGTCATCAGGTACATGAGGCAGCCAACAAGCTCTGGGTACGGGCCACTCGACTCTACGGACTCATCCGAAGGCAGAGCTGAGAGCGAGTGGCGAGTAGGCAGAGGAGTGGCCTGAGGCGAGGAGTACGTGAAGCCGAAGCGCTGAAGGACCTGCTGCACCATGTGTGACTGAGTCAGGGTAATGGTGCGGCGTGCTCTGTCCCGGGTGATCTGCAAGCCAAGGTAGCTGCGCAGTTCACCCAGGTCTGTGCACGTGTGTCTCTTCTGCAGCTCGGACTTCACGTGGGCGAGTCCAGCAGTGTCAGCTGTGGCAAAGACCAAGTCGTCGACGTACACGAGGATGTAGAACGGCGGCAAAGAAGTGTCGGTGCGCAGAAACAGCGACGGGTTGGCAGTAGAGGGAGCAAACCCAAGAGCCGCAAGTGTAGTCCTCAGTGTGTCGTGCCACTCACGCGGTGCCTGGCGGAGACCGTAGACTGGCCGCCGGAGGCTCCACTGGGTGCCAGGAGGAAAAGACCCAGTGAAGCCAGGTGGGCGACGCAGCCAGATCTCCTCGTGCAGGCTGCCCTGCAAGAAAGCAGTGCTGAAGTCAAGAGAGTGCAGCTCGTAGTCGCGGTGAGCAGCTATGTGCAGCAGTACCCGAAGAGTGGTCATCTTCGGGGTGGGAGAGAAGGTCTGAAAGTAGTCAACTCCCTGCCGCTGACTGAAGCCACGAGCCACGTAACGCGCCTTGAAGACAGGCGGAGAACCCGGCGGCCGCTTCACCCTGAAAATCCACATGCCACTGACGATGTTCGCCCCAGGCGGGGGAACCTCGTCAACGTAGGTACCTGTGGACTTCCAGGAAGCCATCTCTGTGTCCATAGCTGCCTGCCACTGAGAGGAGTAGGGACCCTCTATCGCCTCCGCGTAAGAGCGCGGAGTCGGGATGT
Source organism: Closterium sp. Naga37s-1 (assembly GCA_947471745.1). Classification (NCBI taxonomy): domain Eukaryota; kingdom Viridiplantae; phylum Streptophyta; class Zygnematophyceae; order Desmidiales; family Closteriaceae; genus Closterium; species Closterium sp. Naga37s-1. The sequence goes on from CANJKZ010000736.1 coordinate 4,272,638, forward strand.
CAAGTGCATCCGGGTCTCCCTCAGGGGTAAGCAGTACGGACACGAGATGAGGTGAAGCAGCAGCCAAACACTGGAACTCCTCCTGCCTGTCCTCAAGGACGTCTGTGCCAAGGGCACACTCACCCCCGACGGACGGAGGACAGACAGACTCAGACTCAGCGACAAGACAAGCAGCGTAGTCTAGACGACAGCGAGCAGCAAAGTCGACGAGCTCAGCAACTAGGGCAGACGCAGCAGTGGACGCAAAGGAAGGGTCAGTGACGACAGTAGCAAGGAGACGCGTGACAGTAGGACTGGCAGCACGAAGAGAGTCCGACTCTGGGTCGGGAAGAGCAGGAAGAGAGGACTCAGGAGGAGAAGGCAAAGGGGCACGCAGAGGAGCAGTGGACGGACGCAGAGACATCCGGTGCGTGCCAGGGACAGGAGGAGGACGCTGACGTGAACCACGACCACTAGCGCGAGCAGTACGGACAGGCGACGCAGGACGCGACGCAGGCTCACGACGCTCAGCAAGACCTCCAGTAGGACCAGTGTAGGGAGAAGGAGCGGGCAGTGGGGAGGCCGGCTGTAACTGTAACTGTGACAGGACAGGCTGTGGACTCTCTAAGGGAGGAGGAGGGCCAGTAGAAGGCGGGAGACCAAGAACCTGCTGAAGGAGCGGAACGAAGTACGGCCGAGGCCGCGCGGCGACTCCAGACACAGCAGGGACAGCACCAGTACCCCAAGCGGCAGCACCAGCGCCAGCAGCAACTCCAGCTCCAGTACCTCGAGCAGCACCAGTAGCACCCCCAGCAGGCCCGCCTCCAGGACCGACAGCAGTAGCCTCAGCGTCAACACCCTCAGCAGCTCCAGCTCCAGTCGTACCCGCAGGCCCAGCAGCTCCAGTACTCCCAGTACGAGCACCTCCGGGACCCGCGGCACCAGCACCCTCAGTAGCCGAAGAACCTCCAGCTCCAGCAGCACGCCTCCAGCGCCGGGCAAACCACTCGCGCAGCTCCTGTGGAGAGAGTGGCTCCCGCCGAGACGAAGCACCCGGAGAACCTCCAGGCTCAGCACCGCCAGACGCCACACAAGCAGGCCCAGCTCCCTCAGGCTCCACACCCCCAGGCCCAGCACCTCCAGGCGTAGCACCCCCAGGCTCAGCACCCCCAGGCTCAGCACCCCCAGGCTCAGCACCTCCAGTAGTAGCACCTCCAGGCTCAGCACCCCCAGGCTCAGCACCCCCAGTAGTAGCACCCTCAGGCTCAGCACCCCAAGGCGTAGCACCCACACACTCAGCACCCCCAGAGTCAGCACCCCCAGGCTCAGCACCCTCAGCAGCACCAGAGTCACCAGTAACCTCGACAGGCTCGACTGCGTCTACCTGGGACACACCTGAAGGGACAGGACCCTGAGGGGGGAGGGGGTCTACCGGGGGGGGGGACCTGGCACAAGGAAGAGCGGTGGTGGGGGGAGGGACGGAGTGCGGTAGGGGAAGAGGCGGTAGTAGGGGACCGACTCGTCAAACGTGACGTCCTGGGAGGACAGAACACGGCGAGAGGTGGGGTGGTAGAACTGCCACCCTGGCGCGTCAGGGGGGAAGCCAAGGAAGACGCAAGGAGCAGCACGAGGGGACAGCTTGTCCGCAGACAAGTCGCGGACAAACGCCCGAGATCCCCAGACACGGAACGCAGACGCATCGCCAACCTTCCCCGTCCACAGCAAAGCAGGGGAGGTCTCCGGTCTGGAGACCCTAGGGTGAAGGTTGATCTGATGCGCCGCGTACCGAACCGCAAACGGCCACAGAAAATGGGGGGCAGCCGCATGCATCATGGACGTACGGGCGACGTCCATGACCATGCCAATGCGGCGCTCAGCAATCCCATTTTGCTGTGGAGAGTCCGGAAGCGTGAAGGTCTGGCGGATGCCTCGTGCTCGACAGTAGGCTCGCAGAAGGCCAGAGGAGAACTCTCCACCTCTGACAGAGTGCAGACGCAGAACAGGAAAGTCCGAACCGAAGCTCTGCCTGAGCTGGAGACGAGCTGCGCGGATCCAGTCGATCAACACCTCAGTGACATCACCCTTGCTGCGCAAGGGGAAGACTGTGGTGTAACGCGAGTAGTCGTCAACCACCAGCAGGAAGTAGCGCTCGTGACCCTGTCCACGGACGCGGGCTGGGCCCCACACGTCCATGTGAAGCGTCTGCAGCGGGGCCTCTGTCGGAGGAAACTGGGAGGAGTGAGGGGCAGCCCGCTGCCGCCCCTCGACACAGGGGACGCAGGTAGGGCCAGGCCCCGGAGGAAGGGGAGGGAGGGACCGGGGAAGACCAGAGACAAGGACACGGGAGGCCATGCCTCGGAGACGAAGCAGGGAGGGGTGACCAAGGCGGTGGTGCCAGAGGAGAGTCTCGTGAGACAGGAGGCGACACGAACAGGGGGCAGACTCAGGACCAGACCTGGACGCTGCAGCAAACACCTGACCTGACGCAGCTACCTGACCAGACGCAGTGACTGGAGGAGACGCAGTGGTCAGGGTGTACAGGCTCGACCCCGGCCGACGGGTAAACGTGGCCAGGTGTCGGCCAGTCCGAGCGTCCGTGCAGTGGGTCACCCGCTGACTCCCAGGAGTGAACTGGTGAACCCCCGCATCCTGTAGGTCAGCACCACTCACCAAGTTCGTAGAGAACGAGGGGAGATAAAGACCAGACAGGGTGCCAGAGGGGGCCGCCGGACACGGGAGGACAGTGGAGAAGTGAGCAAGGACAGGACCCCCAGAGGGGTCTGCCAGAGAGACCGCAACTGGCCGGCCAAGCGGCGTGAGTGTGGTGCGGTCTCGAAAGAAGGAGCGAGAAGCCCCCGAGTCAAGGGTGAAGGTGTGGGAGGCCGAGGCCGACGCAGAACCTGAGAGAGCAGACTCACCAGCACCTGAGGGAGCAGACGCACCTAGAGCAGCAGCCTCGCTAGCACCTAGAGCAGCAGCCTCACCAGTACCTAGAGCAGCAGTCTCAATGCCCGGGTCGGGCGGAAAACACTGGTAACAGTCACCCTCATCACTTATAGTCACAGTATACATGGCAGCAAGAATAGCATCAAAGTCAAGGTCAAAGACAGCCACACCCGCCCTAGACAGCTCACCCCAGCGGGGGATCTCAGTGGCCTCAGGGAACTGGTGACGCCAAGCGTCCGTCAGGCGGCCAAAGCAGCGCTGGGTGGAGTGCGCACCCCCACACTGCTCACCCGCGCGGTCGCCGGTGCGGAGGACGTAGGTGCACGGACCAGTACCCCCACCCCTCTGGCGTGCAGCGTACCACTCACGGAGCTGCTGAGGGGAGGGGATGTCACGAGTGCGCTGCTGCTGCTGCTGCTGCTGTTGGCGCTGACCACCACCGGAGCCGACTCTCTGCGCAGCGCCACCCCGACCAGCTCCACCTCCTCCGCCGCCTCCTCCTCCACCGCCGCCACCTCCGCTCCCACCGCCACCGCCGCCGCCGCCTCCGCCTCCACTGCCACCACCGACACCTCCACCCCCGCCACCACCCCCACCGCCACCCCCACCCCCTCCACCGCCTCCACCGCCGCCTCCACCGCCCCCGCTAGCTCCTCCAGTGCCCCTGCCCCCCTTGCCCTTGCCAGGGCGGCGTCTCCCGCTAGGGGTAGACGCCGCACCGACCGACTCAAGCCCAACGAGGTCGGCCGCAGCAGCAGAGGCAACAGAGGGCAAAAGGGGGGAGGGGGAACACCCCTCAAAGATGGGGGTGCGAGGGTCACCACGAGAGGCTCCTACAGCTACTATGCTCTTCTCTGCTGCTAGGAGGGACTTCTCGAGGAGGTCAACGGTGAGAGTGGTGGGGCAAACAGAGAGGAAGTGGTCCCTGACTACGCGAAGGGAGTCAGGGAGCCGGGTGACTATGTAGTAGAGGGTGATGTACATGGGGGGGGGGTTCTTGGCGCAGAACTCTGCAGGAAGCGGAGCGCGGTAGCGAGTGTCACTAGTGCGGAGGTGCGTAATGAGGTCAGCGACTGTGGGAAAGGCAGCAAGGTCAGGGAAGAGGTACGGTAGCAATGAGGCGGCTAAGTGCAGCAGTGGCAGGGGAGGAGTAGCGCGCAACTAGAGCGTCGTACAAGGTCTGAGCACTCTTGTACTGGCTAAAGTGCGCACGCTCAGAGGTAGGTAGGTGGCGACGCACAGCAAGACGTGCAGCAGCATCGCGCGTGGCCCACTGGGAGCGAACAGTGGCGTCAGCAGCAGCAGCGGGGGCAGGAGAGGCACCAGAAGTGAGGTCAAAGAGGGAGAGGCCGTCTGCCCTGTCGCACTGTAAGAAAAGCTGCAGGTCATCTATCCAGACGTCAAAGTCAATGGCCCGACCCTCAGCGTCAAAAGCGAGGACACTAGGGGTAGCCATGACAGCAGTAGACTAGCAGCGCAAACAGTAGGGTGAGGGCAGTGCTGTGAAAGGGGCGCTGCTCTTACCGGACAGGGCGGCTCGGGTGGCTCGGCTGTAGGGCGGCTCGGCGGCTCGGTTGCTGAGCGGCTCGGCGGCTCGGCTGCTGGGCGGCTCGGCGGCTCGGCTGCTGGGCGGCTCGGCTGCTGGGCGGCTCGGCTGCTGGGCGGCTCGGCTGCTGGGCGGCTCGGCTGCTGGGCGGCTTGGCGGCTGGGCGGCTTGGCTGCTGGGCGGCTCGGCGGGGCCGCTGAGAGGGCGGCGTCCGGGGCCGCTGGGAGGAGGCGGCGGGGCCGCTGAGAGGAGGCGGCGGGGCCGCAAAGGTAGGTGGGGGGGCCGCAGGTAGGTGGCGGGGCCGCTAGTAGGTGGCGGGGCCGCATGTAGGTGGCGGGGCCGCTGGTAGATGGCGGGGCCGCACAGGCAAGTGGCGGGGCCGCGGAGGTAGGTGGCGGGGCCACACAGGTAGGTGGCGGGGCCGCGGAGGTAGGTGGCGGGGCCGCACAGTGAGGTGGCGGGGCCGCGAAGGTAGGTGGCGGGGCCGCACAGGTAGGTGGCGGGGCCGCGGAGGTAGGTGGCGGGGCCGCACAGTTAGGTGGCGGGGCCGCGAAGGTAGGTGGCGGGGCCGCACAGGTAGGTGGCGGGGCCGCGGAGGTAGGTGGCGGGGCCGCGTAAGGTGGCGATGGGCGCGACGGGCGCGACGGGCGCGACGGGCGCGACGGGCGCGACAGGCGCGACGGGCCGAAAGGGCGGCGCGAAGGGCCGTAGGGGCGGCGCGACTCGGGCCGGAGCAAAACGCGCTCCGGGCAGGAAAAAAAAAAAAATTTCGTGGTGGTGGGCCCTAGGAATCGTTCCCACTAGGGAACCTGCTCGATACCATGAGAAGAAACGAGGAATGAAATGACTAAGTGAAAGTTGGGTACAAAAAGCAAACCCTAGAAAACTGTACCCCATATGTGCCACCCCACTATAGCCTACAGTAGCTATGTCATATAAATCTGACAAGATATCAGAAGCAGCACTCTGCGCCGAGATCCACGCTGAGTAGCAAGATATGGACCTGCAAGAAGAACGACACAACAAGAAGGCATCAGTACCTGAATTCGCATTCCACACTCAACGGCGCTACAACAACAACAACTATCAGCATCAACCGAAACTAGTACCTCCGTTCTGTCACCTCTACAAGACGTCAGGACATCCTCGTACACACTGTCCTAACCGACAACAGTCAGAACCGACGCAGCGGCAGCTTCGGCCTTCAAGCAGTCAAGTTGCCTCAACGCAAGCAAATTCGACATCTCAAGTACAAGTCTCAACAACATCGACGGGACAACCTGCGCAAGAAACAAGAAACATCGTCAGTTGTATGACACGGCTGACCGATTCCTGCATCACCGAGTCTCCACCACATTACTCATCGGAAGAACAACTCCACAACAGCACGCCTCGCCGCGAGTCACTTCAACCAAATCCAACGTACGCAGCCATCGCTCAAAGCGAGCCATCCGGAAAGGATACGTGGTTCTTGGACAGTTGCTGTGGACAGCATATGTGCTCCTCAGGACGTTTTGTTCAACGTGAACACCAACTTCAACGCGAAGTTGTCATCACCATCGCCAACAATCAGAACCTGCGCACACGACGACAAGGCGTAGTGCAACTTCAGTCACGAGAAACAAACGTCATACTGCAGATGTCAAAGGTTTTGATAGCAGAAGGGCTCGGTTACAACCTACTGAGCGTCAGTCAGCTGATGGCGAAGGGCATACACCTCGAGGCAGACAGCACCACTCAAGAGTTTAAATTATACCACGGCAAGGGTGGTCTCTACATCGGAAAAGCAGTCTTGAAAAACAACGTATTCGTCCTCGACTTTGTTCCAGACCTCGGCACCGCCGACAGCGACGGGATTGTCACCTTCACCTCTTGGACACATCCACCGGATCTTGACCCTGACTTCAGTCCAGAAGGCTTCTGGTACTCACACACCATCCCTGAAGCAGAACGAACAAGAGCATTAGCGACAATTCAACACTCGGCAGCAGCAGAAACAACGTCGGCAGCAGCAGAAACAACACCGGCAGCAGAAGAAACATCGGCAACACCAACAACACTTACAACACCAGTCGCGAGTTCTTCAACGACATCGCCACACATCGACAATACTTCACCGACTCCTGCGCAGCAGCTAACTCCCACTCCTCGCGAAATTCACAGAAGCGCCAACTTCACCGCCGCCTTTTACTCCAACTCCGACTTGTATCATCGTTCACCCGGACATCGCGCTAGCGTAGACATCTGGCACGCACGAATGGGACATCTAAGTAACACGGTGTTAAACAACACAATCAGAGCAGGAGTTCTCGACAAAGATTCACTGCTTCTAACCGACGGAAGTGAACTTCGACGAGCGCAAGGAACGTGTTTTACCTGCCCCGAAGCTGACTTACCGCATCTACCTTTCACTTCTCACCACAATCCCAGCGCACCAGCTTACGCACCACTTGAAAAGGTGTACAGCGACATCCTGTACAATCGCGAACCCGGACAAGGAGCATACAGTTATACCATCACGTTCATCGATACAGCTACACGTTACGTTTGGCACCTCAATCTTCCGAGCAAGGACATGGCCTTCGAAGGCTTCATCGCTTGGCTCCCAGTAGCAGAACGAGAATCAGGCGAGAAACTGAAAAGCTTTCAGTCAGACGGAGGAGGAGAATACACCTCACAAAGGTTCAAGCAGTTCTTGGCAGAAAAGGGAATCAAGAGGCTCATCTCGCTTCCTTACGCCCATCAATAGCAAGGCGTGGCGGAACGGATGAATCGAACTCTCCACAACACCATGCGCAAATTACTGCGTGGCATGCGACTGCCCAATCACCAGTGGCCTGAAGCGATGGACCACGCTGTCATGCTGCACAACTTGCTTTCGTCGTCGTCACTACCGAACAACGCATCACCGCACCTGCTGTGGACAGGAAAACAGGGCAGCACAAAAATGTTAAGAGTTTTCGGCTGCATGGTACAGTACCGACCCCCATCTGCACGAGCCGGCCGATTTTCCCAACGAGCACAGTGGGGACTACACCTGGGCATCGAAAGAAATTACAACGCGTGGAAGATTTTCGACGTCCACTCCAAGGAAACAGTAGCAGCACGTGACGTCATTTTCTACGAACGACTCACCCTTCCGACATATCTTGCCAACCTGGAAGAAAATCGGGATCCCACAGGTGGCTTCCATGGTGACCGACACTTCGCCTTGGCAGCAGACGAAGCTGACTGGGATGAGCAGAATGTGGATAACGCCTCAGACGAAGCAGGACCACTCCCATACTGCTCCGTTCCTATCCCGATGGATGACGAAAATCCTCGCGAAAGCGTCAACGCCGAAACTTATTTCGACCTCGCCGACACTGGTTACGTTACACCTGCAGAAGTCAACACCAACGAAGCAGAACGCATAGGGCCCAATTTCATACCTGACCCAGAAGCAGGTGACGAAGCAGCTTATCCCGCGGACACAACACTCCCCCGCTACACACAGAGTGGTCTTCAGATACTTGGTCTCGTCACCGCGGTCCACGGCACGGACACTCCTAAGGAGCCTGCCACAGTTCAGCAGGCTCTGGGGGGGGAGCATAAGGAAAAATGGCGTGAAGCCATGGACAAGGAACTGAATGCACTACAGGAGCGCAACACCTGGAAAGTTGTTCCTATCGGCGTGGCACGCAACAAGACAATACTCACCGGGAAGTGGGTCTTCCGTGTGAAGACAAAAGCAGATGGCACCATCGACAAGTTCAAGGCACGCTGGGTCGTACGCGGCTTCGATCAAGAGCATGGACGTGACTTCACCGAGACATTCGCTCCGGTCAGCAGACACACTTCACTACGGATTCTTCTCGCGGTCGCCGCTATGAAGAAAAAGAAGCTGCGGCAAATCGACGTTGCCAATGCTTTTCTCTACGCACCTGTCGACGCAGAAATCTTCGTCGAACTTCCACGCGGCTCCCATGGAGAACCTAACCAAATCTGCCAGTTGCTGAAATCCTTGTACGGGATCAAACAGGCCCCGAGACTGTGGCAGCAGTACTTACACGCTCGACTCACTCGCATCGGATTCCGGCAGCTACCGCACGACCAAGGAATGTACCGGCTCACGAAAGGCGACGACTACATTCTACTAATCGTCTACGTAGACGATCTGCTTTACATCGGGTCGACCGACAACGTTACTACCTGGTTCAAAGGGGAGCTACAAAAGGACCTCACCCTCACGGTTTCATCTACCGTCACGCAGTACCTCGGCCTCAACATCCAAGAAGAAGAAGGCGCGGTCTATCTCAACGCCGCAAAATATGCCGACACCATTGCCAAACGGTTCGCACTTACGCCAACTACCATCTCTACGCCATACCGCTACACGGCAGGAAATGACAAGGCAGAATCTGCTCCACTGAAACCCGCCGGCATACGCAACTACCAGAGAAAGCTAGGATGCCTTCTCTTCGCGGCCGTCACCTGCCGTCCAGACCTATCATACTCAGCAAGCCAACTCGCCACCTACCTCAAAAGGCCTGAAGACGAACACATGAAGGAGCTCGATCGCGTTCTACACTACCTCGTAAGCTCTCCGACGATCGGCCTGATCTACTACAAAAACATAACTACAACGCCCAAGCTAATCGGCTACGTCGACGCCGACCACGCCGGAGATTCTGACAACAGGCGCTCACGCACAGGCTACATCTACCGTCTCGAGCCTATCGGACCTATTTCATGGCAGTCGAGCAAACAGGAATTAATCGCCCTCTCCTCAGCTGAAGCTGAATATATCGCACTCTGCTCAGCCACCAAGGAAGGACTGTACCTTCGCGAACTTCTGGAAGAAGCGAAGCTGGCCCAGTTACCCAGCTTCTCCCTATTTTGCGATAACCAGTCAGCAATTCGCATCGCCAACAAAAATTGATTCGCGAACAGGACGAAACATATCGCCCTGCGCTATTTCTTCGTAAAAGACGAGATCGAGAAGGGAAGACTTGAGCTGTCTTACTGCCCCACATCCGAGATGGCAGCTGATTACTTGACCAAGAAGCTCGGAAAGTCGAAGTTCGAATATTGCATGCTGCTGACTGGACAGAGCCACGTCACCTGCAGCGACACTCCAGAAGCGAAGGGGAGTGTTGGAAACAACTGATTTAAGCGCCTCTGTCGTGTCGAAACACCAAGACAGAAGCGAAGCAGATCGTATCGAAACATCGGTGAGTCAACCCTCGGAGGTTGAACAACTGCTGGAGGTTACGCGAAAGTCAAAGGTCAGCGACCTTTGACCTGACGAAATGTACAGTGCGACAACAAGGACATATAACTGACTCGTTACAGAGCAGTTACCCGAGTCGGCACTGTATCGAACCGCAACAGCAAAAACAGTTAAAATAGAACCCTTTCATATTCCTTGTAATCATATAAAAGCTTGTATCCTTTTGTTATTATTAACTTACTTTGCCCTCACATACAAGCGCAAGGTGGTTCACAATCCTTTATTAAACGCTTCCGCTACTACATCATCCTACTCTTGAATTCTGTCCTGCAAAGATCCTAAGGGCCTTCTCAGCCCAACAACACATACCTTGAAACTCATGATGAGTTTATTCACATGTTTGGAGCGATCTATCCAAACCAAAAACGTACTACCGTAGATGAAGCTGTGAGAGTATTTAAGGCAATGGGCCTATGACCATTGACTGTATGTTCACCCCCCCCCCCCCCCCCCCCACACACTGCACTCACACACTAGTTACTTCCACGTTCTCAATAACTACACGTTTTCTTAGACTGTCCTAGCAACCACCACTTCGACTACATCATCATCACTCTCAGAGTCCTCTTCCTTCTGGAGATGCCTCAACTGTGCCTTATCTTCTTCCACTTCTTCTCTGCCCCCCCTCTTCCCCATCCCCTTTACAGCGCTCCTCATTACCAGCTTAAGGCCCCACTTTGTTCCCTTTTTACTATCCCCAACTGCAGCAGCAACCCCCTTTCCCATTCCTGCTCTTCCTCCTCCTGCTGCTGCTCCTCCTGTCTGTGGTACATGTATTGTACGAGACCGCAGCACCCGACCATGAGCCGCCTTCAACTTGGCAGCTTCAGCCTCCATTCTTGCCGCGGCTCTCCTTGTCATGATCCCACTTTCTCGCTTCACCTCGCTTTCCTCTCGCTTCACCTCGCTTTCTTCTCGCTTCACCTCGCTGTCTTCTCGCTTCACCTCGCTCCCTGCACCTGCTCCTGTGGCTATCTCAACAAGTGACCCTCCCTTGATACCCCATATACTCGAACCGCCAAATGTCTTCTTCCCACAGGTCGCTGGTGTATTTTCCGTCTTGACTTTCACCTGCCCTTTCCGCCTTAGGCCTTCTTCCTCTTTTCTCTCCACCTCTCCCTCCTCCACACCCTCCTCCTCTACTGCAGTCATCTTGGTCCACTCGATCTCCGATACTCCCTCCACCTCCCCCTCCTCCCTCTCCTCTTTCACTTGCACCACCGTTCTGCACACCCAAATCTCCACAACATCCTCATCATCCTCCTCTTTCTCCTTCTCCTCCTCTTCCTCCTCCTCCTCCTCCTCGTCTTCCTCCTCTCCCTTCCTGATCACACATTCCTTCTTCCTCCCGAGTCCCTGTTTCCGTCCCCTCGTCTCCATGGCACTCCTCTCAACCTCCCGCTTTCTCTTCCGCGCCTTCTCATTCCCATCCTTACACTCTTCTATCAACGTCAACTCACTCCCCTCCTGTCCCCCCTCCTCCTCACATCCTCCCTCTTCATCTCCCTCCCCACTCTCTCCTCCTGCTCCGTCACTCCCTCCCTCCGCTTCACCCCCCTCCTCACTGCCACTTCCCCCCTCCACCCCTCCATCCGCCCGTGCTCCTGTGCTCTCCCCATCTTTGACCATCCTGGTGATCATGAGATAGTGTGCAACCGACTGGTAACCCGCACCCCACACCTGCAGGGCGGGAGGGCACGAGGATCAAGGAGGGACGGGTGGAATGGGATGGGAGGAGCAAGGATGAGCGGGTGGGTGGGCGAGGGAGCGGGGCAGAAAACATATCACATCCGTGTGAACTGTCCCATCCCATCCGTGTGAGCTGTCCCATCCCATCCGTGTGAGCTGTCCCATCCCATCCATGTGAGCTGCCCCATCCCATCCATGTAAGCTGTAGCAGCACCTTCAGAAAGAACGGTCCAGTGAACCCCCATCCCTTGCGGTCGACTCCAAGCCCACCTTTGTGCAGTAAGCAGAAGCTTACCACGTATATGGTTACCACTAGAGAGATGTAGCGTTACCTTGTGGAAGTGCGGGCCAGTGGGTCCCCATCCCTTGCGGTTTCTGCAGATGGAGCAGTTGCAGATGTCCCGACACAACGGGCGGCTGTAGGGTATAACAGAAGGCTGGCACTGTTACCTTGTGTGTAGGGCAGTACCTTTTGAAACAGTACCTGAGGGAGAGTACCTTATGGAACAGTGGGCCAGTGGGTCCCCATCCCTTGCGGTTTCTGCAGATGGAGCAGTTGCAGATGTCCCGACACACCGGACACTCTCATGCGGGGTGTGCTAGCGTAGAGTAGAGCGATACCAAAAGGTTGTGGATCAACTCTTACCTTATGAAACAGTGGCCCTGTTGGTCCCCATCCCTTGCGGTTTCTGCAAATGGAGCAGTTGCAGATGTCCCGACACACCGGCACTCTCATGCGAGGTGTGCTAGCGTAGAGTAGAGCATTACCAAAAGGTTGTGGATCAACTCTTACCTTATGAAACAGTGGCCCTGTTGGTCCCCATCCCTTGCGGTTTCTGCAGATGGAGCAGTTGCAGATGTCCCATATATGACTGGCCAGCCCATGCGGGGTAGGCTGTGCCTCCTGTATGTTCTTCCCATATCTTACCTCATACAGTTTCACCTGATATAGTGCCACCTCATATAGTCTCACCTCCTCATACAGTCTCTTAATTCATCACACGTAGACCCTTATCTAAAAAAATTCACCTTGTATAGTCTCCTAGTGTAGTCTCACCTCACAAAGAGACAGTCCCCACAGAATTGTCCGCACACAGAGCGATCCTTGCATGCCGCACACTCGGTGCGCAGCCCCAACGTCTTCTGCCTGTACGGAAAGGGGGAGGTGCAGAGGAAGGCAATGAGGTGGAGAGGCAATATATGGGCTTGCAGGTTAAGCCTCGCATGCCGCACACTCGGTGCGCAGCCCCAACGTCTTCCACCTGAGAAAAGGCAGTGCAGAAGGGGAGGGGCAGCACAGGGGAGGAAGCTAGGAGAAGTGAAACGGAGACATTTTTAAAAGCGCCTGAAGACTACTAACGGTACCATTTCCAGTGGATACATGCATTGGTGGCACGTCTTTCCGTTAACAGGGTCATATACCCTCAGTTTGAACCGCTCAATGTTGATGTCATATGGTTTCCATTCCATGATCTTCCATTCCTGATCCAGTTACTTACATTGGTGACATGTCTTCCCATTGATAGGGTCATAGACCCTGTTCTTGAATCGCTCAACGCTGATTTCATACATGCGGCCAGTACTCATTTACTCACTCTGACCTCTAAGTCAATTATACCTGCATTGGTGGCATGTCTTCCCATTGACAGGGTCACAAATCCATTCACGCAGTTTCCTTCCAGTTCCATACCTGCACTGGTGGCATGTCTTCCCATTAACAGGGTCATAGACCCTGTTCTTGTATCACTCAACGTTGATGTCATACGGCTTCACGTGTCCAGTACTCAACACTTACCACTCTGAACTCCTAATCATCCATACCTGCACTGCACTGGTGGCATGTCTTCCCATTAACAGGGTCATACACCCTCGTCTTGTATCGCTCAACGCTGATGTCATATGGCTTCCCACGGTCCCCATCACACTAAATTCACTTCATCACTCTGACCTCATATTCAAGATACCTGCATTGGTGACATGTCTTCCCATTTACAGGGTCATAAACCCTATTCTTGAATCGCTCAACGCTGATGTCATACGGCTTCACATGCCCTCGAAGCTTCCTTAGGTCTTCCTCCGTGTACACCTCCTTCCCGCACCGAACCACCGTCCCAGCCTCGGCCGAGCCTGCCGAGCCCATAGGCCGAAGCTGCCAGGCTCGGGTTCGGCGTGGAGTGCTGCGCTCTGGAGTTCTCTCGTCCAGCTCGATGTACTGCGTAACAGGGGAGTTCTGAAGCCTGGTGAGAGGGGCGCGGGGCGATGGGGGAGGGACAGTGACAAGGAGGCAGAAGGGGGAAGACAAGGCAGAGCGGTTCGGTGCTGCACTCTGGCGTTCTGTCGTCCAGCTCGAGGTATTGCGTAACAGGGGAGTTCTGAAGCCTGTTGAGAGAAGGGGGGGTTGGGAGTTTGTGTGGAAGGGGGAGGGGACAAGGGGGGGGGTGGGAGATTGGGGAGGAGGGCGGAAGGAGGAAGATGGGGGTTGTGTGCGGTGCTGCGCTCTGGCGACCTCTCGTCCAGCTCGATGTATTGCGTAGCAAAGGAGTTCTGAAGCCTGGAGAAAGGGGGGAAGGTGGGGGAGGGGAGGGGGGGAGTTGTTCGGAGAGAAGCGGGGAGAGCAGAAAGGGGAAGGTGGGGGTGTGTGCGGTGCTGCGCTCTGGCGTTCTCTCGTTCAGATCGAGGTACCGGTTAGCAGGGGAGAAGGGGAGCGGCGGAGAAAGTGGGGGAAAAGAAGGGGGTAGAGTGGGGCCGAGGGGCACAGAAGAGGGAAGACAGGGCAGAGGCGTTCAGTGCTGTGCTGCTTTGCTCTCCTCTCTAGCTCGTGGTATTGGGCAGCGGGGGAGGTCTGGAGTATGGTGAGAACGGCGTTGTCGAAACGTATAAGAATCTAGGCGGACGTGCGCGGTACAACTTTTGAAACACCTCAAAATACTTCTGCGCGGCACGTGCAAAAACAGCTCATGACTGGCGGCGATGATGAGGAGTCTCGAAGCCGCGTTTGGAAATGTGCGAAGGAGTCACATGCTGGATCGACGAACTTCCGCGAAGAGTTTTCGCCGCATCCACAACCGGCGAGGGTATCGCTGATGCGCTGCTTCTGCGACGCTTCTCAAGCTTCGAGTTTCTTCAAGTTTAGAGGTGCCTCAAGTTTTCAGATGCCTGGAGAGTAAAAATGCGCGAAAGAATCACCTGCCGGATCGGCGAACTTTGTCGAAGAGCTTTCGCCGCGTCCACGTCCGTCGGGGCTGCTTCTGCTGCTGATTCTCGCCGGCCTGCCGGCGGGTCTCCTGGGTTAAATCCGCCGACAGGCTCTGCAGCTCCGCGAACGCGCGCTGCGTCGCCTGCATTTTCGCCTGCCGCAGCTGCTCGTACGTCATCACGCTGCCCGCAGGCGGCGGTTCGACGGGCGCCATTCGAAAGGAGTCTGGTGGTGCAGCAACGAGAAGCAGGAGCTGTCTGTGAATCTGAAAACTACTCGAAAATGGCGGGGGGCAGAGAGGATTTATAAGTTGAAGTGGTGAAAGGGGGAGGCTCGGGAAGGGAGAGGGGGGGAGGGATGTGGTTGGCGGGTGGTGGGTGGCGCGGCGAAAGTGTCTTTGGATTCAGAATTTCTGTAAGGCTCGTGACAATCTTCCGGTTGTCTTGGGATTCTGCTCTCTGGGTCTGGGACCCAAAGAATGAGCCCAAATGTTCGGTCGGATCTTCCAACCTCGGATTTCCGCATCTTCCGTATGTGTGATTTGAGACTTGAATGCGCCCTCAAGTAATGAGGAATTTGGGATTTGAAGTGGGTAGCTCGAACTGGAATTCAGGGTCGTGGGGGGGCTCAACGTCCGCGCAGGAATATTTGCGGTAAGCAGAGGGGGGAAAGATCCATTGTTTTGTGGAGGGAAATCACGTGGTTGGTTTGTCAAGGATTTCGAAGCCTCTCCCACATTTGAAAACATTACTGTACGAGAAGATGCCCATACCTGCCCGACATCATCAAGTCGCATGTGACACGCTGCAGTGCCACCATGACGAAGGAATTTGGTTTGGGTGTACTGGAAAGGCAAGTCCAACCACACACACCAGTTGCGACTGCTATTGCTGTATACATTAACCCCATCGATGTATGCTTCAATTTCAAACACAAAAAAAGTCCAACCACACACGCGACAAAATGTTTGCACTGCCCATAACAGGCTTTCGGAAGGATGTGCGGAGCGGAGAAGCACGTAGTTCCCATTGATTTTGTGGCGCGAAACTGACGTGGCTGGTTTGTCAGAGATCGACTGGCTCCAAAGTTCGAAGTGATTGGCCGAAGACAAACTCTTTGCCCTTCCCAACAGCACATCATCAAACACGATGGAGGAATTTGGGAGCAGTAACACTATCAACGAAGCACGCCACACAGCGAAAGCTTCTGCTTGTGGCGAAAACCATTCACGAAGATAACAGCAGCGACACCACCACTAACGCCAACCATGAAACCCACAGGATGACTTCCACCCCAACGGGCTTCGCGAACAAGAACCAACCACAGAGAACACCGAAGTATGCCTTGAAGTTGGAGGGTTGAATTTCTGGATTTCTTCAGCTTGACGACTGCTGCTCTATGGGTGGTTTCATAAGGAAACGAAGAGTGTGCAAGCAGGTGCACGAGATTGGAGATCTGAATACTAGAGAAGACTGACTAGCTGATCCCTGACACGGTGCTGCAATATTCACTTGATTCAATCAGTTTTTTGCCAGTGATTTAACATGGCGTCCTTTCATACCATGCAGCAGGCAGTTCTTAAACTAACGGACTGGTTGCAAGTCAAAGGACAATTTAACGGTCTTCTGGAAAGACTTTCACGCGGAGAATCCGTTCTTCCTGTCCCCGTAGACGGCATGGAGCTCGCTGATTGGTCCCTGGGAACCGCGATTCTGCTTCTTTCGGACGTCCGACCGATTTCGACTTTCCTTTCCGAACATTTCCTCGTCGTCCTGTCTGGAACGGACGTAAAGAAGGAAGAAGAAGGGTTTTCGCCAGAGAAGGACAGACCTCGTATCAGATCTCGTGCCTTGCTTCTAATCCGATTTACTACGGCTCCGATTCCGAATCTGACGGTCGAGGAGGCCTGGACTGCCAAGATCCATCTGGGACCGTCGAATCAGCTCGTTCGCATCCATGGCGTGGTTTACTTTGCGTCGTTAACACGAAAGATATCCAACCCCTGCTCTATTATTCAAGCCAGAATGGAGTGAGCATGAGTGAGCGACAGCTGCAATTACTTGGGATGCTGTACAGGAAGGCTGCTACACCTGGATTTTGCATCTGGGAAACATGCTTCAGAACAGTCCTCTTCTGTTCTTTTTTCATAGTTTTTTCTGTCTTGTAAAATGTTTTCCTTGACCGTTTTTATTTTCGTCCATGGAATAATATCCTCCCAGCACATTATCTTCATGAGGAGGATTCAGTGCCAGACATGCGGGCGAGTGAAGGACGTGTGGTGGACAGATGACGTTGCATCCCAAGTCCTGTGTTGCCCTTCGAATTCCTTCAGTGAAGACCTGTCACGGCGAATCGAAGCGGAGTTGCAGGTAAGTCATAATTGATTTGATTCAGTCGTTTCATTTGACATAAGTCACATGTGTCGCATCTACTGACGTGTGAAAAGCTTTCAGGATATCGTATTGGGGCCTATACCTACTCTTAGAAAAAGCGATCAACACTTTTCAAGGCCACCACTATTTCACGTGCTTCTGCTTCATGATCTAGCCGGCAGGCTCCACGTGGGTGCTCTCTGCGATGTGATTGGACACACGTGGAGCCCAGGTTCATCTTATCAGCTACCTCCCAATACCCAGATCTTCGATGCTACAAGAATCATTGCTAACAATCTGATTTCAGGCGAAGAAACGGTCTGGTCCAAGCCAAAATCTGCTAACCCCATGGGGAAATTGTTTGGGATTCATGACATGATAAAAGTTCCTTCCAGCCCGAAAGTTTCTTCCAGCCAGTTGGCTTCTAGCAGCCCGACTTGCTCCCAGTCTGACAGCCTCCTTTCCCAGAATCCCTTCCTATCTCAGACCCAATTTCTTTCGCAAACCCAAGACTGGCACAGCATTCCGAATCCTGTCACAGCACCACCTGATGAGGGTCTGTCAATCCTTATGAGTCTAGCAGATTCTTTGAAGAGAGAGATTGTCATTAATCTCGCTGGAAGTGCTCTGGGAATCATAAGCCCAGAGGGCATTGCAGGGCTTTCAGACTCAGATGCTTTTGCCATCCCAGAGCTTCTCCCTCTTGCTCTCCTCCTCAGCCTGGTGTTAGCTCCTGGTAGCACCCCCGTCCCGTCCCAGTCCCACACTCCACTCCAAGCCATTCTAGGAAAAACCACCACCTCAAATCTCCACCACCACAACCCCCAAACTCCCCCCAATCACCGACGGTCCAAGATTAACATCCTCCTGACATCCAACGGCCGATGTCCGATCCTGGAGCGGTCCCTAGAAGTTGCCGCTCAGCTAGCCAGGCGAAGCATCCGGCATGTCATGGGATTGCAACCCCCAAGAGGCCGCCACCTCCTGGGAAAGAAACTGTCTGCAAAATCCGACGAGCATTTTCTTCCGAATTCTGGAGTGGATGGCTTGTCGGCTGGAAGCCTAGCCCTGGGGAGCTCGGGGATCGTCCTGACTGACGTTTCCAGGGGTTTGGTGCGGTTGGATGCGGCCGTGCTGTTGAGCCAAGCCATGGACCGGCATAAGATCGTCGCGGGAGCTGCTGGTATGGCTGTGGGCTGCGGAACGGTGTGGGCGACATATTTCGACGAGGAGAACCGATCGGGAGGCGGGCAGCACGCCTGTTTGACCTCCAACAGTGGGACAAAGGAAACAGCTGCTCGGCTAGCATCAGGGCTGCCTGGGCCTGTGCTTGCAGATCTGATCACTGCAAAGAAAGACGCTCCTCTGGCTAGAATTCTGCCGAAATTCGACATTGTCTTGTCGCCTGCGAATTCCTCTGGCGGTGGCCCTGTCGTTGGTGGTATCGCTGGCGTTGGCGGTGCTGCTGGGGTGAAACGGAAAAAAGGTGGCAGGAAAGCAGGCGGAAATTATTTTCTGGATGGAGCAGAGGAGGCGGATTCATGGGATACGGAGCTTCCTGCGTTGATGCCTATGGCCGAGATACAGCAGCACGTGGAGGCTGCTAGCAGGGTAGCAGTGTCGCCTTCATTCTCTGAGGAGGCATGCAGTGCGCTGCATGCTTACTACCTTGTGATTCGCCGGGCCAAGGTGGACCAGGATGTTGGGGACGTGTCGCTGCTGACTCTGGAGAGCTTGATACGAGTTGCGATCGCATGCGCCAAGCTGTGCATGAGGTGCGAAATGATGGTTCCTGGTAGGGTCTTTCTTTCTTGTCTTTGTGGCATCTTTGTTCGTTGGGCAAAGGTGGACCAGGATGTTGGGGATGTGTCGCTGCTGACTCTGGAGAGCCTCATTCGAGTTGCTATCGCATGCGCCAAGCTTTGCACGAGGTATGATACTTCTAGTGGCTCGACTCATAAATCACCTCTCGGATGCAATTGCGCGTGCCCAATTTTAAGGCCCCTCATCACCTGCTGCTGTTCCCTTCTTTCCTGTTCGCACTTTTGTTTCAATGCTCATTACACTGCGGGCAGAGTGTGACAACGAAGAGTCTATATGTGCTGGTTGCCACTCTACTATCCCCACACTAAGCGCTTTAAATCAAACCCTGCTGCTGTTCCTAACCTCGTGTCCGTACCTCTTTGATACCCATCACACTTCAGGCAGCGCGTGGTGAAGAACCCAGACGTGCAAGTTGCCATTCTACTATCTGAGCATACCTTCATGGCAAAGGTATTCTGTGCTTCACGTTTTTCTGCCCTGAAACAAAGGTGCCCCTCGGTTCAATTTTCACTTCCCATTAGGTAGTGGTGCAGATATAGTTTGTTTTAGACGGTGATGCTTATTCTAACGTTTTGTGGTGTCTCTGTTTCCTGATGGCAGCATGGTTTCCCCCTCGTGCCTTCGCTTGCTTCCAAGCTGCGACACCAGCCACTGGATGTGGTGCTGGAGGCCTTTCAGAGCGACCTGGAGCATGTCATGCCTCACATGGACACAGAGGAATGAGAAGCAGAAGCACGAGGAACAGACAATGAGGATTAGACAGCCGCATATCAGACAGCCAGTCACCAGCCACTGGATGTGGTGCTGGAGGCCTTTCTGAGCGACCTCGACCATGTCATGCCTCACATGGACACAGAAGAATGAGGAGGAGAGGAATGCGTTGTTATTGAGAATCACGTTCTTGTGCGTTGCCTCCAGCCATTGAATGTGGTGCTGGAGGCCTTCCAGATCGACCTGGAGCATGTCATGCCTCACATGGACTCGGAGGAATGAGGACGAGATGCACGAGGAACAGAAGAAAGAGAAGAAGTTTCATTTTCATGCTCTCCCACCAGCTAACCACACTGGCCACTGGATGTGCTGCTGCTGGAGGCCTTCCAAAGTGACTTGCAGCATGTCATGCATGCCTCACATGGATGCCAAAGAATGAGAAAGAGAAGCATGTGCGCATGGAGGTGGTTTTATGCATTGCATTGCCTTGGTATGCCATGGCCAAGATGCACATGAAATAACGAGGACCAGAAGATTTTGCGGGGGCAGGTAGAGTGAAATGCACTTTCTCCATGCTGGTCCTGTCTTTCATTTCATGCTCTTTTCTGTAAAACGTGCTACGAGACGAATGTGTGCTTCTAGTCCATCCGCCACCTCCGCATTGAATGCAAACGTACCACTTCGATATCGAACACATAGAGTGGTGCTCCATACACACAACAATTACAAGCGTGTGCCTCATTGCGAGGACAGAGTTATCATGTAATAAATTCAGGAATGACAGATGTCTGCACCGCATCAGATCAGATGCCTGAAGCTCCTCAAACTCTTTATGACTACAGCTGCCCCTAGATTTTCCTCCTCGCTTCGCGCTCAAGCATAGTAGCTATCTCGAATGTCGATGACGCCTGGAATTCCCGCTTTCCTACTCAATGTCTCCTCGCTTCCCGCTACAGCAGCGAGTGAGCCTCCGTTGCTCCTCCGCGGTCACCGTTCGAGTCCGCTGTCAAGAAAAGCCAATGTGACTCTAACTAAGGAAAAGCGCGATTGCAGCCGATGTGCTAGAAAAGGGAGATTTACTGTTCGGTCGATGCAGTACAATCGGCTTGGCGAGTCGGACCTGGTGGTGTCGCGCATTTGCCTCGGCACCATGCTTTTCGGAGAAGCGCTGAGGTGAGAGTGCCTATAACGTGCAAATAAGGTCTTTAATGAGCGTGTACAGGCAATTCGTTAGGCGTATATGGTCTGCTTTGGGATCAACGCTATTTGGAGAAGTGCTGCGGTGAATGTGACTGTAACGCGAGTGACTGTAGCGCGCTCTCTTAGTGTGTCAGTAAACTAATTGGTTAGCGAGTGTGGCTGCAAGGCGGGTGGTAAGTGATGTGGCACGTCTTAACTCTTCAACCCTCTACCGCTCCCCCTCTCCCCCCACCCCCCAGCTACCAGGATGCATCGGCACAGCTAAGCAGGGCTGTGGAAGGAGGGGTGAATTTCTTTGACACGGCTGAGATGTACCCTGTGCCGCAACGGGCAGAGACTCAGGTGACTTTCTTTGACACGGCTGAGATGTACCCTGTGCCGCAACGGGTAGAGACTCAGGTGATTTTCTTTGACACGGCTGAGATGTACCCTGTGCCGCAACGGGCAGAGACTCAGGTGACTTTCTTTCACACGGCTGAGATGTACCCTGTGCCGCAACGGGCAGAGACTCAGGTGACTTTCTTTGACACGGCTGAGATGTACCCTGTGCCACAACGGGCAGAGACTCAGGTGACTTTCTTTGACACGGCTGAGATGTACCCTGTGCCACAACGGGCAGAGACTCAGGTGACTTTCTTCGACACGGCTGAGATGTACCCTGTGCCACAACGGGCAGAGACTCAGGTGACTTTCTTTGACACGGCTGAGATGTACCCTGTGCCACAACGGGCAGAGACTCAGGTGACTTTCTTCGACACGGCTGAGATGTACCCTGTGCCACAACGGGCAGAGACTCAGGTGACTTTCTTTGACACGGCTGAGATGTACCCTGTGCCACAACGGGCAGAGACTCAGGTGACTTTCTTTGACACGGCTGAGATGTACCCTGTGCCGCAACGGGCAGAGACTCAGGTGACTTTCTTCGACACGGCTGAGATGTACCCTGTGCCACAACGGGCAGAGACTCAGGTGACTTTCTTCGACACGGCTGAGATGTACCCTGTGCCACAACGGGCAGAGACTCAGGTGACTTTCTTTGACACGGCTGAGATGTACCCTGTGCCACAACGGGCAGAGACACAGGTGGCTTTCTTCGACACGGCTGAGATGTACCCTGTGCCACGCCACAGCAGGCAGAGACGCAGGTGACTTGCTTGAATTTGTTGACTTGGCTTGGTCTGGCTTCTCATGAAGGCAGTTCATGAGGCAGTCAGTGGGAGAGGGAGGGGTGACCTTCCTCAATTCTCTGATACCCTCCTTCCTCAGAGGGAGGCCCCATACTCTGACCTTCTTTGATACAGCTGAGGTGTACCCTGTGCCTCAGTGGGCAGAGACGCAGGGCCTAAAACGCTTTCTCGACACCAGGGTTCAAGCGAGCCATGTCTGGGTTGGTGAATTCCAGATCCTGGTTTGGGTGAAAGAAAGCTGTGTCAAAGAAAGTCACCTGTTCCACTTCGACAGAGAGCCATGTCTGGGTTGGTGAATTCCCGATCCTGGAATAAACAGCAAGAGTTGATGGAAATAAGGCCTCCGGAGCCCACCTGTTCCACTTCGACAGCGAGCCATGTCTGGGTTGGTGAATTCCAGTGACCGAGAAACTCCTTGTGACTCGTCTGCTGTTTGAAGTCCACTTTCCCCCCTTACGTTTCCCCCCTTACGTTTCCCCCCTTACGTTTCCCCCCTTACGTTTCCCCCCTTACGTTTCCCCCCTTACGTTTCCCCCCTTACGTTTCCCCCTTACGTTTCCCCACCACCAGGGCTCAAGTGAGGCGTATCTGGGGCGGTGGTTGGCCGCTTCTGGCATTCCGAGAGACAAACTCATATTCGCCACCAAGGTGGGCTTTAACAGGTTTTGTACAGGCCGATCATATGGGTTTTGTGAGACCTTAGGGTTACAAATGGTTCAGTAAATTGAGAAGTGGGTAAAAACAGTGTCTCTAACGACCTCCTTTCCCACCTCCCCTTTTCCCCCATCAGAAACCTCTCAGGTGGCGGGCCCATCAGCTCACATGACGTGGATAAGAGGGGGCCCTTGTGCCCTCGATCCCGTTAACATGGCTGCTCTCCTCCCTCCCTCTTCTCCCCTCCCCTCCCCTCTCCGCCCCCTTCAGGGACCTCTCAGGTGGCGGGCCCATCAGCTCACATGACGTGGATAAGAGGGGGCCCTTGTGCCCTCGACCCCGTTAACATGGCTGCTCTCCTCCCTCCCTCCCTCCCCTCCCCTCCCCTCCCCTCCCCTCCCCTCCAATCCCCTCCCCTCCCCTCTCTCGCCCTTCAGAAACCTTTCAGGTAGCAGGCCCATCCGCTCAGATGACGTGGATAAGAGGGGGCCCTTGTGCCCTCGACCCCGTTAATATCACATCCGCTATAGACACCAGTCTGCAGCGCCTGAAGTGTGACTATATCGATCTGCTGCAGCTGCACTGGCCCGATCGCTACGTGCCCATGTTCGGCGACTGGGAATTTGACCCCCGGTGTGACTATAGCGAATACAGCCCGTTCGAAGCACAGCTGGAGGCGCTGGGAAGGGCAGTGGAAGCAGGTGGGTCCGATTGTCCAGGGAATCAACAAGTGTGTTAGGGTTGAATTTTGGGAGATTTGGTTTTGAGACGTCTCAAAACTGGGTTGAATTTTGGGAGATTTGTTTGCGATCTGTGACCTGTAAGTATGTGCTCTCCCCTCCCCCCTTTTCCCCCCCACTGAACTCCACTTTTCCACTTACCCCCGATACATCTGGGTTAGTTTTGAAGACCCTTAAACGCACTTCCGCCCACTTCCCCCACTTCCCCCACTTGCCTCCCGCTTTCCCCCCATCCCAGGGAAAGTGCGGTATGTGGGACTCAGCAACGAGACAGCATGGGGGCTGGGGAAATTCCTGGAAGCTGCCAGCCAGCCTGCAACTCCCTCCTCCTCGTCCTCGTCCTCCTCGTCCTCCTCCTCCTCCTCCTCCTCCTCCTCCTCCTCCTCCTCCTCCTCCTCCTCCTCCTCCTCCTCCTCCTCCTCCTCCTCCTCCTCCTCCTCCTCCTCCTCCTCCTCCTCGTCTCCCCTCCGCCCTCGCCCCATCGCCCTGCAGAACGCCTATTCCCTGCTGTGCCGCACATTTGACTCCACCCTAGCTGAATCGTGTCACCATGAGGCCTTCTCCCTCCACTTCCCCTCACTCTTCCCCTCGTTGCCCCCCCATACCAGGGAAAGTGCGATACATTGGACTCAGCAACGAGACCGCATGGGGACTGGGCAAGTTCCTGGAAGCTGCGGCTCCCTCCTCGTCCTCCTCCTCCTCGTCTCCCCTCCGCCCTCGCCCCATCGCCCTGCAGAACGCCTATTCCCTGCTGTGCCGCACATTTGACTCCACCCTAGCTGAATTGTGTCACCATGAGGCCTTCTCCCTCCACTTCCCCTCACTCTTCCCCTCGTTGCCCCCCCATACCAGGGAAAGTGCGATACATTGGACTCAGCAACGAGACCGCATGGGGACTGGGCAAGTTCCTGGAAGCTGCGGCTCCCTCCTCGTCCTCCTCCTCCTCGTCTCCTCTCCGCCCTCGCCCCATCGCCCTGCAGAACGCCTACTCCCTGCTCTGCCGCACATTTGACTCCACCCTAGCTGAATCGTGTCACCATGAGGCCTTCTCCCTCCACTTCCCCTCACTCTTCCCCTCGTTGCCCCCCCATACCAGGGAAAGTGCGATACATTGGACTCAGCAACGAGACCGCATGGGGACTGGGCAAGTTCCTGGAAGCTGCGGCTCCCTCCTCGTCCTCCTCCTCCTCGTCTCCTCTCCGCCCTCGCCCCATCGCCCTGCAGAACGCCTACTCCCTGCTCTGCCGCACATTTGACTCCACCCGAGCTGAATCGTGTCACCATGAGGCCTTCTCCCTCCACTTCCCCTCACTCTTCCCCTTGTTGCCCCCCCATAGAGAAGGGGGAACGAGAGGGAATGGGAGTGGAAACGGGATAGAGTTTACAGAGGAGATGTGGGCTGCTGTTGACGCCATTCATGCTGTGCTGCCAAACCCCACCCCTTAATTGTGGTTACAGTAACGTTAAATCAAGGGTCAGATCAGGGATCTCATCGTTTGTGCTGGCGCATCCCCTGGTGGGAGCTGCGGTTGTGGGTGCGTCGTCTTTGGAGCAGCTAGAGGAGATTTTATCTGTCGTGGGGGGAGGGGGAGGGGGAGGGGGAGGGGGAGGGGGAGGGGGAGGGGGAGGGGGAGGGGGAGGGGGAATGAGTGAAAATGGGAGGGGGAATGAGCGAAAATGGGAGGGGGAATGAGCGAAAATGGGAGGGGGAATGAGCGAAAATGGGAGGGGAGAGAGAATGGTGCTCAGAGAGGAGATGAGGGCAGCTGTCGATGCCATTCATGCTGTCCTGCCAAGCCCCACTCCATGACTTGAGAGATGGTTATGGGCAGTTGTACTTGCGATTTTTTAGGCGCCTAAAAAATACTCTATGACTTAAGAGATCGTTATGGGCAGCTCTACTTGCTCATACTGTAACCATCTCCCCAACCCCAAGCCATTCTACCGTACTTGCCACTTTTGAGGAGCCTCAAAAGTCGTCTTGTATCCCGCATTTTTTGAGGCGCCTCAAAACTTGAGAGATGGTTATGAGCAGTTGTACTTGCTCATACGGTACTGTGACCATCTCTCCAACGCCACGCCATTCTACCGTACTTTGAGTCGACTAAAAAATCGCCTCATCACGCCATTCTACCGAACTTGCCACTTTCTGTTGCACTTGCTGCTGCCACTGCCCGCTCAGATCGTCCCCTCTCCTAGGGGTGGCGGGGCGGGGTGTGGTGGTGAAGTGTGGTGTAGTGCGGTGGCCTTGCATGATCAGGAGGGAAGGCAAGGCAGGGCCTCGCATTGGATGCTGCACCTTGCTTCCTTCATGTCCTCTAAGGTAGTTCAATCCAGTGTCGTGCTGTAGAAACAGCTCCGATAACTTATTATTCTTTGGTAGTGTTCCTCACTGGGCAAGGTGGTGGAATGTACAGTGCCACCTTGTGTGGACGGTGTATAATATTTTGCCTTTGCCTCTTAAAAGGGTAAAATTTTGCAGGGTTCATGCATGCAACTTGGCAATGAAGACATTCAGATATATGGTAACAGCAGCAGCAGCTGTTGCATTCAATGCAGTACGATTTCAAAAAGTTCCATAGGATCTCACAACGACCAGCTCGGATTTGCCCGCCAACAAAATAAAAACAGTTACGGCATATTACTCCCCTCCCCATTGTAACAATTACGGTATCCTGCCTGACTCAGCTCTCCTGCTCGTGTAACGAGTGTACCACTAGCAAGACTCCTGCCAGCATGGCCACTGCAGCAGTCTCACCTTCAGCCTCGATGATCTGAGTACCACACATCAGCTTCACTATTCTTGTAACGAGTGTGCTAATAGAGAGACGCCTGCCAGCAAGGTAACTGCAGCGGTCTCCACCCTCAGCCTCTGCAGCCCCAAGCTCACTGACTGAGCCCCTGCCGATTTCAGAGCCTCTATTTCTGATGGGGTGAAGTCTGCATGGGGAGAAAGAGGTAAAGGGATAGGTTAATGGAGAGAAGGCAGAGAAGCACACGGGTGCATATGGGACTCTGCAGTCACAAGGCCACAACCTGTACCCCTACCGACTTCAGAGCCTCTATTTCTGATGGGTGAGGTCTACATGGGGTGGGGGGGTTGAGAAGGATGGAAGAGGTGGAGGCGTTGGGTGAATTGAATCAGGTGCAGGCAGGCAAAGGCAGAAATTGAAATATGGGGAGCATGCAAGCAATTTTTGAGTCGACTCAAAAATCGCCTCTTCACACATTGAAATGACTTTTGAGTCGACTCAAAAGTCAATTCACACATTGAAATATGGGGAGCATGCAATCATGACCTTAGAGGCGCCTCAAAGGGAATAATCGAAATCTGGACCTCCTACTGTTCCCGTTACAAGCAGCACCCACTCAGCACCCACTGACTTGGGCCAAGACTCGATCCCTAATGTCTTGAAACTCGAATTGAATGGTCGAAAACCTGGATTCAACCACACAAATCAAATCACCCCCCATTTGGGACATCTCAAAACTGGATTGAACCACAAATCTTACCCCCTCTTGGATTGACCCACACCACACATTACACACCCTCTCACCTCCTTCCGGTCCCACTATAAGCAGCCCGCCCTTTAGCAGCAAGGAATGATCCATAGACCCGACTGCTGCCAGCAGGGGTGGTGAGTTGGGGGCTCCCAGCAAAGCAAAAGGAGCCTGCTGAATCTGCAAAGAAGGCAGGACGGAGAAGAGGTAGGTAGGAGTGGGATGCAGTGAGAAAGAGTTTAGGGTGGCTTTAGAAAAGGATCCACCCCCCTGCCTTCTGCTGCCAGCAGTGGCGGTGAGTTGGGCGCTACCAGCAGAGCCAGAGGGGCCTGCTGAATCTGCAGGGGAGGCGGGAGAACAGCAGGAGACAAGGAAGTGGGAGGAGTGGGATGCGGTGAGAAGGAGTTGGCGACACAAGAAAAGGATCCCTCGCCCTGACTGCTGCTGCCAGCAGGTGTGGTGAGTTGGGCGCTACCAGCAGAGCCAAAGGGGCCTCAGCAGGCCCAACTGGAGGGAGCCAAAGGGGCTTGCTGGATCTGCAGGGGAGGCGGGAGAGGATGGAGAGGTGGTGTTGAGAAGAGGATGAAGAAGGGGTGTGTTGGGTGGGGATACTATGCACATCAGTATGTATGGGCCTTTGAAATCTCAAAAGCCCATGCCCA
Organism: Closterium sp. Naga37s-1; assembly: GCA_947471745.1. Taxonomy (NCBI): domain Eukaryota; kingdom Viridiplantae; phylum Streptophyta; class Zygnematophyceae; order Desmidiales; family Closteriaceae; genus Closterium; species Closterium sp. Naga37s-1. Next base: position 4,300,117 of record CANJKZ010000736.1, read on the forward strand.
TCCATACCGATGGATTAACCTCAAGAGTTGAGACATCTCATAAATGCACATTGAATATGCCACATTCTACGTACCTGCTTGGTTAGGTCCTTCAGAGATGTGAAATCGTGGATGAGGGGGCGCTGGATGGACTGACCTGTGACGGAAGGGAAACACAGAGAGAGGCGCGGGGGCAGGAAGGAGAAGACAAGCTTAGGGAGGGATGGATGGAGGCAGATGATAGGCGCATGTGTATGTTATGCTGAAGCCACGAGACGAAACCCCCACACAAACAGACACACACACAGAGACACCCCCTCACACTCTCCCCCACTCACTCTGCTTAGCAGCAGCCAGCGACACTTGCTCCCACCTGTCCACCCGCCCCTCTCCCCTCCCCCCTGCTCCCAGCTTCTGCATCTGCATACATACACACGCTTCTCACCCCCACCCCTCCTTCCTCCACCCCCACTCACTCTGCTTAGCAGCAGCCAGTGCCACTCGCTCCCATCTGTCCACCCGCCCCTCTCCCCTCCCCCTTGCTCCTACCTTCTGCATCTGCATACACACGCACACACAGACAGACAGACACATACAGACACACCCCCTCACGCTCTCCCCCACTCACTCTGCTTAGCAGCAGCCAGCGCCACTCGCTCCCATCTGTCCACCCGCCCCTCTCCCCTCCCCCCTGACCGCTCCGTGACCAGAGGGATAAACCCTGCTGCTCCCAACTCCTGCAAGAAAGAAGATGAAAGGGGATGGGGGAAAGGAGAAGGAGAAAGGGTTGAAAGTGAGCATAAGGAAACTATCCCTCCAAACAGAGGAAGGGAAGCAGGGGCGACGGAGAGTGATGGAGGGGGAGGGGAGGATTTTTTAGGCGCCTCAAAGAAGGAGAAAGGGGTGAAAGTGAGCATAAGGAAGCTATTCCCCAACAGAGGAGGGGAAGCAGGGGCGACGGAGAGTGATGGAGGGGGAGGGGAGGTGCTGCGGTGGATAATACCCCCCAAATTCTCATCGTGCATTTTCCAATCAGCCAAACGTGACCATGCACTCTTCAATCAGCCCATCCCAACCATGCACTTCTTAAGCAGCCAATCCTGACTGTGCATTTCTTCATCACCCAATCCTGACCGTGCATTTCTCAATCAGCCAATCGGAGCGGCCGCCCTTGAGCGTGCCACAAGCTGCCACCACCATCCACTGGGGCCCAGAAATAGGAACCTTCCGGGCAGCTTCAGTGGCGACAAGAACGAGGCCCTGTTGGCGGTCGATCGATTCCAATCGGACGGTCACGATGGATCCCTGGCCATCAAACAACTCGGCTCTGTTGTTGATGCAAGAAGATGTGGGGGAGGGGGGTGGGGAGAGAGAGAGGGGGGTGGGGAGAGAGAGAGGGGGGTGGGGAGAGAGAGAGGGGGGTGGGGAAATACTTTTGAAAACGGTTTGGTGGAAGGAATAATGCCTCATGCATGGCAGTTCGACTGAGCTGGGTGAAAACTGCCTCATGCAAAAGCAGACTAGAAGCACAATGACCACTTTCAATCCTACTCAATGTGACTGACAACGACATTCAAGAGAAAATGTGTAAGAACAAGTGGATTGCAATAGGAGATACGCACAAGTCACCGGGTCGTAGGCGCAGCGAGCGAGTCATGTGCGACGCCTCGGAGCCCACCAATCGCACAGCACTGCCCTGCCAGCATGGCACATTGCCACGTGATCAGATGCCTGCATGGACGTGACACGTCATAATGCTATCTAAATCAGAAAGAGAAGGAAGGCGAAATTCGTGTCCTCGAAATAAGGCTCCTCACCATTAGCGGGGGCAGACTTTCGGAGAAGAAACGCGGAAGGCCCGAGGAGGAAGGGGAGTAATAGGCAGGAGAGGAGGAAGAGGGGGAGGACGAGGAAGCGGAAGGTGAGGAGGGAGGGGAAGGGGAAGAGGACGAGGAAGAGGAATGGAAGGAGGAAGGGGATGTTGGGGATGACGACGAGGATGAACGCCCTGATCTTGCAACGAGCGTAGCCGTTTCTCTCATTTGTTGACCAGACACGTGGCGGCCTCCCATTAGCTGGCGTTTCCAGGGCTGGAGGAGACCGAAGCTAGAGCCTTCTTCACGGCGATCATACTGACACCCTAGATGAACGAAACTGCAGTTACCAGCGTTAATGAAACTAGGCTTCGTCGCTCGGGTTCGCCGCTGAGCCGCGAACGACCCGGCGAAACGGCCCAGGAGATCTGCACTGGCCACCGCATCTAGACTCCTTCGCGCCGAGTCTCCGCCGTAAGAGGCGCGCGCCGCGACGGACCGACGACATCCCACTACTAAGCTCGGTCTTACGGCGCTCGGTTTCTCTACCAAGCTCGGTCTCGCGGCGCTCCTGGTGCTGTCGACGGTAAGCGACGGCACCGACGGTCGTCGTCGCAACACGTGTGTTTCGACTGATCGAGCAAGAGACGCCGCAGCGGACATTGCTACGTACTGACTCAGGGCTGTTGTGAGCGCCGAGAGTTATCACAACTGCGGCGGACTTATCGCCGGGACTTAGTGTGAATCGAGGAGCAGTACTCGAACGAGAGGTATCACATGTGTAGTCGAGTAGAGCCTTCGCAATTGCTCCTGACAACTATCTCGAGGCTGGCCTCAAGCGCCAATTCAGGGTGACACCAAGAAATTGAGAGAATCAATAATAATGATACAATAAGAGCTCGGTTAAACGCATTGAACCGTTCTGAAACTATCCTCACCATTTCCTGCGCATTCCGTGATTCGTGCAGAGTTTTGGGAGGGAATTGAATTTCAAGGTACCGGGCCGTATTCAAAAGCGCGGCGCATATTTTTTAATGTTCAAACAAAAATCGAAATGCTCCTTTGGCTTTTGAAAATCACAGGTACCAGACAGCTTGAAACCGACGGGATTGCGCCCTCAGACTTGTCAGTCACTGAAGCCCATACCATTCAATTCTGACAGTCCCCCAAGGTCTGCAGCATTTGCTGGGAGGGTGAACCTGGCGAAACATTTCTGGTCACATATCACGGTTTCCTTCGGTCTATTGCGCTTCAAAAGGGTTTTATAAAACCGCATACAGTCGTGTCAGAGGAGCAGCGAAAAACCGAAGCTCCACAGTGCCTTCAGATTTCAGGACCAAGCTTGACCATTCCGAGTGTACAGTATCCGAAGAGTCACCGCCATTCCCGGAGCCGACCTGCGGTTCCTGTGGTCTTGAGCCGAGCTCGGGATAGGCGGCTGCTGTGGTACTTAGCTAGGCGTTATTTAAGCTGTACTTAGGCTGGCTCGTTTTTTACCACTCCGTCGCATTCCTGCTGCATTGTGTCTGTACTTCACCCATCTTGCTAGCAGCGCAGCGCATAACTAAGTACGCTCAAGCTAAGCTCGTACCGCAGTGCAGCGGAGGTTCGAATATTCACGGTTTATCTATGTTTCCTACTCCGACATCAGTCAAGAGAGCATCGAGGGGCTAGTGTAGTACTGTCAGCCTCGCAACGTCGTAAGATAAGGCATTCATTCACGTGTATCAACTGGGCCTTTAGTTCAGTACTGAGTAAGCTAGTTGATTTCGCAAGAAGTATCATCAGCAGTTCATTTTCCATCCAGTATAGGCAGCGGAAGCCTTTGCGCGCGCACGACAGCCGCCGCGCGCGCTGATAAGCTATCATTGTTCCTCAACCAGCATGGCCATGCGGCTGCTGCTCCAGCATGCGGCCCCTCTTGCGCCGTTTCCGCCTACGTCAGCGCAGCCCGCACGCGGGCGGAGGCCCATCGGCGCAAGCAGCCTCCTTGCGCGGGGAACTGCTCCGGGCGGCAATGCGCACAGCCTCAGAAGCAACAGATCAGCCTTGTTCGGCGTTCCGCAAGCGCTTAGTTGCGCCAGGCGCGTTTCTGGAGCGCCTGAAAGCAGGCGCAATGCGACCGTTGCAAGCAAGGCCGTCCGCGGACCGGTCCGCGCGGAGGCTTCCGCTTACGCTGGCGGAGGCGGCGGTGAGGCTCAGCGCGCGGAAGCGGAGTGGCGCAACGAGGCGGAGCGTCGGGCGACGTCGCCTATAATGGTAGGGACGTAGCAGAGGGAAGGAGACCACGCATTCATGATAAAAGGCATGCTGTATATGTATGTACTATGTGTATACATGCATGTTCCGTGCGATGTCACAACTTTCAGCCAAATACCTCTCGCTTGTTGTGTCTAGGTGAATACTGTGAGCAGAGCAATGTGGCTCTTAACGTGTGAGTGTAAGCAATGTGGGTGAAAGATGTGAAATGCGCCCCACCTCCTTTCTTCCCCCTCCACCCTCTGCCTCTCTCCATACTCCCCCGTTCCGCACTCTCCCCACCCACCCACCACTTACTTTTCCCTGGTCCTATTTAGCCGTCCACGTACCCTCCGTCCTCGGGACCGCTGCTCATGGCAGCAGCGCTGCTTGCTGCATCAACAGCGGAGCATTCCATTCCATGTAGCCTCCTTCACCCCACCGCCTCTTTCCCTCTCCCTCTCGCCCACTCCCCTTCCGTCCCCCTTCTTTCCCCTTGGTCCCATCCAGCCCTCTGCCCTCCGGCCTCTCATTCTAGCAGCAGCGCTGGTGGCAGCATCAGCAGCAGCACTGCTGGGGTGGAGCCCCCTTCGTCCCATCGCCTCTCTCCCTCCGCCTGCTTATGCCGCTGCTGTTCAGGTATGGTGTGGTGGTGGTGGTGGTGGTGGTGGTGGTGGTGGTGGTGGTGGTGGTGGTGGTGGTGGTGGTGGTGGTGGTGGTGGTGGTGGTGGTGATGCTGCTGCTGCTACTGCTACTGCTGCTGCTGCTGCTGTTCAAGTATGGTGTGGTGGTGATGGTGGTGGTGGTGCTGATGCTGCTGCGGCTGCTGCTGCTGTTTCAGGTGCGTTGGTGTGGCTGTTTTTACTGCTCCTTCTGCTTCAATCTCCTTTGTTGGTTTGGGAAACCAAGGGGATTGATTGAGCTGTAACACCAGTAACCAGTTTCAGAACCGAGTCTATGTCGCTCCTACATCAACACCACCTCTTTTTTCTCAGATCCCTCTGGGCGTGCAAAAGGCCAGGCCAAGCCCCTGGGGCGCCTGTCCACCATGTGTCGTCTGAGTTGAACCAGACATGTCATATCATATCTCTCCCACACCCACCCCACCCCACCCCACCCCACCCCACCCCACCCACCACCCACACTTTTGAACCTTGCCAGATCCCTCTGGGCGTGCAAGAGGCCAAGCCCATGGGCCGCCTGCTTTGAAGTGTATCAACCCGCAACCTCCCACCCCCACCCTCCCCGACCCACCACACCACCCGCTCACTCACCCCCCTCTCTCACATTCACTTGGCCTTCTCAGATCCCATCCCTCTGGGCGTGCAGGAGGCCAAGCCGCTAGGGCGCCTGTCTTGAATCATCTGAAAACCCCCTCTGTCTCTACTCTCTACTCTCTGCTTCCACTCTCCACCCCCTCTCCGTTTTCATCAGATCCCCCTGGCCGTGCAAGAGGCCAAGCCCCTGGGACGCCTGTCCAAGCGTGCTCGCCTGCTGTACTGGTTGGACAACCTGTTTGCCACGGAGCCCAACAGCAAGGTGGGTGAGTGTGTGTGTGTGTGTGTGTGTGTGTGTGAGTGTGTGTGTGTGTGTGTGTGTGTCCGCGCGAAAGAGGCGGCCTTTGAGTCGAGATAAGTAAGTAACACGTGCAGGGATCGCCTGCTCGGCTCTACTGCCTGGACAACCTTTTTGCCACGGAGCCCAATTGCAAGGTGGGCGGGTGACAGCTTGAATCATTAAGTGGACAATGTGTTAGGGTGGGTGGGTGTTGCGTGGGTAGGTGACTTTTGAGTCGACTCAAAAGTCACCTCAATATGTGAGGGTGGGTGGGTGTTGCGTGGGTAGATGCTTGCATGGGTAGGTGCTTGTATGGGTAGGTGCTTGTATGGGTAGGTGCTTGTATGGGTAGGTGCTTGCATGGGTAGGTGCTTGCATGGGTAGGTGCTTGCATGGGTAGGTGCTTGTATTGAATGCTCTTGACTTGGCAACCTGTACTACAATGCAGCAGCGTTGATGTCGTTCTGGTTACCCTTCCTCACCACGTGAAACCCCCTTCAACCCCTTTCGTCGCACTCCTCCAGGCCCTCTCGCCGCTGGCGATCTGCATGCTGCTGACTGCAGTGGGCAGGGTGCTCTACAAGGCAGCAGCAGTGTGATGCGATGTGGTGTGGTATGGTGTGGTGTGGTGGTGTTTTGTGAGACACGGTTACGATGGTAACCCCTTCAACCACGTGTCCCACTCTCTCCTCCAGGCCCTAACGCTGCTGGTGATCTGCATGCTGCTGACTGCAGTGGGCGGGGTACTCTACAAGGCAGCTGTAACAATGTTCTTGCTTAGTACCGCTTTTCACCTCTTCAAACCCCTTTCAACTCCCTTTTCGGCTCACTCCTCCAGGCCCTCACGCTGCTGGCGATCTGCATGCTCTTAACAGCAGTGGGCGGGGTGCTGTATAAGGCAGCTGCCGTGGCGTCCAATGACGACCTGCCACTTGGCGAGTCCGTGTGGGTGTCGTGGACGTTTGTGAGCAACCCCAGCGAGCACGTCAATGAGGTGGGTGCGTGAAAGTCCCCCTCTTTCCTACACACACATGCACACAAACGCACACACACGCACACACACGCACACACACGCACACACACGCTCACACACACGTGCACACACACTCACACACGCGCGCGCACGTGCGCACACACACACACACACACACACGCTCACGCACACACGTGCACACACACACATACACACACACACACACACGCACACACACGCACACACGCGCGCACACGTGCACACATGCGCGCACACACACACACACACGCTCACACACGCACACACACGCGCGCGCACACACACACACACACACACACGCACACACGCGCGCGCACACACACACACACACGCACACAACACACGCACACTCACGCACACACGCGCGCACACACGCACACACACGTACACTCACGCATGTGAACGCTTCCACCACTCCATCCCCCCTCCCTAAACCCTCATTCCCTCCACCTCCTCCAACACCACAGGCCTCGGGTCCGAAGCGTGTGTGGTGGTGAGTGCAGTGGTGTCGGTGGGAGGGATGCTCCTCTTTGCTTGCTGGTGGGTCTGGCATTCTGGTTCCCTCCCTCTCCTCCCCTTTCCCCTCTTCTACAGGCCTCGGGTCCGAAGCGTGTGGTGAGCGCGGTTGTGTCGGTGGGGGGAATGCTCTTCTTTGCGTTGCTGGTGGGTCTGGCAACGGACCTGGTGGCGAGCAAGGTGGATCAGCTGGAGCAGGGCAACGGGGCGGTCATAGAGAGCAACCACACGCTTGTGTGCGGTGAGGCAGACGAATAGATAGGTGTAGCGAGCGAGTGTGAGTGGGGTGTATGTTTTCCACAGAGTGTGAGTGTGGTGCCTTAAGGGAGGTCTGGCAACGGACCTGGTGACGAGCGAGCAAGGTGGATCAGCTGGAGCAGGGCAACGGGGCGGTCATTGAGAGCAACCACACCCTTGTGTGCGGTGAGTACAAAAAAAAAACTTTGGTTTTGCTAATAGCGAGTGTGACTGTAGTGTGTGTTTTCCTGGGCTCTGGCAACGGACCTGGTGGCGAGCAAGGTGGAGCAGCTGGAGCATGGCAATGGGGCTGTTATAGAGAGCAACCACACGCTTGTGTGCGGTGAGTGGATGAAGGGATAGGTGTAGCGAGCGAGTGTGAGTGGGGTGAGTGTTTCTGCGTGTGGCCCACACACAGTGTGCCTCAAGGGAGGGAGTCTAGCAACGTATCTGGTGGCGAGCAAGGTGGATCAGCGGGGCGGTCATAGAGAGCAACCATACACTTGTGTGTGGTGAGTAAAAAAAAAAGCCGAGGTTTTTGCTATTAGCGAGTATGACTGTAGTGTGTGTTTTCCTGGGGTCTGGCAACGGACCTGGTGGCGAGCAAGGTGGATAAGCTGGAACAGGGCAACGGGGCGGTCATCGAGAGCAACCACACTCTTGTGTGCGGTAAGAAGAAAGGATAGGTGTAGTGAGCGAGCATGATTGTATGGTGTGTGTTGTGCTGTGTGCTTCAAGGGGGTTTGGCAACGAACCTAGTGGCGAGCAAGGTAGATCAGCTGGAGCAGGACAACGGGGCAGTGATAGAGAGCAACCACAATCAGGAAGCAACCACAATCAGGAAGCATTACTTTTCTCCCCACCCACCCTGCTCCCACTCCTTATCCGCCCCACCGCCACCAGTGGTGGAGCTGGCAAAAGCTTGACTCGACTCTGTTCCCTCTTTTTCCCCCTGTTTCCCGTCATCACCCTCCCTCCCTCACTCCCCCTTTCAGGCTGGACCCCCAAAAGCATTCCCTTGTGAAAGCGCTGGTGGAAGCAGGGGAGCGGCCGTCAGTGGTGGTTCTGGCAGTCAGATGCTTGAGTCGACTCACAAGTCCCTTTTGTCCCTTCCCTGTGCTGTGCCTTTCCCCATCATGACCCTCCTCCCCCCGTCAGGCTGGACCCCCAAGACCATTCCCCTGGTGAAGGCTCTGGTGGAAGCGGGGGAGCGGCCATCGGTGGTGGTTCTGGCAGAGAGGTAGAGTCGACTCAAGAGCCACCTCTGTTCTTCTCTGCTCCGCTCTTAGTTCACACTTGTTTTTTCCTCCCCCCGTCAGGTTGGACCCCCAAGACCATTCCCCTGGTGAAGGCTTTGGTGGAAGCGGGGGAGCGTTTGAATGACCTCTGTTTCCTCCTGATACCCCAATCCCGAACCTCACTCCCTTTCCCGCTTTCAGGCTGGACCCCCAAGACCATTCCCCTGGTGAAGGCTCTGGTGGAAGCGGGGGAGCGGCCGTCAGTGGTTGTTCTGGCAGAGAGGGAGAGTCTGGAGATGGATGGAGAATTGCTGGATGCTGTACCGGTCGAAGAGCGAGGAGGGATGAGGGTGAGTGAGTGGGGGAGTGAGTGAGGGAGGGAGGGAGGGAGGGGGGGAGGGAGGGAGGGAGGGAGGGAGGGAGGGAGGGAGGGAGGGAGGGAGGGGGTGAGTAAGGGAGGGAGGGAGGGAGCGAGGGAGAGGGTTGGGGATGGAGGAAGGGAGAGAGGAGATGGGTCAACGAGTGAGGGAGGAAGGGAGAACAGATGGCACACCGTTGGAGCCTGGGTTGATTGACAAGAGAGGATGGAGTGAGCCCCAGAGGATGGAGTGAGCCCCAGAGGATGGAGAGGGTTAAGGGTGAGTGAGCAGACTTTTGAGGCACCTCAAAGGATGGAGAGGGTCAACAGGGTGAGTGAGCAGGTGAAAGCAGCTGACCTCAACCGCTGCTCTCTTGTCTCCATCCCCGTACCCCACTTCCTTTCCTTACCCCCATCTTCTGTTCGCTCACCTCACTGTTCTCTCTCCCTATTCCGCATCAGGTGAGTGAGACGCGGCGTGGTGACCCGCTGAAAGCAGCCGGCCTCAATCAGCCACTTCTCCGCCTCCCAGGCAGTTTTGAGACGTCTCAAAACTAAATTAGTTTTGATTTTGAGACGTCTCAAAACTTGAAAGCAGCCGGCCTCAATCAACCACTGCTCCGCCTCCCTCGTTGCTCTCTTGCTTTCTATCCCTTCACATGTCACTCCTCCCCATCTCTTGTCCGTCCCTCCCTCCCCACCTCCTCTCACTCCTCTCGCCAGGTGATGACTCGTCGTGGTGATTCCTTGAAAACAGCCGACCTGAACCGCTGTCCCAGCTCCATCCACGTGCCCTTACATCATACTCTATCTCTCTCTTGTACTCACCTCACCCCCATCTCTTGTTTGCACCCCCAACTTTTCAGGTGATGACTCGTCACGGTGACCCCCTGAAAGCAGCTGATCTCAACCGCTGCTCTGCCTCCTAGGCAGCCTCTGCTGCTCTCTTGCTCCCTACCCCATCTCAGTTCTCCCTACTTCCCCTTGCCCATCCCTCCCCACCTCCTCTCACCAGGTGATGACTCGTCGCAGTGACCCCCTGAAGGAAGCCGACCGTCAGCCATGTGGACTGGGCGAGCTTCCCACTAACACTAATGAAGCTCGCCCAGTCCACATGGCTGACGTCGCAGTGACCCCCTGAAGGAAGCCGACCTCAACCGCTGCTCTGCCTCCCAAATGGCCTCTGCTACTCTCTTCTCTTGGTCTCTTCCCCTTCGCTTCTCACTCCCCATGTTCTTTGTTTCTCCCTCCCCCCCTTCAGGTGATGACTCGTCGCGGTGACCCCCTGAAGGCAGCTGATCTCAACCGCTGCTCCGCCTCCAAGGCAGCGTCCATCGTCATCCTCTCGCCCCAGCTGGCCTCTCGCCAGCAGGCGGACGCTCAGGTGAAAGCAACAGATGCTCAGGTGCAAACAGCAGAGGCTCGGGTAAAAACAACAGATGGTCAGGTGCACAGCACACGGCAGACGTTCAAGTGACAATTTTCGTTTGGATTCATGGTTTATGGTTGTGAACTGTTGTTGTTGTAATCTTCCTTGTTCATGTGATCAATTCATGGTATTTGTGAAACAGTTGTACAAGGAGCAGAGGTTGACTCTGGCTCAGAGATGCGAATTTAACATTCTCGTTGCTCAATGCTCACTCCTCCATGTTCCACGTCACCATCAGGTGCTGCAAACAGCCATGGCACTAGCGGTACTTCCTGAAATCCAGGGTGACGTGGTTGCTGAGCTGGCATGCCCCGAGAACACGATGCTGCTGGGGAAGCTGCATGCGAGCCTGATGAAGCGATTGGATAAGGCCAGGCAGCAGCACATGCAGGGGTGAGTGAGTAGGTTGACCTGAGTTGACTTGGGTTAATTTGCTATGTCCCGATCCAAGTGCACCAATCGTGCTGGGGAAACTGCACGCGAGCCTGATGAAGCGACTGGATAGGGCCAGGCTGCAGCACATGCTGGGGTGAGTGAGTTGATGGAATGACTGGTTAGGGAGTCATAGGCTACGGTTGATGTCCCGACCTGAGGGCGTTACTACGGCTGCTGGGGAAACTTCATGCGAGCCTGATGAAGCGACTGGATAAGGCCAGGCAGCAGCATATGCTGGGATGCTCATGGCTTGACATCATCATCCTCATCCTCATCCTCATCTCCATCCCTCTGTAGGTCATCATCATCCGAGACTGCCTGCCTTGTTACCCATGCCGGATCAGCAGCAACTGCCATCACCACTGCACCATCTCCTTCCCCACACTCACTGGTCTTTCCATCCCCATCCCCATCCTCGTCGTCATCCCCATCCCTCTGCAGGTCATCATCATCCGAGACTTCCCGCCTTGTTACCCATGCTGGAACAGCAGCAACTGCCATCACCACTGCACCATCTCTCTCCGCTGCACTTACCTGACATGCCCTCCCCATCCACATTCCTCTGAGGCTGCTCACCAGGTCGCTGTTGGGGGTGGGTGAGCAGCTAATGAAGTCTCCACTCACTCAGCACACCACCCATTCACATCCCCAAACCAATTCATCCCCATCCCCATCCCTATGCAGGACATCATCTGAGGCTGCTCGCGTGGTCACCCATGCGGGATCAGCAGCAACTGCCATCACCACTGCACCATCTCTCTCCGCTGCACTTACCTGACATGCCCTCCCCATCCACATTCCTCTGAGGCTGCTCACCAGGTCGCTGTTGGGGGTGGGTGAGCAGCTAATGAAGTCTCCACTCACTCAGCACACCACCCATTCACATCCCCAAACCAATTCATCCCCATCCCCATCCCTATGCAGGACATCATCTGAGGCTGCTCGTGTGGTCACCCATGCGGGATCAGCAGCCACTGCCATCACCACTGCACCATCTCCCTCCGATGCTGCTACCACTACTGCCACAACAACCCCCTCCTCTTCCATCCCCACCACCACTGAAAGCACCGCAGCTCCTGCTGTCCCTGCCACTACCAGCCACGCTTCGCCGGCCGGCCAAGCGAGGGCTGCCTCGTTTGGTTCGTCCTCTTCTGCAGGGCAGAGGCGGCGCAAGCTGGTGCCTGTGGAGACGGGCGGCATGGCCCTGAGAGGGCTGGTGGACCTGGCGCTACAGCCGGCCAGCCATGCTGTGACGGCTGAGCTTCTGAGGTTTCAAGGAGCGGAATTCCAATTCAAGGAATGGTGAGGATGGGGAGAAAAAAGGGGGACGATGAGAAATAGGGAGAAAAGGGAGAATGGTGACTGAGTGATGGGCCTGGTGCTACAGCCAGGCTGGCTTTGCTGGGGTTCAAGGGAGCCTAGTTTCACTTCAAGAAATGGTGAGAAATGGGAGCTGTTGTGCTACAGCCAGCTGGCCCTGAGGGGGCTGGTGGACCTGGCGCTGCAACCGGCCAGCCATGCTGTGACGGCTGAGCTGCTGGGGTTCCAAGGAGCGGAATTCCACTTCAAGGAATGGTGAGAGAATGAAGGGAGAATAGGGAGAAAAGGGAGAATGGTGAGAATGGGAACTGTTATGCTACAGCCAGCTAGCTCTTAGCGGCCTGGTGGACCTGGCGTTACAGCCGGCCAGCCACGCTGTGACTGCTGAGCTGCTGGGGTTCCAGGGAGCCGATTTTCACTTCAGAGAGTGGTGAGAATGAAAGGAGCTGGGATGCAATGGGATGGGCGGCACGAAATGGGAGGGGATGGGATGGGATGGGAGGGGAGGGGATGGGAGGGGATGGGATGGGATGGGATGGGATGGGATGGGATGGGATGGGATGGGATGGGATGGGATGGGATGGGATGGGATGGGATGGGATGGGATGGGAGGGGAGGGGAGGGGAGGGGAGGGGAGGGGAGGGGAGGGGAGGGGAGGGGAGGGGAGGGGAGGGGAGGGGAGGGGAGGGGAGGGGAGGGGAGGGGAGGGGATGGGATGGGATGGGATGGGATGGGATAGCACAGGTCCTTCCACTCGTCCTCACAGGAAACCAGTTTGCAGCACCCTTCCCTGCTGTCTGTTCTCTCCCTTTTCGAACAGAAAGGACCTTGAGGGCTGCACGTTTGCAGGGGATGTGTTTCTCTTTGAGGACGCTGTGCTGTGAGCCTGCACCGTGTGGTGTGGCGTGCATTCAGCAGAGCAGATGGTTGGTGGGTTGGCAGCACAGGTCTCCCCCTTCCCCCTTCTCCTTCCTAACAACCCCCCTCCTCCTCTACAGGAAGGAGCTTGAGGGGCGCACCTTTGCAGAGGCGGTGTTCATGTGTGAGGACACTGTGCCATGCGGCGTGCAACAGAGCAGATGCTGTCTGCTGGCTGGCTGGCTGGATGGCAGCACAGTCTGAAGATGCTGTGTTGTGCTGAGTGCGTGTTGGTGCTCTTTCTTTCCATGCAGCAAGGAGCTTGAGGGACGCACGTTTGCAGAGGCGGTGTTCATGTTTGAGGACGCCGTGCCGTGCGGGGTGCAGCAGATGGTTCGCTGACTGGTGGTTTCGGTGGCAGCATACACAGGTTTCCCACGACATCCCTCCCTTCCCATTACCCCGCTTCCCTACAGGAAGGAGCTTGAGGGTCGCACCTTCGCAGAGGCAGTGTTTATGTTTGAAGATGCCGTGCCGTGTGGCGTGCAGCAGATGGTGGGCACGGAGGATGAGAGGACTCTGATCAACCCGTCCGGTGACACTGTGATTGAGGTGAGCGTGACTGTAGTGTGCTTGTAGTGCAGTGTGACTATAAGGAAGTGAGATTGAAGGGGATGGAGGGGAGGGCGGTATTGTGGCGTGCAGCAGATGGTGGGCACGGAGGATGAGAGGACTCTCATCAACCCGTCCGGTGACACTGTGATTGAGGTGAGCGAGTGGGATTGTAAGGGGCGTGAAGGATTGCATTGTGATTGAAGGGAGTGTGCTGTAGTGGGCACAGAGGATGAGAGGATGCTCATCAACCCCTCTGGTGACACCGTGATTGAGGTGAGTGTGATTGAATTGAAGGGAGGTAGCGTGACTGTAAGGGAGTGAGATTGATTGGTTGGATGAAAGGAGAGTGATGAAAAGGAGTGTGCCGTCTGGGGTGCAGCAGATGGTTGGGACGGAGGATGAGAGAATGCTTATCAACCCTCCTAACTGTATTCCCCCCTTCACACTCTTCCCCACTCCCTTTTCACCCTCCTTTTCCTCACCTCTTATCCATGCCACATCAGCCCGGGGACCGTCTGCTGGTCATTGCTGAGTCAGCAGACAGCTACGCGCCACGTAAGCCGACCGCTGAGTCAGCAAAGGAGCGCGAGCTGGCGGAGAAGCGGCTGGCTTCCTTCGCGACGCCGTGGCACTACGACAGCCTGCCACGTGGCAACGTGAGGCGCCGCCACAACGTGCTGATTGCGGGCGAGTGGAGGGATGACGTGGCAGAGGCTCTCCTGCTGCTCGGTTCCAAGCTGGCTCCCCGTGAGTCTCAACTCGTTCAGTCATTCTTTTGTGATGGATTCAGATCAGCATAGAAGAGCTTGGGATGTTGGTAGCTTCGTTCGTTCTCACCTCATGATTCAATTCAGCACAGGCCCTCCTGCTGCTCGGTGCCAAGCTGGCTCCCCGTAAGTCTTAACTCGTCGGTACAACATATAGGAGCTTGGGAGGATGGTAGCTTTCGTTCATTCTCTCCTCATGATTCAATTCAGCACAGGCCCTCCTGCTGCTCGGTGCCAAGCTGGCTCCCCGTAAGTCTTAACTCGTGGGTACAACATATAGGAGCTTGGGAGGATGGTAGCTTTCGTTCATTCTCTCCTCATGATTCAATTCAGCACAGGCCCTCCTGCTGCTCGGTGCCAAGCTGGCTCCCCGTAAGTCTTAACTCGTCGTTACAACATTTAGGAGCCTAGGAGGTTAAGACGCTAGTGGATTCATTCTCTCCTTATGACGTGGCACAGGCCCTCCTGCTGCTCGGTGCCAAGCTGGCCCCCCTTCTCTTTCATCTTTCGATGCAGTCACACTTCGAGACGATATTCTTGCCTTGTCACACTTTCCCTCTAATCCCGCCCCCCCTCCCCCCCACACCCCCCTGTCCACCGAGCAGGCAGTCAGGTGGCAGTAATGCTAGACACCCTGTCCCTTTGAGTCGACTCAAAAATGTGTCGTGTGCCATGGTAACGAGGCGAGTTTTGAGTCGACTCAAAAGTCACCTCACCCCTCTATCCACCAAGCAGGCAGCCAGGTGGCAGTAATGCTAGACACCCTGTCCCTCTCAGCAGCACACCACCTACCACGCCCTTTCCTTCATCGAGTCTTCTCTCATGCTTCCCCTCGCTCTCTCCACCTCCCTCCTCTCCCTACCAAGCAGGCAGTCAGGTGGCAGTAATGGTCGACTCTCCCTCTCTCAGCAGCACAGCAGCGCCTCAATCCCTTCATCAAATCAGGCAGCCTCAATCTCAACCTCTCGCTCTGTGAGTGGTAGTGGGAAGGGAACTTCTACACAAAACTCTACCACGCATTTTGAATCGATTCTTTCAGTGAAATGATCAAACAACCTCAACCTGCCACAGTCAGTGTGAGTGGCCGATCTGGAGAGGGTTCCTCTAGAGGCCTTCGACACTGTTATCGTGCTCGCCCCTCACCCATCCCTCCCTTCCATTTCAGACCACGGGCTCTTGGGCTTCATGGCCGATTTGGAAAGGGTTCCTCTAGAGAGGCCTTCGACACTGTCATCGTGCCCGCCCCTCGCTCACACCACCCCCAATGTGTTCTCCCCTCTTTCTCCCCCTCTCTTCCCCTGCACACCAGACCACGGGCACCTTGGCTCAATGGCCGATCTGGAGAGGGTTCCTCTAGAGGCCTTTGATACTGTCATCGTGCTCGCCCCCCGCTCACACCAAGCCTCACCCCTTCCCATTCCCCTTTCCCTTTCCTACCCTCCTCCATCCAGACCACGGGCATCTTGGATCAATGGCCGATCTGGAAAGGGTTCCTCTAGAAGCCTTCGATACTGTTATCGTGCTCGCCCCTCGCTCGCACCAAGCCTCACCCACCGACCAGCCGCAGACGCGTGACGACGAGGGGGGGGCGGAGCGAGGGGAGGGTGCTAGTGGTGGGGGTGGGGAGGGGGGAGAGGGGGTGCTCATGCCGTCTGCTTCTGTAACAGCTATGATGATTCGGACGATTCAGAGGGAGCGGGGGCAGGCAGGGGCGACGGTGCTTGCAGAGAGTGATTTTGCGGTGGAGGGGAGGGGAGAGGGAGGGGAGGAGGGCGGGGGAGAGGGGGAGGGGAAAGGGGTGGGAGGGGTGGCGGCAGCGGCGGCGGCAGTGGAGGGGGATATCGGGAAGGAGGTGCAGGGGAGGTGGTTGACGGATAGTATTGATACGAATGCGGTACATGCGAGGATTCTGGCTCAAACTGCCATGGACCCAGGTGGGTGGGTGGGTGGGTGGGTGCTGCTGCTGATGTGTGAATGAAGCAGCGTTGGCGGACAGGGGACAGAGGAGGTGCAAGAGAGGTGGCTGACTAACTGTGTTGATAGACAAGTGGTGCTTGCGAGGATTCTGGTGCAAACTGCGTATTGGACGAGATCGTGAGCGCGTCCGTGTAAGACGTCTCAAAACTCACACCCATCCCCTTCCGGCGCCTCAATACGCAAACCCACCCTTTCCTTGCCATGCCAGATGTCGGTGGCGTATTGGACGAGATCGTGAGCGGGGCGGGTTCGTCGCTCTCACTGGAGGATGCCACTTCTTTCCTCGTGGACGGCGAAGCCCTCTCCTTCTTCGACCTGCAGGTGGGCTGCTGCCTTGCACCCTCACTCTGACTCTCACTCGTGGACGGTGAAGCACTCTGCTTCTTTGGCCTCCAGGTTTTGCATGCATGGCCGTGTTGTGCTCACGCACGCGCCCATGCACACACACATGCGATGCGAGCCCCCCCCTCCCCCTCGCGTGCACACAAGAAACACCCACAGACACACAAGCACTCTTTCTACCCATGTGTGATTCCTTGAGTCGGTGAATTTGTCGACTCGAGGCTCACTTTTTTGCCCAATAGTTTTCCTCCGTATTCTCTTCGTCGAATACACTTTCCCCTTCCACCTTCTTGCAGAGTCGGGTTTTGCGCCGGCGCAAGCTGATGATTGCTTACAACTGTGCTAATAACGGAGGCAAGTGGCAGCTAAACCCCCAAGATAAGAACAAGCCGGTGTTGTGGCGAGCTGGCGACCGCCTAGTTGTGCTGTCTTCTTGACTCTGCATGCTAGATTCGGAGTGGTATTTTTGTAAGTGGAATATTTATTGGGCTGCTCTATGTGCTATGATAACTTGCGTGTAAAGAAGTACAACTGATAATATCTTAGACGAGAAAGTTGTATTCAGCACTTGAAATCGAATCATGCTTCATAACTAAGAGCTTTAAAACAGGAATAATCTTGTGGTTTGTTCCCTGCCCGTCTGCACAGTTTCCCACTATTTCCGCCACTCACCTTTCCAATCGATGACGTACGTAGTCCGTGAAACACGATACGCCGTCGATGTCCCACTGGATTTCAGCGTCGTCTGCGTGCTGATTCTGCAAAGCTCCACCCACAAACGGTCCAATTCATCGCGTCAAACAGCCAATCGCACAACTCTCGAATAGTCTCCTCCGCATCGCGAGACTGGGAATCGAATGATTGTCTCTCATCTACTGAGCGTGTTCTTTTCCTTCAAGCTGACTGCTGACCGGATTCTGATTCTATCCATAGCACTGACCGGATTCTGATTCTATCCATAGCGCTGACCGGATTCTATTTTGCAGATGTGCATAATATTTTGTGAGGTGGATTTTCTACCGTAAGGCGGATTTTATCATTTTTTTCGCCAAGGCTTCTCCGAATGGCGGTCGTGGCGGCTGCAGTGACGGCGCGGTCCCCGTCGCACGCGTCGGCATCAGGCGCTTCGGCGGGATGGTTGTGGCCGTTGATCGGCACGGCGGCGTCGATCGCGTTCGCATCCGCCTTCTCGCTCACTCTCCGCATCCTGCGGGGACTGTCCGCGTCGCGCACTGCCGCGCTGCAGCCTCCCCAGGTCCGTCTTCAGCTCGCGGTTAACCCGCGCTACAGCCCCGGCAGGCACTACCTCTGAGGCTCCTCACGTTTGCAAAAGCCTTTCATTGTTACTTCCCTGGTACTTTCCCTATTCCCTGAGGCTTATCTCTGCACATCCTCGCAAGCTAGGAGGAGAGAGACTTTTCCCCTGAAAGACTTTGATCAATATTTTGGATGATCCCTCTCGTTTCCTGGCCCCGTCCCTCCATTTCCACTTTCAGGTGTATTTTGAGTCGGCTCAAAATACCCATCCTGGCTCCGTCTCTCCACATCCATTTTCTCTACCCTTCGTTGTTGTCACATACTGCAAATCTTGCTGCTATGTCATTCATATCCCGCCATCCCATATGCGTGCTGGGAGGGAGACGGGATTGACTGTGCGAGCTGCTATTGGAAACGACTGGCCATGGGGGACTCATTCCCCTCCGTGCTCTCCCTCCTCCTCCACATCCTCTTCCTCCCCCCCCATTCCGCTCTTGTTCTCTCTCCTCTTCCATTACCCCTCCCCCTCTCCCTTTACTCTTTGATTCCCGCCACGCCATCCTTGTGCTGGGAGGAAATTGCTGTAGGGAACGACTGTCTGGGGAAATTCATTCAGCTCCTTGCTCTCTCTCTCCTCTCCCATTACCTCTCCGTCCCTCCCTTTACTCTTTCATTCCCTCCAGGCCATCCTTGTGCTGGGAGGGAATCGCTATCGGGAACGACTGGCAGGGAGGTTCGCTGCCCTGTTGGCTAGCCCTGTGATAGGGGTGACTCAGGATAAAAATACAAGCAGAAGAGATAGCATTGCGAGCAGCAGCGGTGGCAGCGGCAGCGGCAGTGGTAATGCTGGTAGTAGCAGTGCTGCTGCTGCATGCCTTGCGTTTGATCCCATCTTCACCTCCTCCCCCAAGCCTCTAGCCCACGGCACGCTCGACCCCCTCCCTCCCGCTCACGCCACAGCTTCCGGGAAGCTTCCGGTGTTCATCTCGTCTGGCAATGATGATGCTGCTGACGTCATGATGAGGGAGGGAGTGGCTGCCGGCCGGTTGCGGGTGGATAACCACGCGTTGGACACGGTTACCAACTTCACGGAAATGTTACGGACTTGAAAATCACGCATGTGCTGGTGGTTACGTCGGATTACCACATGCCTCGTGCGACTATGATGGCCAAGATTGTGCTTCAAACGCATGGGATTGCGTTCTCTACAGTGACGCTTCCGAGTAGACCAGAAATCTGCAAGAACGGAGGGGCAAGCGCAACAACAGTCAAGGATGGGGTGAGGGACAGAGGTGGTGCTGGTACAGGGGTTAAGGGAGGAGGAGGGGAGGAAGAGGAGGTTGAAGAAGAGGTGATTGAAGAAATCGAAGAGGAATCGAAGTCGAGGTTGGAGAGGGATAGGTTACGAGGATTGTTCTGGTTGGTAACCGGGTGGCACGGCGCAGAGTTTCTCAGGTTCACTCGCCCAGAGCGATACAGGCTGCACAAGCAAAAGCCTCTTGTTGTGTGCCCTGTATCAAGGGAGCAGCTGTGAGGGGAGGGGTTACTGTGGTTGGTAACCAGGTTAACATGGCACAGAGTTACTGAGGTTCACTGCTCTGAATGGTACAGATTGCACAAGCAAAAGTCTTCCATTGTGTAACCCAGTGTCCCAGGAGCAGCTGTGAGGGGAGGGGGGGGGTTACTGTGGTTGGTAACCGGGTGTCATGGCGCGGATTTTTTTTGGTTCACTCGCCCGGAGCGATACAGGTTGCACAAGCAAAAGCCATTTTTTGTATGCCTGCCCAGTGTCAAGATAGCACAAGTGAATGTAGGGCGGTTTAGGACTGGTAGTGGTGTACCATCCGTCAGTTCGTAGCTTCTTATTGTACAGTTGTCTGGATGTATTCTTGTACATTTTCTTAGCACGTCCCATTTTGAAAAAGAATCATATATCGGAGGTTGTATTTCCTTGTCTAGCTTTTCCATTGTGACATCCATATTGCAATGCCTGCTCACGCTATTGGAATTTAGAACACCGTATCTACGTCGCTGAAATAATAAGAAAGCAGAAGCACACGGGCCCGCCTCTATCGGGGATCGGATGTCGCCTTGACTAGCTGGAAGGGGCGATGCGATGTGATAACCTCGATCGAGGAAATCCAGGCACTGTAGCACACTGGCAGGATACCGTTGCACTCTAACAGCATATCGTGCCAAACTAGTAGCGCGTATCGCACCATGGCATTCTTTAGGTGTCTCCGTGTTTCACGCAGGTAGGCTAGATTCGCATAGTCGCACACTGCGGCCGGTCATCCTTAATAGTGGCTGGTGTTTATCCCTGTTAGCCTGCTTCACTGCGTGGCCTTTCACCGCCTGAGTTCGTCCTCGTTATAATTTTCCCTCTCTATTCCTAGCAGCATTTTCTTCTCAGAATCGCGTTATGATTCACCATGTCCTCCTCGCGTGCGTGCTGGTCCTCGCGTCTCCGCAATTCGCGGCGGCGCGCACCACGGCATCAGCCGTGGCGATGGGTGACGTGGCAGAAGAGACAAAACGCGCCGCCCTAACTGTTCCGCGCCACGTGTCAGCCGAACCCGTAGCCACCGCGCCGGGCCAGGCTCCGGAATTCTCGCTGATGCGATCCGACGTGGCGGCCAACGCGTCGTTTGCTTACGCGGCAATCCTGTACATGGGCACGCCACGTGACTACGAATATTACGTGGCGACACGTGTCATGCTGCAGACCGTCCGACGCACGGGCACCGTCGCGGATCTCGTCGTGCTGGCATCGGAAGACGTCCCTGCCACGTGGATCAATACGCTGTGAGCGAACCCTCCTCGTTCAAGTAGACTTCATCTTGGAAACGTGATGAGCAAGTTAAATTACATCGGATGATCGTTTTTTTCCTTTTGCTTTCCTGTCTTTCATGTTTGTATAAGCAAACGGTCCTTCTCGTTTTCCTGGGTAGTAACACTCTCCCCTCTCACACACGCTCTCCTCCTCCCCCAGCTCTTAGGATCGTAAACACCTTAGTCGGCAATAGTCTACTTGCTATTGCTTATCGTGTTCTCCACGATCTCACGAATCCAACGATATGCGCAGCTCTGCTTGAAGTTGTCAATACACACTTCAGCAATTTTCAGAATCTCAATGTTGTCCAATGTTGTATTTCCAGAATGAGTACAAACAGGTTTATAGTCAGGCAAGACACAAAATGCGATTCGTAACTTCACTTGTTTCCCAAGTAACCGCGTGCGCCTCGTTTCACCCCGAGTCGCACACGTAACCGAACCGAATTCGGTGAACACTCCTCAAGACCGAATCTGGAACCTTCTCGAACGCGCCTTGGTCTCAGACCACAATTTCCCCCCGTCAATCTCTTTCTCGATGCTTCTCCCTCTCTCTTCCTCCTTCTAGCACATTTCTTCTCGATTCTCTCTCCCGCTTCTCACGCCGTAGCTCCCGATATCCACCGTAGGCCGATTTCCACCGTTTCAGCTCTAGAATCTCCCACGCGCTTCCATTCCGCATTTCGCCGTAGGTTCCGTGGTTGGGCGAACCAACCCTAACACCAGCAAGGAGGGGGTACGCGTGGTGAGAGTGAGCAACATCCCCAACCCCTACCGCACCACGCCCGCCTTCAACCCTCCCTTCCCCTTCGCATCATGTGTGCTTCCCCTTGCCCATACCAGCAAGAAGGAGGGCGTGCGGGTGGTGCGAGTGAGCAACATCCCCAACCCCTACCGCACCACGCCCGCCTTCAACCCCCGCTTCCCCTTCGCTCTCAACAAGCTGCTCGCATGGCGCCTGAGGGAGTACAAGAGAGTCGTGCTGCTAGACTCTGATAACATCGTCATGAAGAATGTCGATGAGCTCTTTCAGTGTGGCAGCATGTGCGCTGTCTTCATAGACCCCTGCATCTTCCACACTGGACTTGTCGTGCTGAAGGTGAGTCATCTTATAAAGGGTATGAATGTGGCGGCTGAGGGAGTACAAGCGGGTCGTGCTGCTGGACGCTGATTACATCGTGATGAAGAATGTCGATGAGCTCTTTCAGTGCGGCAGCATGTGCGCCGTCTTTATCGACCCGTGCATTTTCTATACCGGGCTCATTGTGCTGAAGGTGAGTCGTCTTATAAAGGGTATGAATGTAGCGCCTGAGGGAATGCAAGAGGGTCGTGCTGCTGGACGCCGACAGGTTGGGTTTGGTAGCATGTGCGCTGTCCTGTCTTCATATGACTTTTGAGTCGACTCAAAAGTCGCTGTCCTGTCTTCATATGACTTTTGAGTCGACTCAAAAGTCGCTGTCCTGTCTTCATATGACTTTTGAGTCGACTCAAAAGTCGCTGTCCTGTCTTCATATGACTTTTGAGTCGACTCAAAAGTCGCTGTCCTGTCTTCATATGACTTTTGAGTCGACTCAAAAGTCGCTGTCCTGTCTTCGTATGACTTTTGAGTCGACTCAAAAGTCGCTGTCCTGTCTTCATATGACTTTTGAGTCGACTCAAAAGTCGCTGTCCTGTCTTCATATGACTTTTGAGTCGACTCAAAAGTCGCTGTCCTGTCTTCATATGACTTTTGAGTCGACTCAAAAGTCGCTGTCCTGTCTTCATATGACTTTTGAGTCGACTCAAAAGTCGCTGTCCTGTCTTCATATGACTTTTGAGTCGACTCAAAAGTCGCTGTCCTGTCTTCATATGACTTTTGAGTCGACTCAAAAGTCGCTGTCCTGTCTTCATATGACTTTTGAGTCGACTCAAAAGTCGCTGTCCTGTCTTCATATGACTTTTGAGTCGACTCAAAAGTCGCTGTCCTGTCTTCATATGACTTTTGAGTCGACTCAAAAGTCGCTGTCCTGTCTTCATATGACTTTTGAGTCGACTCAAAAGTCGCTGTCCTGTCTTCATATGACTTTTGAGTCGACTCAAAAGTCGCTGTCCTGTCTTCATATGACTTTTGAGTCGACTCAAAAGTCGCTGTCCTGTCTTCATATGACTTTTGAGTCGACTCAAAAGTCGCTGTCCTGTCTTCATATGACTTTTGAGTCGACTCAAAAGTCGCTGTCCTGTCTTCATATGACTTTTGAGTCGACTCAAAAGTCGCTGTCCTGTCTTCATATGACTTTTGAGTCGACTCAAAAGTCGCTGTCCTGTCTTCATATGACTTTTGAGTCGACTCAAAAGTCGCTGTCCTGTCTTCATATGACTTTTGAGTCGACTCAAAAGTCGCTGTCCTGTCTTCATATGACTTTTGAGTCGACTCAAAAGTCGCTGTCCTGTCTTCATATGACTTTTGAGTCGACTCAAAAGTCGCTGTCCTGTCTTCATATGACTTTTGAGTCGGCTCAAAAGTCGCTGTCCTGTCTTCATATGACTTTTGAGTCGACTCAAAAGTCGCTGTCCTGTCTTCATATGACTTTTGAGTCGACTCAAAAGTCGCTGTCCTGTCTTCATATGACTTTTGAGTCGACTCAAAAGTCGCTGTCCTGTCTTCATATGACTTTTGAGTCGACTCAAAAGTCGCTGTCCTGTCTTCATATGACTTTTGAGTCGACTCAAAAGTCGCTGTCCTGTCTTCATATGACTTTTGAGTCGACTCAAAAGTCGCTGTCCTGTCTTCATATGACTTTTGAGTCGACTCAAAAGTCGCTGTCCTGTCTTCATATGACTTTTGAGTCGACTCAAAAGTCGCTGTCCTGTCTTCATATGACTTTTGAGTCGACTCAAAAGTCGCTGTCCTGTCTTCATATGACTTTTGAGTCGACTCAAAAGTCGCTGTCCTGTCTTCATATGACTTTTGAGTCGGCTCAAAAGTCGCTGTCCTGTCTTCATATGACTTTTGAGTCGACTCAAAAGTCGCTGTCCTGTCTTCATATGACTTTTGAGTCGACTCAAAAGTCGCTGTCCTGTCTTCATATGACTTTTGAGTCGACTCAAAAGTCGCTGTCCTGTCTTCATATGACTTTTGAGTCGACTCAAAAGTCGCTGTCCTGTCTTCATATGACTTTTGAGTCGACTCAAAAGTCGCTGTCCTGTCTTCATATGACTTTTGAGTCGACTCAAAAGTCGCTGTCCTGTCTTCATATGACTTTTGAGTCGACTCAAAAGTCGCTGTCCTGTCTTCGTATGACTTTTGAGTCGACTCAAAAGTCGCTGTCCTGTCTTCGTATGACTTTTGAGTCGACTCAAAAGTCGCTGTCCTGTCTTCGTATGACTTTTGAGTCGACTCAAAAGTCGCTGTCCTGTCTTCATATGACTTTTGAGTCGACTCAAAAGTCGCTGTCCTGTCTTCATATGACTTTTGAGTCGACTCAAAAGTCGCTGTCCTGTCTTCATATGACTTTTGAGTCGACTCAAAAGTCGCTGTCCTGTCTTCATATGACTTTTGAGTCGACTCAAAAGTCGCTGTCCTGTCTTCATATGACTTTTGAGTCGACTCAAAAGTCGCTGTCCTGTCTTCATATGACTTTTGAGTCGACTCAAAAGTCGCTGTCCTGTCTTCATATGACTTTTGAGTCGACTCAAAAGTCGCTGTCCTGTCTTCATATGACTTTTGAGTCGACTCAAAAGTCGCTGTCCTGTCTTCATATGACTTTTGAGTCGACTCAAAAGTCGCTGTCCTGTCTTCATATGACTTTTGAGTCGACTCAAAAGTCGCTGTCCTGTCTTCATATGACTTTTGAGTCGACTCAAAAGTCGCTGTCCTGTCTTCGTATGACTTTTGAGTCGACTCAAAAGTCGCTGTCCTGTCTTCATATGACTTTTGAGTCGACTCAAAAGTCGCTGTCCTGTCTTCATATGACTTTTGAGTCGACTCAAAAGTCGCTGTCCTGTCTTCATATGACTTTTGAGTCGACTCAAAAGTCGCTGTCCTGTCTTCATATGACTTTTGAGTCGACTCAAAAGTCGCTGTCCTGTCTTCATATGACTTTTGAGTCGACTCAAAAGTCGCTGTCCTGTCTTCATATGACTTTTGAGTCGACTCAAAAGTCGCTGTCCTGTCTTCATATGACTTTTGAGTCGACTCAAAAGTCGCTGTCCTGTCTTCATATGACTTTTGAGTCGACTCAAAAGTCGCTGTCCTGTCTTCATATGACTTTTGAGTCGACTCAAAAGTCGCTGTCCTGTCTTCATATGACTTTTGAGTCGACTCAAAAGTCGCTGTCCTGTCTTCATATGACTTTTGAGTCGACTCAAAAGTCGCTGTCCTGTCTTCATATGACTTTTGAGTCGACTCAAAAGTCGCTGTCCTGTCTTCATATGACTTTTGAGTCGACTCAAAAGTCGCTGTCCTGTCTTCATATGACTTTTGAGTCGACTCAAAATTCGCTGTCCTGTCTTCATATGACTTTTGAGTCGACTCAAAAGTCGCTGTCCTGTCTTCATATGACTTTTGAGTCGACTCAAAAGTCGCTGTCCTGTCTTCATATGACTTTTGAGTCGACTCAAAAGTCGCTGTCCTGTCTTCATATGACTTTTGAGTCGACTCAAAAGTCGCTGTCCTGTCTTCATATGACTTTTGAGTCGACTCAAAAGTCGCTGTCCTGTCTTCATATGACTTTTGAGTCGACTCAAAAGTCGCTGTCCTGTCTTCATATGACTTTTGAGTCGGCTCAAAAGTCGCTGTCCTGTCTTCATATGACTTTTGAGTCGACTCAAAAGTCGCTGTCCTGTCTTCATATGACTTTTGAGTCGACTCAAAAGTCGCTGTCCTGTCTTCATATGACTTTTGAGTCGACTCAAAAGTCGCTGTCCTGTCTTCATATGACTTTTGAGTCGACTCAAAAGTCGCTGTCCTGTCTTCATATGACTTTTGAGTCGACTCAAAAGTCGCTGTCCTGTCTTCATATGACTTTTGAGTCGACTCAAAAGTCGCTGTCCTGTCTTCATATGACTTTTGAGTCGACTCAAAAGTCGCTGTCCTGTCTTCATATGACTTTTGAGTCGACTCAAAAGTCGCTGTCCTGTCTTCATATGACTTTTGAGTCGACTCAAAAGTCGCTGTCCTGTCTTCATATGACTTTTGAGTCGACTCAAAAGTCGCTGTCCTGTCTTCATATGACTTTTGAGTCGACTCAAAAGTCGCTGTCCTGTCTTCGTATGACTTTTGAGTCGACTCAAAAGTCGCTGTCCTGTCTTCGTATGACTTTTGAGTCGACTCAAAAGTCGCTGTCCTGTCTTCGTATGACTTTTGAGTCGACTCAAAAGTCGCTGTCCTGTCTTCATATGACTTTTGAGTCGACTCAAAAGTCGCTGTCCTGTCTTCATATGACTTTTGAGTCGACTCAAAAGTCGCTGTCCTGTCTTCATATGACTTTTGAGTCGACTCAAAAGTCGCTGTCCTGTCTTCATATGACTTTTGAGTCGACTCAAAAGTCGCTGTCCTGTCTTCATATGACTTTTGAGTCGACTCAAAAGTCGCTGTCCTGTCTTCATATGACTTTTGAGTCGACTCAAAAGTCGCTGTCCTGTCTTCATATGACTTTTGAGTCGACTCAAAAGTCGCTGTCCTGTCTTCATATGACTTTTGAGTCGACTCAAAAGTCGCTGTCCTGTCTTCATATGACTTTTGAGTCGACTCAAAAGTCGCTGTCCTGTCTTCATATGACTTTTGAGTCGACTCAAAAGTCGCTGTCCTGTCTTCATATGACTTTTGAGTCGACTCAAAAGTCGCTGTCCTGTCTTCGTATGACTTTTGAGTCGACTCAAAAGTCGCTGTCCTGTCTTCATATGACTTTTGAGTCGACTCAAAAGTCGCTGTCCTGTCTTCATATGACTTTTGAGTCGACTCAAAAGTCGCTGTCCTGTCTTCATATGACTTTTGAGTCGACTCAAAAGTCGCTGTCCTGTCTTCATATGACTTTTGAGTCGACTCAAAAGTCGCTGTCCTGTCTTCATATGACTTTTGAGTCGACTCAAAAGTCGCTGTCCTGTCTTCATATGACTTTTGAGTCGACTCAAAAGTCGCTGTCCTGTCTTCATATGACTTTTGAGTCGACTCAAAAGTCGCTGTCCTGTCTTCATATGACTTTTGAGTCGACTCAAAAGTCGCTGTCCTGTCTTCATATGACTTTTGAGTCGACTCAAAAGTCGCTGTCCTGTCTTCATATGACTTTTGAGTCGACTCAAAAGTCGCTGTCCTGTCTTCATATGACTTTTGAGTCGACTCAAAAGTCGCTGTCCTGTCTTCATATGACTTTTGAGTCGACTCAAAAGTCGCTGTCCTGTCTTCATATGACTTTTGAGTCGACTCAAAAGTCGCTGTCCTGTCTTCATATGACTTTTGAGTCGACTCAAAAGTCGCTGTCCTGTCTTCATATGACTTTTGAGTCGACTCAAAAGTCGCTGTCCTGTCTTCATATGACTTTTGAGTCGACTCAAAAGTCGCTGTCCTGTCTTCATATGACTTTTGAGTCGACTCAAAAGTCGCTGTCCTGTCTTCATATGACTTTTGAGTCGACTCAAAAGTCGCTGTCCTGTCTTCATATGACTTTTGAGTCGACTCAAAAGTCGCTGTCCTGTCTTCATATGACTTTTGAGTCGACTCAAAAGTCGCTGTCCTGTCTTCATATGACTTTTGAGTCGACTCAAAAGTCGCTGTCCTGTCTTCATATGACTTTTGAGTCGACTCAAAAGTCGCTGTCCTGTCTTCATATGACTTTTGAGTCGGCTCAAAAGTCGCTGTCCTGTCTTCATATGACTTTTGAGTCGACTCAAAAGTCGCTGTCCTGTCTTCATATGACTTTTGAGTCGACTCAAAAGTCGCTGTCCTGTCTTCATATGACTTTTGAGTCGACTCAAAAGTCGCTGTCCTGTCTTCATATGACTTTTGAGTCGACTCAAAAGTCGCTGTCCTGTCTTCATATGACTTTTGAGTCGACTCAAAAGTCGCTGTCCTGTCTTCATATGACTTTTGAGTCGACTCAAAAGTCGCTGTCCTGTCTTCATATGACTTTTGAGTCGACTCAAAAGTCGCTGTCCTGTCTTCGTATGACTTTTGAGTCGACTCAAAAGTCGCTGTCCTGTCTTCGTATGACTTTTGAGTCGACTCAAAAGTCGCTGTCCTGTCTTCGTATGACTTTTGAGTCGACTCAAAAGTCGCTGTCCTGTCTTCATATGACTTTTGAGTCGACTCAAAAGTCGCTGTCCTGTCTTCATATGACTTTTGAGTCGGCTCAAAAGTCGCTGTCCTGTCTTCATATGACTTTTGAGTCGACTCAAAAGTCGCTGTCCTGTCTTCATATGACTTTTGAGTCGACTCAAAAGTCGCTGTCCTGTCTTCATATGACTTTTGAGTCGACTCAAAAGTCGCTGTCCTGTCTTCATATGACTTTTGAGTCGACTCAAAAGTCGCTGTCCTGTCTTCATATGACTTTTGAGTCGACTCAAAAGTCGCTGTCCTGTCTTCATATGACTTTTGAGTCGACTCAAAAGTCGCTGTCCTGTCTTCATATGACTTTTGAGTCGACTCAAAAGTCGCTGTCCTGTCTTCGTATGACTTTTGAGTCGACTCAAAAGTCGCTGTCCTGTCTTCGTATGACTTTTGAGTCGACTCAAAAGTCGCTGTCCTGTCTTCGTATGACTTTTGAGTCGACTCAAAAGTCGCTGTCCTGTCTTCATATGACTTTTGAGTCGACTCAAAAGTCGCTGTCCTGTCTTCATATGACTTTTGAGTCGACTCAAAAGTCGCTGTCCTGTCTTCATATGACTTTTGAGTCGACTCAAAAGTCGCTGTCCTGTCTTCATATGACTTTTGAGTCGACTCAAAAGTCGCTGTCCTGTCTTCATATGACTTTTGAGTCGACTCAAAAGTCGCTGTCCTGTCTTCATATGACTTTTGAGTCGACTCAAAAGTCGCTGTCCTGTCTTCATATGACTTTTGAGTCGACTCAAAAGTCGCTGTCCTGTCTTCATATGACTTTTGAGTCGACTCAAAAGTCGCTGTCCTGTCTTCATATGACTTTTGAGTCGACTCAAAAGTCGCTGTCCTGTCTTCATATGACTTTTGAGTCGACTCAAAAGTCGCTGTCCTGTCTTCATATGACTTTTGAGTCGACTCAAAAGTCGCTGTCCTGTCTTCATATGACTTTTGAGTCGACTCAAAAGTCGCTGTCCTGTCTTCATATGACTTTTGAGTCGACTCAAAAGTCGCTGTCCTGTCTTCATATGACTTTTGAGTCGACTCAAAAGTCGCTGTCCTGTCTTCATATGACTTTTGAGTCGACTCAAAAGTCGCTGTCCTGTCTTCATATGACTTTTGAGTCGACTCAAAAGTCGCTGTCCTGTCTTCATATGACTTTTGAGTCGACTCAAAAGTCGCTGTCCTGTCTTCATATGACTTTTGAGTCGACTCAAAAGTCGCTGTCCTGTCTTCATATGACTTTTGAGTCGACTCAAAAGTCGCTGTCCTGTCTTCATATGACTTTTGAGTCGACTCAAAAGTCGCTGTCCTGTCTTCATATGACTTTTGAGTCGACTCAAAAGTCGCTGTCCTGTCTTCATATGACTTTTGAGTCGACTCAAAAGTCGCTGTCCTGTCTTCATATGACTTTTGAGTCGGCTCAAAAGTCGCTGTCCTGTCTTCATATGACTTTTGAGTCGACTCAAAAGTCGCTGTCCTGTCTTCATATGACTTTTGAGTCGACTCAAAAGTCGCTGTCCTGTCTTCATATGACTTTTGAGTCGGCTCAAAAGTCGCTGTCCTGTCTTCATATGACTTTTGAGTCGACTCAAAAGTCGCTGTCCTGTCTTCATATGACTTTTGAGTCGACTCAAAAGTCGCTGTCCTGTCTTCATATGACTTTTGAGTCGACTCAAAAGTCGCTGTCCTGTCTTCATATGACTTTTGAGTCGACTCAAAAGTCGCTGTCCTGTCTTCATATGACTTTTGAGTCGACTCAAAAGTCGCTGTCCTGTCTTCATATGACTTTTGAGTCGACTCAAAAGTCGCTGTCCTGTCTTCATATGACTTTTGAGTCGACTCAAAAGTCGCTGTCCTGTCTTCATATGACTTTTGAGTCGACTCAAAAGTCGCTGTCCTGTCTTCATATGACTTTTGAGTCGACTCAAAAGTCGCTGTCCTGTCTTCATATGACTTTTGAGTCGACTCAAAAGTCGCTGTCCTGTCTTCATATGACTTTTGAGTCGACTCAAAAGTCGCTGTCCTGTCTTCATATGACTTTTGAGTCGACTCAAAAGTCGCTGTCCTGTCTTCATATGACTTTTGAGTCGACTCAAAAGTCGCTGTCCTGTCTTCATATGACTTTTGAGTCGACTCAAAAGTCGCTGTCCTGTCTTCATATGACTTTTGAGTCGACTCAAAAGTCGCTGTCCTGTCTTCATATGACTTTTGAGTCGACTCAAAAGTCGCTGTCCTGTCTTCATATGACTTTTGAGTCGACTCAAAAGTCGCTGTCCTGTCTTCATATGACTTTTGAGTCGACTCAAAAGTCGCTGTCCTGTCTTCATATGACTTTTGAGTCGACTCAAAAGTCGCTGTCCTGTCTTCATATGACTTTTGAGTCGACTCAAAAGTCGCTGTCCTGTCTTCATATGACTTTTGAGTCGACTCAAAAGTCGCTGTCCTGTCTTCGTATGACTTTTGAGTCGACTCAAAAGTCGCTGTCCTGTCTTCGTATGACTTTTGAGTCGACTCAAAAGTCGCTGTCCTGTCTTCATATGACTTTTGAGTCGACTCAAAAGTCGCTGTCCTGTCTTCGTATGACTTTTGAGTCGACTCAAAAGTCGCTGTCCTGTCTTCGTATGACTTTTGAGTCGACTCAAAAGTCGCTGTCCTGTCTTCATATGACTTTTGAGTCGACTCAAAAGTCGCTGTCCTGTCTTCCTATGACTTTTGAGTCGACTCAAAAGTCGCTGTCCTGTCTTCGTATGACTTTTGAGTCGACTCAAAAGTCGCTGTCCTGTCTTCATATGACTTTTGAGTCGACTCAAAAGTCGCTGTCCTGTCTTCATATGACTTTTGAGTCGACTCAAAAGTCGCTGTCCTGTCTTCATATGACTTTTGAGTCGACTCAAAAGTCGCTGTCCTGTCTTCATATGACTTTTGAGTCGACTCAAAAGTCGCTGTCCTGTCTTCATATGACTTTTGAGTCGACTCAAAAGTCGCTGTCCTGTCTTCATATGACTTTTGAGTCGACTCAAAAGTCGCTGTCCTGTCTTCATATGACTTTTGAGTCGACTCAAAAGTCGCTGTCCTGTCTTCATATGACTTTTGAGTCGACTCAAAAGTCGCTGTCCTGTCTTCATATGACTTTTGAGTCGACTCAAAAGTCGCTGTCCTGTCTTCATATGACTTTTGAGTCGACTCAAAAGTCGCTGTCCTGTCTTCATATGACTTTTGAGTCGACTCAAAAGTCGCTGTCCTGTCTTCATATGACTTTTGAGTCGACTCAAAAGTCGCTGTCCTGTCTTCATATGACTTTTGAGTCGACTCAAAAGTCGCTGTCCTGTCTTCATATGACTTTTGAGTCGACTCAAAAGTCGCTGTCCTGTCTTCATATGACTTTTGAGTCGACTCAAAAGTCGCTGTCCTGTCTTCATATGACTTTTGAGTCGACTCAAAAGTCGCTGTCCTGTCTTCATATGACTTTTGAGTCGACTCAAAAGTCGCTGTCCTGTCTTCATATGACTTTTGAGTCGACTCAAAAGTCGCTGTCCTGTCTTCATATGACTTTTGAGTCGACTCAAAAGTCGCTGTCCTGTCTTCATATGACTTTTGAGTCGACTCAAAAGTCGCTGTCCTGTCTTCGTATGACTTTTGAATCGACTCAAAAGTCGCTGTCCTGTCTTCGTATGACTTTTGAGTCGACTCAAAAGTCGCTGTCCTGTCTTCATATGACTTTTGAGTCGACTCAAAAGTCGCTGTCCTGTCTTCGTATGACTTTTGAGTCGACTCAAAAGTCGCTGTCCTGTCTTCGTATGACTTTTGAGTCGACTCAAAAGTCGCTGTCCTGTCTTCATATGACTTTTGAGTCGACTCAAAAGTCGCTGTCCTGTCTTCCTATGACTTTTGAGTCGACTCAAAAGTCGCTGTCCTGTCTTCGTATGACTTTTGAGTCGACTCAAAAGTCGCTGTCCTGTCTTCATATGACTTTTGAGTCGACTCAAAAGTCGCTGTCCTGTCTTCATATGACTTTTGAGTCGACTCAAAAGTCGCTGTCCTGTCTTCATATGACTTTTGAGTCGACTCAAAAGTCGCTGTCCTGTCTTCATATGACTTTTGAGTCGACTCAAAAGTCGCTGTCCTGTCTTCATATGACTTTTGAGTCGACTCAAAAGTCGCTGTCCTGTCTTCATATGACTTTTGAGTCGACTCAAAAGTCGCTGTCCTGTCTTCATATGACTTTTGAGTCGACTCAAAAGTCGCTGTCCTGTCTTCATATGACTTTTGAGTCGACTCAAAAGTCGCTGTCCTGTCTTCATATGACTTTTGAGTCGACTCAAAAGTCGCTGTCCTGTCTTCATATGACTTTTGAGTCGACTCAAAAGTCGCTGTCCTGTCTTCATATGACTTTTGAGTCGACTCAAAAGTCGCTGTCCTGTCTTCATATGACTTTTGAGTCGACTCAAAAGTCGCTGTCCTGTCTTCATATGACTTTTGAGTCGACTCAAAAGTCGCTGTCCTGTCTTCATATGACTTTTGAGTCGACTCAAAAGTCGCTGTCCTGTCTTCATATGACTTTTGAGTCGACTCAAAAGTCGCTGTCCTTTCTTCATATGACTTTTGAGTCGACTCAAAAGTCGCTGTCCTGTCTTCATATGACTTTTGAGTCGACTCAAAAGTCGCTGTCCTGTCTTCATATGACTTTTGAGTCGACTCAAAAGTCGCTGTCCTGTCTTCATATGACTTTTGAGTCGACTCAAAAGTCGCTGTCCTGTCTTCATATGACTTTTGAGTCGACTCAAAAGTCGCTGTCCTGTCTTCATATGACTTTTGAGTCGACTCAAAAGTCGCTGTCCTGTCTTCATATGACTTTTGAGTCGACTCAAAAGTCGCTGTCCTGTCTTCATATGACTTTTGAGTCGACTCAAAAGTCGCTGTCCTGTCTTCATATGACTTTTGAGTCGACTCAAAAGTCGCTGTCCTGTCTTCATATGACTTTTGAGTCGACTCAAAAGTCGCTGTCCTTTCTTCATATGACTTTTGAGTCGACTCAAAAGTCGCTGTCCTGTCTTCATATGACTTTTGAGTCGACTCAAAAGTCGCTGTCCTGTCTTCATATGACTTTTGAGTCGACTCAAAAATCGCTGTCCTGTCTTCATATGACTTTTGAGTCGACTCAAAAGTCGCTGTCCTGTCTTCATATGACTTTTGAGTCGACTCAAAAGTCGCTGTCCTGTCTTCATAGACCCATGCATCTTCCACACCGGCCTGGTTGTACTCAAGGCGAGTCACCTTATAAAGGGTCCGGTTTATCAAGATGACCTGGTGCTCACGAATGTGGATGCGCCGTTCCTCTTCCCCCCCTCACTGACTCCCTCCCCCAGCCATCAGTGAAGGTGTTTAAGGATATGATACAGCAGCTGAGCTCTCTTCCCTCACACGCCCTTCTTTCCAGCCGTCAGTGAAGGTGTTCAAGGATATGATGCAGCAGCTGCGTTCTCTCCCGTCACACTCATACGCCCTTCTTTTTTCCTACCCTTTCCTCCCTTCCCTCCGTTCTCCCCCCACAGCCGTCAGTGAAGGTGTTTAAGGATATGATGCAGCAGCTGCACTCTCTCCCGTCACACGCCCTTCTTTCCTACCCTTCCCTCCCCTCCCTCCTAACACCCCCCCCCTCCCTCCCCCCAGCCGTCAGTGAAGGTGTTTAAGGACATGATGCAGCAGCTGCGCTCGCTCCCGTCACACGATGCAGCAGACCAGGGCTTCCTCAACCGCTACTTCCCCACGCTGCTCGCCTCCCCTCTCTTCGTGCCGCCTGATGACGTCTCGGCGCTCAAAGGGCAGTTCAGATTGCCCATGGGGTACCAGATGGACGCTATCTTCTACAGTGAGTGTTACTAGTTGCCGTTATAGTCACATGGGGCATGGAGAAGGGCACTACCCTCAAAGGACAGCTCCGGCTGCCCATGGGGTACCAGATGGACGCCATCAATTACAGTGAGTGTCACCAGTGTAACGTGCTACACTGAGTCTTGCAAGTGTGCTTCTAGCACTAGTACATCTTGTTTTAGTCACAAATGGTCAATCCAACTGGTTGGCATTTGAAGGGCAGTTCCGGCTGCCCATGGGGTACCAGATGGACCAGATGGACGCCATCTGTTGCAGTGCATGCTACTTGGAAGGGCAGTTCTGACTGCGCTGCTGTGAGTTACTTTCCTCTGTTGATCCTACTGCTTCCTCCCTCTCTCCCTTCATGAACACTCCTCCTCCTCTCAACCCTTTTCCCCACTACCCACCTTTTTAACCTCTGCTTCACCCCTTCTTCCCCACTCTCTTTCACTCCAGATCTCAAGTTCAAGTGGGAGGTGCCTTGCAGCGACAACAAGATAATCACCTTCCCCGGGATCGCGCACTTAAAGCCCTGGTTCTGGTGGTCCTACCCGCTCCTCGCCCTCTCCCTGCACTGGCAGTCCTGGCGCCTCGCCACCATCGGCTACTCCTCCCACCTTCCCCTTTTTATCCCTCTATCCCACAAGCCATCTCTCTCCCGTACCCCTCTCTCCCCTCCCCCCTCTCCGCTCTCCCATCACCTCCCCCTCTCCCCTCTCCCCTCTCCCCTCTCCCCTCGCCCCCCGTTCCTCACCTGCAGATCTCAAGTTCAAGTGGGAGGTGCCTTGCAGCGACAACAAGATAATCACCTTCCCCGGGATCGCGCACTTAAAGCCCTGGTTCTGGTGGTCCTACCCGCTCCTCGCCCTCTCCCTCCAATGGCACTCCTGGCGCCTCTCCACCATTGGCTACTCCTCCCACCTCCCCGCCTGCCTCTCGGCCGGCGTCTTTTGGCTCGTAGTGCTCGCACTCAGCCACGTCATCGCCCGGGCGGCAGCCGACCCATCCTCGATCCTCTACCGCCTCACCCGCGGATACAGACACGTCGGCGCCGCCCCTGTTGTCTCAGGGATTGGGGGGAGCGCAGCGGGAGGGGGAGGAGCGGGAGGAGGAGGGGGAGTAGGGTCCAATTCTCCTTATTCCCGCCTAGGAGCGCTGGGGACAGGGTTGGGAACGCCAGGAGGGGGATCGAATGGGGGTGTAGGTGGAGGGGGAGCAACGACAGGAGCAGGAGCAGCTGCAGCAGCTGCTGCTGCTGCTGAGGGAGTATCAGGTCTCCTCTCCTACCTCTCCCCCCGTTTCCTCCTCACACTCGCCCTCACGGTTCTCTCCGCATTTGTCTCCTTCTGGCTCGTGCCCACCACAGTACACCCGTTTCTCGGCTGGTTGCTCTTTACCTTCGGCACCTTTTCGGGACTGTCGCTAGTTAAAGCCCTGGTTGGTGCCACAGCTGCGATTTTCTGGCTTCTACAGTACTTGGTGGTGGCTCTTATCGTCTTGGGATTGCCGGTTTACTCAGCGTTGGCGTTTAAACTGTGTGGGATGCACCTGCTTGCGTTTGGAGCAGGAGCGGTGCTGCTGGTGCAGGTGCAAGCGCTGCAGTTTGGGTTTCTCACTGGTGCTGGTTTGGCCCCAAGGCCTACTAGCTCGTCAGGAGGCCGCTCCCTTTTGGATTAGAAAAGTGGTACGGTATAAGTGTTTCATTACAAATTGTTGCCGCGAATGCTGAATCCTACCTGATTTTGAAAATTAGGTGCACTAATGCGCTTCTGATGTCTTACCTAGATAAAACAATGTCAATCTTGAGGTGGGTGATTTGGTTGCCATTGTTTAGTGATCATACATCATGTCACTTCTGGAGGGAATGAGAATGAATCATGACATATGCTGACCACGGAAAACAGCTCTTATAACAAAACGGGTAAAACAATTCTTGTCGCGTCCGACGAGACCCTCCCTGACACACTGGAATTCTGGCGGGAAATTGAAACGACCGTTTGAAATTGCTTCAATCATGGCGTCAGTTATGAGTTCTGACTCCACACATCGGCAGGTTTAGGAGAAAATAGTAGAGGCCGAAGAGAAACAGCCACTGTATCTAGATTTTATATTGGTCAATTCCCAAGGTTAGCTGAGCAGGAGCATCTGGAAGCTGGGCAAAGAATCGTCTCGGTTTGATTCTAACAGAAGTCTTGGTCGCTCGTTGACAACCCAGTGGACTTCAGGGAAGTTCTGAGACGTCTGAAATGTCTTAAAGCCACGTTTTATTGTATAGTACAAAAAACTTATTTTTTTTTCACATTTCTTCCGTTTCGACGCACCAGGCTATCATCGTTTCAGAAAAAGAACAAAGAGGAAGCTTCCACGAGGATTCAGACAGTATCTAGACATAGAATAAGCTGCTCGTTCCGTAAGGCGATTGTTAGGAAAGGCCGCAGATGAAGCAGCTTGGAAGCGTCGTGCCCTTACCAAAGAGCTTGCTAGGGAGTCCCTTGTTCCCAGGTCACTTAAGAAATGGTTCTCGGTTTAGTACCTTCAGAAACGCCTCTCAAACCATCCTGATTGGTGGAAACAAAAGCCGCGTTTCCGCGCACCTGCGCGATGGCAGCGATGGCGCCTCCGAGAACGGGGGGACAGGCGGAAGGTGGAAGCCCGTTGGCGCAAGGACAGGTCGCATTGGCGGACGGGCGACTGGCGGAAGGGTGACCAGGGGAAGAGTCATGAGCGCAAGGGGGGACGCTTTGACGGTGGAGTTTGGGGAAGGGCGGAGTGTTGTGCTGGAGGGGGGAAGGCAATTGGCGGAAGTGGGGACGTGGGGAATCGGCGGTCCTGCTGAGTGGCTGGCGGAGGTGACGACAGTTGATGAGATGGCGGCGGTGCTTAGGTAAGTGCTTGTGGTAAGGCGCTCGACTTTCAATCAGGGTGGTTGCTTGACTTGAACAGGTCAGTGACAGGAAGTGGGGAGGACGTGGGGAATCGGCGGGCCTGCGGATTGGCTGGCGGAGGTGACGACAGTTGAGGAAATGGCGGCAGTGGTTAGGTAAGTGCTGGTATCACTGTTGAGCATTGTCACGAGCAGATTGGCTGGCGGAGGTGACGACGGTTGATGAGATGGCGGCGCTTAAGTAAGTGCTGGTGGGAGAACGCTCTTGATCAGGGATTCCAACTGCATGTTTGTTGACAGTCAGAATGCCCCGTATTCTTTCCTGCACCCCTTCCCTGTGGACTCAGGTTCTGGCCAAGCAATGCTAATCACACAGTGATGATAGGTGTTAGCTCCAACTTCCAGTCGGTCTCTCATGGTTTCTCCTACTCTTCCCTGCCTCCGTTTCCTGTGCATCTCCCTTCACTGGGCTCGGTTTCTGCCGCAGAAATGCCATCCGCGCGGTGGTGATGGGCAAGGGCGCCAGCTGCCTGTTTTTCGGACTGGGTTATCCCAACACATTCCTGCACCCCTGTCCTGTGCGTTCCAGGTTCTGCCACAGCAATGCCATCCGCGCGGTGGTGATAGGCAAGGGTTCCAACTGCCTGCTTGTTAGCAGTCAGGACTTGATGAATCACTTCCTGCACCCTTTTCCTCTGGGTTTTGCAGGTTCTGCCACAGCAACAGCATCCACGCGGTGGTGATAGGCAAACGCTCCAACTGCCTGCTTGTCAGACAGGGTTTCCCCACACACTCGTACACTCTATTCCTGTGCCTCCTCCCCTCAACCCATCAAGCCCAGGTTCTGCCACAGCAACAGCATCCGCGTGGTGGTGGTAGGCAAGGGCTCCAACTGTCTGTTTGAGGACCGCGGGTTCAAGGGGTGTGTGATCGTCAACAGAATCGCGTACAAGCGCGTGGAGTACACAGATACTGCTACTGCTGCTGCTGCTGCTGCTGCTGTGGCTGCACATATGCACAGAGATTGCAGCCCCAACCAGAGCGACAGCAGTAACAGCAACGACAGCCGTAGCAGCAGCAGTGGCAGCAGCAGCAGCAGCAGCAGCAGCAGCAATGGCAGTAGCGAGGGTACTGAGAATTTTCCCTGCGACGCTCAAGTGCAGGTGGGGGGAGGGTACCCGTTCAACCTGCTGGGAGTGGAGTGCTCGCGAGATGGCCTCTCAGGGCTGGAGTTTGCAGGCGGCATTCCCGGCACCGTGGGGGGCGCTGTCTTCATGAACGCTGGGGCGGATGGGCAGGTGAGAGGCAATAGGGATAAGGGGAATTCAGGGGGATGAGGGGGATGAGGCATTCCCAGCACCGTGGGGGGCGCTGTCTTTATGAACGTTGGGGCGGACGGGCAGGTGAGAAACCATAGTGGGTGGGAGAATAGGTGAGAACAGCACGGGTCAGGGAATACAGAGGAGTGAGGGACGTGGCGTTCCCGGCACCGTTGGGGGCGCTGTCTTCATGAACGCGGGGACAGACGGGCAGGTGAGGAACCATAGTGTGTGGGAGTGGGAGAATAGGTGAGAACAGCATAGGTCAGGGAATACAGAGGAGTGAGGTGACTCAAATATAGACCCTTCTTCCCCCCCCCGCCTATCGCTCCCTCAGGAAACAGTTGGCTGTCTGCTCTCTGTGGACATGCTCTCTCCAACAGGCACCCTCCTCTCTTTCCGTCGCGCCCACCTCACGTTCACCTACCGCCACTCGCCCTTCCAGTGCAAGCCCTCCCTCACCCCTTTCCCCCCTCCCTCCCGCCCTCCATTTCCTCCTTCCCTCCATTTCCTCCTTCAGGAAACAGCAGACTGTCTGCTCTCTGTGGACGTCCTCTCTCCGACTGGCACTCTCCTCTCCTTCCCTCGCTCCGACCTGACATTTGCCTACCGCCACTCGCTCTTCCAGCACAAGCCTTTTCCTCCCTCCCTCCCTCGCTCCCTCTTCCTCTCCCTCAGGAAACAGCCGACTGTTTACTCTCGGTGGACGTCCTCTCTCCCACCGGCACTCTACTTTCCTTCTCTCGCTCTGGCCTCACCTTCTCGTACCGCCACTCGCCCTTCCAGCACATGCCCGACTGTGCTGCCATAGTGGGAGCAACTTTCGGTCTGCGGAGTAGCAGTGAGGCACGGGACAGGCAGAGACGATACATGGACAGGTGAGGGGCATTGAGGTTAAGGACTTCTAGAGGTGGGGCATTGAAGAGGAGCGGGCCAGGAGGCAACAACGCACGAGCACGTGAGGTTATGCGCCAAATGCTATTTTCCGGAAATGACTTTTGGAGTCGAAATTGGAACTTCCTGTTGGAGGAAGGACTGTTTTGTTTTTAAGGCAGCTCGGTTATCGGACAAGCAATGGAGAAATATTCTTCAAAAAGGCAAGCCGATTTGTCTCTGCCAACCACTCTTTCTGTACCGTGATTATCCAGGTGGGTGGATTTTGATTTGTCAGCTTGCCGGACAGACAGAGTAACTACCCTGCTCCTCCTCTGCCCTCTGATCACTCACCTGCCTTACCTCCCTACCCTGCCGCATCCCTCCCTACCGTATTCCGCACCATACCGTCTTATTCTTTGCCAGGCGGCGGCAATCCCAGCCTATTGCAGATCGATCGGTTGGTTGCATCTTCCGCAACCCTGCACCCCCCTCTGCTTCTGCTCCTCTCTTTAGCTCTGCTCCCCCCGCAGCTTCCTCACCACCAGCCGGTTTAGTAGCAGCTGGTGCGGCAGCAGTTGCTCTCCCAGCCTCTGCAGGTGCTCTGATAGACCGGGCTGGGCTGAAGGGTCTGCGTGTTGGAGATGCCTTTGTGTCGCCAATGCATGCTAATTTTCTTGTTAATGGTGGGGCGTGCAGTAGTGAGGATATGGAAGGGCTGATTGTGGAGGTGAAGAGGAGGGTGAGAGAGGAATTTGGGGTGGAACTTGTAGAAGAGGTTAGGCGGATTCCATATGAATGAATATTTGCTGAAAAAGGTTTGCACTTCCATGTGCTGCAATAATATGCGGATAGTTCAAGGGGTGCGCTGCCCCACAAATGGTGTAAGCTACTGCTCAAGATGGTGCAATTACGGACAGTTGCTGCTATCGAGGATTGATAAGTGGTCCCTTATGGAGGACAGGTGTTGAAAAATCGGTGTCAGTTTGATATTCGTCCCCAGGCGCACGGCATCGGGATTGCTTCCACGAGACGTCATTGACGTGGCACAAGCTCTAGGGAGTCGCGTCATCAACCACGTGGATGATGCACTCACACGAGCCCCTTGCACAGAGACATGTGGACGGAATCGCAGCAATCCCCGAAATGTTCAAGATTACCACGTCATGCGGATGCTTCACGCGCTTTGCCAGAAAGGAAATAAGCTGTCAGGGAGTGTTCGAGAATCATCATGTATCTGAAACAAGCTCGCAGAAACTCACGAACTACAGTAGCACATCATCCATATAAGGTAGCAGATAGAAAATAACATTTTCATCCTACACCGGAGCGACTCATACAGAAAGAATACGTCGTACTATCCTTGTCGCTTTTGAGCAGGCAAATCTCTAAAATCCAACATCAAGCAGACACTGTTGAAATATTCATCAAGCTCCAATCTACTTCTCACGGCATTCCCGAGGTTGCTTCAGGCTTCAGATTCATCTTTATTACTTAGACGTCCTCAGTGCTGGAGCTTGTCGTGCTACTAACACCAGTCCCGCGCATTTCAACCTTCGGCCATGGCGTCTGCCGTCGCACTTCAAGGTAGCACGTCGACCTCGAGTGGCCTGCTCGCCGCGCCTCGGCTTGGTTCCAGCAAGCCGCGCTGCGCCTCTCTCGCCTCAAACCTAGTACCGCTGCCACGCAAGCTTACCTCCTCTAGAATCACACCCGCGCAGCCCTGTTCCCGTCAAAGGTGCAGCGTCGTTGTAAATGCCCAGGCTCCTCCCTCTTCCACTCCTCAAGACGAGTCACTCCCAGCTTCGCAGCAACTTCCAAGCATTCCGTCGTCGTTAACCGAAGCGAGGCCTTCTCTCCTCGACGCTCTTAAAGCCGCGGTCAAGCCTGCGCTCGCCGCGCTCCTAATCTCCGCCGTCCTCGCCGCCGGCGCTCCGGACGCCGCACTCGCCGCGATGGGCGGCGGAAGAATCGGAGGAAGCGGCTTCGGCGCCTCCCGCATGCGCTCCTACGCCCCACCCCCCTCCGCGCCCCGCGGCGGCGGATACTCCTACAATGCGCCCCCCGTGATCGTCGGCCCGTCCGTCCCGTTCTTCGCGCCCTCCCCGTTCTTCTTCTTCGGCCCTTCCATCGCCTACGGCGGCGGCGGCGGCGGAGGGATCTTTAATCTCCTCGTTATCGGGATCGTGATCTGGTTCGTGTCGCAGTCAGTTATGGGGTTTCTAAGCTCCGCGCAGGAGGAGGGAGTGTGGCAGGAGACGCAGCGCAGCAGCGTGGTGAGGCTGCAGGTTGGATTGCTAGGCTCGGCGAGGCGCCTGCAACGGGATCTGGATCGTATCGCGGATCGCGCGGATGCGAGCTCACCCGAGGGCCTTCATTACATCCTGCAAGGTACAGTTATGTATTCCGTTACTTCGGATTTTTTTATTTAATTATTTTTTTAACGGCTAGACGGTTGGAGGGAGAGACGGCTAGACGGCTAGACGATTTCGCTGTAGATGCGAGCTCACGGAGTTCATTACTTCCTGCAAAGTACAGTATCTATTTATCTCTAATGTTTTACTGTTTCTCGTTTTACTGTTTCTCTTTCCTGCCGCTCACTCGCTTTCCCTCTCCTCCTCATTCCCTTCCTTCGTCTCTTCCACTTGTGTTTCTGCACGCCACCCGTCGGATTCGCCCACTAAACAGAGACGGTGCTCGCGCTGCTGCGCAATCCGGACTATTGCATCTATGGCTTCTCCTCCGTAAGTTCCGGAAACCATGTGTGACCTGAGTTAGGTGCTTTGATAATTGAGCGTTTTAGCTTAAGACCTAGTAAGTAGCAACCCGGACTATTGCATCTATGGCTTTTCCTCCGTAAGTGCTGGGAACCACGTGTGACCTGAGTTTAAGTGCTTTAGCGCCTAGTAAGTAGTCAACCCGGACTAGTGCATCTATGGCTTCTCCTCTGTAAGTGCTGGGAACCACGTGTGACCTGAGTTTGAGTGCTTTAGCGCAAGTAGCAACCCGGACTATTGCATCTACGGCTTCTCCTCCGTAAGTGCTGGAAACCACGTGTGGCCTTAGTTGAATGCTTTGGCAGTTGAGTGCTGTAGTTAGTAACTAGTTAGTAGCAACTCGGACTGTTGCGTTTACTACTTTTCCTCCGTAAGTTCTGTGAAACTAAGTGGCACGTGCGACCTGAGAAAATAACGGGGAGTGAAAGGAACGCAGCACATTAGTTTCCATCCATGTGCTTTTGAGTGTTACATGCTCCTTGCTCCCACATGTCTTTTCTGCTTTACCCTCCGCTCCTTCATGCTCAAGGAAGCAAACACTCGTTTCTTTTACCGTCCCTCTCCACTTCCTCCATCTTCTCTCGTACGTACGTACAGTCATAGGTGAACAGGGACTGGTATGGTGGAGAGGCAGCATTCAACTTCATGAGCATGGAAGAGAGGAGCAAGTTCAAGGAGGAGACGCTTGTTTCCCTCAAACCCCCCCCTCTTCCCCCCCCCCCCTCTCTCCCTTTTCACCAATCCCAACAATACAGTCAGAGATAAACAACGACTCGTATGCTGGCGAAGCTGCTTTCAACCGCATGAGCATGGAGGAGCGGAGCAAGTTCAAAGAGGAGACGCTGGTGAATGTGGACGGCATCAGGCGGCGCATCACGCGCAAGCCCAGTCAGGACCGCATGAACTCTGAATACATCGTGGTATGTGGAGAGGGAGTGCAGATTGTGGTTGTGGTATGTAGAGTTGTTCCAGCTCACCCCACGTGTCAAGCTGGAGGAGACTCTTGTGAATGTGGACGGCATCAGGCGGCGAATCACGCGCAAGCCCAGCCAGGACCGCATGAACTCCGAATACATTGTGGTATGTTGAGTTGAATGTCCATTGCGATATGTGGGATGTACATTGCATGTGGGGTGGAGTGTATATGTGGTGCTGCAGCAGAGGGCAGTCTCCGTTTTGATGATCTCTGTCCATCACACCAATCTTGGCAGGATGTCTGATCGCACTCCTCCGTGTGCTGATTCACATTTCACCAATTGTGCTAACCAGTCCCCTTTGTCCTCACGTGTGCTCAAACCTGCAGGTGACAGTGCTCGCAGCAGCAGAGGGCACGTTCAAGCTGCCGGAAATCAAATCTTCGAGTGATCTGAGGGAAGCCTTGAATCGCCTCGGTTCTGTCCCTGCTGATGAGCTTCAGGTGAGTTTTCATGAATTCCAGGCGTGTTGAAGAAGGCTTCAGGGAAGCTCTGTCTAGCCTCAGGTGTGATTTGATGAGCTTCAGGTGTGATGTGATGAGCTCCACGTGACTTCTCATGAATTCCAGGCGCATTCAGGGTTTCATAAGCCCCAGGGGTGCTGATTAGCTTCAGGTGTTTCTAGATAAGCTTGTAGTGGACTTTAATGAGCTTTAAATGTGTCATTTTCCACAGCATGAGGCTGGATTTCCTACTTCTCCTCTCACACGTCGACTCATTCCACTCCCCTGTCCCTCTCCCTCAAACATGGGGCCTTAATTCTACATCCTCCCTCCCTCCTTCCCTCTCCTCCCTGCCCCCTCACACAAGCGACGCTATGCTGCTTCCTCCCTCCCACTCCGCTTCTCTTGAATTTTAATCCCATCCTCCCCATCCAGGCGGTGGAGGCGCTGCGGAACCCCC
Source organism: Closterium sp. Naga37s-1 (assembly GCA_947471745.1). Lineage (NCBI taxonomy): Eukaryota > Viridiplantae > Streptophyta > Zygnematophyceae > Desmidiales > Closteriaceae > Closterium > Closterium sp. Naga37s-1. Next base: position 4,343,790 of record CANJKZ010000736.1, read on the forward strand.
AGGGCAATGAGGACAGGCTCACAGAGTGCGACAGCTATGACCTCCTCCTCTCCCCTCCCACTCCGCTTTTCTTGACTTTTAATCCCATCCTCCCCATCCAGGCAGTTGGGGTGCTGTGGAACTCCCAGGACGATGAGGACAGGCTTACGGAGCGCGACGTGCTTGTTGACTACTTCCCCTTCCTACTCCTGTTCCCTCGTTCTCACTTGCTCCCCTCTCCTCCCCATCCAGGCGGTGGAGGTGCTCTGGACTCCACAGGGCGATGAGGACACTCTAACAGAGAGGGACCTGCTTGTTGACTTCTCCTATCATCTTCCATTCCCTCAATCTCACTTCGCCTCCTCTCCCACATCCAGGCGGTGGAGGTGCTTTGGACGCCTCAGGACGATGAGGACACGCTCACGGAGCGAGACCTGCTTGTTGACTACCCTCGCCTGTGCCCTGCTCCTCTCTCTTATAACCCTCACTTCTTGTCCTTTCAGGCTGTTGAAGTGCCCTGGACACCTCAAGATGGCGAGGACACGCTCACGAAGCGCGACCTGCTTGTTGACTTCCCTCAATCCCCCCCCACTTCCTCAAACTCACTTGTCCCTCTTCCTTCCCCTCTCCCTTGCCAGGCGGTGGAGGTGCTCTGGACACCTCAAGATGACGAGGACACACTCACAGAGCGTGACCTGCTTGTTGACTTCCCTCGCCTGCGGCCGCTGTGAGGGAGTTGATATTCAGTCGACACCTCCAGGTCTCCATTACAGTGCAATGCCAATTGTAGTCTCACACAGGAGTAGCAACGGAACAAGAGCACTGCTGGATAGTACAGAAATCTTCCTGCAATGCAAGCCTAGGTGCGTTCTAGAAGGGGAAGGCTGAATGTGGGTGAAAAACTCTTGCCATAGAACAAGGCATGTACTGTACCAGAACACTACTGGCCGAACCCAACATTGAAGAACAAATCATTATTAAAAAAAAGGGCACAAGTTATTGTACACTGCTACTACTATACAGTCTCTACTCATATGTATCCTATTATTATCTCGATACACCTACCCCTATGGCCTCCAAGGAGGCCTTATTGCCGCTGCCCTTGTCATTCTTTCAGGATCAATCCTGCCTCCAACCCTCACACCCCCAACTTGCTCCTGCTGCTTCTTCCCCTGCAATGCTACTGTACCAACCTTTAGCTGCTTTCTCTTGTACTGTGATGCTGCCGACCCAACCTGCTGCTGATTCCTCTTGTTATGTAATGCTGCCGACCCAACCTGCTGCTGCTTCCTCTTGTTATGTGATGCTGCCGACCCAACCTGCTGCTGATTCCTCTTGTTATGTGATGCTGCCGACCCAACCTGCTGCTGATTCCTCTTGTTATGTGATGCTGCCGACCCAACCTGCTGCTGATTCCTCTTGTTATGTGATGCTGCCGACCCAACCTGCTGCTGATTCCTCTTGTTATGTGATGCTGCCGACCCAACCTGCTGCTGATTCCTCTTGTTATGTGATGCTGCCGACCCAACCTGCTGCTGCTTCCTCTCGCTCTGTGCTGCTGCCAACCCAACTTGCTCCTGCTTCCTTTTGCTCGAGCCTCTCTTGACACATCCAGCAGGAGGAGCGTCCAGCGGCTTTGAAGGCGTATTGCATGCTCCAAATGTCAAGCTTCGAAACCTCTCCAGCTGCCCCTTACATTGTGCTGCTGCTGACCCCTGCTTGACACCTCCACCAGAGGGAACAACAAAAGCTCTGGAAGGCTGTTTCTTGTCCCCAAATACCACACCTCCAACCCCACCCTGCTTCCGCATCCCAAGTGCTGCTGAACATCCCTTGAGAGCCTGGAGAGCTCCAAGAGAAACAGTCACCATCGTTTTGTCCACCACAGCTGGCTGCACCCCTGCTACTCGTTTGCTGCCAGGTCTGGGACGCCGTGTAGGGAGCATTCTCCAACTGGCTGCAGGCGTTCCCCTGACCAAGCTCTGGCCTGCACCTAGCAGACCCATCCGTGATGCGAGATGCACAGCAGCAACCACGTTCTTACTCACTGTGAATGAAATCAACAGAAGCACCAGGTCTAGTAGCAACGCACTGTCACTGTACTGCTTGTTGTAAATGTTATAGCGGTTGAGCTTGCAGTCACCAAGGCAGAGGATGTTGACAGCAATGGCAGTGGAAGGCTCCTCGTTGGAGCTCTGGCCGCTGCAGCTGCTGCCAGAGAAACCACTGGTCGTGCTGGATGCCTCAGAACCGACCATCTCAGCGACATTGCTGCAGCTGCTGCTTGGATCGGAATCGTTCTCAGAGCCATCGCCCTCTGCAGCCATAAACAGCGAGTAAATCTCCTCTGCAATCTCCTCTGCAATCTCCTCTGCTTCTGCTTGTGGCACTTCCTGGTCCTCAGAAGAAACGATCCACGCGTCCTCCTCCTCAGCAGCCGGAGAGCGAGCTGAGGAGGCCATGTAAGCATCATGTTGCGCCTGCATCCAAGCATGACGTTGCGCCTGCTGCAAAGCTGCCCGTTTTTTAAAGAGGTTCAAAACTTCTGCAAAGGTAGGAAATTCCGCGGACTCACGGATCGGAGCATATCCCTTCATCCGGATCAGAATACCGCATTTCTCCCAGAAGGCCACAAGCTCAGCAAAGGACGGAAAGTCAGAAGAACAAGCCATCAAGCTAACCGAGTTTGTGTGCGAGAGTAAAAACAAAGTTAAACGCTAAGAGCAAAGAGGTTCCGAGAGAACGATATTAAGAACGAATTAACGTTATGAGAGGTCTGAACTTGCTAGAAAAAGGCTCAATCAACAGAACAAGAAGAAGCTGGATTCTTAACTCTGAAAATGAAACTTCTGTGCATTGGATTTGTGAATGAGACGAGCAAAAGGAGAGAGAGGGATGGAGGCTGTGTGGAGGGGACACTCACAGGAGGGAGTGTCGAAAAAAAGGAGGAACTGTTCTCGGTTGCTGCCTGAGCACCTCCGGAAAATCGGAACCGTGCTCTGGCATGCTGTCCCGCGCGATCTTTGCTACCGCGAAAATGGGAACAAAATTTGCTGGAGAACCGACTCTCGCGCAGGGTCCTTGCGGGGAAGCGACGCGAAAGAATCTGTCTATCGCTACCCCCGATTCTATCGTGTTTCCTGCCCCCGACAGAAAGTTTTCCGCTGCGCGTTAGCGGAGATCCATCCCTATAAAGTCGACGGCATGAAACAATAGATTTCGCCTGCCCGACCGCACTCGAAGCGCTGACGAACCTCTGGGGTACTCCCATGCCCGAAAGTGCCTAAGGGTGGTGGCGATGTGCCTCCCGCGATCGAAGGAAGACAGGTTCGGTAGCGAAGCTCTGAAACTGAGAACTCCAGGGATGAGATCGAGGTCAGAGTGGCGAATTCGTACTCTCTAGGGATTTCTTCGTCCTAAACTTTCTGCATTCTCAACCATCAATATCATCTCATGCATATTTGTACACCGATATATTTTCCTGAAAATCAGAAGGGTTGTAAATATGCTGCGAAAACAAAATCAGCAAAAAAAAACACCATGTTCTCTGTTCCCCTTGATTAGAATGGATTGTGCACGATTGCTGCTGTGTGACGTGTGAGGTTGAGTTGTGTTGGTGTTAAGAATTCTAAACGCTGATATAACTAGCAAGAACTGTTTTGGCGCGTTGCACTCACTCAGCCGAACTGCACCACTGATTCTCCTCAGGGACCAGCTCCCTTTCCTCGCCCGCTGGTTGCGAATTGCGCGTTGCACTCACTCAGCCGAACTGCACCACTTCATTTTCATCAATCAACCTCTCCCAAATCTGGCATCACTCGCGCCTGCATGCGAGGCACAACACCTAGCTTTCCTTCCCTGCTCGTTCCCGTCACCTCCGAGTCGCGCTGACGCCAGTCAGCAGCCATTTTCCAATGCTCGCGTGACGGTGCAATCACTGTTCTCTCGAAATGGGTCGCGCATGGGTTTGCTGCAGCAGTCACGATCGCTGGAAATGTATCGAAGCAACGATCACGGCTTCATTGCAAGGCGGAAGAATCGGCGGAAGCGGCGGCTTTTGCGCCTCCCGCGTGCGCTCGTACGCTCCGCCGCCGCCTTGAGGATGGATTTCAAAGACGGTTTGCCGCTTTCAGCAGGTTCTGGATCGAATCGCGGATCGAGCGAATGCGAGCTCCCGGAGGTCCTTTAGTACACATCCTGCAAGGTACATCGTTTTTTGCGTTATTTTCCTTCCCGCGTAACTATTTCTTTCGGTTTCGCGTGCCATAAATCTAGTGATTGGCATGAAGTATTTCCCCTCACCTGAGTGTTGAGCTGTTCCACTTTCTCCTTTCCTGTGTATTTCCCGCCGCCAACTCGCTTCCTCGCTCTCTTCCTCGCTTTCTTCCTGATTACCTTCGTCTTTCCCTCTCATGCATTCACAATCCCCTAAATCCTTTATTTCTCATCCTCATTCCCTTCCTCTTGTTTTCTCTTCATGCCAGACGCCATTATTCAACAAAAACGTGCTCGCGCTGCTGCACAACCCCCATATTTCCCTCTGTTGATCCCGATGTTTCTCTCTCTCTTCCTTGCCCTTCTTAGGATCGTAAACACCTTAGTCGGCAATAGTCTACTTGCTATCGCCTATCGTGTTCTCCACGATCTCCCGAATCCAACGATATGCGCAGCTCTGCTTGAAGTTGTCAATACACACCAGCAATTTTCAGAATCTCAATGTTGTCATGTTATATTTCCAGAATGAGTACAAACAGGTGGTTTATAGTCAGGTAAGACACAAAATGCGATTCGTAACTTCACTTGTTTCCCAAGTAACCGCGTGCGCCTCGTTTCACCCCGAGTCGCACACGCAACCGAACCGAATTCACCGAACATTCCTCAAGTCCGAATTTCATAAACTTGTTGAACATGCCTCGGGTTCCTTGTTGAACACTCAACTTCCCAACCAATCAAACCTTCCCGTCACTTCTCCTTCATTCCCATTTCTTCCTCGTATTCATTCCCCGTAGCTCATAACTTAGCACACACGCATAGTAATCTTAGATACTTCTTAGCTCCTTCGTATTGCTTCTTCCACACGCCACCGCCATGAAGTCGCCGTCGGTCCAGATTTTCAGCCGTCGTTAGTCCGCCTGCCGTCGTTGGTGTGGTTCACGAAAACCACTCCAACAACCTCCCCTGTGGTTTCGTGAACCACACCTCCACCCGTAAATCCCCTGCTCCTTTGTAGTCCTCATGATGACTAAGTGAGATTCACGCTCCCCTGCAGCTCCTGCATCTTAAAGCGCTGCTTACGTGTCTTGAGATTGTCTGCTTTGACGTCGAGTCTGCGATAAATGCTCTGGAGCCTTGCACTCTGTTGAATAGTAAGAGTAAGGCCTAGGCTTAGTAGCCTAGGCCAAAGGGAGTCGAGAGAGTTTGTGCCAAGAAGTTGTGTGTTCACTATGGAGCGAGGTACAAATAGCAAACAAAGCATGCAAAGAAGGTGCACCACCAACAAGTTTATAATAACTACACTAACTACAGCTACAGGCAGTTACAGATATATTCTAACACTCCCCCATAACTGCCTGCAGCAGGAGTCTGTGCAGCGACACATCCTGGATGGGAACACCACGAACAGAGAAAACAACAACAGTAGGCAGGGTAACAAAGCAGGTACAACGGCAAAGGGGCAGGCACTCCTGCCACCCCTTTACTCTCCTCCCCCCCCACCTCAGAGGGACGGGGGCTGATTGGTCTCACACCCGCCACCCCAATGCCACTCCCCAGGCTCCCCCACACCCTCACACCCTCCCCCCAGCGGCAGCCGCAGCAGTGGGAACGAAAGGAGGAGGAGGGGAAGGGAAACATACCACCTATCACCCCCATACCCGCCACCCCCAGACCCTCCGTTCTGTTAGAATCTTACGGGAAAAGGTAGTTTTGACTATCGAGAGGGTTGGTACAAAGTGAAAACCCAAGGGGTTGTACCCCACAGTAAGTACCCCACTAAGCCTACCCAAACTATAACACATATATGCATATGTTTGACACACCCCCATAGGCAAAGTGGGGGAAAACAGAGGGTCACAAGACCAGTCAGGAAGTGCAAAGCAAGCTCAGGGTGGATCACAACGTCACCACGCAGTCTGAGCACAAACAAGAAGGCCACAAGGCCAGTTCACATGCAGAAATATATATGTAACAGCAACAGTACAGTGATATCTACCTACAAGAACAAGTATGCAGGAATACATATAAATCATGGTACAAACAAAGCCTACAGCAAGTGAGGAAGAGTGGGCACAAGGCCTAACAAAGTGCAGAAACGCTGATGATCACCAGGCGGAAGCGCCTTGGTGAATATATCAGCAGTGTTGGCCCGAGTGGCCACGTAGGTAAGACGAAGCTGGCCACGCTGCTGCAGCTCTCGAGCAAGAAAGTAACGGAGAGCGATGTGCTTTGTTCTGTGCTCCAGTCTGTGCTCCTGACACAAGGCAATGGCGGCCTTGTTGTCGACGTACAGAACTGGACGAGGCCTCTCTCCCAAGTCGGTCAGCAGGTAGGTGAGCCAGCGCAGCTCCTGTGCAGCCATGGCTGTGGCGTAGATCTCTGCCTCACAACTGGAGCCGAGAACTGAAGACGAACGTGTAGAACGCCACGAAACTGAACCAGAACCAAGGCTGAAGGTGTAACCCTGTGACGACCGCTGCGTAGCCTGGTCGTCAACCCAAGAGGCGTCCGAGTGACCTGTGAGGACAACGTCACCCCGTCCTCCAAGCACGAGCCCCATGCCCGATGTACTGCACAAGTAGCGTAGTACCCTCTTGGCAGCATCCATGTGCACCTTTCGGTGCCGACCAGGAGCCACGTAGCGAGCCAGAAGGCCAAGAGGGTACGCAAGGTCAGGACGAGTGCAAGTCATCAGGTACATGAGGCAGCCCACTAACTCTGGGTAAGGACCACTCGGCTCTACGGACTCGTCCGAAGGTGGAGCTGAGAGCGAGTGACCTGTAGCCAGAGGAGTGGCCTGTGCTGAGGACCAGGTGAAACCGAAGCGCTGAAGGACCTGGTGCACCATGTGTGACTGAGTCAGTGTGATGGTGCGGCGTGCTCTTTCCCGGGTGATCTGCAAGCCAAGGTAGCTGCGCAGTTCACCCAGGTCTGTGCACGTGTGTCTCTTCTGCAGCTCCGACTTCACCAGGGCGAGAGCCTCAGTGTCAGCAGTGGCAAAGACCAAGTCGTCGACGTACACGAGAACGTAGAACGGCGGCAGAGAAGTGTCGGTGCGCAAAAACAGCGACGGGTCAGCAGTCGACGGAGCAAACCCAAGAGCTGCAAGTGTCGTCCTCAGTGTGTCGTGCCACTCACGTGGCGCCTGGCGGAGACCGTAGACCGGCCGCCGGAGGCTCCACTGGGTACCAGGAGGGAACGACCCAGTGAAGCCAGGAGGGCGGCACAGCCATATCTCCTCGTGCAGGCTGCCCTGTAAGAAGGCTGTGCTGAAGTCAAGAGAGTGAAGCTCGTAGTCACGCTGAGCGGCAACGTGCAGCAGCACCCGAAGAGTGGTCATCTTCGGGGTGGGGGAGAAGGTATGGAAGAAGTCAACTCCCTCTCGCTGACTGAAGCCTCGAGCCACGTACCGAGCCTTGAAGACAGGCGGAGAACCTGGCGGCCGCTTCACCCTGAAAATCCACATGCCACTGACAATGTTTGCCCCAGGAGGGGGAACCTCGTCGACGTAGGTGCCTGTGGACTTCCAGGATGCCATCTCTGCGTCCATGGCTGTCTGCCACTGAGAGGAGTACTCACCCGCGATTGCCTCAGCGTAAGAGCGCGGGCTAGGGATGTCTGGTGCATCCGGGTCTCCCTCAGGGGCAAGCAGCATGGATACGAGATGAGGCGCAGCGGCTGCAAGACACTCAAGGTCCTCCTGCCTGTCCTCAAGGACGTCCGTGCCAAGAGCACACTCACTCCCGACGGACGGAGGACAGACAGACTCAGCAAAAAGACTGGCGGCGTAGTCTAGACGACAGTGAGCAGCAAAGGCAACAAGCTCAGTGACTAAGGCAGACGCAGCAGCAGACTCAAACGACGGGTCAGTGACAACAGTGGCAAGCAGACGCGTGGCAGTAGAGTGCTCAGCACAAAACCGGTCAGACGCAGGGTCAGCAACGACAGGCAGAGAGGACGCAGGGGGAGGCGGCAGAGGAACACGCGGAGAAGGAGAGGAAGGACGACGAACTACAAGGGGAGGGCCGGAGACAGCCGGCTGGCTCTGACGAGGAACACGACGACCGGTACAGACAGGAGAGACAGGACGCGACGCAGGCTCACGACGCTCTGCAAGGCCACCAGGCTGCTCTGTGTACGGAGAAGGAGCAGGCAGCGGTGAGCCAGGCTGTAACGGAAGACCAGTAGACGAGGGAAGACTGAGAACCTGGCGAAGTGCAGAGTCAGGTGGTGGCTAAGACGACGGAGACGGCGGAGCAAAGAACAGGCGCGGCTGAGCAGTGCCACCAGCACGAGTAGCACCAGCCCCTCCAGCAACGCCAGTACCTCCAGCAGCTCCAGCACCCCCAGCAGCTCCAGCACCTCCAGCAGCTCCAGCACCTCTAGCAGCTCCACAACCCCAGCAGCTCCAGCACCTCCAGCAGCTCCAGCACCTCCAGCACCTCCAGCAGCTCCAGTACCCTCACCAGCTCCGCCAGTAGCTCCAGGACCTCCAGCAGCACCACCACCAGCCCCAGCAGCTCCAGCACTCCCAGTACGAGCACCTCCGGGACCAGCGACACCAGCAGAAGAACCTCCAGCAGGAGAGCCCTGAGGTGCAGAAGTGGGACACTGACGGCGACCGTACCAGACGTGCAGCTGCTGGGAGGTGAGGGGCACACGCGGACGAAGACGGCTACTCCAAGGAGACCGCGGAACAGCAGTATCAGAACCCTCAGGCGACTCACCCCCAGACTCAGCACCCCCAGGCTCCGCACACATAGGCGCAGCACCTCCAGACGTAGTACCACGAGACGCAGCACCTCCAGGCTCCTCACGCGCAGGCTCAGCACCTCCAGGCTCCACACGCTCAGCACCCCCAGACTCAGCACCCCCAAGCTCCGCACCCCCAAGCTCCACACCCCCAGGGACAGCACCACTCGCAGCAGGACCGGAGTCACCAGTGACCTCAACAGGCGCAGGCACAGGGGGGTCTACCTGAGAGACACCTAAAGGAGCAGGACCTGGCGCGGGGAGGGGGTCTACCTGGGGAGGACCTGGGGCGAGAAAGAGCGGCGGGGGGGGGGCGAGGAGCAGTGCGATAGGGGAAGAGGCGGTAAAAGGGGACGGACTCGTCAAAGGTGACGTCCTGAGACGCAAAGACACGGCGCGAGGCGGGGTCGTAAAACTGCCAGCCAGGCGCGTCAGGGACAAAGCCAAGGAAGACGCAAGGAATGGCGCGAGGGGAGAGCTTGTCCGCGGTGGTGTCGCGGACAAAGGCACGAGCACCCCAGACCCGGAAACGCGACGCGTCGCCAACCTCCCCCGTCCACAGCAGTGTGGGCGAGGTCTCCGGCAAGGAGACACGGGGCCAAAGGTTGAGCTGATGCACGGCGTACCGGACCGCAAACGGCCACAGAAAATGGGGGGCAGCCGCATGGATCATGGAGGTACGAGCGACCTCCATGACTAAGCCAATGCGGCGCTCAGCAACCCCATTCTGCTGCGGAGAGGCCGGAAGCGTGAAAGTCTGGCGGATGCCGTGCTCCGCACAGAAGGCTGCCAAGAGGTCTGAGGAGAACTCACCACCTCTGTCCGAGTGCAGACGCAGGACAGGAAAGTCCGACTGGAACCGCTCGCGGAGCTGGAGACGAGTAGCGCGGATCCAGGGGATCAAATCATCAGGGACATCCCCCTTGCGCTGCAAGGGGAAGACCGTGTTGTAGCGCGTGTAGTCATCGACAACCAGCAGGAAGTACCGCTCGTGGCCCTGTCCACGGACGCGGGCTGGGCCCCACACGTCCAGGTGGAGAGTCTGCAGTGGAGCCTCTGTGGGAGGGAACGAGGAGGAGTGAGGAGCGGCGCGCTGCCGCCCCTCGACGCAGGGAATGCAGGGCGGCGCAGGCGAGGGAGGGAGGGGAGGCAGAGACCTAGAAAGCCCAGAAACCAGGAGGCGGGAGTGCATGCTGCGTAGGCGAGGCAGGGAGGGGTGACCAAGGCGGTGGTGCCACAGGAGAGTGTCGTGCGACAGCCGGCGACACTCACACTGTGTAGCTACCTGAGCAGACGCGTGCAACTGGGGAGACAAAGGGGCGGAGCGTGACGAAGTGGTGAGGGTGTACAGACTGGACCCCGGCGCACGAGCGAACGTGGCCAGGTGGCGACCAGTCTGGGAGCACGTGCAAATCGCCACACGCTGCCGGCCAGGGGTGAAGGTGTCAACTTCCGCATCCTGGAGGACAGCGTTACTCACCAAGTTCGTAGAGAACGAGGGGAGGTGGAGACCAGACAGCTCACCAGACGGGACCGCCGGACACGGAAGCACAGTGGAAGACCGTGCAAGCACTGGGCCCCCAGAGGGGTCAGCCAGTGAGACAAGATCAGGTGCAGGGAGGGGAGTGACTGTGGTACTGTCGCGAAAGAAACAGCGGGAAGCACCAGAGTCAAGTGTAAATGTGTGCAAAGCCTGTGCAGGCGCAGTACCAAGGGGAGCAGACTCACAAGCACCTAGTGCTGCAGGGGCTATACCAGGGGTTATACCAGGATCCGGCGGCACACACAAGTAGCAGTCACCCTCAGCACTAACAGACAAGGCATACATAGCAGCAAGAATTGCCTCATAGTCAAGATCAAAGATAGGTACATCACGCCTAAGTAAGTCTGCCCAGTTGGGGAACTCAGTAGCATCAGGAAACTTGGCGCGCCAGGCGTCGCTAAGCCGAGCGAAGCAGCGCTGCTCAGTGTGAAAACCTGTGCACTGGCGACCAGCGCGGGTACCTGTGCGGATGATATAGGGGCAGCGACCAGGACCCCCAGAAGCCCCACGCCCGGCATACCAGTCAAGAAGTTGCTGGGAAGTGGGGGTCTGGCGCTGACGCTGATGCTGCTGCTGCTGCTGCGGCTGCTGCTGGCCCTGACCACCACTGCCACTACCGCTCCCTCCTCCCCCACCTCCGCTGCTGCCGCCTCCACCGCTCCCAGTGCCTCCGCCGCCCCCACCACCACCTCCACCGCCTCCACCCCCACGACCACCCCCACCACCTCCACCTCCACCCCCACCGCCCCTGCCACCCCTGCCGCCCCTGCCGCTACAACGCTTTCCACTGGGAGCGGAAGCATCTCCGACCCCCTCAGCACCAAGGTAGTCGTGAGCAGCAGCTGCGGAGGCGTAGGAGGGGGTGAGAGGGGAGGGGGAGCACCCCTCAAAGAGGGGAGAGCGAGGAGTGCCACGAGCAGCACCTACAGCGAGGATGTTCTTCTCTGCTGCGAGGAGGTGCTTCTCGAAGTCGTCTACAGTGAGAGTGGTGGGGTCTAGCGCTAGGAAGTGGTCCCTGACAGAGCTAAGAGTGTCAGGGAGGCGGGTGACGAGGAAATAGAGAGTGAAGTACATCGGGGGGGGGGGGGTTTGCGGCGCAGAACTCGGCTGAAAGGGCGGCACGAAAGCGAGAGTCAGTAGCGCGCAGGTGAGAAACTAGGTCCTCAGCAGTGGTGAACGAGGAAAGATCGGGGAGCAGGTACGGTAGCATGAGTCGACCTATGGCTGTAGTGGCCGGGGAGGAGTAGCGCGCAACTACAGCATCGTACAGTGTCTTAGCAGTTCTGTGCTGGCTGAAATGCGCTCGCTCAGTAATCGGCAGGTGGTTCCTAATAGCTAGGCGTGCAGCAGCATCACGAGTCTGCCACTTGGAGCGTTCTAGAGCAGGAGCATCAGCAGCAGGAGCAACAGCAGTGCCTGAGACGTAATCAAACAGGGAAACGCCATCTTTGGCATCAGTCAGAAGGAACAGCTGGAGATCGTCTAACCATACAGTGAACTCGATGGGACGACCGTCAGGCTCGAACGCTAGAACGTTAGGCGTCGCCATATTGGCTTAAGGCAGCAGGCAGCAGGCAGAGGCAGCAGGCACCAAGTAGGAGGCAGGAGCAGTAAGCTGCAGGCAGGCAGCAGGCAAGCTGCAGGCAGGCGGCAGCAGGCAGCAAGCAGGCAGGCGGCAGCAGGCAGCAAGTAGCAGGCAGGCAGCAGGCAGGCAGCAGGCAGGTTGCAGGCAGGCGGCAGCAGGCAGCAAGCAGGCAGGCAGGCAGCAGGCAGGCAAGCTGCAGGCAGGCGGCAGCAGGCAGGCAGCAGGCAGGCTGCAGGCAGGCGGCAGGCAGGCGGCAGCAGGCAGCAAGTAGCAGGCAGGCAGCAGGCAGGCAGCAGGCTGGCGGCAGCAGGCAGCAAGCAGGCAGGCAGGCAGGCTGCAGGCAGTAAGCAGGCAGGCGGCAGCAGGAAGGCAGCAGGCAGCAAGCAGCAGGCAGGCAGTAGTAGGCAGTAGGCAGGAGCGGCCTGAGGGCTGCGTGAGGCTGCTGGCTGCATGTGGCAGCTTGTTGCACGAGGCTGCAGGCTGCGCGTGGCTACGGGCAGCGCGCGCGGCCGCAGGCTACGTGCGGCGACGGACTGCGTGAGCTGCGGGCTGCTTGCAGCTGCGGGCTGTGCGTGGCTACAGGCAGCGTGCGCGGCTGCATTCTACGTGCGGCTGCGGGCTGCGCTGGGCGACGGGCCGCACGTGCGCGGCTGCGGGCTGGTCGCTAAGCTACGGGCTACGCTGGGCGACGGGCCGCGTTGGCGTGGCCCAATCAGGTTTCGCACGGGCGGCTTAAGGGGCGCACAGGCGGGGCCGAAACGGGCTACGCGGGCTGCTGAGACGGCGCACGTGGGAAAAAAAAAAAAAAGGACCGCCCGAGGCGCGCGCGGGCAGCCGAGGCGCGCGTAGGCACTAGACAAAACAGGCAATCGTGGTGGGCCCTAATCCTAGGTCCTAAGGACCTATGCTCTATACCATGTTAGAATCTTACGGGAAAAGGTAGTTTTGACTATCGAGAGGGTTGGTACAAAGTGAAAACCCAAGGGGTTGTACCCCACAGTAAGTACCCCACTAAGCCTACCCAAACTATAACACATATATGCATATGTTTGACACGTTCCACGGCTGCACGCGCAGCAGGGAGAAGAAGAAGGGGGGGAGGGGGGGGGGAGAGCAGCAACGGGCAGCACAGGCACGGGCAGCAACGGGCGGCAATGGGCAGCACAGGGTCCAGGAACGGCGTCGCATGCAGCTGCAGGGTCGGCACCGTGGGGTCCAGGGGCGGCGTCGCGGGGTCCAGGGGCGGCTGCACCAGGGGCGGCTGCTCCAAAGGCCAGGGGCGGCTGCTGAGGTCCAGGGGCGGCTGCACCAGGGGCGGCTGCTCCAGGGGCGGCTGCACCAGGGGCGGCTGCTCCGACGCGCGCCCCCCCCTGGGCGCCGGAACAGGCGGCAGAAGGGGGCGACGCGCGGCCCCCCCCCCAGGTCGCGGCCCCCCAGGGCGTCGCGGCGGGCGACGGGAAAAGAGGGAGGAGGGGGGGTGCGCGGGCCCCCTGTGTGCCGCGACAGGCGACGAACCCGCCGCGCGCCTCGGGGCGCACGACGGGCAGGGCACCGTCGCGCGCCACGGGGCGCACGACGGGCAGGCAGGCAGGCAGGCAGAAAACCGCCGTGCGCCCCGAGCACACGGCGGGCAGAAAATCGCCGCGCGCCCGAGGCGCGCGACAGGACGACAGGCAGCGGAAGCAGACTGGTGGGCCCGTTAAGGAAGGCAGCAGGAAGGTGCCTGCTCTAAATACCATGTTGAATAGTAAGATTAGGGCCTAGGCTTAGTAGCCTAGGCCAAAGGGAGTCGAGAGAGTTTGTGCCAAGAAGTTGTGTGTTCACTATGGAGCGAGGTACAAATAGCAAACAAAGCATGCAAAGAAGGTGCACCACCAACAAGTTTATAATAACTACACTAACTACAGCTACAGGCAGTTACAGATATATTCTAACACACTCCTCCTTGGCCGCTTCACATCATACACTTTCTGAACGTTGTTGCCACCAACTCGAGCTCCCTCCTTGAGTAGTCCCTCCGTTGTAGCTGCGTTTTCCACCATTGCCTTCACCACATAGCTTCCTTTTTCAGCTTCAACTCCTTCATTCTCCTTGCACACAGCTCCGTCTTCGATGATGAACGTTGCTGCGTTGTTGACACGAGTTACCTCATTTGGCTTCACCGTTTTATCCACACGCACATCCTTCTCCTTGATCAACACATCCTCCACATCCTTCTTCACACAAGAAGTCACATCTCCCTTGTCATCAACCTCACCAACCTCAAGGAATGAACTCCCCTTCACTTCCACCTTATAGAACTCATCATCCTCATAAACTGAATCCATGTCGTTGCATGCTATGAGGTTCATCTCGTAGAACCCATCATTGAAAACACCATCCGCGTATCTCTCCCACTCAGAACCAAACACAAAAACCTTGCCACTGTCGTAAAATATATTGCACCCCAAGTCATCAAGCTGTGACTGACTTACCAAATTCACCTTTAAATCCTCAACCAACAGCACGTTCTCAAGTTTCACCTCTCCGTACGGACTCTGCAGCACCACGTCACCCTCTCCTGTCACTGGTAACTTCCCACTGTTACCTTGCAGTATATAATCCTCACTCGACTCCTTCACATTCTCCATCCAATCTGACCTGAACGTCATGTGACGCGTGCATCCGCTGTCCATGAACCATGCCGTCTTCTCACGTTCGTCCGTATGACGAACATCCTTCGGTAAACGCACCACGTTCGCAAGATGCGCTCCTCCCAAAATCACATCCTCCTTTTCCGCTTCCGCTACATTCGCCTTTGCCGCCACACTCCTCTGCTGCGACGGACCCTTGTAGCTCCTGCTGTTCGGATTGGAGTAGCACTCTACGGCACGATGTCCGTAGTGCCCACAATAGTCGCACTTGCCGCTGAAGCCTCGTTTCTGCTGCCACTCTGCTCCCCCATTTTCTCCTTCGTCGTTCTCCACCGCTTTACCCTTGTAGTTTCTGATTCGTGGATTTTCGTAGCAGTTTATCACCTTATGCCCCCTCTTTCCACACTGGTAGCACGCTCCAAACGCCTTCGTTGCATTTACCATACCCGGCCTCTCCTCTTCGAATTCATTAGCTACTGCTGCCGCTTTCTTTTTCCTCATCTCCTTCACCGTCTCAAGCAATTGCAGAATCTCCTGCAGCTTCGTCAAACTCTCCGGCGGTTGGTACGTAAACATACCGATGTCGGATTCCCACTCCTTAGGAAGGCCTTGGATGATATAGTCAATCATCTCATGCTCCGTCTCCGCGGCTCCCATCACCCGCAAATCGTCGTTGTAGCTTTTCGCCCTGTTGATGTAGGTGATGATTTTCTCGCCTTTCTCCATGCTCAACATCAGCAGCTGCTTCCGAATCGCCTTCTTGTTGACATCGTTCGTACCCATGTACGTGGACTCCAGGTACTCCCACGCTTTCTGTGCAGAGTTCAGCTCCCCTGCAAACTGGTCCAAATCCACCGCGATTCCATCGGCAACTGAATGACAAAGCTGAAAGAAAGCTTGCTTACTTTGCTTTTTAAACGCCGCTATTTTCTCATTCGTATCCGTCGTGGAAGGCACAACTCCCTCCATCGTCTCCTCGTCGGGACGGTAGTACGGCAAGAGGTCCACCTCCTCTGCCCTTCGAATAAACTTCTTCCGCCACACGTTGTAGTTGCTTCCGTTGAAGCGCTGAGCTTCACTGAGCCCGATCGTCGGTTTCGCCACCAATCGGCCACTCGCAAGGGCCTCGAGAAGAGTCTTCAACTGCGGGTCTCCAAGACTCACATTGGAACCCGAACTCGCCTCGTCTTAACAGTCAGGTTCCAGTTGTTGAAGTTCTCCTGCCTCGGGGTGACATATCGATCGTGGTACCGAACAGATGCTGGCCACCGCAGAGGTCACAAGTCATCGACGGGAAATGCAACAGCGTGAACGACTCCTCTTCTCCACTAATTTCACTTAGCGCACCAAGTGAATTCACCGCGATCGACGCGCCCGTTCGTCAAGCTCTGATACCAGTTCTTAGGATCGTAAACACCTTAGTCGGCAATAGTCTACTTGCTATCGCCTATCGTGTTCTCCACGATCTCCCGAATCCAACGATATGCGCAGCTCTGCTTGAAGTTGTCAATACACACCAGCAATTTTCAGAATCTCAATGTTGTCATGTTATATTTCCAGAATGAGTACAAACAGGTTTATAGTCAGGCAAGACACAAAATGCGATTCGTAACTTCACTTGTTTCCCAAGTAACCGCGTGCGCCTCGTTTCACCCCGAGTCGCACACGCAACCGAACCGAATTCACCGAACATTCCTCAAGTCCGAATTTCAGAAACTTGTTGAACATGCCTCGGGTTCCTTGTTGAACACTCAACTTCCCAACCAATCAAACCTTCCCGTCAATTCCTTTCCCGTCACTTCTCCTTCACTCCCATTTCTTCCTCGTATTCATTCCCCGTAGCTCATAACTTAGCACACACGCATAGTAATCTTAGATACTTCTTAGCTCCTTCGTATTGCTTCTTCCACATGCCACCGCCATGAATTCGCCGTCGGTCCAGATTTTCAGCCGTCGTTAGTCCGCCTGCCGTCGTTGGTGTGGTTCACGGAAACCACTCCAACAGCCCTCACTCCCCTCACGCCCATCCATGAGAAACGCTGGTCGGCTCGGGTGATCTCCCCAGATGCCTGCCTCCCTGTCCCTTACAGCCTACGGAGGAGAAGCTGTGTTGGAGGTTGCGTGAGGCAAGGATTGCCCCCAACCACTGAAAGTGTTCCTTCTAGTGCTCACGGTTGAGTGAGCTGTATGGGTTGACTTCGGAAGAACCTGCACTTCGATGCCACATGGCAGCACAAGAAGAATCGAGACTGCAGGAGAATTCGATTCGGTGAAATTCGAGTTCCGAATTTCACCCCTTCGAAATGTTACTCGAACATTCGAGAGTGTAGCGACTCGAGGTTACATGTGTGACTCGATGCTTTGCAGTTCATATAAATTTGTTTGCTTTGTATTGCATGGAATATACTGAAATCGAGAATCACTTTGTATGTGATACATTCGACTACAAAATCCAGAGAGTTCCTCTCCTTGATTCCAAGAGCACTACCTAGCACATAAACGCCTATATCTCGCTCGATACGTAGGCGATCGAGGTGATATACGGCCCGTTGGAAAGCTAAGACAGAGCTCTACTGATTAATACAAATCCCAGTTCCTGCAAAGTAGAGGAGATGCCTCTAAAACAGTGGTATCAGAGCTGGTCGGAGGAGTCTACGCGCGCAACAAGAAGCTAGCATGTCGACGGCAAGCGAGGCCTCCCGCACTTCCTTGGATGGTGTCGTTGTAAATTCTGGCAAACCCTGGGCAACTGCGACGATGTTCGACACGTCGGCGGTACCGATTTTCACGGGACAAAACTACTCCGCGTGGAAGTTTAAGTTCCAAGTGCTCATGATGGAGCGGGGATTTTGGGGTTTCTTCGATGGAACGGAGAAGAAGCCGGACAACGAGAGCGACATCGCGGCATGGAAGAAGAAGGACCAAAAGGCGTTCGCTACGTTGATTTCGCGCACCGGCATCAATCTCGTGAGCTCGGTGCGCATGTGCATCAAGCTCGAAGCGTCGGCGCATGAAGCGTGGAAGCGGCTCGAGACGATGCACGTGAACAAGACTCTCCACGGCAAGATCCTAGCCCGGAATGCATTCTACACGGTGAAGATGCGCACGGGCGAATCGTTGCACGAGTATGCGACTCGTGTGGAGGAACTTGGGGAAACGTTCATGGACCTCGGTGGAACGGTCACGGAGGAGGATTGGATTTTGACCTTGCTATGCGGCCTTCCGGAAGAGTGGTCGACGGTGATTACGACACTCGATAGCGTGCAATACACTTGGACGAAGGAAATGGTGGTCGGTCGACTTCTCCATGAAGAATCGCGTCGCCGACAATTCGCTAATGAGAGCGAGGGTGCCGCCATGTTCTCCGGGGGGAGTTCCGGAAAGAAGTCCACGTGGAGCAAAGGTGCGACGAAGAAGTCGTCCGGTGGAAGTGATCGCGGCAAGAGAAACACATCGAATGGCTCGAGCAAGTGCCACTATTGTGGCAAGGCGGGACACTTTTGGCGTGAGTGTCGGAAGCGCCCGAGCGATTGGACTCCATCGAAGGCGCGGAACCACGAGGGCAACGTGCACACGGCATCCGGCGATGCGGATGATTCAAGGGAGTCGATCGTATTATTGGCCGGTGACGAGACCAACACACCAAGCGACGCATGGTTCCTTGACACCGGCGCAACACAACACATGACGCACTCGGCATCGTTCCTCACCAGTTCCTGCAAAGTAGAGGAGAAGCCTGTACAACAAGCTGTAGATGCAGTGGGGTGGGATGCGTTGTATGCTGAGGCTGGCAGGCAGGCAGGCAGGCATAAGGTACGTTCTGGTATTAATGAGAGTGGACGAGGGAGAGAGGAGAGGGTGAGGGGAGAGGGAGAGGGGAGAAGGAGAGTTAGAGGGGAGAGGGAGAGGAAGAGGGGAGAGGGAGAGGGGAAAGGAGATATGGGATGGAAACCTCTTCCCATGTGGAGCGGAATCGGATTGTGAGCCAAGTCGGGTTCTCAGTCGCCTGGTAAGAAGCATTACAGATTACTGCGTCTATGAGTGCTACACTTTGTTTGTGTGGTAGGGGTGGAAAGAAAGGCAACACTTTGGTCAGCATGCATGCGTTGTTTGTAAGTGCTTCAAGGAGAAAGAGCATATTCATTGACTGCAGAGGAGAGAGCAGATCATTTACTGTAGATGACAGAGCAGATTCATTAACTGCAGAGGAGAGAGCAGATCATTAACTGCATATGACAGAGCAGATTCATTAACTGCAGAGGAGAGAGCAGATCATTAACTGCAGATGACAGAGCAGATTCATTAACTGCAGAGGAGAGAGCAGATCATTAACTGCAGATGACAGAGCAGATTCATTAACTGCAGAGGAGAGAGCAGATCATTAACTGCATATGACAGAGCAGATTCATTAACTGCAGAGGAGAGAGCAGATCATTAACTGCAGATGACAGAGCAGATTCATTAACTGCAGAGGAGAGAGCAGATCATTAACTGCAGATGACAGAGCAGATTCATTAACTGCAGATGACAGAGCAGATTCATTAACTGCAGAGGAGAGAGCAGATCATTAACTGCAGATGACAGAGCAGATTCATTAACTGCAGAGGAGAGAGCAGATCATTAACTGCAGATGACAGAGCAGATTCATTAATTGCAGAGGAGAGAGCAGATCATTAACTGCAGATGACAGAGCAGATTCATTAACTGCAGAGGAGAGAGCAGATCATTAACTGCAGATGACAGAGCAGATTCATTAACTGCAGAGGAGAGAGCAGATCATTAACTGCAGATGACAGAGCAGATTCATTAACTGCAGATGACAGAGCAGATTCATTAACTGCAGAGGAGAGAGCAGATCATTAACTGCAGATGACAGAGCAGATTCATTAACTGCAGAGGAGAGAGCAGATCATTAACTGCAGATGACAGAGCAGATTCATTAATTGCAGAGGAGAGAGCAGATCATTAACTGCAGATGACAGAGCAGATTCATTAACTGCAGAGGAGAGAGCAGATCATTAACTGCAGATGACAGAGCAGATTCATTAACTGCAGAGGAGAGAGCAGATCATTAACTGCAGATGACAGAGCTGGCAGCAGCGAACTGCATGTTTCTTCCTTGTGGTATGTCCACGACCATTGTATACGGGTTGTTCAGTCTCACTCCTCACATGTGTCCCATCTCACACCACAAGTGACACTGCTGGCAGCAGGGATGGCTCTGTCCTTTTAACATCATCAAATTTTAATGGCTATCGGCCTCATTTCTGTTTGGACTTCTCGCAGGTGACAGAGCTGGCAGTAGCAGAGGGCAAATCAAATCTGAGAGTGACCTGAGGGAAGCCCTGACTCGCTTCGGCTCCATCCCTGCGGACGAGCCGAGCTTCACTTCAGGTGAGTTTTCATGAACTTGAGGTGGGTGTTGATGAGCTGCAGGTGTGCTCTGATGAGCTGCAGGTGTGTTAATCAACTCATGGCAGCATAGCATGCTCTAAGTTCTCACATAGCGCAGGAAGACACTTTCACTAAACGCGGCCTTAGTGTGCCTCCTCACACACTCCCAGCCTTGTTGTTCTCCTCTCTCCCTCTCCCTCACACACTCAGACTTGTTCTACTTATCTCCGTCTCCCACACACAGCGTAATATCTTTCCCCCTCCCCATCCATTTGTCTTGGCCCCAACAGGTTTTTTTCCGCTGCGCCTTAACAGAGCTTCTTTCGCCATGAAACGATAAATTTCGCCTGCCCTATCGCAATATGAGCGCCGACGAATCTCTGTGGTACTCCCTTTCCCTAAAATTCCTAAGGGTGGTGACGCTGTGCCTCGCGCACTTGAAGGAAGGCAGGTTCAGTAGCGAAGCTTCGACATTGAGAACGCTGGAGGGTTGAGATAGGAGCCAGAATGGTGAATTCAACCAGCAAGTCTATTTCAGGTTTAAAAGATTGTATGCATAATAATGAACAATCGAAGTCTCCAGATAATGAACACAGCTATCAAAATGACGTACGGTATGGTACATAGAACAATGATATTTTTCTCATCCTTCAAGATTATTGTTGTGGACTGTTAGCGCTGAGGTGTGTTGGTGTTATAAAATAAAAGGTGTATACAGAGTTAATCAGACGAATCACGTTCATTCAGATTTGATTACTGATGTTTGAAATCTTGGTAGAACTATAAAGCTGATGTGAAACTGTGATGGAGACTTCTCAGTAAGTGTGTTAATCGACTCTTTTTCGTTTCAGCTTTCGTAGTCTGTATCAAGGACCGTTTTAGCGCGTAGCTCTCACTCAGCCGAACTGCATGACTCATGCAGCAGCAGAATGTGACATTTCCAATCCACCTGACTGATCATCAGAAGGACAGACAGACAGAAGTGATGCTAGAATCCGAAATCAGTCCCGCCTTGTAGCTGACGACAGACGAAAGGCAGCAGCTCGATCCTGTCATCTCCAATTCACGCTGGCGCCAGTCGACAGCCATTTCCAATGCTCGCGTGTCGGCGTGGTCGCATTTCTCTCGAAATGGGTCGCGCGCGCATGGGTTGGCTGCAGTCACGATCGCTGGAGAGGTATTTTCGGAGTAAGATGTCCCCTTCACGGCTGTGGGTTGTTGTTTCCAGAGGTTCAATACTCCAGCGTTTCGGAAGGGTTAGTGGTTGCAGGTTCTGATCATGGGCCATCGCATGAGCTCAACTCGAAGGGTATCCGTCGATTCGCACAGGCCTGCGAGCTATTCGAGCCATTGTGAAGCATCTGAAAGTACCGCTGCTGGAGATTCTGAAAGGAATGCTCCATGTGAACCCACGAGTAGCGAGATCGACAAGAATTGTATTGTTCCGACAGATTCTCCAAGATTCAACTTCTCGACCGTAGATACAGAATTCCGAGTGTGGGAATTTCCTGGATTATTGTCGGAAGAAGAGTGCAGAATCTTGATCGAATCAGGAAGCGGCCGATGGCAGCGGAGCCGAGTCCAGGTCAGCACTGTTTCCCGCTTATATTGCCATGTAGTGGAGCCGAATCTCGTGTTGGGTTCCAGGTTATGATATGCAAATTCCTTGCTTCAGTCGTCTGAATCCGACCTATGTTATCTTTGCAGAAAGCAAACAAAGGGGATAGTGGATTGAGCGACTATCGAACTAGCAGGTTTGTATATCATGTTTCCGCATTTCTCTGTTGTGTTCCTCAGAATTTTCCTTCTTATGTCATACCCTCGCCTTGCAGCACTACTTGGATTGACCCCTCCAAAGACTTGAGTGCTGCTGGTAAGGTGTGCATGAAGATCCGAGGATGTGCGAAGCTCATAACGGGAATCGTAGATTTTGAACGGCTTGCCACGTCAGAGCTCCAGCTGGTGAAATACGACGTGGGCCAGGAGTACAAAGCTCATTATGACGGCCGCATGCTGCCAGATGGCACGCTTGAAGCTCGTGGGACATTCCTTGTGTACCTGAATGATGGCTTCGAGGGTGGGGAGACGTACTTTCCAAACGTAGGCATCAAGGTATGTTTTGCTATCGATGAGATGGTGATCACGGAGAGGGGAGAGGGATGGGAGAGGGATTGGAGAGAGACGAGGGGATGGTTGATGGGGAGGCAGTTATGAAATGAGTGAAGGTGCTTCTTTGTCTGATTATTGATAATCCACGTTTTTTTCTCTGCAGGTGAAGCCAGAGAGAGGGAAAGCTATTCTCTGGTACACACATTTGACAGACCAAGGCATTGAAGATAGTAGGTCCAAGCATGCAGGGTTACCAGTCAAGAGGGGAGAGAAATACTTATGCACACAGTGGTTCAGTCTCCCTGCTTAGGAAGAAAGCAGAACTGCTCACGTAGCATTTAGCGTTTAAGAGGAGTTAATGTTTTCCACCATACAGTCAACAATCACTTTGGTGCAGCCCTGCTTATGTTTGCTTATACTGCTATCAATACCTCTCAATTCTGCTGTGCGGCGAGTATATATTCGCCAATTCTCAAACGAGGGATTACATTCAATTTATACGATTTCTTCTGAGATCATAATTAAAGATACTCCGAAATGAGATATCCTCATATTCTTCTCACTATAGAATAGCACCGAAGTAAAGAAAGCTGAACATCAGTTCAAGACGAGGAGCACTCTAGAGAGTACAGATTCACCATTTTGACCTCGATTTCATTTCTCCGCAACTCTCAGGCTCGGAAATAATCGCCCGAACCTCCCTTCCTTCAATCACGGGAACCACAGCGCTGCCAGCTTTAGGCATTTTCGGGAATGGCGGTGCGCCAGATATTCGTCGGCGATCCGAGTGCGGTCGGGCAGGTGAAATCTACTATCTTATGCCTTCGAGTTTGTAGGAAAGGAACTCCGCAAGCGCGCAGCGGAGAACGTTTTGTCGGGCCCAGGAGACACGATGGGATCGGGGGTAGCGAACGACGGATCCTTTCGCGTCGCTCCCTCAGGAGGACCCTCTGCGAGAATTGCTTCACCAGCAAAACCAGAGTTCTCCGTGTTTGTGGTTTCAGCAGATTTCGCGCAGTGCACCATACCAGCGCAGAGTTCCGATTTTTCGGAGCTGCTCGGGCAGCATCTGAGAAAAATTATCCTCCTTTTTGTTCCTCCCTCCTGTGAGAGTTCCTCCATACAACCTCCAACCCCCTCTCTGCTGCTGTTGGTCCCCTCGCCTCGTCTCGAACTTGTCGCGTGACGTACAAATCCGACATCTAGGAGTTTCATTTTCACACTCTCAAAGACAGCTTCTTACCAGTCTCTTTGGTTAATCCGCTGTCCAGCATTTGGTCAGGTCTCTCGCAACATTATTCCGCGGTACCTGATGGCTTGTTACGAATATCCGTCCTTCGCTGAGGCGTTTGCCTTGTGGGAGAACCGCGGTACGCTGCTGCGGATGCGACGTTATGCTCGGTCGTCTGCTGAGGGTCCTACGTTCGCCGAGGCTATGGCCTTGTTTAGAGACCGAGCAGCGTTGCAGCAGGCGCAACGTCATGCTTGGGTGCAGGAGCAGCGTCATGCTATGCTGCAGGCGCAATATGAAGCTTGGATGGCCTCCTCAGCTCGCTATCCGGCTGCTGAGGAGGAGGACGACGCGTGGATCGTTTCTTCTGAGGACCAGGAAGTGCCACAAGCTGAAGCCGAGGTTGCAGAGGAGGTTTACTCACTGTTTATGGCTGCAGAGGGCGATGGCTCTGAGAACGATTCGGGTCTGAGCAGCACCTGCAGCAATGACGTTGATTTCTTCGGTTCTGACACCTCTAGCACGAGCAGCGGCTTCAGTGACAGCAGCAGCAGCGGCCAGAGCTCCCAGGAGGAGCCTTTCACTGCCATTGCTGTCAACATCCCCTGCCTTGGTGACTGCAAGCTCAACGGCTATAACATTTACAACAAGCAGTACAGTGACAGTGCGTTGCTGCTAGACCTGGTGCTTCTGCTGATTGCATTTACAGTGAGTAAGAACGTGGTTGCTGCTGTGCATCTCGCATCACGGATGGGGCTGCTAGGTGCAGACCAGAACGTGGTCAGGGGAACGCCTGCAGCCAGTTGGAGAATGCTCCCTATTCAGCGTCCCAAGCCTGGCAGCGCGCGACCAGCAGCGGTAGCGGTTGTGGAGAAAATGGCGTTGACTGCTTCTGGTGGAGCCCTCAAGCCGCTCCAGGACGGGTCACCAGGGAGCACAAGGCAGCTGTATCTGAGTGCAAGTGTGCTGTGTGGATCGAGGACAATGGTTGCTCCTTCCGGTGGGGGTTTGAAGGAAGCGGCAGTAGCACCACAGAAGAAGAGGCGGCTGGAGTGGGTAGTAGGTGGGATGTGTGGATCAAGGGAAGTGTCTTTGAAAGTATTAAGTGCTGGTCCTGGTGGGAGTATTATGGAAGGGTCAGCAGCTCAACAGAGTATGAGGCAGGATGGTCAGGTTGGAGGTGCAAGGGAAGTGGTGTCCAGAGCATTGGTTGCTATTCCTGGTGGGTCAGCTGCTCTACAGAGCACGAGGCAGCAGCGGGGAAGACTTGGGGTTGCAACACCTGGAGTGAGGGAAGCAGCTTCACGAGTGTTGGCTGCTCTTTCTGGTGGATCTCTCAGGGAAGGCCCAGCATCATCAGCACTGAGAAAGAGGCAGCATCAGGGAAGAGTTGCAGGGGTGGGATATGGAGTGAGGGAAGCAGCTTCACGAGTGTTGGCTGCTCTTTCTGGTGGATCCCTCAGGGAAGGCCCAGCATCATCAGCACTGAGAAAGAGGCAGCTGGAAAAAGTCACAGGCAGGAGATTCGGAGCTTGGAAGGATGCTGTAAGGATGACATGGGTAGCGGCAGGCAGGCGATTTGGAGGTTGGAAGGATTCTTTAATGATGTCATGGGTAGCGGCAATAAGGCCTCTATGGAGGCCCTAAGGGATGCTGTAGGGACACTGTACGGGATACTGCTTAGGTGTAGATTTGTACAATTACTTTCATGTTCTATTTATTATAGCCAATGTTGTGTTCTGATGTTCAGATCAGTCGCAGTTGTAGGTGTTACGATTAGTAATTATTGGAGCATCACTGTGCACTCCTTACCGCAGCAATCGAAACACGCACTACCAGGATGAAGGCGAAAAGGCATAAGTGACGCGAAGCGTCGTACGGTTGCGAAAAGGATCTGGACCGTCGGGCAGACAGCATCAGGCAGCAGCAGTGGCGAGGATTCTGCCCGGACAGTTTCGTAACTGTCTGGAGTCGCACGGTTGGATTTCGCTGTAATAAGGGAATGTACCCTTTAGAGTACATGGCTAGCTAGGCCGATTCGTAATCCTTCCTGTACTCTTATTTATACCTTAGTACTTGCATGTTTCAATAATCTCAAGCATTTCACATCCACTCTGCTATTGAGGTCAAGGGCCCACCACCACAACTCAGTCGTGTGCGAACCTTCCTGAGGTGATCCTAGGGACGATCAACTTCTGATCACAGCATGGTATGAGAGCGACTCGGGAATCATTCGCACAGCCACCTCCGAAATCTTCGGCGAACGGAAAGTGGCGTCTGGCACACGCACACATGAGAGAATGGCCAAAGGATCTGGTGGTCAGACGAATCTGACGGCTGAAGCGCAGACCAACCTGTCAGAATACTGAACGAAGATGAATGCATTGAACAGAAAGTTGGTACAAGTACTATCCCTAATTGGGTTGTACCCCTTATGGGCTACCCACCCCACTACAGCCTACACAATATAAACATTATAACATTTAGACACACCCCCATAGGCAAAACGGGGGAGAACAAGTGGTCACAAGACCAGTCAAGAAAAGCAAAGCAAGCTCAGGGTGGATCACGAAGTCACCACACATTCCGAGCACAAGCAAATGGCCACAAGGTTAGTTCACATGCAGAGTTATATAAAAGAGAACAAACCGTACAGTGATCATAACCTAGCAAGTGAAAGCATGCAGGTATATATATATATATGTATATATATGTATCACAGTACAAGCAAAATCACGTAGTGAGCAAGTGAGGCAAAGTAGACACAAGGCATAAAACAGTACAGAAACTCTGATGATCACCAGACTGAAGTGCCTTGGTGAATATATCGGCATTGTTGGCCCGGGTGGCCACGTAAGCAAGACGAAGCTGACCACGCTGGTGCAACTCTCGAGCAAGGAAGTAACGCAGAGCGGTGTGCTTCGTTCTGTGCTCCAGTCTGTGCTCCTGGCACAAGGCAATCATGGCCTTGTTGTCTACGTACAGAATCGGAGAAGAACGAGGTAGCTCTCCCAAGTCGGTCAGCAGGTAGGTGAGCCAGCGTAACTCCTGTGCAGCCATGGCCCCTGCGTAGATCTCAGCCTCACAGCTAAAACTGAGAACAGAAGACGAGCGGGTAGACCGCCAAGAAACAGAGCCAGAGCGAAGTCTGAAAGTGTAACCCTGTGACGACCGCTGCGTAGCCAAGTCATCAACCCAAGAAGCGTCGGCGTGTCCAGTGAGGACAACTAGACCCCGTCCTCCAAGCACGAGCCCCATGCAAGATGTACTGCACAAGTAGCGCAACACCCTCTTAGCGGCCTCCCAGTGCTCTGGTCGATGTCTCCCGGGCGCAACGTAGCGTGCCAGGATGCTAAGAGGGTAGGCAAGGTCAGGTCGATTGCAGGTCATCAGGTACATGAGGTAGCCCACACGCTCTGGATACGGGCCACTCGGCTCTACGGACTCGTCCGAAGGTGGAGCTGAGAGCGAGTGACCGGTAGGCAGAGGAGTCGGCTGTGGTGAGGAGTACCAGAAGCCGAAGCGCTGAAGGACCTGGTGCACCATGTGTGACTGAGTCAGGGTGATGGTGCGCCGTGCTATGTCCCGGGTGATCTGCAAGCCAAGATAGCTGCACAGCTCACCTATGTCAGTGTATGTATGGCTCTTCTGCAGCTCCGACTTCACAAGGGCCAGTGCCTCAGTGTCAGCAGTGGCGAAAACCAAGTCGTCGACGTACACGAGGACGTAGAAAGGCGGCAGCGAAGTGTCGGTGCGCAGAAACAGCGACGGGTCAGCAGTCGAAGGAGCAAACCCAAGATCCGCAAGCGTCGTCCTCAGTGTGTCGTGCCACTCGCGTGGCGCTTGGCGGAGACCGTAGACTGGCCGCCGGAGGCTCCACTGGGTACCTGTAAGAAACGACCCAGTGAAGCAGGGGTCGTGATGTCTGGTGCATCCGGGACTCCCTCAGGTGCAAGCAGCATGGCCACGAGATGAGGTACAGCAGATGCAAGACACTCAATGTCCTCTTTCCTGTCCTCAAGGACGTCCGTGCCAAGAGCACACTCACCCCCGACGGACGGAGGACATTCAGACTCAGACTCAGCAACAAGACTAGTGGCGTAGTCGAGACGACAGGCGGCAGCAAAGTCAACAAGCATAGCAACTAGGCCAGACGCAGCAGTGGACTCAAACGAAGGGCCAATGACAGCAGTGGCTAGAAGACGTGGGAGTAGGACTGACAGCATGAGCTAAGCCAGACTCAGGGTCCGGATCGTCAGCAAGAGAGGACGTAAGAGGAGACGGCGGGGAAACTTGCATTTGAACAGAGGAAGGATGAATTGCCATAATGTGAGTGCCGGGGACAGGAGGAGGATGCAAACGAGGAACACGGCGACCAATGCGAACAGCGCGAGCACGCGAGGCAGGATGAGACTTAGGCTCACGACGCTCTGTAAGAGAGTGTGTCTGCTCAGCGTAAGGAGAAGGAGCAGGCAGTGGGGAGTCTGGCCATAACTGTGGCTGCGACTGGTGAGGCGGTGGACACAGCAAGCTAGGAGTAAGGCCAGTAGAAGACGCGAGACTAAGAACCTGGCGAAGGACCGAGTCAGGTGGCGGCAGAGACGATGGTGGCGGAAGAACAAAAAACGGTCGCCGTTGCACTGTGCCTCCAGCACCAGTACCGCCAGCTCCAGCACCCCCGGCGCCAGCACCTCCAGCTCCAGGGTCTCCAGCTCCAGCGCCTCCAGCTCTAGGGTCTCCAGCTTCACTACCTCCAGCTCCAGCACCTCTAGCGCCAGTGCCTCTAGCTCCAGCGCCTCCAGCTCCAGCGCCTCCAGCTCCATCGCCTCCAGCGCCAGTGCCACCAGCTCCAGGGTCTCCAGCTCCAGTGCCTCCAACACCACCAGCTCCGGTAGCTCCAGTACCTCGAGTACGAACACCTCCAGGACCAGCAGCTCCAATACCTCCGGTGCCTCCTGCTCCAGCAGTAACTCCAGCACCTCCAGGACTAGAAGCTCCAGCACCTCCAGCTCCAGTGCCTCCAGCTCCAGTGCCTCCAGCGCCAGTTCCTCCAGCTCCAACATCTCGAGCTCCAGTGCCTCAAGCACTAAGGTCTCCAGGTCCAGCTCCTCCAACACCACCAGCTCCGGCAGCTCCAATACCACTAGTACGAGCACCTCCAGGACCAGCAGCTCCAGCACCTCCAGTACCTCCAGCGCCAGCACTAACTCCAGCACCTCCATGACCAGTGGCTCCAGAACCTCCAGCTCCAGTGCCTCGAGTGGCAGAACCTCCAGCTCCTGCAGCGCCACTCCTAAGGCATGTGCGATGAGAAAACCACTCGCGCAGCTGCTGCGGTGTGAGAGGCTCCCGCCGGTGAGAAATTCGTGGCGAGGCACCCACAGGAAATCCGGCAGACGCAGTACCCCTAGGCTCAGCACCCCCAGACTCCGCACCCTCAGACTCAGCACCCCCAGGCTCCGCACCCTCAGGCTAAGTACCCCTAGGCTCCATACCCTCACGCTCAGTACCCCCAGACTCCGCACCCTCAGACTCAGCACCCCCACGCTCTGCACCCTCAGGCTCAGCACCTCCAGGCTCCGCACTCGTAGGCTCAGCACCCCTAGACGCAGCACCCCCAGACGCAGCACCTCTAGCAGCACCTGAGTCTACAGCGACCTTGACAGGCACAGCCCAAGGGAGTGGGTCTACTTGAGACACACCTGAGGGAGCAGGACCCTGAGGGGGGAGGGGGTCTACCGGAGGGGGACATGGAGCAAGGAAAAGCGGCGGGGGGGGGGGGGGGAGAGGGGCAGTGGGGTAGGGGAAGACACGGGAATAGGGAACCGACTCGTCAAACATGACGTCCTGAGAGGACAGGAAACGGCGCGAGGTGGGGTGGTAAAACTGCCAGCCAGGTGCGTCAGGGGGAAAGCCAAGGAAGACGCAATGAATAGCGCGGGAGGAGAGCTTGTCCGTGGAAGTATCGCGGACAAAGGCACGAGAGCCCCAGACCCGGAACACCGACGCATCACCAACCTTCCCCGTCCAACGCAGTGTAGGCGAGGTCTCCGGCAAGGAGACACGGGGCCAAAGGTTGAGCTGATGCGCAGCGTACTGTTAGAATGTGAGCGAATGAATGACTGAACTAGAAAGCAGGTGGGTACATATAGGAAACCTAAAAGTGTTGTACCCTGTAAGAACTACCCCACTACAGCCTAAACAGACTATAGAATATAAGTTTGACACACCCCCATGGGCAAAGTGGGGGAGAACAAGAGGTCACAAGACCAGTCAAGAAAGGCAAAGCAAGCTCAGGGTGGATCACAAAGTCACCACGCAGTCTGAGCACAAGCAAATGGCCACAAGGCCAGTTCACATGCAGAGTTATATAAAGGAGAACAAACAATACAGTGAACACAACCTAGCAAGTGTAAGCATGCAGGTATATGTATAAAGAGTACAGTACAGGCAGAGTCAAGAAGAAAGCAAGTGAGGCACAGTAGGTACAAGGCCTAACACAGTACAAAAACGCTGATGATCACAAGGCTGAAGTGCCTTGGTGAAAACATCAGCAGTGTTGGCCTTAGAGGCCACGTAAGCAAGACGAAGCTAGCCACGCTGCTGCAACTCTCGAGCAAGGAAGTAGCGCAGAGCAATGTGCTTCGTTATGTGCTCCAGTCTGTGCTCCTGACACAAGGCCAGCATGGCCTTGTTGTCGACGTACAGAACTGGAGGAGAACGAGGCGCCTCTCCTAAGTCGGTCAGCAGGTAGGTGAGCCAGCGTAGCTCCTGTGCAGCCATGGCCCCAGCGTAGATCTCAGCCTCACAACTGGAGCTGAGAACAGAAGAAGAGCGGGTAGACCGCCAAGAGACAGAACCGGAGCCAAGACTGAAGGTGTAACCCTGTGACGACCGCTGCGTAGCCAAGTCGTCAACCCAGGAGGCGTCAGCGTGACCAGTGAGGACAACTCGAGCCCGCCCTCCAAGCACGAGCCCCATGCCCGATGTACTGCACAAGTATCGCAACACCCTCTTCGCAGCATCTCAGTGCACCTTACGGTGCCTGCCGGGAGCCACGTAGCGAGCCAGAAGGCTGAGAGGGTATGCGAGGTCAGGTCGTGTGCAAGTCATCAGGTACAGGAGGCAGCCCACAAGCTCTGGATACGGGCCACTCGGCTCTACGGACTCGTCCGAAGGTGGAGCTGAGAGCGAGTGACCGGTAGGCAGAGGAGTGGACTGTGGCAAGGAGTACGTGAAGCCGAAGCGCTGAAGGACCTGCTGCACCATGTGTGACTGAGTCAAGGTAATGGTGCGCTGTGCTCTGTCCCGGGTGATCCGCAAGCCAAGATAGCTTGTCAGCTCACCCAGGTCTGTGCACGTGTGTCTCTTCTGCAGCTCGGACTTCACGTGGGCGAGTGCCTCAGTGTCATCAGTAGCAAAGACGAGGTCGTCTACGTACACGAGAATGTAGAACGGCGGCAGAGTAGTGTCAGTGCGTAAAAACAGAGAAGGGTCGGAAGTGGAAGGAGCAAAACCAAGAGCAGCAAGAGTCGTCCTGAGTGTGTCGTGCCACTCACGGGGTGCCTGATGAAGACCGTAGACTGGCCGCCGGAGGCTCCACTGGGTACCAGCTGGAAACGACCCAGTGAAGCCAGGTGGGCGGCGCAGCCAGATCTCCTCGTGCAAGCTACCCTGTAGGAAGGTTGTGCTGAAGTCAAGCGAGTGGAGCTCGTAGTCACGCTGAGCAGCAACGTGCAGCAGTACCCGAAGAGTGGTAATCTTTGGGGTAGGGGAGGAGGTCTGAAAGAAGTCAACTACCTGTCGCTGACTGAAGCCACGTGCAACGTAACGCGCCTTGAAGGCAGGCGGAGAACCAGGCGGCCGGTTCACCCTGAAGATCCACATGCCACTGACGATGTTCGCCCCAGGTGGGGGAACCTCGTCTACGTAGGTGCCTGTGGACTTCCAGGAAGCCATCTCGGCATCCATGGCTGCCTGCCACTGAGAGGAGTAGGGACCCTCTATCGCCTCTGCGTAAGAGCACGGGGTCGGGATGTCTAGTGCATCTGGGTCTCCCTCAGGGGCAAGCAGCATGGACACGAGATGAGGTGAAGCAGCGGCAAAGCACTCAAAGTCCTCTTGCCTGTCCTCAAGGACGTCCGTGCCAAGAGCACACTCACCCCCGACGGACGGAGGACAAACAGACGCAGACGCAGACTCAGCAACAAGACTAGTGGCATAGTCTAGGCGACAGGCTGCAGCAAAGTCAACGAGCTCAGTAACAAGAGCAGACGCAGCAGTGGACTCAAACAAAGGGTCAGTGACAGCAGTGGCGAGAAAGCGCGTGACCGCAGGACTAGCAGCACGAAGGGAGTCAGACTCCGGGTCCGGACCGACAGGAAGAGAGGACGCAGGAGGAGACGGCAGAGGGACACGCTGTGGAGCAGTGGAAGGACGCAGAGTCATAGAGTGAGTGCCAGGGACAGGAGGAGGACGCGGACGCGAAACACGACCAGCGCGAACAGTACGGACAGGCGACGCAGAACGAGAGTCAGACAAAACAGGACGCGACTCAGGCTCACGACGCTCCGTAAGACCTCTAGTCGGTCCAGAGTAAGGAGAAGGACCAGGTAGTGGAGAGGTCGGCTGTAACTGCGACTGGGACTGGACAGGCGGTGGGCTCAGGAAAGGAGGAGGAGGACCAGGAGAAGGCGGGGAACCAAGAACCTGCTGAAGTAGAGGAACGTAGTACGGCCGCGGCCGCGCAGCGCCTCCAGCAGCTCCAGGAGCTCTTGCACCAGTAGCTCCTCCAGCACCAGTAGCACCGCCAGCAGCTCCAGCAGCACCTCCAGCACCAGCAGCACCTCCAGCAGCTCCAGCAGCACCAGCACCTCCAGCAGCTCCAGCTGCAGCTCCAGCACCAGCAACACCTCCAGCACTAGGAGCACCACCAGCAGCCCTAGCAGCACCTCCAGCACCAGCAGCGCCTCCAGCAGCTCCAGCAGTACCAGCACCTCTAGCAGCTCCAGCAGAAGCTCCAGCACCAGCAACATCTCCAGCACCAGGAGTACCTCCAGCAGCTCCAGCAACACCAGCACCTCCAGCAGCTCCAGCAGCACCAGCAGCTCCAGCAGCAGCAGCACCGCCAGCAGCTCCAACAGCACCAGTAGCACCACCAGCAGCCCTAGCAGCACCTCCAGCACCAGTAGCACCTCCAGCAGCAGCTCCAGCACCAGTAGCACCACCAGCAGCCCTAGCAGCACCTCCAGCACCAGCAGCACCTTGACAGCGCCGAGAGTACCACTCACGAAGCTGCTGTGGAGAGAGGGGCTCCCGCCGCGACGGGACCCCTAGAGCACCGCCAGACTCAGCACGCGAAGGCTCAGCACCTCCAGACGCAGTACCCTCAGGCTCCACACGCCCAGGCTCAGCACCCCCAGATGCAGCACCCCCAGACACAGAAACCCCAGGCTCGGCACCCCCAGTCCCCGCACCCGCAGGCTCAGCACCCCTAGTAGCACCTGAGTTGACAGCTACCTCGACCGGCTCAGCAGGGTCTACCTGAGACACACCTGAGGGGGCAGGACCCTGGGGGGGGAGGGGGTCTACCGGGGGAGTACCTGGTGCTAGGAAGAGCGGCGGGGGGGGGAGAGAGGCAGTGCGGTAGGGAAAGAGACGGTAGTAAGACACCGACTCTGATACCATGTTAGAATGTGAGCAAATGAATGACTGAACTAGAAAGCAGGTGGGTACATATAGGAAACCTAAAAGTGTTGTACCCTGTAAGAACTACCCCACTACAGCCTAAACATACTATAGAATATAAGTTTGACACGTACCGGACCGCAAACGTCCACAGAAAATGGGGAGC
The DNA here is from genome assembly GCA_947471745.1 of Closterium sp. Naga37s-1. Taxonomy (NCBI): domain Eukaryota; kingdom Viridiplantae; phylum Streptophyta; class Zygnematophyceae; order Desmidiales; family Closteriaceae; genus Closterium; species Closterium sp. Naga37s-1. Next base: position 4,377,084 of record CANJKZ010000736.1, read on the forward strand.
AGCCGCATGGATCATGGAGGTACGAGCCACCTCCATGACTAAGCCAATGCGGCGCTCAGCAACCCCATTTTGCTGCGGGGAGCCCGGAAGCGTGAACGACTAGAGAATGCCCTCCCCACGACAAAAGTCCCGCAAGAGGTCGGAAGAGAACTCACCACCTCTGTCAGAATGCAGACGCAGGACAGGAAGGTCCTCACGGAACCGCTCACGGAGCTGGAGATGGACTGCGCGGATCCAAGGGATCAAGACATCAACGACCTCACCCTTGCTACGCAAGGAGAAGACCGTGGTGTAACGCGTGTAGTCATCAACAACCAGCAGGAAGTAGCGCTCGCGGTCCTGTCCACTGACGCGGGCTGGGCCCCACACGTCCATGTGGAGAGTCTGCAAGGGAGGAGTCGTCGGGGAAAACGAGGAGTGAGGAGCGGCGCGCTGCCGCCCTCGACGCAAGGAAGGCAGGGTGGGGCAGGCGAGGGTGGGAGGGGAGGCAGCGACCTGGGAAGACCAGAAACAAGGAGGCGGGAGTGCATGCCACGAAGGCGTGGCAGGGAGGGGTGACCAAGGCGGTGGTGCCAAAGGAGAGTCTGGTGCGACAGGAGGCGACACGAGCAGAGGGCTGCTATCGGACCTGACGCGGACACCTGAGCAAACGCAGCCACCTGAGGAGGCTCAGTAGTCAGTGTGTACAGACTCGACCTAGGCCGACGGGTGAACGTGGCCAGCTGACGGCCTGTCCGTGTACACATGCAGATCGACACACGCTGACCCCCAGGAGTGGTGGTAGTGACCATCGCAACCTGAAGGGCAGCGGTACTCACCAAGTTTGTAGAGAACGAGGGGAGGTGAAGACCTGACAGTGAGCCGGACGGAACCGCTGGACACGGGAGAACAGTGGAGGAACGTGCAAGAACTGGGCCCCCTGAGGGGTCAGCTAGTCTGACTTGAACAGGTGCAGCGAGTGGAGTGAGGGTGGTACTGTCGCGAAAGAAACAGTGGGAAGCACCTGAGTCAAGTGTGAAGGTGTGCAAGGCCTCAGCAGGTGCAATACCTGGGAGAGCAGACTCACTAGCACCTAGAGGAGCAGCCTCTATTCCTGGGTCGGGCGGCACACACAGGTTACATTCACCCTCAGCACTAATAGACAAGGCATACATGGCAGCAAGGATAGAATCATAGTTAAAAGCAAAGATATCAACTCCATACCTAAGCATCTCTAGCCAGTGGGGGCGCTCAGCCTCGTCGCCAAACTCTGTGCGCCAAGTGTCGTCAAGGCGGGAGAAGCAGCGGTGCCATGTGTGAAACTTCCCGCAAATCTGACCAGCGCGGTCACCTAAACGAATGACATATGGGGAGCGAACACTACCCCCACACCCCACGCTGAGCAAACCACTGACGAAGCTGCTGGGGCGTAGGGGTCTCGCTCCGACGCTGCTGCTGCTGCCTCTGGCCACCGCCAGAACCTCCCCTCTGAACAGCTCCACCACGACCGCCACCACTGCTGCCGCCACCACTCCCACTGCCGCCACCACCGCCACCCCCACCCCCACCGCTGCCACCACCGCCACCACCAAAGCCCCCACTCCCGCCACCACTCCCACCGCTGCCACCACCTCCGCTACCTCCACCACCTCCACTGCCGCCACCACCACCACCCCCGCTGCCACCGCCACCACTCCTGCCACCCTTCCCCTTGCCGCTGCGGCGCTTCCTACTAATAGCAGAAGCAGCCTCGACATCCTCAGCACCAAGGATGTTATCAGCAGCAAAAGAGGCATAGGAGGGGGCAAGGGGGGAGGGGGAACACCCCTCAAAGAAGGGCGTGCGAGGAGTGCCACGAGCGGCTCCTACAGCAATTACGCTAGTCTCAGCTACAAGGAGGTGCTGCTCAAGCAGGTCGACAGTGAGGTCTGTGGGGTCAAGTGCGAGAAAGTGGTCCCTGACAGCGAGAAGAGAGTCAGGGAGGCGGGTGACTATGAAGTAGAGAGTGATGTACATCGGGGGCGGGTTCCTGTCAAGGAACTCTGCTGGGAGGGCAGCGGGGTAGCGAGCGTCGCTAGTGCGTAAGTGGGTAACGAGGTCCTCGACTGTGGCAAAGGCGGACAGCTCGGGAAACAGGTAGGGCAGTATAAGTCGGCCTAGAGCAGCAGTGGCAGGGGAGGAGTAACGAGCGACTACAGCGCCGTACAGTGCTTTAGCAGTCTTGTGCTGGCCAAAGTGAGCGCGTTCGGCTAACGGCAGGTGGTTGCGAACGGCTAAGCGAGCAGCAGCGTCACGTGTAAGCCACTGTGAGCGAGTCGCACTGTCAGCTGTGGCGGGAGGGGTGAGAGAGGCTCCAGGCGTGTGGTCAAACAACCAAACGCTTGTCTCTAGAAACGCTTTGTAGGTACAGCTGTAAGTCATCGAGCCACGTATCGAACTGGATCGGACGGCCTTTATGATCAAAGGTGAGAACACTAAGAGAAGCCATAGCGGGCAGAGCAGGGTGGCGCGCGACCAGCAAGGCAGCACGCAGGCAGGGCGGCGCGCGAGCACTAGGGAAGCGCGCATGTCAGGGAGAGGCGGCGCTCGGCTAGGGAAGAGCGGCGCGCGGCAAGGGCAGGGCAGTGCAATGGCAGGGCAGGGCGGCGGCCAGCAGGGCGGCGCGTGGGCAGGGCAGGGCGGTGCGGCTGCCAGCAGGGCGGCGCGCGGGCAGCAGGGCGTCGGCCAGCAGGGCGGCGCGCGGGCAGCTGGGCACCGGCCAGCAGGGCGACGTGCAGCAGGGCGGGCAGCAGCAGGGCGGCACGAGCAGCAGGGTGGTGCGCAGCAGGGCGGTGCGGGCAGCAGGGCGGCGGCCAGCAGGGAGGCGCGCGGGCAGAGCAGGGCGACGCGTAGGCAGAGCAGGGCGGCGCGGCTGCCAGCAGTGCGCTGCGCGGGCAGGGCAGGGCGACGCGACGGCCAGCAGGGCGACGCGTCAGGCAGGGCAGGGCGACGCGTCAGGCAGGGCAGGGCGACGCGACAGCCAGCAGGGCGGCGCGACAGGCAGGGCAGGGCGATGCGACTAGTGGGGCAGCGCTATGTGGTGGGCCCAAAAAAAAAATGGTCGTGGAACAGGACCTGCTCTGAAACCATGTCAGAATACTGAACGAGGATGAATGCATTGAACAGAAAGTTGGTACAAGTACTAACCCTAATTAGGTTGTACCCCTTATGGGCTACCCCACAACAACCTACACAATATAAGCATTATAACATTTTGACACAACCCGGCTACGACAAGCGAGGAAACGACGACGATTGGAACCGCCGGCCTCGCACAGATGCTTTAGCGACTCACCAGCCTGGAGCAACAACTCCAAACATTGCGGAATGGCGACGCGGGAACATCTTCCCAACCCACTCAACCAGCCTCAAATGGCCAAAATACTGCCCCGCATACCTTCTCCCTCGACACAAATGGCTCAACACCCAAGACTCCCCGTCCCAGCGAAGAAGCAATTCTCTTTGCGCAATCAAGGTTTTTGAGCATGTCTAAAATAAAGGCAAGTGTGCGTTTTGATGGCAGAGACTTCTATACGTGGAGCTTCGAGCTGGAACTGCTACTGCAAAATGCACACATATTTCACTAATTCAACGGGAGCTACTCAGGACCCGCTGAGGACACTGTTGACGCCCGGGCACAGTACTACAATGAGTCGTTGATGGCGTACGGTGTCCTCTTGCGGAATATGTCGCCGGCGGAGCAGTTGAGCATCCGCTCATACAAAACATCACCTGCCCCAGCCCTCGACCCTTGCGCTACCTGAACGGCGTTTACCAACCGAAGGATTCGGTTTTGTCGAGCCGCCTGCTCCAGCAGCTACTGGAGACAAGAATGGCCCCAGGGGAGAAGGCCAACAGTTACATCAATCGCTGTCGGAGCTTACGCGATCAAATCGCGAAGTTGGGAAGCAACATTTCCGAAGAAATCTTCGTGAACATTGTGCTTCAAGGGCTCGGCCCAAAGTGGCGGCCCTACAAGGTGCTTCTCCGACAGCAGGGGGTCATCTCGGAGGCGGCCCTATGCGCCGCCCTTCTCGTCGAACAAAGGGATATGGATCAGCAGCGACCAGCGCCGCGACGAGATAGGGAACGCCTCGCCTTCTACGCCGACAACGCGGAGGAGCGACGGCCGCGGCGCCTTTACTGCAAGATTTGCAGAAATTTCGGGCACCTGGCAGATCCATGCAAATTCCTATCTCGCCCTCGTCAGACCGATCCGAGCAACTGGTCCGGCCGACAAGACGCACGGCACGATACGCGTCCAGCCCAGGGGCATCAACCCCCACCGCGCAACGTGAACCCAACGGTTAAGCATCAGCAGCAGCAGCCACCGACTACGCCCGTCCGCAACGTCATGGGCAACATGACAATGACGAGCGTATCTCGTCGTCCCCGTGCGCGCTCACCGTCACCTGAGCCAGCACGACACCCAATCGGAGCGTGCTCGAACAACAATCCGTTCAGCACGCGCCACGACTTCACCGATGACAATGAACAAGATTGGAATCTCCCAGTCCCGCTGCTTGAAAGCCACCCGCACGTACCCGATACGCGGGCGGCACCGATCGATTGGATCGCGCGCAAACAGTTTCTAAAGGTTGACACACCACACATCGTTACTCCGCGACTGGCGCTGCTCGCACATAACGACAACAGGCGCTACAACACGTGGTACCTGGACAGCTGCTGTGGGCAGCACATGGTGGGCTCCGAGCGTTACATATCCAACGCCGTCTCCACCCCCACCATGACCTATGTCACCGTGGCAAACAACACACGCCTGCGCGCAAGCGTGCAAGGAATCGTTGTGCTCAAGGCCCGAGGGAGCAGGACGCACATCACGCTGAACGACGTGCTGATCGTGCAGAATCTACACTTCAATCTACTCTCGGCGGCGCAACTCATGGACTGCGGGGTCGACCTCAGCATCGACCCCGAGAGACGTGACATTCTGCTCCACTTCACGATGCTGAACAAGACGCGCAAGCAGATCGGACAAGCGCACTCCGAAAACAACGTCTACATCCTTGACTTCAGTATTCCCGACTGCAGCGGTGATTCCCAGGAGCTCATCGACCTCGTCCCCCTGCGCTTGGAGCACATTCACCACCGCAACTGGAAACACCCAGACGGAAGACCGTAGGTGCCGCACCACCCTCATCTGCGCGAGTTGGCACTACATGACCCTGACCCTGACGGCACCTGCAGAGATTGCCACACACCCACTACCTCAACGAGCACGATTGCCGGCCGTGGCCTTGCCGCCATCGCCGAAGCAGAGCAGGAAGCACTGCCTGGAGAAGGACTGTCTCACCTGGAGCTCGAGACCGCCACGCGCGTCGTCTTCGGAACGGAGGAACATCCCCTCCCTGGACCTGCATCACAACATCTTCGGGGTATGTTGCGTGGCGTTGGTTTCGGCACCTTCGATGCGCACGGATTCCCACGACCCTACACGAAGGAGAAATTTCTGGAAATCTACTCTCACCAGCGCGACTCTACGAAGAAGCTTACCATGGCACAAGAAGAGGAACTGGCACGACGCGAAGCGGAAGAGCTTCGCCAACGGACTCAAGCCTGGCAGCACGCGACCAGCTGAAGTCAAGATAGTTTTGGTGAGGAAGGAGATGTTGACTGCTGCTGGTGGAGGCTTCAAGGCTCTCAAGAATGGATCAGCGGCACAAGGCACAGAGCAGCAGGATGGGGTTGCAAGTGTGACATGTGGGTTGCTGCAAGTGCCTTCAAGATCAATGGTGGGATCAGGAGAGAGGAAGGCGCGGCGGGGGAGAGCAGGAGTGAGGAACGTCCCTTCAAGGGTACTGGCTGCTCGTCCTGATGGGTGTCTCGTGGAAGGGTCAGCAGCACAACGGTGTACCAGGCAGGAGGGTCGGGTAGGAAGTGCGATATCTGGAGCAAAGGAAGTAGGGTCAAGAGCGTTGGTTGCTATTCCTGGTAAAGCTCTCAGGGAAGGTTCAGCATTGGCAGCACCAAGAAAGAAGCAGCAGGGAAGAGTTGCAGGGATGGGATCTGGAGTGAGGGAAGCATCTTCATGCACGCTGGTTGTTCTTCTTGGTGGAGCTCTCAGGGAAGGTTCAGCATCAGCAGCACTGAGAACGAGACAGCAGGAAAAGGTATTATGCAGGAGATTAGGAGCTTGCAGAGGTGTTTCAAGGATGGCACGGGCAGCGGCAATAAGGCCTCCATGGAGGCCCTAAGGGATGCTGTAGGGACATTTCCTGTAAGGGAAATTGCTTATGGTAGTAGTAGCTCTGTACAATTAGTTTTATGTTTTAATTATAATGGCCATTGTTCAGTTCAGTTACAGTTGTACCGTACATGCCTGGCATCATGGCAAAGATCTTGTCTGCTCATTTTGGAAACAAGAACTGGCAATTCTAGATGCTACTATGGTACATCTAATTTGACCATGGGCTGGCTTTATGGCCTCTGAGAGCCAGGCTTCACATTCCAGTCAGCACATTTGTATGCACCTATGTCGACATTCTGTTTTACTAGATGGTGAAAAAAATTGCCATGCCACCCTTCGCTGCCACAACTGGCAAGACAATTCAGGTAGGTAGGTGAATAACAGGACTATTGAGCAGGAAGCATGAACCTGCACATGGAAAGAAAATGGAAAGACAAGATGGGGATGATGATGGTAAGGAACTAGGTAAGCAGCAGAACAATGACAACAAAACGAGAGGAGTAGCACAGGAAAATGACAGAATTATCAACCTCGAACAGATTCTCCATTTTTCTCCTTGAACCCCCAGCCTGCACTCCCATTCTTCTCCCATGGTTCATGAACTCATGGCCACGTGGCAAAAATGTACCAATGACATGGAGGGCTCAGCATGGATGAGCATGGATGAGCATGGCTGAGCATGGATGAGCATGGATGATGGCAGTTGGACCGGCAGGTGATGAGCTTGTGATGGTCAAGACGTCACTAATGCGCTCAGCACAGCCACCATGACAGGTTATGACTTAGCTGATGCAGCCCCTCTGGGCGAGAATCAAATGATGATCGGCCAGCAGCAGGCTGTGATTTGAGTGGACTCAAAGCAGGGCACTTCGACTCAAAACATGCCCAGCAGCAGGCCAGACAGCAGGGATGGATGGACAGGAGGGGAGGGAGGTGTGAGAAACGAGAGGAGGGAAGCGGAGAGCTGGACAGGGAGAGAACTACCTGAATCTTATCAGCTCAAGATTATCAGCGCACACCAGACGGTCTTCAGATCACACCTGACGGGCTTCAAAACACACCTGACGGTCTTCAAAACACACCTGACGGTCTTCAAATCACACCTGACGGTCTTCAAATCACACCTGACGGTCTTCAAATCACACCTGACGGTCTTCAAATCACACCTGAAGGTCATCAAATCACACCTGAAGGTCATCAAAGCACACCTGAAGGTCTTCATATCACACCTGAAGGTCTTCAAATCACACCTGAAGGTCTTCAAATCACACCTGAAGGTCATCAGCAGGGATGGAGCCGAGGCGAGTCAGGGCTTCCCTCAGGTCACTCGCAGATTTGATTTCCTCATTGCCCTGAGGGGAAGCGGGGTGAAGCTTAAATGAACGCACCTGACCTGAGCACACCTGGAGCTCATCAGAGCACACCCCCCAACCATGAACACCTGAAGCTGATGGAAACTCGTCTATAACCCTTGAAACCCGCCTGAGGCTCTTGAAGACTTACCTGAGGCTCTTGAAAACTCACCTGAGGCTCGTAAAAACTCACCTGAAGCTCATGAAAGCTCACCTGAAGCTCATGAAAGCTCACCTGAGGCTCATGAAAGCTCATCTGAGGCTCATGAAAGCTCACCTGAGGCTCAAGAAAGCTCACCTGAGGCTCATGAAAGCTCACCTGAGGCTCAAGAAAGCTCACCTGAGCCTCATGAAAGCTCACCTGAGGCTCATGAAAGCTCACCTGAAGCTCATGAAAGCTCACCTGAGGCTCATGAAAGCTCACCTGAGGCTCATGAAAGCTCACCTGAGGCTCATGAAAGCTCACCTGAGGCTCATGAAAGCTCACCTGAAGCTCATGAAAGCTCACCTGAGGCTCATGAAAGCTCACCTGAGGCTCATGAAAGCTCACCTGAGGCTCAAGAAAGCTCACCTGAGGCTCATGAAAGCTCACCTGAGGCTCATGAAAGCTAACCTGAGGCTCATGAAAGCTCACCTGAAGCTCATGAAAGCTCACCTGAGGCTCATGAAAGCTCACCTGAGGCTCATGAAAGCTCACCTGAGGCTCATGAAAGCTCACCTGAGGCTCATGAAAGCTCACCTGAGGCTCATGAAAGCTCACCTGAGGCTCAAGAAAGCTCACCTGAGGCTCATGAAAGCTCACCTGAGGCTCAAGAAAGCTCACCTGAGGCTCATGAAAGCTCACCTGAGGCTCATGAAAGCTCACCTGAAGCTCATGAAAGCTCACCTGAGGCTCATGAAAGCTCACCTGAGGCTCATGAAAGCTCACCTGAGGCTCATGAAAGCTCACCTGAGGCTCATGAAAGCTCACCTGAAACTCATGAAAGCTCACCTGAGGCTCATGAAAGCTCATCTGAGGCTCATGAAAGCTCACCTGAGGCTCAAGAAAGCTCACCTGAGGCTCATGAAAGCTCACCTGAGGCTCATGAAAGCTCACCTGAGGCTCATGAAAGCTCAACTGAGGCTCATGAAAGCTCACCTGAGGCTCATGAAAGCTCACCTGAGGCTCATGAAAGCTCACCTGAAGCTCATGAAAGCTCACCTGAGGCTCAAGAAAGCTCACCTGAGGCTCATGAAAGCTCACCTGAGGCTCATGAAAGCTCACCTGAAGCTCATGAAAGCTCACCTGAGGCTCATGAAAGCTCACCTGAGGCTCATGAAAGCTCACCTGAGGCTCATGAAAGCTCACCTGAGGCTCATGAAAGCTCACCTGAAGCTCATGAAAGCTCACCTGAGGCTCATGAAAGCTCATCTGAGGCTCATGAAAGCTCACCTGAGGCTCAAGAAAGCTCACCTGAGGCTCATGAAAGCTCACCTGAGGCTCATGAAAGCTCACCTGAGGCTCATGAAAGCTCACCTGAAGCTCATGAAAGCTCACCTGAGGCTCATGAAAGCTCACCTGAGGCTCATGAAAGCTCACCTGAGGCTCATGAAAGCTCACCTGAGGCTCATGAAAGCTCACCTGAGGCTCATGAAAGCTCACCTGAGGCTCATGAAAGCTCACCTGAGGCTCAAGAAAGCTCACCTGAGGCTCATGAAAGCTCACCTGAAGCTCATGAAAGCTCACCTGAGGCTCATGAAAGCTCACCTGAGGCTCATGAAAGCTCACCTGAGGCTCATGAAAGCTCACCTGAGGCTCATGAAAGCTCACCTGAGGCTCATGAAAGCTCACCTGAGGCTCATGAAAGCTCACCTGAGGCTCATGAAAGCTCACCTGAGGCTCATGAAAGCTCACCTGAGGCTCATGAAAGCTCACCTGAGGCTCATGAAAGCTCACCTGAGGCTCATGAAAGCTCACCTGAGGCTCATGAAAGCTCACCTGAGGCTCATGAAAGCTCACCTGAGGCTCATGAAAGCTCACCTGAGGCTCATGAAAGCTCACCTGAAGCTCATGAATGCTCACCTGAGGCTCATGAAAGCTCACCTGAGGCTCATGAAAGCTCACCTGAGGCTCATGAAAGCTCACCTGAGGCTCATGAAAGCTCACCTGAGGCTCATGAAAGCTCACCTGAGGCTCATGAAAGCTCACCTGAAGCTCATGAAAGCTCACCTGAGGCTCATGAAAGCTCACCTGAGGCTCATGAAAGCTCACCTGAGGCTCATGAAAGCTCATCTGAGGCTCATGAAAGCTCACCTGAGGCTCATGAAAGCTCACCTGAGGCTCATGAAAGCTCACCTGAGGCTCATGAAAGCTCACCTGAGGCTCATGAAAGCTCACCTGAGGCTCATGAAAGCTCACCTGAGGCTCATGAAAGCTCACCTGAGGCTCATGAAAGCTCACCTGAGGCTCATGAAAGTTCACCTGAGGCTCATGAAAGCTCACCTGAGGCTCATGAAAGCTCACCTGAGGCTCATGAAAGCTCACCTGAGGCTCATGAAAGCTCACCTGAGGCTCATGAAAGCTCACCTGAGGCTCATGAAAGCTCACCTGAGGCTCATGAAAGCTCACCTGAGGCTCATAAAAGCTCACCTGAGGCTCATGAAAGCTCAACTGAGGCTCATGAATGCTCACCTGAGGCTCATGAAAGCTCACCTGAGGCTCATGAAAGCTCACCTGAAGCTCATGAAAGCTCACCTGAGGCTCATGAAAGCTCACCTGAGGCTCATGAAAGCTCACCTGAGGCTCATGAAAGCTCACCTGAGGCTCAGGAAAGCTCACCTGAGGCTCATGAAAGCTCACCTGAGGCTCATGAAAGCTCACCTGAGGCTCATGAAAGCTCACCTGAGGCTCATGAAAGCTCACCTGAGGCTCATGAAAGCTCAACTGAGGCTCATGAAAGCTCACCTGAGGCTCATGAAAGCTCACCTGAGGCTCATGAAAGCTCACCTGAAGCTCATGAAAGCTCACCTGAGGCTCATGAAAGCTCACCTGAGGCTCATGAAAGCTCACCTGAGGCTCGTGAGAACTTACGTGAAGCTCATCAAAATTCACCTGAAGCTAACTAGCAGGAATAAATTCGAGGCGATTCAGGGCTTCCCTCAGGACACTTGCTGATTTATCAGCCGATAGCAACCCTCTGCTGCTGCCGCCAGCCTGCCAGCACTGTCACCTGCAGCAAGTCAAGTCAGAAAAGAGGTGTCGCCTTGCATGTGAGGCGTCGACTCAGGAGGAGGCATCACCAGGACGAACGGTTGCCTTTGCTGCTGCCAGCCCACTGACAATTGCACTGTGAACGGCAGTATTTGCTACTACTGCCAGCCCACTGACAGAGCAGAGCAGAGCAGAGTACGGCTTTTAGCCGGCTAAAAACCTGACTCACGTCACAATCCAGCTCACCTCTGCATTCAACCCTAAACTCTGAACTTCGAGGCACTTGCGGAGGAGAAGCAGTAGATGCACTAGTCCAGGTTGCTACTAGTCCAGGTTGCTACTAGTCCAGGTTGCTACTAGTCCAGGTTGCTACTAGCCCAGGTTGCTACTAGTCCAGGTTGCTACTAGTCCAGGTTGCTACTAGTCCAGGTTGCTACTAGCCCAGGTTGCTCCTAGTCCAGGTTGCTACTGGTCCAGGTTGCTACTAGTCCAGGTTGCTACTAGTCCAGGTTGCTACTGGTCCAGGTGGCTACTAGTCCAGGTCGCTACTAGTCCAGGTCGCTACTAGTCCAGGTCGCTACTAGTCCAGGTCGCTACTAGTCCAGGTCGCTACTAGTCCAGGTTGCTGCTAGTCCAGGTTGCTGCTAGTCCAGGTTGCTACTAGTCCAGGTTGCTACTAGTCCAGGTTGCTACTAGTCAAGGTTGCTACTAGTCCAGGTTGCTACTAGTCCAGGTTGCTACTAGTCCAGGTTGCTACTAGTCCAGGTTGCTACTAGTCCAGGTTGCTACTAGTCCAGGTTGCTACTAGTCCAGGTTGCTACTAGCTAGGCACCTCTTCCACGTGGTAAGAAGGTTCAGTGTACTTTCCACAGAATAGCTTTCCCTACCTGGCTTGGCCTGCAAACAGAAGAGCACTGCGGCTTGTCAAGACAACATGAGCACCATCTCTGATGGATGGGCGTGAGGGGTGTGAGGGGAGTGAGGGGAGTGAGGGGTGTGGGGGGAATGAGGGGAGTGTGGGGAGTGAGGGGAGTGAGGGGAGTGTGGGGAGTGAGGGGAGTGAGGGGAGTGGGGGGAGTGAGGGGAGTGAGGGGAGTGGGGGGAGTGAGGGGAGTGAGGGGAGTGAGGGGAGTGAGGGGAGTGAGGGGAGTCGAAGGAGTGAGGGAAGAGAGGGGAGAGAGGAGGAGAGAGAGAACAACAGGGCGATGAAGAGGCGATTATGGGGTTGTGCAGCAACGCGAGCTTGGTGTATGATGGATGGGCACGAGGGAGTGGGGAAGAGGAAGAGAGCGAGTAACGGAGATGAACAAACAGCTGCAATGCGGGGATTGCGACGGAGAGCAATCACCGTCTCTGATGGATAGGGCGGGTGGCTTGTAGTGAAGAGAAAGGGAGGAGGAAGAGACGGAGGACGGGAGTGAGGAAGAAATGAGGGGAGGCATGAGAGGAAGAGATGGAGTGAGAGGGAGAGAAAGAGTAAGTGAAACACCCGGGCACTTGGGGCGCAGCAGGCGAGGAGATACATTTCGTGAAAGGCCGTAGAAACTTAGAGGAAGAGAGGAACTTTGAAAGGATGAGAGGAAGTGACAGAGGAAAGGAATGAGGAAGAAGAGACGAAAGGATTGAGAAAGAACGGAGGAATCGAGTGAGCGGCAGGGAAGACATAGGTAAAGAGAACGAGGAAAAGATGACACTTAGAGTGCTGCAGGCGAGAATAGGTCGAGGAGCTCCACCTATTCTCCCCTCGATCCGAGTATAAGAGCTGGTATCAGAGCGGGTTATAGTGCGTTTCAAGCATTCAAGAAGGGCCAAGACAAGTTCCTGCATCATGCCGAATGGGGATGGTGAGGCAAGCTCGGGTTCTTCAGTCAGTGCCGAAGTTCCCCAAGTCCAAGCCCTCTTGGAGGCCCTTACACAAGGGCACGTGGTTGCCAGGCCAACGATTGGCCTAAGCGAGGCACAACGGTTCAATGGCAACAACTACAGCACATGGTGACTTAAGTTCATGCGGAGGGCAAGAGAAGTTGATATCTGGCCCTTCTACAAAGAGGACGAGGAGACGGAGGAAGGAGTACCTCCACCTGCAACGGCAACGGCACAAGAAAAGAGGGCATACAAGAAGAAGAGTTTGCAAGCCTTCTTCCAACTGTGTCACTCAGTTTCGGATTCCATCGCTGTGGGGCTGGATCAGTTTGCGGACGACATCAATTCAGCACAACGTGAATGGGCATACATGGAAGCCGTATATATCGGACGGACCGACACGAATCTGACTGTAGTGAGAAAGAAATTGCTGCTGCTCGCAATGGAGCCAATGGAGAAGATAATTGACTACGTGAATCGAGCCAAGAGCTACAACGACGATCTCACAGCAATGGGGGCACCCGAATCGGAGAAGCACATGATGGGATACATCATCAGCGGTCTACCGAAGGAGTGGACAGCAGAGATCGGGATCCTTACCTGTAACACGCCCAAGGATATGACCCAGCTGCTCGAGACCCTCCAGGCGCTTGAGCTGGTCAAATCTGACCTGAAAAGAAGGGAAGCAGTGGCAACGGCAGCAAAGGTCAACAGGCCTGCAAATGTGAATGCAACTGCCTCACCAAGAGATTTTGGCAACTGCTACAACTGCGGGAAGAAGGGGCACAAAGCTGCCGACTGTTATTCCAACCCAAATGGAAGAAACTACAAAGGGAAAGGACTGTGGCAACAAAACAACGATGCAAGGCGTGGAGAAGGCTACAAGGCAAGCGGAGGATTCAATGGAAATTGCAACCATTGCGGCAAATTTGGGCACAAGGCTTCCGATTGCTACCACAACCGAGCTAGCAGAAATTTCCGAGGAAAGGAGCTGCAACAACAAAGGCCAGCAGCAGCAGCGAAGACAAACCTGATGGAGGCACCTGCAGTAGTGGAAGAAACGCCAAAGGTTGACGCCATCCTTGGAGGCGCCCACAAAGCCAACGTTGCTCGAGCATCCGAAGTGTGCCTGCTGTCAAAAGGATTCAAGGAAACGGCTTGGTTTATGGACAATGGGTGTACACAACACATGCCACACCGAGCTGATTGGCTACGCAACTACCGGGAATTCGGAGTACCTTATGTCCTACTCGGGGATGAAGGGAAACTTCAAGTACAAGGAGAAGGGGACCTGATCTTACAGAGTCCCTATGGGGAGCTGAAAATGGACAACGTTCTACTGGTGGAGAAGCTGGTCAAGCACAGAGAAAGCAGGGGAGATTGCAGCAGACACGAGTGCAAGTGATGCTTCGGTGAAAGGAGAGGAGCTGGGAAGAGGGATGCGGATGAAGAAACCGAATCCGATATACCAACAGGTCCTGATGACATGCTGGAAAGACGTGCACACTCACCTCCTCCTCACCTCAACGGCGACAGCGTTGATTACCAAGGAAAGGAGAGAGACTTACAATCTGCCGCAGGAACCCTTGGGCATCAAGGAAGCACTCTCTGGACCATACAAGGAGCAGTGGAAAGCAGCTATACAAGAATATTTGGACACTCTCGCGGAAAGAGGCACTTGGAAACTCGTCCAAATGCCCGAAGGGAGGCATGCCGTTGGCGTCAAGTGGATCTTCAAGATAAAAACAGGGGATAAGGGGCAGCTGGAGAGGTTCAAAGCACGGCTGGTGGCAAAAGGTTACACGCAAGTGGAGGGGATCGACTACACGGAGACATATGCCCCTGTCAGCAAATTGAGTACAGCAAGGACACTCTTCAAGATTGTGGCAGCACGCAACTACATCATGGTTCAACTTGACATCAAGAACGCTTTCCTCTACGGAGAACTCCAAGAAGAAATCTACATGGATCAACCTACAGGGATGGAGGACGGGACTGACAAAAAATGCAAACTGTTGAAAGCGCTCTATGGGCTGAAACAAAGCCCTCGAGAGTGGTACAAGGCTATGGATGCACGCCTGCTCGAAGGAGGTTTCAAGAAAAGTCAGTGTGACAGAGCATTTTACTTGAAGGGGGAAGGGGAGGAAAAAGTCTACCTCCTACTCTACGTCGACGACATCCTAGTGGCTGGAGCTTTGGAGGACAGAGTTGAGGAAGTGTGTGCTCACCTTGCAGCTGTCTTCCAGGTGAAGCAGATCCCGAGAGCCACGTTGTTCCTTGGCATGAACCTGGAGCGGGACCAAGAAGGGAAGAAGCTGCTACTCTACCAAAAGAAGTACATTCATCGGTTGCAAGAAAGGTTTGGAACACGGGACTGCACCAAGGCAGTGACCACTCCGCTCAGCAGCCTGTCAGAGAAGGAAGTCAACCCTGAAGAAGAACTCATCCAATGGGGCGGCAAGGAGCGAGCATTGAAGGCTTACCAGTCACGGGTCGGATCGGTGCCGTCTCTTGTACGCGGGTAGACGTCGCACATGCTGCCAGCTTCTTGGGGCAGAACGTGCTGCAACCAGAAGGCCGCAAGTGGAAGGAGATGCAGCGCACAATCACCTATCTGCAGCAACGGGGAGAAGAGGGGCTACTCTACGAAGGCGGAGAAGAAGCAATGGAGTTAATCGGATATGCTGATGCATCTCATGCATCAGATAAGAAGGACAGAAAGGGAGCTTATGGGTACGTTTTCCTCCTTGGCGGGACAGCAATCACGTGGCAAGGCAAGAAGCTAAACGACATGGCACTCTCAAGCGCGGAAGCGGAATACATGGCGCTATTCTACGCATGTCAAGAAGGAGTGTGGCTTCGGCGTTTACTGCAAGAAATGGGGATACACATTGAAGGACCAACTACCATCAGATCGGACAGCAAATCGTCCATAGCATTGGCGAAAAACGACAACTGGCACGGACGTACCAAGCACATGGACATCAAATACCATTGGGTGCGTGAACAGCTGAAAAAAAAGGCATTTACCTTTGAGTTCGTACGGACAGAAGATCAGGCAGCCGACTTCCTTACTAAGGTCCTTCCGAAGGCTAATTTCGAGCGCTGCAAGTATCTTGTCGGGATGCGTACCCTGCAGGACTTATAGGGGAGCGAGGTGGAGGAACAGTGATTAAGATTTTCAGATCTAGGGCTGGCAGCAGCAAACCACAGGGGAGATTGTTAGAAATGGTTCGCCGCTGCACCGACTCTAGAGCATGGAAACGATAGAACAGGACACTTGGGAAATGCCTTACCTATGGCGGTGGGAGAGAATTAGCTGGAACATAAGTTCTGACGGTGGGAGGAGCTAGCTGACGAGATCGTGACGAGCAGCTGGTGAAAACGAGGGTTTCAGGAGAGAGAGAGGGAAGAACGTTCTCAACCGCCAGAATTTTCCCAACCATTCCGGAGGCAGTGTTCGGTGGAGTTGAAGAAAGTCGGTTTCAACGACGGTTCAGTTTGAATTTCGGTTTTCAACATCGGTTACTGTTACGAAATTCGGTTTCGCGACGAGGTGCGTTACGCGAGGCGCACTTTGAAATTCGGATTCCGTACTGCTTAAATATCATGTTATGTTTTCCTCTTTGTATCAATTTTTCATAGTGAAACTTTCTGTTTGCAACCTGGGTTGGAAAGCAACCTGTTTCTTCAACTTTGGGATTCAGTTTGAAGCCCGCTGCTGCTACTTTCGTGACTCCTAAGTCACGTACTCTCTACGACTGAGTTTAAGAGCTGGTATCAGAGCGGGTTATAGTGCGTTTCAAGCATTCAAGAAGGGCCAAGACAAGTTCCTGCATCATGCCGAATGGGGATGGTGAGGCAAGCTCGGGTTCTTCAGTCAGTGCCGAAGTTCCCCAAGTCCAAGCCCTCTTGGAGGCCCTTACACAAGGGCACGTAGTTGCCAGGCCAACGATTGGCCTAAGCGAGGCACAACGGTTCAATGGCAACAACT
This sequence comes from Closterium sp. Naga37s-1, assembly GCA_947471745.1. Classification (NCBI taxonomy): domain Eukaryota; kingdom Viridiplantae; phylum Streptophyta; class Zygnematophyceae; order Desmidiales; family Closteriaceae; genus Closterium; species Closterium sp. Naga37s-1. The sequence continues at coordinate 4,393,709 of CANJKZ010000736.1, forward strand.
ACAGCACATGGCGACTTAAGTTCATGCGGAGGGCAAGAGAAGTTGATATCTGGCCCTTCTACAAAGAGGACGAGGAGACGGAGGAAGGAGTACCTCCACCTGCAACGGCAACGGCACAAGAAAAGAGGGCATACAAGAAGAAGAGTTTGCAAGCCTTCTTCCAACTGTGTCACTCAGTTTCGGATTCCATCGCTGTGGGGCTGGATCAGTTTACGGACGACATCAATTCAGCACAACGTGAATGGGCATACATGGAAGCCGTATATATCGGACGGACCGACACGAATCTGACTGTAGTGAGAAAGAAATTGCTGCTGCTCGCAATGGAGCCAATGGAGAAGATAATTGACTACGTGAATCAAGCCAAGAGCTACAACGACGATCTCACAGCAATGGGGGCACCCGAATCGGAGAAGCACATGATGGGATACATCATCAGCAGTCTACCGAAGGAGTGGACAGCAGAGATCGGGATCCTTACCTGCAACACGCCCAAGGATATGACCCAGCTGCTCGAGACCCTCCAGGCGCTTGAGCTGGTCAAATCTGACCTGAAAAGAAGGGAAGCAGTGGCAACGGCAGCAAAGGTCAACAGGCCTGCAAATGTGAATGCAACTGCCTCACCAAGAGATTTTGGCAACTGCTACAACTGCGGGAAGAAGGGGCACAAAGCTGCCGACTGTTATTCCAACCCAAATGGAAGAAACTACAAAGGGAAAGGACTGTGGCAACAAAACAACGATGCAAGGCGTGGAGAAGGCTATAAGGCAAGCGGAGGATTCAATGGAAATTGCAACCATTGCGGCAAATTTGGGCACAAGGCTTCCGATTGCTACCACAACCGAGCTAGCAGAAATTTCCGAGGAAAGGAGCTGCAACAACAAAGGCCAGCAGCAGCAGCGAAGACAAACCTGATGGAGGCACCTGCAGTAGTGGAAGAAACGCCAAAGGTTGACGCCATCCTTGGAGGCGCCCACAAAGCCAACGTTGCTCGAGCATCCGAAGTGTGCCTGCTGTCAAAAGGATTCAAGGAAACGGCTTGGTTTATGGACAGTGGGTGTACACAGCACATGACACACCGAGCTGATTGGCTACGCAACTACCGGGAATCCGGAGTACCTTATGTCCTACTCGGGGATGAAGGGAAACTTCAAGTACAAGGAGAAGGGGACCTGATCTTACAGAGTCCCTATGGGGAGCTGAAAATGGACAACGTTCTACTGGTGGAGAAGCTGTCCCTTAACCTTATAAGTCAAACGCAACTGGACAGCAGTGGCTGCAAGACCTTCAGTGACAATGGAAAGCTGTGGGTGTTCGGTCCCAACCGGAAACTGATAGCGGAAGGCACTCGGACTGAAGGACTCTACGAGATGAAGCTGAAGGAGCATGATACTCGTGAGAACAAGATTATCTATCAACCTGAACCAGAAGAAGGGAAAAAGGCCCGAGAAGAGCTACGCACCATGTTGGAAAATACTGCAGTGACTGAGCTGCAGCGGCTGAAGTTCCCAGTGGCAGCAGTGGCAGAAACTGTTGACATAAATCTCCTGCACAAGAGGATGGGGCATGCAAGCACTCAATGGATCAAGGAATTGATGAAGAAAGATATGGCAGCAGGAGCAAAGGTGAATGATGCTGAGGAAACCCATACGAAGTGCGACTCATGTGTCGAAGGGAAAGTTACCAAGGCTCCCCATCCAAGACATGGACCGAAGGAGCCATATGGGGCAATGGAAGTGGTGGCAGCGGATGTATGCGGTCCCATGAGGGTCACATCAAGACATGACAGCAGATACTTTGTCACGTTCACAGACATCGGCACAAGACTCACATGGGTGACGGAACTTAAAGATAAAACTCAGGTATTTCCGAGTTTTGTGGACTGGTTGCCGGAAGCTGAACGGCAAAGCGGCAAGCAACTGAAAGTACTTCGGACTGACAACAGTGGGGAGTTCATCAACAAGGTGTTCAACGACTACCTGAAAGCCAAGGGAATACGACGGCAGCGTACTATTCCCCATACCCCTCAACACAACAGTATTGCGGAGTGGGTGAATAGGACACTGCTCAACAGCGTGCGAAGCATGATAGCAGACAGCAAGCTACCTCTGACCTACTGGGGAGACGCGCTGGGCATGGCTTGCTGGCTGAAAACTCGCCTACCGACAAAGGGACTTGTAGCGGACAAGACACCTCACGAAGCATTCTACAAACGGAAGCCAAACCTGAAGTTTCTTCGAGTGTGGGGCTGTATGACGCAGTACAGGCCCCCTGCTGGAGCTGATCACAAACTTCTGCCAAGGGCAAGGTGGGGGGTGCACTTGGGAACATGTCCAGAGAGCAAGGGCTGGATCATCAAGGACGTGGAGACCGGGATAGTACTGGCGACCAGAGATGTGACATTCTACGAAAAACTCAACTACGTGGACTGGAAGGCAAGCAACAAGGGCGAAACTCCAGAGACAGCACCTGCCACACCTCAACGAGCGAAGGAACTACTTGAAGATGACCAAAACGAAGGCTTGGGCAGCGAAGGAACCATTTCACGTGACCAAAACGTTTAGCTTCCGTGAAATGACCAAAACGTTTTCTAACCATGTTAAACCATGTTGGAAATGGTTAACCATGTCACTGGCTTCTGTGACATGGTGAACTCACGACCTCGTTTCCTGAAACCCTCGTTTTCACCAGCTGCTCCTCACGATCTCGTGAGCTAGCTCCTCCCACCGTCAGAACTTATGTTCCAGCCAATTCTCTCCCACCGCCATAGGTAAGGCATTTCCCAAGTGTCCTGTTCTGTCGTTTCCATGCTCTAGAGTCGGTGCAGCGGCGAACCATTTCTAACAATTGTTCATCTTCAAATTTCACGGCGGCACCAGTCGTTCACCATTTTCGGGAATGTCATTTTCGTCAGCGCTTCCAGTGCGGTCGGGCAGGCGGAACTGATAATTTCATGCCATCGACTTTGTAGGAAAGAAGCTCCGCTAGCGCGCAGCGGAAGACGTTTTGGCGGGGGGAGGACAGGATAGAATCGGGGTTAGCAAAAAAACAGATTCTGTCGCGTCGCTCCCTTGCGAAGACCCTCGGTGAGAATCGGTTCACGAGCAGATTCTGTTCCCATCTTCGCGGTTTCAGTAGATTTCGCGTTAGGCAGCATGCCAGGCCCAGCACACGGTTCCGTTTTTTCGGAGGTGCTCGGACAGTATCCGAGAAAAGTTCCTCCTGTGAGTGTCCCCTCCACACAACCTCCATCCCTCTCTCTCCTGCTTCTCGTATCATCTACAAATCCAACGCACTGAAGTCTCAGTTTCAGAGTTAAGAATCCAGTTTCTTCTTGTTCTCTTGATTGAGCCTTTGTCTAGCAAGTTCAGACCTCTCATAACGTTAATTCGTTCATAATATCGTTCTCGCAGAACCTCTTCGCTCTTAGCGTTTAGCTTTGCTTTTACTCCCACTCACGCTCGGTTAGCTTGATGGCTTGTTCTTCTGACTTTCCGTCCATTGCTGAGCGTTTGGCCCTCTGGGAGAAGCGCGGTTTTCTGATCCAGGTGAAGCGTTATGCTCGGTCGTCTACTGACGGTCCCACGTTCGCCGATGTTATGGCCTTGTGGGAAAAACGGGCAGCGTTGCTGCAGGCGCAACGTCATGCTTGGGTGCAGGCGCAGCATCATGCTATGCTGCAGGCGCAATATGATGCTTGGATGGCCTCCTCAGCTCGCTATCCGGCTGCTGAGGAGGACGACGCGTGGATCGTTTCTTCTGAGGACCAGGAAGTGCCACAGGCTGAAGCAGAGGTTGCAGAGGAGATATATTCTTTGTTTATGGCTGCAGAGGGCGATGGCTCTGAGAACGATTCCGATCCAAGCAGCACCTGCAGCAGTGACGTTGATTTCTTCGGTTCTGACACCTCTAGCATGAGCAGCGGCTTCAGTGACAGCAGCAGCAGCGGCCAGAGCGGCTTCAGTGACAGCGACTTCAGTGACAGCGGCTTCAGTGACAGCAGCAGCAGCGGCCAGAGCTCCCGAAAGGAGCCTTCCACTGCCATTTCTGTTAACAGCCTCTGCTGTCGTGACTACTACATGCTCAATTGCTACAACTATCAGGTCTATGATTACAGCGACATTGCGCTGCTGCTTGATCTGGTGCTACTCCTGATTTCGGCTTCAGTGAGCAGGAACATGGTCGCTGCTGTGAGTCTTGCTTCACGGATGCGTCTGCTAGCTGCAGCCCAGGGCGCGGTCACGAGGACGCCTTCGGCCAGATTGGGACTGCTCCCTATTCAGCGTCCCAAGCCTGACAGCATGCGACCAGTAGCAGTAGCGGTTGTGGAGAAGATGGCGGTGACTGCTTCTGGTGCAAGTGGGGGTCTCATGGATGGGTCAGCAGCTCAACAGAGTCTGAGGCAGGAGGCTCGGGTTGGAGGTGCAAGGGAAGTGGCATCAAGAGCATTGGTTACTAATCCTGGTGGGTCAGCTGCACTACAGAGCACGAGGCAGCAGCAGGGAAGACCTGGGGTTGCAACACCTGGAGTGAGGGAAGCAGCTTCACGAGTGTTGGCTGCTCTTTCTGGTGGATCTCTCAGCAGGGAAGGCCCAGCATCATCAGCACTGAGAAAGAAGCAGCCGGAAAAAGTCACAGGCAGGAGATTTGGAGGTTGGAAGGATGCTTTAAGGATGTCATGGGTAGCGGCAGGCAGGAGATTTGGAGGTTGGAAGGATGCTTTAATGATGTCGTGGGTAGCGGCAATAAGGCCTCCATGGAGGCCCTAAGGGATGCTGTAGGGACACTGTACGGGATACAGCTAAGGTGTAAATTTGTACTATTACTTATGTCATGTTCTATTTATTATAGCCAATGTTGTGTTCTGATGTTCAGATCAGTCACAGTTGTAGGTGTTGGAAACAATTGATTTAAGCGCCTCTGTCATGTCGAAACACCAAGTCAGAAGCGAAGCAGAACATATCGAAGCAGCAGCGAGTCAACCCTCGGAGGTTGAACAACTGCTGGAGGTTACGCGAAAGTCAAAGGTCAGCTACCTTTGACCTGACAAGTACAGCGCGACAGCAAGGACAAACAACTGACTCGCTATTGAGCAGTTGCCCGAGTCGTCACTGTATCGAACCGCAACAGCAATGGTAAAACGGTTATTAGTTATAACCCTTCATATTTCCCTGTATTCTTATAAAAGCTTGTATCTCTTTGCTATTAATCAATCTACTTTGCCCTCACATACTAGCGCAAGGTGGTTCACAAGTCTTTATTTAACGCTTCCGCTATTACATTGTCCTACTCAGAATTTAGTCCTGCAAAGATCCTAAGGGCTTTTCTCAGCCCAACATGGTATGAGAGCAATCACGACAAATTCAACTACAATCAAGACACCCACAACATCACAAGGCATGGCAACGCAGAAGGAGAGAAGCTCCTCTAACGGCTCTCCCGGTACTACTCCACCACCTGCCTCTGGCCTACAGACAGAGGAGGGTACGGCAACAAGACCAAGAGCAACGTCTTCAGAAACTCCTGCAAATCAAGCTGTGGCCTTCGACCCAGACATGATGGAGAAATTCTTCTCCTTCATGTCCTTCTACGAACAACACCAGCAAGGGGCACCTGCGCAGTCAAACAACAGCAACAACAACAACGCAACACCAATGAGCCTCGACGGTTCATCCTACGCACGCGGAAATCAACAGCAACAGCCTACCTTTGCTCCGTACGAGCCCCAACGTGGCTCTGTCAGCTTTATGCCACACCCGCAGCCTGCACCTGGACAAGAGAAGACACTGGACGCACTTCAAGTTCAGTCGCAGTTCGCGCACGTCTTAAAACTACAAACGACAATGTTAGAATATATCTGTAACTGCCTGTAGCTGTAGTTAGTGTAGTTGTTATAAACTTGTTGGTGGTGCACCTTCTTTGCATGCTTTGTTTGTTATTTGTACCTCGCTCCATAGTGAACTCACCCCAATCTTTGCCTAAACTCTCTCGACTCCCTTTGGCCTAGGCTACTAAGCCTAGGCCCTACTCTTACTATTCAACATGGTATCAGAGCAGGCACCTTCCTGCTGCCTTCCTTAACGGGCCCACCAGTTTGCTTCCGCTGCCTGTCGTCCTGTCGCGCGCCTCGGGCGCACGGCGATTTTCTGCCCGCCGTGTGCTCGGGGCGCACGGCGGTTTTCTGCCTGCCTTCCTGCTGCCCGTCGTGCGCCCCGTGGCGCGCGACGGTGCCCTGCCCGTCGTGCGCCCCGAGGCGCGCGGCGGGTTCGTCGCCTGTCGCGGCACACAGGGGGCCCGCGCGCGGCCCCCTCAGGTCGCCTCGACAGGCGACGGGAGGGGCGACCTGGGGGGGGGGCGCGCGTCGCCCCCTTCTGCCGCCTGTTCCGGCGCCCAGGGAAGGCCGCGCGTCGGAGCAGCCGCCCCTGGTGCAGCCGCCCCTGGACCTCAGCAGCCGCGCATCGGAGCAGCCGCCCCTGGTGCAGCCGCCCCTGGAGCAGCCGCCCCTGGTGCAGCCGCCCCTGGACCTCAGCAGCCGCCCCTGGCCCCTGGAGCAGCCGCCCCTGGTGCAGCCGCCCCTGGACCCCGCGACGCCGCCCCTGGACCCCACGGTGCCGACCCTGCAGCCCCATGCGACGCCGTTCCTGGACCCTGTACTGCCCGTTGCTGCTCTCCCCCCCCCCCCCTCCCCCCCTTCTTTGTCTCCCTGTTGCGCGTGCAGCCGTGGAACGGAGGGTCTGGGGGTGGCGGGTATGGGGGTGATGGGTGCTATGTTTCCCTTCCCCTCCTCCTCCTTTCGTTCCCACTGCTGCAGCTGCCGCTGGGGGGAGTGTGTGAGGGTGTGGGGGAGCCAGGGGAGTGGCATTGGGGTGGCGGGTGTGAGACCAATCAGCCCCCGTCCCTCTGAGGTGGGGGGGGAGGAGAGTAAAGGGGTGGCAGGAGTGCCCGCCCCTTTGCTGCTGTACCTGCTTTGTTACCTTGCCTGCTGTTGCTATTTTCTCTGTTCGTGGTGTACCCATCCAAGATGTGTCGCTGCACAGACTCCTGCTGCAGGCAGTTATGGGGGAGTGTTAAAATATATCTGTAACCGCCTGTAGCTGTAGTTAGTGTAGTTATTATAAACTTGTTGGTGGTGCACCTTCTTTGCATGCTTTGTTTGTTATTTGTACCTCGCTCCATAGTGAACTCACCCCACTCTTTGCCTAAACTCTCTCGACTCCCTTTGGCCTAGGCTACTAAGCCTAGGCCCTACTCTTACTATTCAACAGACAAGGCCTTTCGACGGAAAGGACTTCTTTACCTGGTCATTCGAGTTCGAGCTAATGATGGAAGGCGCTCAGATCCTTGGCTTCTTCGACGGGTCCCTGCCATATCCAACACACGGCACACAGTACGATAAGCAGCAGTACACGTATCAGTCAATGATGGCGTACACAATACTACTGAGAAACATCACTTCGAATCAGCAGCAGAATATACGGTCTTACCAGGGATACGGCAACTCTGCAGAGCTCGCGTACAACCACCTGAAGAACCTGTATCAAGCAACAGACAGCGTCAATCAAAGTCGGTTAATGGCGCAACTGACAACACTCAAAATGAAACCGGGCGAAAAGGGGATGGCGTATATCAGCCGTTGTCACGAATTGCGTGACAAACTCCTTCGATGCGGAGGGTCGATTTCAGAAGACGCCTTCGTCACAGTTATCATCGGCGGCCTCGGTCCTCAGTGGCGCTCCACTCGCGCCATACTCCGAGCCCACGGAAAAATATCAGAAGCAGCACTCTGCCCCGAGATCCACGCTGAGCAGCAAGATATGGACCTGCAAGAAGAACGACACAAGAAGAAGGCATCAGTGCCCGAATTCGCATTCTACACTCAACGGCGCTACAACAACAACAGCTATCGGCATCAACCGAAACCAGTACCTCCGTTCTGTCACCTTTGCAAAACGTCAGGTCACCCCCGTAGACACTGCCCAAACCGGCCGCTTCGCCCTTCAAGCAGTCAAGTCGCCTCAACGCAAGCGAATCCGACCTCAACAACATCGACGGGACAACCTGCGCAAGGAACAAGAAACATCGTCAGTTGCATGGCACGGCTGACCGACTCCTGCATCACAGAGTCACCACCACATTACTCACCGGAAGAGCAACTCGACAACAGCACGCCTCACCGCGAGTCACTTCAACCAAATCCGACGTTTGCAGCCATCGCTCAAAGCGAACCGTCCGGGAAAGATACGTGGTTCTTAGACAGCTGCTGCGGACAACATATGTGCTCTTCAGGACGCTTTGTTCAACGTGAACACCAACTTCAACGCGAGGTCGTCATCACCGTCGCCAACAATCAGAACCTGCGCACACGACGACAAGGCGTAGTGCAACTTCAGTCACGAGAAACAAATGTCATACTGCAGATGTCGAAGGTTTTAATAGCAGAAGGGCTCGGTTACAACTTACTGAGCGTCAGTCAACTGATGGCGAAGGGCATACACCTCGAAGCAGATAGCACCACTCAGGAGTTCAAGTTATATAACGGGAAAGGCGGTCTTTACATCGGGAAGGCGGTCCTGAAAAACAACGTCTTCGTTCTCGACTTTGTCCCAGATCTTGGCACCGCTGATAGCGACGGGATTGTCACTTTCACCTCCTGGACACATCCACTGGATCTCGACCCCGACTTCAGTCCAGAAGGCTTCTGGTACTCGCACACCATCCCTGAGACAGAACGAACAAGAGCATTAGCAACAATTCAACACTCGGCAGCAGCAAAGACAACGTCAACAGCAGCAGAGACAACATCGGCAGAAGCAGAGACCACATCGGCAACAGCAGAAACAACGGCAGCAGCAGCAGCAGCAACATCGACATCAATCGCTGGTCCTTCAACTGCATCGGCTCAAATCGACGACACTCCACCGACTCCTGCGCAACAGCTCAACCCAACACCACGAGAAGTACATCGAAGCGCAAACTTCACCGCAAGCTTCTACTCCAACTCCGACTTGTATCGTCGCTCACCCGAGCAGCGAAGACATCTGGCACGCACGAATGGGACATCCAAGCAACACGGTGTTAAACAACACAATCGGAGCAGGAGTCCTCGACAAAGATTCACTGCTCCTAACCGATGGAAGCAAACTTCGACGAGCGTGTGGAACGTGCTTTCCTTGCCCCGAAGCTGACTTACCACATCGGCCATTCACTTCTCACCACAACCCCAGCGCACCAACTTACGCACCACTTGAGAAAGTGTACAGCGACATCCTGTACAATCGCGAACCTGGACAAGGAGCATACAGCTACACCATCACGTTCATCGATGCCGCTACGCGTTACGTTTGGCATCTTAACCTTCCGAGCAAGGACATGGCTTTCGAGGCCTTCGTCGCTTGGCTCCCAGTAGCAGAACGAGAATCAGGTGTGAAACTAAAAAGCTTCCAGTCAGACGGAGGAGGAGAATACACCTCACAGAGGTTCAAGCAGTACTTGGCAGAAAGAGGAATCAAGAGGCTCATCTCGCTTCCCTACGCCCATCAATAGCAAGGCGTGGCAGAACGGATGAATCGAACTCTCTAGAACACCATGCGCAAATTACTGCGTGGCATGCGACTGCCCAATCACCAATGGACTGAGGCGATGGACCACGCCATCATGCTGCACAACTTGCTTTCGTCGTCATCACTACCGAACAACACATCACCGCACCTGCTGTGGACAGGAAAACAGGGCAGCACAAAAATGTTAAGAGTTTTCGGCTGCATGGTACAGTATCGCCCACACACTACAAGAGCCGGAAGGTTTTCTCAAAGTGCACAGTGGGGAATACACCTAGGCATCGAAAGAAATTACAACGCGTGGAAGATTTTCGACGTCCACTCCAAAGAAACAGTAGCAGCACGTGATGTCATTTTCTACGAACGACTCACCCTTCCGACGTAACTTGCCAACCTGGAAGAAGATCGGGACCCCACAGGTGGCTTCCGTGGTGACCGACACTTCGCCTCGGCAGGAGACGAAGCTGACTGGGATGAGCAGAACGTGGATGAAGCCTCAGAGGAAGCTGGACCTCTCCCTTACTGCTCCGTCGATGTCCCAATGGATGATGAAAATCCTCGCGAAAGCGCCAACGCCGACATATTTTACCACTTCGCCGACAATGGTTACGTTACATCCGCAGAATTCAACACCAACGAAGCAGAACGCATAGGGCCCAACTTCATACCTGACCCAGAAACAGGTGACGAAGCAGCTTATCCCGCGGACACAACTCTTCCCCGCTACACACAGAGTGGCCTCCAGATACTCGGCCTCGTCACCGCGGTCCACGGCACGGAGATTCCTAAGGAGCCTGCCACAGTTCAGCAGGCTCTGGGGGGGGAGCATAGGGAAAAATGGCATGAAGCCATGGACAAGGAACTGAAAGCACTGAAGGAACACAACACTTGGAAAGTCGTTCCTATCGGCGTGGCACGAAACAAGACAGTACTCACCGGGAAGTGGGTCTTCCGTGTGAAGACAAAGGCAGACGGCACCATCGACAAATTTAAGGCGCGCTGGGTCGTACGCAGCTTCGACCAAGAGCACGGACGCGACTTTACCGAGACATTCGCCCCGGTCAGCCGACACACCTCACTACGATTTCTCCTCGCGATCGCCGCCATGAAGAAAAAGAAACTGCGGCAAATCGACGTCGCCAATGCATTTCTCTACGCACCTGTTGACGTCGAAATCTTCGTTGAACTCCCACACGGCTCCCACGGAGAACCTAATCACGTCTGTCAGCTGCTGAAGTCATTGTACGGCATCAAACAGGCCCCGAGACTGTGGCAGCAGTACCTACACGCTCGACTTACTCGCATTGGATTCCGGCAGCTACCGCACGACCAAGGCATGTACCGGCTCACGAAAGGCGACGACTATATTCTACTAATCGTCTACGTAGACGATCTACTCTACATCGGGTCGACCGACAACGTCACTGCCTGGTTCGAAGGGGAGTTACAGAAAGATCTCACACTCACTGTCTCATCTACCGTCACGCAGTACCTCGGCCTCAACATCCAGGAAGGAGAAAGCGTGATCTACCTCAACGCCGCAAAATATACCGATACTATTGCCAAACGCTTCGCACTCACGCCAACTACCATCTCCACGCCATACCGCTACACGGCAGGAAGTCACAAGGAAGACTCCACTCCACTCAAGCCTGCCAAGATACGCGACTACCAGAGGAAGCTGGGATGCCTTCTCTTTGCGGCTGTCACCTGCCGCCCGGACCTATCATACTCCGCAAGTCAACTCGCCACCTACCTCAAAAGACCTGAAGCTGAACACATGACGGAACTCGACCGTGCTCTTCACTACCTCGTTAGCACTCCAACGATCGGCCTGACCTACAAGAACAAAACTACAACGCTCAAATTAATCGGCTACGTCGACGCCGACCACGCCGGAGATTCTGACAACAGGCGCTCGCGCACAGGCTACATATACCGCCTCGAGCCTATCGGACCTATCTCGTGGCAGTCGAGTAAGCAGGAATTAATCGCTCTCTCCTCAGCCGAAGCAGAATATATCGCACTCTGCTCAGCCACCAAGGAAGGATTGTACCTTCGCGAACTCCTGGAGGAGGCGAAGCTGGCTCAGTTACCCAGCTTCTCCCTGTTCTGCGATAACCAGACGGCAATTCGGATAGCCAACAAAAACGGATTCGCGAACAGGACGAAGCATATCGCCCTGCGATATTTCTTCGTGAAAGACGAGATCGAGAAGGGGAGACTTGAGCTGTCTTACTGTCCCACGTCCGAGATGGCAGCTGATTACTTGACCAAGAAACTCGGAAAACAGAAGTTTGAGTACTGCATGCTGCTGACTGGACAGAGCCACACTCCAGAAGCGAAGGGGAGTGTTGGAAACAATTGATTTAAGCGCCTCTGTCGTGTCGAAACACCAAGTCAGAAGCGAAGCAGAACATATCGAAGCATCAGCGAGTCAACCCTCGGAGGTTGAACAACTGCTGGAGGTTACGCGAAAGTCAAAGGTCAGCGACCTTTGACCTGACAAGTACAGCGCGACAGCAAGGACAAACAACTGACTCGCTATTGAGCAGTTGCCCGAGTCGTCACTGTATCGAACCGCAACAGCAATGGTAAAACGGTTATTAGTTATAACCCTTCATATTCCCCTGTATTCTTATAAAAGCTTGTATCTCTTTGCTATTAATCAATCTACTTTGCCCTCACATACTAGCGCAAGGTGGTTCACAAGTCTTTATTTAACGCTTCCGCTATTACATTGTCCTATTCAGAATTTAGTCCTGCAAAGATCCTAAGGGCTTTTCTCAGCCCAACAGTAGGTCAGGGCTGATTTTATCAGGGTAATTACCTTGATTTCAGGGTGATTTCAGACTTGTCACTTTCTGGACCCTGAGAAATCAGGTTTTTCACATTTTTGTCCCTGATCCATTCAGAGTATTGCTTTAGCGGACCCTGAAATTTTGTGTACACTCTCAGTGTAGGGTTCTCACGGACCCTGTCAATACAGAGTACGAGGCCTGTGGACCCTGAATGCGATGTTATCGGGGCAAAGTTTCTCGGAAATTTCCTCCTGATAACCCCTTCGCATTGATTTCAGTGCCCCCCACGTGCGTAATCCTCCCCCCCCCCCCCCCCCTCGCTTTATCGAGACGAAGTTTCTTCGAAGTTTCGTTCCCATACACCCACCATCTAGATCGGGCGAATCTGTAATGTCAGATTTTAGGTTGCTGTTATTGGTCGAAATAGATGTGCTCTAACACAGCGCCAGTCACATCGCCACAGTGCCAGTCACATCGCCACAGTGCCAATCACATTGCCAGTCACATCGCAACTCACAGCGCGCCAGTCACAGCGCCAGTCACAGACTCACAGTCACCCTTGCGACACCAACAGCAGATTCGACCTCTGCTCCGTACGGAAATCCCTTTTGCGCTAGGTCAAGGCAGATTCTGCTTGAATTCCCCGTAGACTGTCAGATTTCGAGCAGATGTTGCGATTAGGGTAAAGAATGAGACTTCTGATTGAGTGAGACTTCTGTCCTCGGTAAAGAAAGAGCGCGTTACTACGACCCTGATTTTCAATTCTCGACCCCGAACATTCATAGCTCACTACTTCTCAACCCTGAGCAATCCGGGTGCTGTTTTTCTGGAAAATGTGCCTTCAGAGTATATATATATTTTTTTTTAGGTTGAACTCAGGGTACCTAAATTTGAAACGCCAGCCCTGCAGTAGGTACATGGCCTGTAATCATGGCAAGAAGCTTTTACTCATTCTGGAAACAGGAAATGGTAGAACTGGAAGCTGTCTGAATGCTGGTGCCCGGTGCCTGTGGTAGGTTTGGATGCTGGTGTTCTGTTACCACACCAGGCCATGCATTGGCTTTGTGTTGTGTGCTGTATGAAGTGATCAGGCGTACCGGCACTTTTACAAACCTTTGGATGGCTCTTGGTAGCCAAGTTCCATTTGGCTCTTATAAGTGAATGAATCTGACACTGCAAGCGCATACGTTCGGCCAGCACATTTGATTGCATGTAGCCATTCTGTTTTGCTAGATGGTAAAAGATTTCGACATGCCACCCTTTGCTGGCAAAACTGACAAGACCGCTTCGGTAGGTAGGTGAATAACAGTACGGTACCGTAGGAATATTGACAGCAGGAAACGTGAATCTGCACATGGAAAGAACTATGGAAAAAACAGATGGGGATGATGATGGTAAGGAAATTAGGTTAGCAGCAGACAATGACAGCAAAAGGGGAGGAGAAACACAGCAAAATTACTAAAATACCAACCTCAGCCATTTTTCCATTCTTCTCCTTGCACCCTCAGCCAACACTCCCATTCTTCTCACATGGTTCATGAACTAATTGCCAGGTGGCAAACACAGACCAATGACATGCTGGCTGTGCCAAGCTGGAATCGAGCGACGAGGAGATGGATGATGGAGGTGAGGTGGACATCGAGTCGACTGAACAGTTTTTTCGAGAAATCTAAAAAAAACAGAGTCGACGGAGCTGCCACATCTGGTGCATCGGATGAAAAGCAGGTGCATCTTGCACCTCATTGGCATACTTCAAGTGATGAGTCTGTTTTTAAGTGGACTCAGAAATAGAATCGCCTGATCAGATGAGCATGTACCTCGGATGCATCGGATGAAAAGTCACCTAATTGGCGGTTCAGATGAGCAGGTACTTCGGATGCAACCTGTAAATGACCGACGATGAGATGAGATGAGATGGATGGATGCAACCTGTGAACGGCCATGAGCTTGCGAATGAGCCATCTCTAAATGAACAACCATGAGCTCACTGAAGTGCTCTCTTTGGGTGAGCATCAGGTGATGACCGTGTGAATGTGCCAATGTGCTGGCTCTGGCTGCTCATGATAGGATGATGACAGTGTGAATGTGCACCTGTTCGCCTCTGAACCGCCTCTGTTCGCCTCTGTGCTTGAGATGCTGACACTTCAGAGGCGAGCAGGTGGCAAACCATTGAACGGCCTTGAGCTAGCTCCCGTGCTTTGAGTCGACTCAAAATGTGCTCCCTTCGGGTGAGCAGCAGTGTGATGACGGTGTGAATGTGCCGATGTGCTTGTGAATGGTCTTGACCTCGCTAAGGAGCTCTCTTTGGGTGAGCAGCAGGTGTGATGACGGGTGAGCAGCGGACCTGGGAGGGTATGGATGAAGACAGGAGGAGAGGGGATATGGGGAGAGAGAGGTGGAGGGAAGAGTTTTGAGGCGTCTCAAAGCTCCCTTTGGGTGAGTAGCAGGTGTGATGACGGGTGAGCAGCAGGTGTGATGACGGGTGAGCAGCGGACCTGGGAGGGTATGGATGACGACAGGAGGAGAGGGGATATGGGGAGAGAGAGGTGGAGGGAAGAGGGAGGTGGAGAGGGAGTGGTGAAAAAGAAGAGTGGGAGAATGGCTGGCTGACTGTGTGCACTTTTGACAATTCTCAAGGGTGCTGGTTGGAATGAGTTGCATGCTGGCTAAGCATGCGAAATCGATGACTAAAAAGAAGTTTGAATGATTCACAAGAAGGTTAAATGACTTACACCGGACATGCCTTTTGAGTCAGCAAGGCCAAGTCAACACACGGGCACTGCACATCCCACCTTTGGCATCATTCCCAACCCAAACCAATCCCGAAACCGACACACAAGGTCTGAAGTCCTAGATATGCCAAAACTTTGCCTGGGTCCAGTGACCATCTGCATTCTCGTGAGACAGAATGCAGCACCAGTGAGACACTTGAGAAGTTACTGACTGAACCTACACTTAGACATGCCAAGACTTTACCTGGATCTAGTGACATCAGCATTCTATGCATGCAGAACGCAGCACTACTGAGACAGTTACAAGAACCTCTTCAAGAGGCTCAGGGTGTGTTTGGGTACATTCAAGAACCCTATGCAGCATGCATGCAGCACAGCGCTAACACCCATCTCAGAGATGTCAGTATCAAGGGGTCTCAGAAGCTCATCATCATTGCCATTTGACTTGAAGACGTCTCAAAATCCACTTTCTATGTAACACACCAAATGCCGTAATACCCATCTCAGAGACGTCTGTATCGAGGGAACTCAGAAGCACATCATCACCGCCCTTCGACTATCAGACGTCTCACCATTCCTTTTTAGCACCCATTTTTCTCTCCAAGCAAAGTTAGATTCCAAGTCTTTCCGAGCTTCCCTCACCGCCCTCCTCCCTTCCACAACTGAAGGCCGACTCAACAGAATCCAACCATCAGCCAGCCAGCATTTCAATGCTCTCTCTATGTGAGCCATTTCAGCAAATTAATACAGAGGTCTGGGTATCTCTGTGCCAGCCTCTCTCTCCGTGTGTGGCTGTTCCTTAGCTCCGATTGACTTAGGATCCAACTCTGCTCGGAGAGAAAAATGGGTGCTCTGAGGACAATGGGTGCGCGGCTGCTCTCTCGGTCCGGTATTGCTTCAAGGTCCAAACAGCTTGACTTAAGACCGAGCAAATGTGCATGCATGAATCCCTCAGGGACTAAAAAAAAAAAAAAAGACCAAAAAGGGCGCCTAAGAGATGATTGGTTGCATGAATAAGCCTGTTTCTGTATGACAGATACACATGCGAATGTCAGCCACGGTAGATATATCACCTGGAGCAGCTGAGGTCCACCTGAAGCCACAGAGAACCCACCTGAAGCCATAGATACCCACCTGAAGCCACAGAAAACCCACCTGAAATGAGAGAGATAGCGGAACCTGATATCACAGAGGAGAGACGCCAAACACATCCGAACCCATCACCACCACTCCACCCCCCCTTCTAATCCACTTCGACATCCTCCTTCCCCACTCTATCCCCACCCGGTACGCACCTGGTACCCACCCCGTACCCACCCACCCGGTACCCACCCCCTCTCGCCCTACGTTCACCCCTGTACTGCCGAGGCCGATCCTTCCAGACTCGACTTCTGAGACGTTTCGAAATTCGTCCACTCTATCCCCCACCCGGTACCCACCCCCTCTCGCCCTACGTTCACCCCTGTACTGCCGAGGCCGATCCTTCCAGACTCGACTTCTGAGACGTTTCGAAATTCGTCCACTCTATCCCCCACCCGGTACCCACCCCCTCTCGCCCTACGTTCACCCCTGTACTGCCGAGGCCGATCCTTCCAGACTCGACTTCTGAGACGTTTCAAAAGTCGTCCACTCTATCCCCCACCCGGTACCCACCCGGCACCCACCCGGTACCCACCCGGTACCCACCCGCGTTCACCCTACGTTCACCATTGCAGTGCCGAGGCCGATCCTTCCAGCGCCTCCCACTCGCAACTCCCACGCGCAAGCCCTTTTTCTGGAAGCTCTTGCCACAAATACCCAACCGGTTACCCGCCCGCACATCGCTCGCCTTTTCCCGATTGGCCTAAAGAAGATGTTAGGAGTAAGCAACCACCCCCTTCCCGCCCTGCATTCACCCCTGTGGTGCAACGGCTGCCTCCACACTGCAAGGTCTGCCTTTTCTAGCTCTCGCTGCGCCGTCCGCTGCGCCGTCCGCTGCGCATCTGTACCGCCTGCCGCGCCACCTGCTGCGCCACCTGCTGCGCCACCTGCTGCGCCACCTGCTGCACCACCGTTACGCCGTCCGTTGCGCCGCGAGCAGCGCGTGTTGTGTTGCTCCTAGCATGCCGCACCTGCTATAGCGCCGTTTGACGCTCTTTTGAGGCGCCCCAAAAGCCATCCGCGCCTCTACTCAGGAGAACCATCCGCAGGAAAACGAGTGAGTTTTTGAGACTTCTCAAAAACTTATTCGTTTCACGAGGCGCTCCAAAAGCCATCCGCGCCTCTACCCAGGAGAACCATTCGCAGCCTGAGTCGATGCCATGATCAGCGATCACCGCCATCTGCGGCTCTACCGACGTTCAATCCAGCCGCAGCAGCAGCGGCATCAGCAGCGGCGGCAGCAGCGGAAGCAGCGGGGGCTGCTGCTTCGCTGGCAGCGATGCCCTATGCGTTGCTCCATGAATCCCTTTCGACTTTTGAGTCGACTCAAAAAGTCACATTTGACGAATCCTCACTTCCTGCACCGCTGCTTTCCTACAAATAGCTAGGCGCTCGAGAATAGTAACGCGATTATGGCCACGAGGCGCGAGGCGCTTGAGAAAGAAAAAAATTATTGTCCTGTGCATTGCTCCGTGGTGACTCCCTTTCGACACCATCGCCTGCAACGCTTTCGTACAGATAGCAGCGAGGCGCTTCAGAATGGAAAGGCGTACGAGAAACTTCCTAGACAGACGCCACGCGGGTATCCGAGATGGTGACAGCAGTCAATAACGCGGTCAATAACGTCTACTGACACGTGGCAAGACTAGTTTTTGAGAGAATTGCTCCAGTGCCTTGTTTGGTGATTCGCTCTTGCCCACGTGTCCCCGAATTGCTCGAGTGGCCATCCAATTCAGTGATAATTGCTCGAGTGGCCATGCCAGGGCATTTTCGATGTGTTTTTTTTCCCTGGCACATAACCCTACAAGGGTTCGTACCCACGAAATTCCTCGTTCGCACAACAGTAGATGCGCGGTCATTTTCGGCCCAATGCGCGACCAATGAGCGCGCGGGCAATTACATCAGCGATCATAAACTGCAACGCCAGAGCATAAATGCACGAACATATTATTGACCGCGCACGATGTCAGATTTATATGACAGAGCTACTGTAGGCTATAGTGGGGTAGCACATATGGGGTACAGTTTTCTAGGGTTTGCATTTTTGTACCCAACCTTCCCTTAGTCATTCTCATTCCTCGTTTCTTATCATGGTATCGAGCAGGTTCCCTAGTGGGAACGATTCCTAGGGCCCACCACCACGAAATTTTTTTTTCCTGCCCGGAGCGCGCTTCGCTCAGGCCCGAGTCGCGCCCTGGGTGCTCCCCCCTACCGTCGCGCCCTCGCTAGGCCCCTCACGGCCCCGTCGCGTCGCCCTTAGCGGCCCCCTCACGGCTCGTCGCGCCGCCCCTTACGGCCCTTCGTGCCGCCCTTACGGCCCGTCGCGCCGCCCTTACGGCCCCTCGTGCCGCCCCTTACGGCCCCTCGCGCCGTCCCTTACGGCCCCTCGCGCGGCCCCTTACGCCCCTTACGGCCCCTCTCGCGGCCCCTCACGGCCCCCCCTACGGCTCGTCGCCGCCCTCCGCGGCCCCGCCATCTACCTGTGCGGCCCCACCACCTACCTGTGCAGCCCCGCCACCTACCTGCGGCCCCGCCACCTACTAGCGGCCCCGCCACCTACCTGCGGCCCCGCCACCTACTAGCGGCCCCGCCACCTACCTGCGGCCCCGCCACCTACCTGCGGCCCCGCCACCTCCTAGCGGCCCCGCCACCTACCTGCGGCCCCGCCACCTACCAGCGGCCCCGCCACCTACCCGCGGCCCCGCCACCTACCTGTGCTGGCCCCGCCACCTACCTGCGGCCCCGCCACCTACCAGCGGCCCCGCCACCTACCGGCGGCCCCGCCACCTACTAGCGGCCCCGCCACCTACCTGCGGCCCCGCCGCCTCCTCTCAGCGGCCTCGCCGCCTCCTCCCAGCGGCCCCGGACGCCGCCCTCTCAGCGGCCCCGCCGCGCCGCCAAGCAGCCGAGCCGCCCAGCCGCCGAGCCGCCCGGCAGCCGAGCCGCCCAGAAGCCGAGCCGCCGAGCCGCCCAGCAGCCGAGCCGCCGAGCAGCCCAGCAGCCGAGCCGCCGAGCCGCCCAGCAGCCGCGCCGCCGAGCCGCCCTGCAGCCGAGCCGCCGAGCCGCCGAGCAGCCGAGCCGCCGAGCCGCCCTGCAACCGAGCCACCCGAGCCGCCCTGTCCGGTAAGAGCAGCGCCTCTTTCACAGCACTGCCCTCACCCTACTGTTTGCGCTGCTAGTCTACTGCTGTCATGGCTACCCCTAGTGTCCTCGCTTTTGATGCTGAGGGTCGGGCCATTGACTTTGACGTCTGGATAGATGACCTGCAGCTTTTCTTACAGTGCGACAGAGCAGACGGCCTCTCCCTCTTTGACCTCACTTCTGGTGCCTCCCCTGCCCCCGCTGCTGATGCTGACGCCACTGTTCGCTCACAGTGGGCCACGCGCGATGCTGCTGCACGTCTTGCTGTGCGTCGCCACCTGCCTACCTCTGAGCGTGCGCACTTTAGCCAGTACAAGAGTGCTCACACCTTGTACGACGCTGTAGTTGCGCGCTACTCCTCCCCTGCCACTGCTGCACTGAGCCGCCTCATGGTACCGTACCTCTTCCCTGACCTTGCTGCCTTTCCCACAGTCGCTGACCTCATTACGCA
The DNA here is from genome assembly GCA_947471745.1 of Closterium sp. Naga37s-1. Taxonomy (NCBI): domain Eukaryota; kingdom Viridiplantae; phylum Streptophyta; class Zygnematophyceae; order Desmidiales; family Closteriaceae; genus Closterium; species Closterium sp. Naga37s-1. Next base: position 4,413,531 of record CANJKZ010000736.1, read on the forward strand.
CCTCCGCACTAGTGACACTCGCTACCGCGCTGCGCTTCCTGCTGAGTTCTGCGCCAAGAACCCCCCCCCCATGTACATCACCCTCTACTACACAGTCACCCGGCTCCCTGACTCCCTTCGCGTAGTCAGGGACCACTTCCTCTCAGTTTGCCCCACCACTCTCACCGTTGACCTCCTCGAGAAGTCCCTCCTAGCAGCAGAGAAGACCATAGTCGCTGTAGGAGCCTATCGTGGTGACCCTCGCACCCCCATCTTTGAGGGGTGTTCCCCCTCCCCCCTTTTGCCCTCTGTTGCCTCTGCTGCTGCGGCCGACCTCGTTGGGCTTGAGTCGGTCGGTGCGGCGTCTACCCCTAGCGGGAGACGCCGCCCTGGCAAGGGCAAGGGGGGCAGGGGCACTGGAGGAGCTAGCGGGGGCGGTGGAGGCGGCGGTGGAGGCAGTGGAGGGGGTGGGGGTGGCGGTGGGGGTGGTGGTAGGGGTGGAGGTGTCGGTGGCGGCGGTGGAGGCGGAGGCGGCGGCGGCGGTGGCGGTGGGAGCGGAGGTGGCGGTGGGAGCGGGGTTAGCGGCGGCGGAGGAGGTGGAGCTGGTCGGGGTGGCGCTGCGCAGAGGGTCGGCTCCGGTGGTGGTCAGCGCCAGCAGCAGCAGCAGCAGCAGCGCACTCGTGACATCCCCCCCCCTCAGCAGCTCCGTGAGTGGTACGCTGCACGCCAGCGGGGTGGGGGTACTGGTCCGTGCACCTACGTCCTCCGCACCGGCGACCGCGCGGGTGACCAGTGCGGGGGGGCGCACTCCACCCAGCGCTGCTTTGGCCGCCTGACGGACGCTTGGCGTCACCAGTTCCCTGAGGCCACTGAGATCCCCCGCTGGGGTGAGCTGTCTAGGGCGGGTGTCGCTGTCTTTGACCTTGACTTTGATGCTATTCTTGCTGCTATGTATACTGTGACTATTAGTGATGAGGGTGACTGTTACCGGTGTTTTCCGCCCGACCCGGGCATTGAGACTGCTGCTCTAGGTACTGGTGAGGCTGCTGCTCTAGGTGCTAGCGAGGCTGCTGCTCTAGGTGCGTCTGCTCCCTCAGGTGCTGGTGAGTCTGCTCTCTCAGGTTCTGCGTCGGCTTCGGCCTCCCACACCTTCACCCTTGACTCGGGGGCTTCTCGCTCCTTCTTTCGAGACCGCACCACACTCACGCCGCTTGGCCGGCCAGTTGCGGTCTCTCTGGCAGACCCCTCTGGGGGTCCTGTCCTTGCTCACTTCTCCACTGTCCTCCCGTCTCCGGCGGCCCCCTCTGGCACCCTGTCTGGTCTTTACCTCCCCTCGTTCTCTACGAACTTGGTGAGTGGTGCTGACCTACAGGATGCGGGGGTTCACCAGTTCACTCCTGCGAGTCAGCGGGTGACCCACTGCACGGACGCTCGGACTGGCCGACACCTGGCCACGTTTACCCGTCGGCCGGGGTCGAGCCTGTACACCCTGACCACTGCGTCTCCTCCAGTCACTGCGTCTGGTCAGGTAGCTGCGTCGGGTCAGGTGTTTGCTGCAGCGTCCAGGTCTGGTCCTGAGTCTGCCCCCTGCTCGTGTTGCCTCCTGTCTCACGAGACTCTCCTCTGGCACCACCGCCTTGGTCACCCCTCCCTGCTTCGTCTCCGAGGCATGGCCTCCCGTGTCCTTGTCTCTGGTCTTCCCCGGTCCCTCCCTCCCCTTCCTCCGGGGCCTGGCCCTACCTGCGTCCCCTGTGTCGAGGGGCGGCAGCGGGCTGCCCCTCACTCCTCCCAGTTTCCTCCGACAGAGGCCCCGCTGCAGACGCTTCACATGGACGTGTGGGGCCCGGCCCGCGTCCGTGGACAGGGTCACGAGCGCTACTTCCTGCTGGTGGTTGACGACTACTCGCGTTACACCACAGTCTTCCCCTTGCGCAGCAAGGGTGATGTCACTGAGGTGTTGATCGACTGGATCCGCGCAGCTCGTCTCCAGCTCAGGCAGAGCTTCGGCTCGGACTTTCCTGTTCTGCGTCTGCACTCTGACAGAGGTGGAGAGTTCTCCTCTGGCCTTCTGCGAGCCTACTGTCGTGCGCGAGGCATCCGCCAGACCTTCACGCTTCCGGACTCTCCACAGCAAAATGGGATTGCTGAGCGCCGCATTGGCATGGTCATGGACGTCGCCCGTACGTCCATGATGCATGCGGCTGCCCCCCATTTTCTGTGGCCGTTTGCGGTTCGGTACGCGGCGCATCAGATCAACCTTCACCCTAGGGTCTCCAGGCCGGAGACCTCCCCAGCTTTGCTGTGGACGGGGAAGGTTGGCGATGCGTCTGCGTTCCGTGTCTGGGGATCTCGGGCGTTTGTCCGCGACTTGTCTGTGGACAAGCTGTCCCCTCGTGCTGCTCCTTGCGTCTTCCTTGGCTTCCCCCCTGACGCGCCAGGGTGGCAGTTCTACCACCCCACCTCTCGCCGTGTTCTGTCCTCCCAGGACGTCACGTTTGACGAGTCGGTCCCCTACTACCGCCTCTTTCCCTACCGCACTCCGTCCCTCCCCCCACCACCGCTCTTCCTTGTGCCAGGTCCCCCCCCGGTAGACCCCCTCCCCCCTCAGGGTCCTGCCCCTTCAGGTGTGTCCCAGGTAGACGCAGTCGAGCCTGTCGAGGTTACTGGTGACTCTGGTGCTGCTGAGGGTGCTGAGCCTGGGGGTGCTGACGCTGGGGGTGCTGAGCGTGTGGGTGCTACGCCTGGGGGTGCTGAGCCTGAGGGTGCTACTACTGGGGGTGCTGAGCCTGGGGGTACTGAGCCTGGAGGTGCTACTACTGGGGGTGCTGAGCCTGGGGGTGCTGAGCCTGGGGGTGCTGAGCCTGGGGGTGCTACGCCTGGAGGTACTGAGCCTGGGGGTGCGGAGCCTGAGGGAGCTGGGCCTGCTTGTGTGGCGTCTGGCGGTGCTGAGCCTGGAGGTTCTCCGGGTGCTTCGTCTCGGCGGGAGCCACTCTCTCCACAGGAGCTGCGCGAGTGGTTTGCCCGGCGCTGGAGGCGTGCTGCTGGTGCTAGAGGTTCTTCGGCTACTGAGGGTACTGGTGCCGCGGGTCCCGGAGGTGCTCGTACTGGGAGTACTGGAGCTGCTGGGCCTACGGGTACGACTGGAGCTGGAGCTGCGGAGGGTGTTGACGCTGAGGCTACTGCTGTCGTTCCTGGAGGCGGTTCTGCTGGGGGTGCTACTGGTGCTGCTGGAGGTACTGGAGCTGGAGGTGCTGCTGGCGCTGGTGCTGCCGCTGGGGGTACTGGTGCTGTCCATGCTGTGTCTGGAGTCGCCGCGCGGCCTCGGCCGTACTTCGTTCCGCTCCTTCAGCAGGTTCTTGGTCTCCCGCCTTCTACTGGTCCTCCTCCTCCCTTAGAGTGTCCACAGCCTGTCCTGTCACAGTTACAGTTACAGCCGGCCTCCCCACTGCCCGCTCCTTCTCCCTACACTGGTCCTACTGGAGGTCTTGCTGAGCGTCGTGAGCCTGCGTCGCGTCCTGCGTCGCCTGTCCGTACTGCTCGCGCTAGTGGTCGTGGTTCGCGTCAGCGTCCTCCTCCTGTCCCTGGCACGCACCGGATGTCTCTGCGTCCGTCCACTGCTCCTCTGCGTGCCCCTTTGCCTTCTCCTCCTGAGTCCTCTCTTCCTGCTCTTCCCGACCCGGAGTCGGACTCTCTTTGTGCTGCTAGTCCTACTGTCACGCGTCTCCTTGCTACTGTCGTCACTGACCCTTCCTTTGCGTCCACTGCTGCGTCTGCCCTAGTTGCTGAGCTCGTCGACTTTGCTGCTCGCTGTCGTCTAGACTACGCTGCTTGTCTTGTCGCTGAGTCTGAGTCTGTCTGTCCTCCGTCCGTCGGGGGTGAGTGTGCCCTTGGCACGGACGTCCTTGAGGACAGGCAGGAGGAGTTCCAGTGTTTGGCTGCTGCTTCACCTCATCTCTTGTCCGTACTGCTTACCCCTGAGGGAGACCCGGATGCACTTGACATCCCGACTCCGCGCTCTTACGCGGAGGCGATAGAGGGTCCCTACTCCTCTCAGTGGCAGGCAGCTATGGACACAGAGATGGCTTCCTGGAAGTCCACAGGCACCTACGTTGACGAGGTTCCCCCGCCTGGGGTGAACATCGTCAGTGGCATGTGGATTTTCAGGGTGAAGCGGCCGCCGGGTTCTCCGCCTGTCTTCAAGGCGCGTTACGTGGCTCGAGGCTTCAGTCAGCGGCAGGGAGTTGACTACTTTCAGACCTTCTCTCCCACCCCGAAGATGACCACTCTTCGGGTACTGCTGCACATAGCTGCTCACCGCGACTACGAGCTGCACTCTCTTGACTTCAGCACTGCTTTCTTGCAGGGCAACCTGCACGAGGAGATCTGGCTGCGTCGCCCACCTGGCTTCACTGGGTCTTTTCCTCCTGGCACCCAGTGGAGCCTCCGGCGGCCAGTCTACGGTCTCCGTCAGGCACCGCGTGAGTGGCACGACACACTGAGGACTACACTTGCGGCTCTTGGGTTTGCTCCCTCTACTGCCGACCCGTCGCTGTTTCTGCGCACCGACACTTCTTTGCCGCCGTTCTACATCCTCGTGTACGTCGACGACTTGGTCTTTGCCACAGCTGACACTGCTGGACTCGCCCACGTGAAGTCCGAGCTGCAGAAGAGACACACGTGCACAGACCTGGGTGAACTGCGCAGCTACCTTGGCTTGCAGATCACCCGGGACAGAGCACGCCGCACCATTACCCTGACTCAGTCACACATGGTGCAGCAGGTCCTTCAGCGCTTCGGCTTCACGTACTCCTCGCCTCAGGCCACTCCTCTGCCTACTCGCCACTCGCTCTCAGCTCTGCCTTCGGATGAGTCCGTAGAGTCGAGTGGCCCGTACCCAGAGCTTGTTGGCTGCCTCATGTACCTGATGACCTGCACACGACCTGACCTCGCATACCCTCTTAGCATTCTCGCACGCTATGTTGCTCCTGGGAGACACAGACCGGAGCACATGGCTGCAGCGAAGAGGGTGTTGCGTTACTTGTGCAGTACGTCGGGCATGGGGCTTGTGCTTGGAGGGCAGAGTCCAGTGGTCCTCACTGGGCACGCAGACGCTTCTTGGGCTGACGACCAGGCTACGCAGCGGTCGTCACAGGGTTACACCTTCAGCCTTAGTTCCGGCTCTGTTTCGTGGCGGGCTACCCGCTCGTCTTCTGTTCTCGGCTCCAGTTGTGAGGCTGAGATCTACGCCGGGGCCATGGCTGCACAGGAGCTTCGCTGGCTCACCTACCTGCTGACTGACCTCGGAGAGCCGCCTCGTTCTCCTCCAGTGCTGTACGTAGACAACAAGGCCATGCTGGCCTTGTGTCGAGAGCAGAGACTGGAGCACAGAACGAAGCACATTGCTCTCCGCTACTTCCTTGCTCGTGAGCTACAGCAGCGTGGTCAGCTGGGGCTTGCGTACGTGGCCTCTTAGGCCAACACTGCTGATATCTTCACCAAGGCACTTGCGTCTTGTGATCATCAGCGTTTCTGTACTCAGCTGGGCCTTGTGCCTACCTTGCCTCACTTGCTCACCCCTTGACCTTGTTTGTACTGTTGCATATATATATACTCCTGCTCTTGCTTGTCTAGCCTTATATATATATGTAATCCTGCATGTGAACTGGCCTTGTGGCCTTGAACCTGTGCTCGGAATGTGTGGTGACTTTGTGATCCACCCTGAGCTTGCTTTGCTTTGCTTGACTGGTCTTGTGACCCCTTGTTCTCCCGTACTTTGCCTATGGGGGTGTGTCAGATTTATATGACAGAGCTACTGTAGGCTATAGTGGGGTAGCACATATGGGGTACAGTTTTCTAGGGTTTGCATTTTTGTACCCAACCTTCCCTTAGTCATTCTCATTCCTCGTTTCTTATCACACGATTGGTCGATAATATGTTTCTTGCCCTTTTTGGCAATGCGCGTCCAATCACGCACGGTCATATAATTCACGACCATATATTTAGGCGATAAAGCTTCGCCCAACAACCAATATGAGTGCGCATATACTACCATTAGTTCTATCATATGTCCGGTCCATATAAAACCATGCATATCAAATGCCATACATATATTCTCTGCTATTAATTTAAGTCCGTCGTACTAGAAATAATATTGTATCGTGGCCTATCATAATATTAAGCCCATCATACCGTGGTCCATAATATTGTATTGCCGGTAATATAGTTGCAGAAATAATATGTTCGGCAGCATAATATTAATTTAAGCCCAGCATAATATGCTGCCACTGTCAGAATATTATGCTCTAGCCTGTAGTGGGGTGCCCTATAGCGAGTACAACTCTTCTAGGGTTTTGCTATTTGTATCCCCATTCTTGCTAGTGCAATTCTCTTCTTTCTTCTAAACTTTAACATGCTATCAGAGCAGGTCGATCCCCTTGGATCGATCCTGTGGGTGGGCTCACCACCTTGTTGCTTCCGCTGCAACTGCTACTGCTACTCTCTGTGCCGCACGCCCCGTGGCGTGCGGCAGTTTTTCTTCCCGCCGTGCGCCCCGAGGCGCGCGGCGGTTTTCTGCCCGCCGTGCGCCCCGAGGCGCGCGGCGGTTTTCTGCCCGCCGTGCGCCCCGAGGCGCGCGACGGGTTTCTGCCCCGTCACTCGCCGCGTCGCCCCCGGGAGGCGCTGCGACGGGCGACGGGGACCCGTCGCGCCGCCCAGGGGAGCCGCGCGCGGCCCCTGCTGCCCCGTCGCGCGGCCCTGCTGCCCCGTCGCGCTGCCCAGGGGAGCCGCGCGCGGCCCCTGCTGCCCCGTCGCGCGGCCCTGCTGCCCCGTCGCGCTGCCCAGGGGAGCCGTGCGCGGCCCCTGCTGCCCCGTCCCGGACCTGCCCCGGCCCCGACCTGCCCCGGCCCCGACCTGCCCCGGCCCAACTCCCGTCGCCCGTCGCGGCGCCCTGGGGGGGGCCGCTCTACAGGGGGCCGCGCGTTGCCCCCCCCCCCCCTACCTCCCTACCCTGTTTTTAGGGTTTGGGGGGTGGCGGTTGGGGGGTGGCGGTTGGGGGGTGGCGGGTGTGTGGCGTCGCCTGCTCCTCCTCCTCCTTCGTCTCCCACTGCTGCAGCTATCGCTGAGGGGGGTGGATGTGTGGGAGTGTACGGAGTGGTGCTAGGGGGGTGGAGTGTGAGTAGAGCTAGGGTTTGAACAGGGGGTGTGTGAAATGGGGGTGGGACAGTTGGGGGAGGTTGAATGGAGGCGGTCGTCGTGTCGTCAGCAGCAGCAGCAGTCCGGAGGCTACAATCTCCGGTAGTCGCCAGTCGCCCGTGGGTCCGTTGCTCGTCTGCCGCTACTTTTAGCCGCGGGGCCAGTTACCCCAGTAGTCCGGAGCGCTGTTCCGGTAGCCACTGAGCCAGCAGCTCGTCTGTGTGTCTGCAGCGTCAGCAGTCGCCTCCCATCTTCTCTCCCCCACAGTCTCTCCTCCTCCTCACTTGCCCTCTGTGATAGCCTCTAGCTTTGCTTATATTTGTTAACTATAAAACTGCTACCTCTTGTACTTGTGCTCAGAATGTGTGGTGACATTGTGATCCACCCTGAGCTTGTTTTCTTTTGCTTGCTCTGCTGATTACACCCCACTTTGGCTATGGGGGTGTGTCAGAATATTATGCTCTAGCCTGTAGTGGGGTGCCCTATAGCGAGTACAACTCTTCTAGGGTTTTGCTATTTGTATCCCCATTCTTGCTAGTGCAATTCTCTTCTTTCTTCTAAACTTTAACAGCCACCACGGTTATGATGGGCTTAAATTAATAGCAGAGAATATATTTATGGCATTTGATATACATGGTTTTATATGGACCGAAAATATAATGGAACTAATGGTAGTATATGCGCGCTCATATTGGTTGTTGGGCGACCCTTTATCGCCTAAATATATGGTCGTGAATTATATGACCGTGCGTGATTGGACGCGCATTGCCAAAAAGGGCAAGAAGCATATTATCGACCAATCGAGCGCGATCAATAATATGTTCGTGCATTTATGCTCTGGCGTTGCAGTTTATGATCGCTGATGTAATTGCCCGCGCGCTCATTGGTCACGCATTGGGCCGAAAATGACCGCGCATCTACTGTTGTGCGAACGAGGAATTTCGGGGGTACGAACCCTTGTAGGGTTATGTGCCAGGGAAAAAAAACACCTCGAAAATGCCCTGGCATGGCCACTCGACCAATTATCACGGAATTGGATGGCCACTCGTGTGAAGAAATGAGGAATGAATGAACTAGCAAGCAGGTGGGTACAAGTAGGAAAACCCAAAAGTGTTGTACCCCATACAGTCTACCCCACTACAGCCTACACAGACTATAGCAGATGAGTTTGACACACCCCCATAGGCAAAGTGGGGGAGAACAAGAGGTCACAAGACCAGTCAAGCAAAGCAAAGCAAGCTCAGGGTGGATCACAACGTCACCACACAATCCGAGCACAAGAGCAAGGCCAAAAGGCCAGTTCACATGCAAGATCATATATAAAGGTAAACAGGCAAGTGCAGGTATAGAAAGATCACAGTACAAGCAAGGTCAAGAAGTGAGCAAGTGAGGCCAAGTAGGCACAAGACCTAGCATCGTACAGAAGCGCTGATGATCACCAGGCGGAAGTGCCTTGGTAAAGATATCAGCACTGTTGGCTTCAGAGGCCACGTAAGCAAGGCGCAGCTGACCACGCTGCTGCAGCTCACGAGCAAGGAAGTAGCGAAGAGCAATGTGCTTCGTTCTGTGCTCCAGTCTGTGCTCCCGACACAAGGCCAGCATGGCCTTGTTGTCTACGTACAGATTTGGAGGAGAACGAGGTGGCTCTCCTAGGTCAGTCAGCAGGTAGGTGAGCCAGCGTAGCTCCTGTGCAGCCATGGCCCCCGCGTAGATCTCAGCCTCACAGCTGGAGCTGAGAACAGAAGACGAGCGGGTAGACCGCCACGAAACAGAGCCGGAGCCAAGGCTGAATGTGTAACCCTGTGACGACCGCTGCGTAGCCTGGTCGTCAGCCCAAGAAGCGTCTGCGTGACCTGTGAGGACCACTCGCCGTCGCCCTCCAAGCACTAGCCCCATGCCCGACGTACTGCACAAGTAGCGCAACACCCTCTTCGCTGCAGCCATGTGCTCTGGTCGGTGTCTCCCAGGAGCAACATAGCGTGCCAAGATGCTAAGAGGGTATGCAAGGTCAGGTTGTGTGCAGGTCATCAGGTACATGAGGCAGCCAACAAGCTCTGGGTACGGGCCACTCGGCTCTACGGACTCATCCGAAGGCAGAGCTGAGAGCGAGTGGCGAGTAGACAGAGGAGTGGCCTGAGGCGAGGAGTACGTGAAGTCGAAGCGCTGAAGGACCTGCTGCACCATGTGTGACTGAGTCAGGGTAATGGTGCCATGTGCTCTGTCCCGGGTGATCTGCAAGCCAAGGTAGCTGCGCAGTTCACCCAGGTCTGTGCACGTGTGTCTCTTCTGCAGCTCGGACTTCACATGGGCGAGTCCAGCAGTGTCAGCAGTGGCAAAGACCAAGTCGTCGACGTACACGAGGATGTAGAACGGCGGCAAAGAGGTGTCGGTGCGCAGAAACAGCGACGGGTCGGCAGTAGAAGGAGCAAACCCAAGAGCCGCAAGTGTAGTCCTCAGTGTGTCGTGCCACTCACGGGGCGCCTGGCGGAGACCGTAGACTGGCCGCCGGAGGCTCCACTGGGTACCAGGAGGAAACGACCCAGTGAAGCCAGGTGGGCGGCGCAGCCAGATCTCCTCGTGCAGGCTGCCCTGCAGGAAAGCTGTGCTGAAGTCAAGAGAGTGAAGCTCGTAGTCGCGCTGAGCAGCAACGTGCAGTAGAACCCGAAGAGTGGTCATCTTCGGGGTCGGGGAGAAGGTCTGAAAGTAGTCAACTCCCTGCCGCTGACTGAAGCCTCGAGCCACGTAACGCGCCTTGAAGACAGGCGGAGAACCCGGCGGCCACTTCACCCTGAAAATCCACATGCCACTGACGATGTTCGCCCCAGGTGGGGGAACCTCGTCGACTTAGGTGCCTGTGGACTTCCAGGAAGCCATCTCTGCGTCCATGGCTGACTGCCACTGAGAGGAGTAGGGACCCTCGATCGCCTCAGCGTACGATCGAGGAGTCGGGATGTCTGGTGCATCCGGGTCTCCCTCAGGGGCAATCAGCGTGGACACTAGATGAGGCAAAGCAGCAGCAAAACACTGGAACTCCTCCTGCCTGTCCTCAAGGACGTCCGTGCTAAGAGCACACTCACCCCCGACGGACGGAGGACAGACAGACCCAGACTCAGCAACAAGACCAGCAGAGTAGTCGAGACGACAGCGAGCAGCAAAGTCGACAAGCTCAGCAACTAGGGCCGACGCAGTAGTGGACTCAAAGAAAGGGTCAGTGACATCAGTAGACAGAAGACGCGCGACAGTAGGACTGGCAGCACGAAGAAAGTCAGACTCCGGGTCAGCAAGAACAGGAAGAGAGGACTCTGGAGGAGACGGCAACGGGACACGCAGAGGAGCAGTGGAAGGACGCAGTGCCATCTGGTGTGTGCCTGGGACCGCAGGAGGACGCGGACGCAGAGCGCGACCACTAGTGCGAGCAGCACGAACAGGCGACGCAGGACGAGACGCAGGCTCACGACGCTCAGCAAGACCTCCAGTAGGACCAGTGTAGGGAGAAGGAGCAGGGAGGGGAGAGACAGGCTGTAACTGTGACTGCGACTGGACAGGCTGTGGACACTCTAAGGGAGGAGCAGGACCAGTAGAGGGCGGGAGACCAAGAACCTGCTCAAGGAGCGGAACGAAGTACGGCCTCGGCCGCGCAGCGCCTCCAGAACCAGCAGGGACAGCACCAGTACCCCCAGTGGCAGCACCAGCGCCAGCAGCACCTCCAGCTCCAACAGCGCCAACTCCAGCACCCGCAGACGCACCAGCGTCAGTAGAACCACCAGCGCCAACACCACCAGCAGCTCCAGCACCAGCAGCTCCAGAAGCTCCAGCAGCACCAACTCCAGCAGGACCGGCAGCTCCAGTACCTCCAGCAGCTCCAGCAGGACCAACTCCAGCAGTCCCAGCAGCTCCAGTACCGCCAGTACGAGCACCTCCGGGACCAGTAGCAACAGTAGTACCTCCAGCTCCAGCAGCACGGCTCCAGCGCCGGGCAAACCACTCGCGCAGCTCCTGCGGAGAGAGTAGCTCCCGCCTCAACGAAGCACTGCGAGAGGCCACACGAGCAGACCCAGCACCCCCAGGCTCCGCACCCCCAGGCTCAGCACCCCCAGGCTCAGCACCCCCAGACTCAGCACCCCCAGACTCAGCACCCCCAGACTCAGCACCCCCAGACTCAGCACCCCCAGACTCAGCACCCCCAGACTCAGCACCCCCAGACTCAGCACTCCCAGGCTCAGCACCTCCAGACCCGGCACCCACAGGCTCAGCACCTCTAGCAGCACCAGAGTCAACAGCTACCTCGACAGGCTCGACTGCGTCTACCTGGGACACACCTGACGGGGCAGGACCCTGAGGGGGGAGGGGGTCAACCGGGGGAGGACCTGGTGCAAGGAAGAGCGGCGGCGGGGGGAGGGGCGCAGTGCGGTAGGGGAAGAGACGGTAGTAAGGCACCGACTCGTCAAAGGTGACGTCCTGGGAGGACAGAACACGGCGCGAGGTGGGGTGGTAGAACTGCCACCCAGGCGCGTCAGGGGGGAAGCCAAGGAAGACGCAGGGAACAGCACGGGGGGACAGCTTGTCCGCAGACAAGTCACGGACAAACGCCCGAGATCCCCAGACCCGAAACGCAGACGCATCGCCAACCTTCTTGGTCCACCGCAAGGTGGGGGAGGTCTCTGGCAAGGAGACCCGGGGCTGAAGGTTGAGCTGATGCGCTGCGTACTGAACCGCAAACGGCCACAGAAAATGGGGGGCAGCCGCTTGGATCATGGACGTACGAGCGACGTCCATGACCATGCCAATGCGGCGCTCAGCAATCCCATTTTGCTGTGGAGAGGCCGGAAGCGTGAAGGTCTGGCGGATGCCCTGTGCACGACAGAAGGCTCCCAGACGGGCAGAGGAAAACTCCCCGCCTCTGTCAGAGTGCAGACGCAGAACAGGAAAGTCCGAGCCGAAACTCTCTCTGAGCTGGAGACGAGCAGCGCCGATCCAGTCGATCAACACCTCAGTGACATCACCCTTGCTGCGCAAGGGGAACACCGTGGTGTAACGCGAGTAGTCGTCAACCACCAACAGGAAGTAACGCTCGTGACCCTGGCCACGGACGCGGGCGGGGCCCCACACGTCCATGTGAAGAGTCTGCAGTGGAGCCTCTGTCGGAGGAAACTCGGAGGAGTGAGGGGCGGCGCGCTGTCGCCCCTCGACGTAGGGGACGCAGGTAGGGGCAGGCCCCGGAGGTAGGGGAGGTAGGGACCGGTGGAGACCAGAGACAAGGACACGGGAGGCCATGCCTCGGAGACGAGGCAGGGAGGGGTGACCAAGGCGGTGGTGCCAGAGGAGAGTCTGGTGGGACAGGAGACGACACGAGCAGGGCGCAGACTCAGGACCAGACCTGGACGCTGCAGCAAACACCTGACTCGACGCAGCTACCTGACCAGACGCAGTAACCGGAGGAGACTCAGTAGACAGTGTGTACAGGCTCGACCCCGGCCGACGGGTAAACGTGGCCAAGTGTCGGCCCGTCCGAGCACACGTGCAGTGGGTCACCCGCTGACTCGCAGGAGTGAACTGGTCAACCCCCTGATCCTGAAGATCAGCTCCACTCACCAAGTTCGTAGAGAACGAGGGGAGGTAGAGATCTGACAGGGTGCCAGAGGGGGCTGCCGGGCACGGTAAGACAGTGGAGAAGCTAGCAAGGACAGGACCCCCAGAGGGGTCCGCCAGGGAGACCGCAACCGGCCGACTAAGCGGCGTAAGTGTGGTGCGGTCTCGAAAGAAGGAGCGGGAAGCACCCGAGTCAAGGGTGAAGGTGTGTAAGGCCTGAGCCGACGTGGTACCTGAGAGAGCAGACTCACCAGCACCTGGAGCATCAGACGCTCTAGCACCTAGAGCAGCAGTCTCACCAGCACCTAGAGCAGCAACCTAAATGCCTGGGTCAGGCGGAAGACACAGGTAACAGTCACCCTCATCACTAGTAGACACAGCATACATGGCAGCAAGAATAGCATCATAATCAAGATCAAAGATAGCAACCCCCGCCCTAGACAGGTCTCCGCAGCGAGGGATCTCAGTGGCGTCAGGGAACTGGTGACACCACGCGTCCGTCAGGCGGCCGAAGCAGCGCTGGGTGGAGTGCGGGCCCCCGCACTGCTCACCAGCGCGGTCGCCGGTACGGAGGACGTAGGTGCAGGGACCAGTACCCCCACCTCGCTGACGCCCAGCGTACCACTCACGAAGCTGCTGGGGGACGGGGTCTCACGACTGCGCTGCTGCTGCTCGCGCTGACCACCACCGGAGCCACTCCTCTGCGCAGAGCCGCGACCAGCTCCACCGCTGCCTCCGCCGCCTCCGCCACCTCCGCCGCCTGCGCCACCTCTGCCGCCTCCGCTCCCTCCGCCACCGCCGCCGCCTCCTCCGCTTCCACTGCTGCTACCGACACCTCCACCCCCGCCACCACGCCCACCACCACCCCAACCCCCTCCACTACCTCCACCACCACCTCCACCGCCCCCGCTAGCCCCTCCAGTGCCCTTGCCCCCCTTGCCCTTGCCGGTGCGGCGTCTCCCGCTAGGGGCAGACGCAGCGCCAACCGACTCGAAACAAACGAGGTCGGCCGCAGCAGCAGAAGCAACAGAGGGCAAGAGGGGGGAGGGGGAACACCCCTCAAAGACGGGGATGCGAGGGTCACCACGAGAGGCTCCTACAGCGACTATGCTCTGCTCTGCTGCTAGGAGGCGCTCCTCGAGGAGGTCAACGGTGAGTGTGGTGGGGCAAACTGAGAGGAAGTGGTCCCTGACTAAGCGAAGGGAGTCAGGGAGCCGGGTGACTATGTAGTAGAGGGTGATGTACATGGGGGGGGGGTTCTTGGCACAGAACTCAGCAGGAAGCGCAGCGCGGTAGCGAGTGTCACTAGTGCGAAGGTGCGTAATGAGGTCAGCGACTGTGGGAAAGGCAGCAAGGTCAGGGAACAGGTACGACAGCATGAGGCGGCTAAGCGCAGCAGTGGCAGGGGAGGAGTAGCGTGCGACTACAGCATCGTACAAGGTCTTAGCGCTCTTGTACTGGCTAAAGTGCGCACGCTCAGTGGTCGGTAAGTGGCGACGCACAGCAAGACGGGCAGCAGCATCGCGTGTGGCCCACTGTGAGCGAACAGTGCTGTCAGCAGTAGCAGGCGGGGCAGGAGAGGCACCAGAGGTGAGATCGAACAGGGAGAGTCCGTCAGCCCTATCGCAACAGCTGGAGGTCATCGACCCACACCTCAAAGTCAACAGCACGACCCTCAGCATCAAAGGTAAGGACACTGGGGGTAGCCATGACTGCAGTGGCCTAGCAGGGAGGGATCTCACCAGTCCGAGTAAGTAGGGCCGGGGCGCGCCGGCGGGAACAGTGGCGGCTCAGCGGCAGGGCGGCTCGGCGGCTCGGCTGCTGGGCGGCTCGGCGGCTCGGCTGCCGGGCGGCTCGGCGGCTCGGCTGTTGGGCGGCTCGGCAGCTCGGCGGCTCGGCTGCTGGGCGGCTCGGCTGCTGGGCGGCTCGGCAGCTCGGTTGCTGGGCGGCTCGGCGGCTCGGCGGCTCGGCTGCTGGGCGGCTGCTGCTGGGAGGTTCGGCTGCTCAGATGCTGGGCGGCTCAGCGGCCGGTAGAGGCGGCGAGGGGGGGGGGGGGGGCGCTAGGGGCGGCAACGGGGCCGCGTAGGGAATGAGGTGGCGACGGGGCCGCTAGGGGCGGCGACGGGGCCGCGTAGGGGCGGCGACGGGGCCGCCAGGGGCGGCGACGGGGCCGCGTAGGGGCGGCGACAGGGCCGCGCAGGGGCAGCGACGGGGCCGCGTAGGGAGTGAGGCGGCGACGGGGCCGCTAGGGGCGGCGACGGGGCCGCGTAGGGGCGGCGACGGGGCCGCCAGGGGCGGCGACGGGGCCGCGTAGGGGCGGCGACAGGGCCGCTAGGGGCGGCGACGGGGCCGCGTAGGTAGGGAGGCGGCGACGGGGCCGCTAGGGGCGGCGACGAGGCCTCGTAGGGGCGGCGACGGGGCCGCTAGGGGCGGCGACGGAGCCGCTAGGAGCGGCGACGGGGCCGCTAGGGGCGGCGACGGGGCGGCGTAGGGGCGGCGATGGGGCCGCTAGGGGCAGCGACGGGTCCGCGTAGGGGCGGCGACGGAGCCGCTAGGGGCCGCGAGAGGCCTGGAAAGGCGGCGACGGGGCCGCTAGGGGCGGCACGAGGGGCCGTGAGAGGAGCCTCTAAGGCGCGCAAAACGCGCCTCGGGCAGAAGCGACTGGTGCTCCGGTCAGAAAAAAAAAAATTAGTGGTGGGCCCAAGGAAGCGTTCCCACTAGGGAACTTGCTCTATACCATGTGAAGAAATGAGGAATGAATGAACTAGCAAGCAGGTGGGTACAAGTAGGAAAACCCAAAAGTGTTGTACCCCATATAGTCTACCCCACTACAGCCTACACAGACTATAGCAGATGAGTTTGACAACTCGAGCAATTCGGGGACACGTGGGCAAGAGCGAATCACCAAACAAGGCACTGGAGCAATTCTTTCCTAGTTTTTAGTGTGATGACACACTCACTGCTAAAGAGCTTATTCAGGCCACCGAACCTGCTGGTTAGCAGAAAACATTCGCTTTCAGACGAACTCGGAAAACATTCATTCCACTTCGGATGAATCAAATACAAAAATTTATAATGTGTATATATATACATTTGTTTCTGTAAAACCATATTGATTAAAAAGGGGTCTGAAAACCTCGGACAAGCAGTGATTTCAACCGTTTGCACACTCCCAGGATCTGGAAAATTTGCAAGCTTGCTTTTACAGCCCAAATTGCGTATTACTTTGTGTTCCACACCAACCATAGCTTAGGGGCAAAAACAGGAAAATGGGGATGCTCATGCTGCCCTGGAAACCCCCAAGAATCAAGCATCATGTCCTCAAGAAACCGAAGTAAAGAAGAACCCCTACTCATATTCCCCATGAGTGAATATATTTGGCACACTAAAGAGAACCACTATAAGACCAGTGCATCGTCCATCTCAATATCTGCAAAACCCGCATCCACGAGGACTGCAAGCAGCTCATGCGCCACGATCGTTTTGCGCACGGCTCCATCCATCCCCGCCTCAAAGCACGCTCGCTTCACCCCAACATCCAGATCTGCCGTCAGGGCTATGATGCACAGCCGCTGAGGACAGGCCCTTCTCAAACCCGCTGCTTCTTCTTTCACTGCCTCTCCCAGTGCTGTTGACTCTTGAGGCGTCTGAAAAGAAAATTCGTTGTCTGAACCGTCGGCTGCTGTCGTCAACTCTTGCGGCGTCTGAAAACTGAACTCGCTCGCTGCCTCGTCATCGGCTCTTGCTTCATTAGCTCCTTCTGCTTTACTTGCTGTGTCTGCTTCGTCTGTTCCTGCCTCATCGGCTGCTGCTGTTCCTGCCTGGCCAGCTCCCGCTGCGTCTGCTTCGTTTGCTGCTGTTGTTTCTGCCACGATAGAAAGCTGCTGCTCGCTCTCCATTTGCCGGATGCGCCGAGCCGTTTCGAATCTGCAGCATGGGGAGCAGTAGGCACAAGGTTAAAAAGCATCAGAGCAATGTCAAAAGCGCCACTCGTCAAACCAATGGAGAAGCACTGCCCCTTGTTCCCCTTGTTCCCCTTGTTCCCCTTGTTGCCCTTGTTCCTCTTGTTCCCCTTGTGCCCCTTGTGCCCCATGTGCCCCTTGTGCCCCTTCTCCCCCCTTCCTCCCATTCCGCACCAATGGAGCAGCACTGCCAAGCACTGCCAAGCACCGGATTTGACGCGCCACTTCAAGTCTGCCTCTTGGGAATTTACAAAAGAAGGCCAAGAATGGCAATCCAATCAAACTGTTCGTGACTCACAGCACAAGTCCCCACACTGCCGTCATGACGTTGCAACCAAGTTAGAAGAAAAAACGCTCACCTGTACTTGCGTATTGTGTTTATATGCTACAAAAATACGTACGCGTGTTTTCGTGTAAATACGCGAAAAAACGCTTAGGCAAACCGGGGAGAAAGAAAAAACCAGAATCTGGGTTTCAGCCGGCGACATGGCGCACTGAAATGTTTATCTGCCCGGGCCTGCGTCTTCTGTGCATACCGGACCCTTCCCGCGCAGCGTAAAGCTTTAATGTGCTAGCGGATATACGCTTGCGTAGAAAATGCGAAACACGTTCATTCCAACTTAGGTTGTGGCATAAAAGGGGAGGCAGAAGCAGGGAGGGCATGAGGGGTGAGGGAAGGAAGGCACTAACTACCAGGGTTTAGGGTGAAGATCAGAGTCGTCCCAAAAACTCGATTTTGAGATGAATAAAAGCAGGGAAGCACTCACCCATCGATGCCAGGAGGCATGTGGAGGTCCAGCAGCAGCAGTTGGAGGGGCGTGGAGAGGGAGGGAGGGAGAGGGGTCCATGTTGGAGGAGGAGACAGCTTGCAGGGCGTCCTCTCCCGAGGCCAGCAGCAGCACATGGGCCCGTATGCAGCGAGGCAGAGAGGCACTCACCCATCAATGCCAGGAGGCATGTGGAGATCCAGAAGCAGCAGTTGGAGGGGCGTGGAGGGAGAGGGGTCCATGTTGGAGGAGGAAACAACTTGCAGGGTGTCCTCTCCTGAGGCCAGCAGCAGCATGTCAGCCCCATAGCCCTGCAGTGTTCGCCGCGCCACCATGCGGTTCACCGCGTTGTCATCCACCACTGCCACCCGCCGCCTCGGGGCGGTGCAGAGAGGGGCAGCGCCAGCAGGATGGTGGTGCCTGTGGCGCTGTCTGACAGCACTGCCATGCTTCCCCTCATCTCTGCCACCTGGGGGAGGGGAGAGGTGGGTTGGTTGGGGGGGTAGGTGTATATAGCTGGAAAGTTAGCAGGATGGTGGTGCCTAAGGCAGCGTCTGAGAGCACTGCCATGCTTCCCCCCATCTCCGCCACCTGGGAGGGGTGGGGAGGCAAGGAGAGCGGCAGGGAAGAGTGAAGAGGGTTGCGAGTAGAGGCATGTGGTGTATGTATGGCCTCATGATGGCAATTCAGACATGACAAGCATTTATGAAACCTCAGCCTTTAATGCTGTGCCACCTTCCGTTAACACTTCTTCAACAGCGTTGCATTGTCTATGACAAACAAAACTTTTGAGGTGCCTCAAAAGCCGTTATCTGAGATTGCCAACCTCCTGAAGTGTCACATTACTTCCGACTGTCGCCACATGGATCTATACACATTCCTGCTCTCGTGCAGATCCGAATGCACCTAGTTGGACAACTAACCGACAACTGCCACATGGATCTATACACATCCTTGCTCTCGTGCAGATCCCAATGCACCTCGTTGTCCAACTTTCTCTTGTACGACCTAGACTTGTTTGGCATCCCTGCCACGATGGTAGTGCTCGAGTTTTGAGACGTTGCAAAACCTTGCCAAGATGGTAGTGCTCACTCCAGCCTTAACAAAATCAACGGTGTGTCTTCAACAGGCAACTAGACTTCTCAATTTGGATGCCACGACACTCAAAGGTGACGATTCAGTCGAGCATTGCAGCACTCACAAGGGAGGTGGAGAGGAGGAAGCGGACAGGGTAGGGCGTCCAGGGGGGGCGAGCAGCAGCCCTCTCATCGTGCGTGAGAGGGGTGGCTCTGTTGCCCCTTCTTGGCTGCTGTGAAATGGACAAGCACGCGAGAGGGGAGAGAGAGAGTGTTAAGGAACGAGGAGGGTGCAATAAACAAATGATGCGGGCGAAGAGGTGAAGAATGGAAAGGAAGGTGGGGAATGAGGTGCTAAGGATGGTTTTAAAAAGGGCGAGAGTCGATTGGAAAGAGGTGGAAGGCAGGTGCACGAAAAGGGCAAGTAGGCCGTTGACGAAGGAAGAGCATAGCGACACTAAAAGGCAACATTTAAAAAGCGAGTCAAGCGGGTCATTCATGTGTAGAAAGTGAAGTTTTGAGACGTCTCAAAACTTCACTTTCTACGCATAGCGACACCAAATGGCAGCATTTTGCGGGTCAAGCGGGTCGTTCATGAAAGGAAGGAGAGATGTGATGTGGAATGAGGTGGACGGGAGAGACAGAGAAGGGGACAAGTGGGTCGTTGAAGAGGGTAGAGAATAGCGACACCAAGAAGTAGCATGCGGGAAATAAATGCAAACAATAATCCAATGTAGTCACATGCACGCACTCATACATACTCTGACAATAGACAGGTTAATTTTCTCTTCTGCATCTTGCTAATTTCATCCTAAGAGGCTTGCGCACGATTACCTATTTTCAAGCGGAATTATCCTCGCAACGGATCGTTACAAAATCGTGCATGCAAACGCGCGCACGTGCGCCCACGGGCACGCACCCGCACATACTTGCACACACACACACACACACGCACGCACGCACGCACGCACACGGACGCACACGCACCCTTTTAAAACTCAATGGTTCATTAAAGCCCAGCCCCCGAATTACAAAGAGGCCTTCACAAAATGATGCCAGTTTGTGACTAGCTCCTACTGGTTTCGGGAAAGAAAGGTTTAGGGGAGGTTTTCGTGTCAGAATTATATTATAACTGCATGTAGTTCTAGCCTTAGTGTAGTTATCCTAACTTCCTGCTTGGAGGTGTACTCACCTTTCCTACCCTATTTGTACTCCACTTTCCATAGTGAAACCATTCTCCTTCTCGACTTTTCTCTCGACACTCATGTCTAGCCTACCCTAGCATGGCTCCTATTTCCTACTAAGCTACTATTTTAACATGGTATTAAGAGCAACACTTTCCTAGGACCTAATGTTCATGGGCCCACCACATGTCATAACATTATAGCTTATACAGTTGTGTAGGCTGTAGTGGGGTAGCCCATAAGGGGTACAACCCAAATAGGGTTAGTACTTGTACCCAACTGTTTGCTAGTTCATTCATTCTCGTTCGTTATTTTGACATGGAATCAGAGCAGGTTCCTTGGGCCCACCACCTGCTACGCTGCTAGTAACCGCCCCTAGGCCCGTCGCTCCTAGCCTACGCGGCCCGTCGACCCCTAGCCCGCGCCCGGCCCTGTTCCTAGCCAGCGCCCGGCCACGTCGACCCTTAGCCTCGCGCCCGGCCTCGTACCCAGCCCGCGCCCGGCCCCGTACCTATCCTCATGCCCGGCCCTGTATCGCGCCCGGCCCCGTTTTGCGCCAGGCCCCGTATCACGCCCGTCCCCGTATCGCGCCCGGCCACGTACCTAGCCTAGCGCCCAGCCCCGTATCGCGCCCGGCCCCGAATCGCGCCAGGCCCCATCTCTAGCCTAGCGCCCGGCCCCGTCTCGCGCCTGGCCCCGTATCGCGCCCAACGCCCAGCCCCGTTCCTAGCCTGCGCCCGGCCCCGTTTCGCGCCCGGCCCCGTTCCTAGCCTGCGCCCAACCCCGTATCGCGCCCGGCCCCGTTTCGCGCCCGGCCCGTACCTAGCCCGCGATCGGCCAGTACCTAGCCCCGCGCCCGGCCCCGTCTCTCGCCCGCGCCTGGCCCGTACCTGGCCCAGCGCCCGGCCCCGTCCCTCGCCCAGCGCCCGGCCCAGTACCTAGCCCCGCTCGGCCCCGTCCCTAGCCCCGCCCGGCCCAGTACCTAGCCCCGCCCGGCCCCGTACCTAGCCCCGCCACGGCCCCGTACCTAGCCCCGCCCGGCCCCGTACTTCGCCCCGCCCGGCCCCGTACCTAGCCCCGCCACGGGTCCATACCTAGCCCCGCCCGGCCCCGTACCTAGCCCCGCCCGGCCCTGTACCTAGCCCCGCCCGGCCCCGTACCTAGCCCCGCCCGGCCCCGTACCTAGCCCCGCCCGGCCCCGTACCTAGCCCGCGCCCGACCCCGTACCCAGCCCGCGCTCGGCCTCGTACCTAGCCCGCGCCCGGCCCCGTACCTAGCCCGCGCCCGGCCCCGTACCTAGCTTGCACCTGGCCCCGTACCTAGCCCACGCCCGGCCCAGTACCTAGCCAGCGCCCGGTCTACTATCGGTGCTGCTCCTGCTATAGCTGCTACAGCTACTGCTACAGCTGCTACTTCTGCTCCTACGTACTCCACAGCTATGGCTTCGCTTCGTGTCCTCGCGTTTGACCATGAGGGCAGACCGGTTCAGTTTGACACGCTAGGTCACTGAGCGATTCTAAGGACAGTGTCTTTCTTTTTGACCTAGCGTCAGGAGCCGCTACTGCCCCTCCCGCCACAGCCGACAGTTCGAATCGCTCACAGTGGCTTACTCGAGATGCTGCTGCTCGTTTAGCCATCCGCAACCATCTGCCATTAGCTGAGTGCGCTCACTTTGGACAGCACAGGACAGCACAGGCACTGTACGACGCTGTAGTCACTCGCTACTCCTCCCCTGCCACTGCTGCTCTTGGCCGCCTCCTTCTGCCCTACCTGTTCCCCGAGCTGTCCGCCTTTGCCAGAGTCGAGGACCTGGTTTCCCACCTTCGCACTTGTGATGCTCGCTACCGCGCTGCCGTTCCTGCTGAGTTCCTTGACAAGAACCCGCCCCCGATGTACATCACTCTCTACTTTATAGTCACCCGCCTCCCTGACTCTCTTCTCTCTGTCAGGGACCACTTCCTCTCTCTTGACCCCACCTCCCTCACTGTTGACCTCCTCGAGCAGCATCTCCTCGCAGCTGAGACTAGTGCAGTTGCTGTGGGTGCTGCTCGTGGCACTCTGCGCCGGCCCTTCTTTGAGGGGTGTTCCGCCTCCCCCCTTGCCCCCTCCTACGCCTCTGCTGCTGCTGCAGACGTCTCTGTTCCTGAGGACGCCGGGGCTGCTTCTGCTAGTGGGAAGCGCCGTAGCAGAAAGGACAAGGGTGGCAGGGATGGTGGTGGTGGCAGCGGCGGTGGTGGAGGTGGCAGCGGGAGTGGCGGAGGGGGCAGCAGTGGAGGTGGTGGCGGCGGTGGGAGTGGTGGCGGCGGTGGGAGTGGTGGGGGGAGTGGGGGCTCTGGTGGCGGTGGTGGAGGCAGCGGTGGGAGTGGCGGCAGCGGAGGCGGTGGGACTGGTGGAGGTGGGACTGGCGCTCGGCGTGTCGGTTTTGCGGGTGGCCAGCGTCAGCAGTAGCAGCGTCGGAGCGAGACCCTGTCTCCCCAGGAGCTTCGTGAGTGGTTTCTGTGTGGGTCGTCTGGGGGTAGTTGCCCGTATGTCATTCGCACGGGTGACCGTGCTGGTCAGACTTGCGGGCGGCTCCACACTCAGCACCGCTGCTTCTCCCGCCTCGACAACGCTTGGCGTGCTGAGTTTGGTGACGACGTCGAGCTCCCTCGCTGGGCAGATCTGCTTAAGTCTAGGATTGCGATCTTTGACCTAGACTTTGATGCTATTCTCTTTGCTATGTATGCTTTGTCTGTTAGTGTTGAGGGTGTCTGTTACCGGTGTGTGCCGCCTGACCCAGGTATAGCCGCTGCTGCTCTAGGTGCTAGTGAGTCTGGTACTCTCCCTGGTACTGCGCCTGCTGAGGCCTTGCACACCTTCACGTTGGACTCAAGCGCCTCGCGCTGTTTCTTCCGTGACAGCACCACCCTCACTCCTCTTCCTGCACCTGTCCCGGTCACACTGGCTGACCCCTCCGGGACCGCGTCAGTGTGTCAGTCAGTCAGTGTGCTGGTGCTGGTGTTGTCCCTGCTGGTTCTGGAGGTGCTGCGCGGCCGCGGCCGTACTTCGTTCCGCTCCTTGAGCAGGTTCTTGGTCTTCCGCCTTCTTCTGGTCCTGCTCCTTCCTTAGAGTGTCCACCGCCTGTCCAGTCAGAGTCACAGTTACAGCTGGCCTCCCCTCTACCTGCTCCCTCTCCCTACGCTGGTCCTACTGGAGGTCTTACTGAGCGTCGTGAGCCTGAGTCGCGTCCTGCGTCGCCTGTTCGCACTGCTCGCACTAGTCGTCGTGTTCCACGTCCGCGTCCTCCTGCTGTCCCTGGCACGCATCAGATGGCACTGCATCCTTCCACTGCGCCACAGCGTGTCCCTTTGCCGTCTCCTCCTGCGTCCTCTCTTCCTGCCCTTGCTGACCCGGCGTCTGACTCCCTTCGTGCTGTCAGTCCTACTGTCACGCGTCTCCTCGCCACTGTTGTCACTGACCCTTCCTTTGAGTCCACTGCTGCGTCTGCCTTAGTTACCGAGCTTGTCGACTTTGCTGCTCACTGTCGTCTCGACTTCGCCACTAGTCTGGTTGCTGAGTCTGCGTCTGTCTGTCCTCCGTCCGTCGGGGGTGAGTGTGCTCTTAGCACGGACGTCCTTGAGGACCGACAGGAGGAGTTCCAGTGTTTTGCTGCTGCTTTACCTCACCTCGTGTCCACGCTGCTTGCCCCTGAGGGAGACCCGGATGCACCAGACATCCCGACCCCGCGCTCTTACGCAGAGGCGATAGAGGGTCCTTACTCCTCTCAGTGGCAGGCAGCCATGGACGCAGAGATGGCTTCCTGGAAGTCCACAGGCACCTACGTCGACGAGGTTCCCCCACCTGGGGCGAACATCGTCAGTGGCATGTGGATTTTCAGGGTGAAGCGGCCGCCGGGTTCTCCGCCTGTCTTCAAGGCGCGTTACGTGGCTCGAGGCTTCAGTCAGCGGCAGGGAGTTGACTACTTTCAGACCTTCTCCCCGACCCCAAAGATGACCACTCTTCGGGTTCTGCTGCACGTTGCTGCCCAGCGTGACTACGAGCTTCACTCCCTTGACTTCAGCACTGCTTTCCTACAGGGCAGTCTGCACGAGGAGATCTGGCTGCGCCGCCCACCTGGCTTCACTGGGTCGTTTCCTCCTGGTACCCAGTGGAGCCTCCGGCGGCCAGTCTACGGTCTCCGCCAGGCGCCACGTGAGTGGCACGACACACTGAGGACTACACTTGCGGCTCTTGGGTTTGCTCCTTCCACTGCTGACCCGTCGCTGTTTCTTCGCACCGACACTTTGCTGCCGCCGTTCTACATCCTCGTGTACGTCGACGACTTGGTCTTTGCTACGGCTGACACTGCTGGACTCGCCCACGTGAAGTCTGAGCTGCAGAAGAGACACACGTGCACAGATCTGGGTAAACTGCGCATCTATCTTGGCTTGCAGATCACCCGGGACAGAGCACGGCGCACCATTACCTTGACTCAGTCACACATGGTGCAGCAGGTCCTTCAGCGCTTCGACTTCACGTACTCCTCGCCTCAGGCCACTCCTCTGTCTACTCGCCACTCGCTCTCAGCTCTGCCTTCGGATGAGTCCGTAGAGCCGAGTGGCCCGTACCCAGAGCTTGTTGGCTGCCTCATGTACCTGATGACCTGCACTCGACCTGACCTAGCATACCCTCTGAGCATCCTGGCATGCTCCTGGGAGACACCGACCAGAGCACATGGCTGCAGCGAAGAGGGTGTTGCGCTACTTGTGCAGTACTTCAGGCTTGGGGCTAGTGCTTGGAGGGCGGAGTCCAGTAGTTCTCACTGGTCACGCAGACGCGTCTTGGGTTGACGACCTGGCTACGCAGCGGTCGTCATAGGGTTACACCTTCAGCCTTGGTTCCGGCTCTGTTTCGTGGCGTTCTACTCGCTCGTCTTCTGTTCTCAGCTCCAGCTGTGAGGCTGAGATCTACGCGGGGGCCATGGCTGCACAGGAGCTACGCTGGCTCACCTACCTGCTGACTGACCTAGGAGAGCCACCTCGTTCTCCTCCAGTTTTGTACGTAGACAACAAGGCCATGCTGGCCTTGTGTCGGGAGCACAGACTGGAGCACAGAACGAAGCACATTGCTCTTCGCTACTTCCTTGCTCGTGAGCTGCAGCAGCGTGGCCAGCTGCGCCTTGCTTACGTGGCCTCTCAGGCCAACACTGCTGATATCTTTACCAAGGCACTTCAGCCTTGTGATCATCAGCGATCTGTACTATGCTAGGTCTTGTGCCTACTTGGCCTCACTTGCTTACCTCTTGAATTTGCTTGTACTGTGATCTATCGGCAGGGAGTTGCGAATGGCGAAGCGAGCGTGGGCATCACGAGTCTGCCACTGTGAGCGAGCAGTGCTGTCAGCAGTAGCAGCAGGGGCAGTGACAAGGCCTAGGGCGTGATCGTACAGTGAGATGTCATCCTTGGCTGTGAGCTGTAGGTAGAGGTGCAGGTCATCGAGCCAGGTGTCAAACTTCACAGGGCGGCCCTCAGCATCGAACACGAGAACCTGTGGGCTAGCCATAGGAACAGTAGAAATAGCAGCAGTAGCGGTAGGAGAAGCAGGTAGGACGAACCAGGTAGGGCAGGGCGGCGCGGCTCGGTTCAGGTCGGGTCGCGGCTCGGCTGGGTGGCGCGGCTCGGCTCGGGGCGCGCGGCTCGGCTCAGGTCACGGCGGGGACGGGCCGCCCGCTCTCCCTCTTGTGCTGCGGCGGGAACGGGCCGCCCGGGGCCTCTGGGTGGTGGGCACGGGGCCGGTTGGGGCCCTAGAGGGGCGAGCGCGGGGCCGATCGGGGCCTGAGCGGGGCTAGCGCGGGGCCAAACGGGGCCTTGACGGGGCTAGCAAGGGGCCGACGGGGCCTGAACGGGGCTAGCGCAGGGCCGACGGGGCCTGAAACGGGGCCGAAGGGGCCTGAAACGGGGCTAGCGCGGGCCCGATCGGGGCCTGAATGGGGCTAGCGCGGGGCCGACGGGGCCTGAGAGGGGCTAGCGCGGGGCCTACGGGGCCTGAAACGGGGCTAGCGCGGGCCGACGGGGCCTGAAACGGGGCTAGCGCGGGCCGACGGGGCCTGAGAGGGGCTAGCGCGGGGCCGACGGGGCCTGAAACGGTCGCCGACGGGGCCTGAAACGGGGCTAGCGCGGGCCGACGGGGCCTGAGAGGGGCTAGCGCGGGGCCGACGGGGCCTGAAAAGGGGCCGACGGGGCCTGAAACGGGGCTAGCGCGGGTCGACGGGGCCTGAGAGGGGCTAGCGTGGGGCCGACGGGGCCTGAAACGGGGCCGACGGGGCCTAAACGGGGCTAGCGCGGGGCCTGAACGGGGCCTTAAAGGGGCCGACGGGGCCTGAACGGGGCTAGCGCGGGGCCGTCAAGAGGGGCCTCTAGGGGCGTGACACGCCGAGGCGCCCTAGGGCACGGGTAGGTAGGTAGGTAGGTAGGTAGTTACGTAGTGGTGGGCCCTTAGAAAATTTCGGTCCTAGGAAGGACCTGCTCTATACCATGTTGGAATCACTGAACAGGAATGAATGAACTAGCAATGAAAAGAGTACAAGTACCTAACCCTAGAATTGTGTACCCCCTATAGGCTAACCCACTGTAGCCTAAACTAACACAACATATATAATGTTTGACATATACCTGCACTTGCTTGTTTACTTTTATATATGAACTTGCATGTGAACTGGCCTGTGGCCTTTGAACCTGTGCTCAGACTGTGTGGTGACTTTGTGATCCACCCTGAGCTTGCTTTGCTTTGCTTTGCTTGACTGGTCTTGTGACCCCTAGTTCTCCCCCACTTTGCCTATGGGGGTGTGTCAGATATATATGCCTTAGCACATGTAGGCTGTAGTAGGGTAGACTCTAAGGGGTACAGGTTTCTTATTTGTACCAAACTCATTCATAGTTCATCCCATTCCTGTTTTCTTTCTTCACAATATATTTAGGCGATAAAGGGTCGCCCAAAAACCAATATGCGCGCGCATAAAGGGCCTATCATAATATTAATTTAAGCCCATGACACCGTGGTCCATAATATTGTATTGCCGGTAATATGGTTGCAGAAATAATATGTTCGGCAGCATAATATTAATTTAAGCCTAGCATAACATGCTGCCACCAATGTTATGAAGGGTTTAAATTAATAGCAGAGAATATATTTATGGCATTTGATATACATAGTTTTATATGGACTGGAAATATGATAGAACTAATGGTAGTATATGCGCGCTCATATTGGTTCTTGGGCGACCCTTTATCGCCTAAATATATGGTCGTGAATTATATGACCGTGCGTGATTGGACGCGCATTGCCAAAAAAGGCAAGAAGCATATTATCGACCAATCGTGCGCGATCAATAATATGTTCGTGCATTTATGCTCTGGCGTTGCAGTTTATGAACGCTGATGTATTTGCCCGCGCGCTCATTGGTTACGAGCAATTTATATGCTCGAGCGCTTATTGGTTACGAATTTGTTTGCCCGCGCGCTCATTGGTCGCGCATTGGGGCAAAAATGGCCGCGCATATACTGTTGGTCGGGCCACGTTCGCGCCCGCCAACCACCCGAAATTTTCGGGTGGGGAATAGTACGAATCACTACCGCTTGATGAAACTCGTGCGAACGAGGAATTTTGGGGATACAAACCCTGGTAGGGTAATGTGCCGGAGAAAAAAAAACACCTCGAAAATGCCCTGGCGTGGCCACTCGAGCAATTATCACTGAATTTGGGGACACGTGGGCAAGAGCGAATCACCAAACAAGGCATTGGAGCAATTCTCTCTCCCTCGCCCCAACCCCCCTTGTATTCCCTGGCCTGCCAAACATCGCCCAGGACAAGGAAGGAGTTCGGTCCAGACAACAGGCAACGGATTCCACCCAGGCCTGTCGAAGTTTCTGGGGCCCATACTTGCGCTCCCCAGCTCCTCCCCATCTGACCCTGTTTTGGGTGTAGCTGAGCGTTTGGGCGCCCTTAACAGTCACGGGCGCACCCCAAGGGGTAATTCGGGTGCTCCAAAGCTGACTTAGACACTTTACAAACACGGAATTTGGCTAGAAAACGCTAAGGGGAAAACCCACTTTTCTCGTGCAACCTAAGGAGGGAAGGGAAGTCAGGCAGAATTTAGGGGGGGGGGGGGGGGGGGGGGGGGGGTCCTACAACCGGAAACCAAAACTTTGAGACAGGGGAAGGCCTGGTTTGGGCCCTTAACGCATCCGGGAAGGGTCGAACGAGGCACTTAGTGGCACGGGTGCAGTGCGAATCTAACACTTTATGCAGTCAATATGGAGCAAAAGTAGCCTCGAATGTTCAGGGCATTAAAGGCGTATGCCCTTGAATCGACACGCCTGATTCCACCCCCTGCGACTGACCGTCGCACGCCGCGGAACTGTCGTACCCTCCGCCAATGCGAGGCCCCTCTCCAATGGCATGCCATGCGACATGCCATGCCAGCCGATAAGACAACAGCCCTGAACCCCAAGTGGTTTCGTGGGGTGTGTTTAGGGAAACTCCCTGAATCGCGGATCACCTCACCATGGGGTTTTGTTGTACTCTCTCTCTCTGCCAGCTGATAGTTGCGGCTGGGATGACCTGTCCGTTGAGATACATGCACAGGTGGTTTGGCGTACACACAGGTAACAGTCACCCTCAGCACTAACAGACAAAGCATACATAGCAGCAAGGATAGCATCATAGTCTAGGTCAAAGATAGCAACTCCAGACCTAAGCAGCTTTGCCCAGCGGGGGCGCTCGGCCTCGTCACCAAACTCTGCGCACCAATCGTCGTCGAGGCAGGAGAAGCAGCGGTGCTTAGTGTGAGGCTTCCCGCATGTCTGACCAGCACGGTCACCCGTGCGAATGACATACGGATAGCTACCACTACCACCAGACGCCCCACGCAGAGAAAACCACTCACGAAGCTGCTGGGGCGACGGGGTCTCGCTCCGACGCTGCTGCTGCTGCCTCTGGCTACCGCCAGAACCTCCCCGCTGAGCAGCTCCATTCCTACCACCACCACTCCCACTGTCGCCACAACCGCTCCCCCCACCGCTGCCACCACCGCCTCCGCCAAAGCCTCCACTCCCGCCACCACTCCCACCATCGCCGCCACCTCCACTGTCTCCACCACCTCCACTGCTGCCCCCACCACCACCCCTGCAGCCACTGCCACAACCCCTGCCACCCTTGCCCTTGCTGCTGCGGCGCTTCCCACTAAAAAACAGCCCCGACGTCCTCAGCACCAAGGACGTCAACAGCTGCAGCAGAGGCGTAGGAGGGGGCAAGGGGGGAGGGGGAACACCCCTCAAAGAAGGGCGTGCGAGGAGTGCCACGAGCGGCACCTACAGCGACTACACTAGTCTTAGCTGCAAGGTTGTGCTGCTCGAGTAGGTCAACAGTGAGGGCTGTGGGGTGAAGTGGGAGAAAGTGATCCCTGATAGCGCGAAGAGAGTCAGGGAGGCGGGTGACTATAAAGTAGAGACTGATAAACCTCGGCGGCGGGTTCTTGGCAAGGACCTCTGCTGGGAGGGCAACGCGGTAGCGAGCGTCGCTAGTGCGAAGGTGGGAAACCAGGTCCTCTACTGTGGCAAAGGCGGACAGCTCGGGAAACAGGTAGGGCAGTAGAAGACGGCCTAGAGCAGCAGTGGCAGGCGAGGAGTAACGGGCGACTACAGTGTCGTACAGTGCCTGTGCTGTCCGAAGTGAGCGCATTCGGCTAACGGCAGATGGTTGCGAATGGCTAAGCGAGCAGCAGGGTCACGAGTAAGCCACTGTGAGCGAGTCGCACTGTCAGCTGTGGCGGGAGGGGCGGGAGCGGAGCCAGACGTGTGGTCAAACAATGAAACGCTGTCCCTAGGGTCGCTCAAGAGGTACAGCTGCAGGTTGTCGAGCCACGTGTCAAACTGGATCGGGCGGCCCTCATGATCAAACACGAGAACGCGGAGAGAAGCCATAGCGGCGCAGCACGCAGGGTGGGCAGAAGCCGGGCAGGGCAGAGAACAGGGCAGGCAGCAGCAAGGGGCGGCAAGCAGGCCGCAAGAGGCGGTGCGCAGGCTGCAAAAGGGGCGGCTTGGGGGCCTAGGGGCGGTGGGCGGGTCGCAAGGGGCGGCTCGCGGGCTGCAGGAGGCGAGGGGCGGGCCGCAAGGGGTGGCTCGCGGAGCCTTGGGTCGACGGCCGGGCCGGGCCTAGGCACGCGTGGGCTAAGGTCGAAAGGGCGCAGGCTGGGGCCTAGGGTTGACGGGGCGCCGGGGCCTAGGGTCGACGGGGCGGGCCGGGGCTAGGGTCGACTGGGCGCGGGCCGGGGCCTAGGGCCGACGGGGTGCCAGGGCCTAGGGTCGACGGGGCGGGTGGGGGCTAGGGTCGATGGGCCGCGGGCCGGGGCCTAGGGTCAACGGGGCATCGGGGCCTAGGGTCGACGGGGTGGGCCGAGGCTAGGGTCGACAGGGCGCGCGGGGCCAGGGGTCGACAGGGCGCGACGGGGCCTAGGGTCAACGGGCGGGCCACAAGGGGCGGGCGTGCGGGGCCTAGGGTCGACAGGCGGGCCACAAGGGGCAGGCGCAAGGGGCAGCAGGTGCGGCACGAGGGTCGCTAGGGCGGCTAGTGGGGCAGCGCTGTGGTGGGCCCAAAAAAAAAAAAAAAAACGGTCCTATCAAAGGACCTGCTCTGAAACCATGTCAAAAGAATGAAGATGATGCATTGAACAAAAGTTGGGTACAAGACAAGCGAGACAGGACGAGACGCAGGCTCACGACGCTCTGTAAGACCGCCGGACTGCTCAGTGTAGGGAGAGGGAGCTGGCAGTTGGGAGCCGGGCAGTAACGACGGCTGCGACTGGTCAGGCAGAGGACACAGGAAAGGAGGAGCAGGGCCGGTAGAAGACGGGGTACTGTTATAGTCACAATTGGTCTTCTTTTGGAGCTCACTGTAGTTCAAATCAGCTCCCTCAAGCCGCGTCAACAAGTCGAAGAATTTCTGCACCCCTTCTTCAACCGCTTCGTCTTCTTCAATTCGAAGTGCCGCCATTTGCCGTTCCAACACCACCGCTACCGCCGCTGTTGCAGGAGCATGTACACCCTTGAGAGCAGCCCATGCCTTTGGTCCTTTCTCTGGTTCACGCTGGAATGGCTTGATGTGACGGATCTGACTGCTCCCCAACGCTTGCCCAAGTAAGAGATAGCCTTGTGCGCTCTTCCGCACCCACGGGCTCTTCTCCGGGTCGTTCTCGGGGCGCTTCTCCGTTCTTTCCATCACCTCCAGCAGGTCATAGTGGTCAAAGATGTTCTCCATCTTGAAGGACCATTCAGCAAAGTTGTCACCGTTGAACTTGTCAAGCCCAAACACCCTAGGCTCATCCCTAGGTGGGCCAAGACTTGGTTGCATGGGCGCCATGGCTGAATCACGGGGCTGGCCTTGAGCTTGAGCTTCTCCACTGCCACCAGCACCTCTGCCACCCCTTTCCTCAGGTCCAGACATTGTCGAAACTGCTCCAAGGGGCTCTGATACCACTTGTTATAGTCACTATAGGCTTGAATGTGCCTAAAACGAAAGATAGAGAGCACAGACGGATTTCTGCACAGTGGCTTCAAACGTTGATAGCGTTCTGCTCACAGCTGCAAATGACTTGATTCAAATTGGATCTGGAGCGTCTTCACGTCGTCTACAATTAGCAATTTAGATTGCACGATTTGATAAAGAATTGACGACACAGCGTCGGTTTGAACGAACGGTACTATGGCAGCCACTATGGTCTTAGAACACAAGATAGGAAGAGTTACGAGTTGGGAATGACTCCCAGCTCCTACAAACCCCAAGAGCCGAGGTACAGTGATGTGGAACAGTGCCACACTGTCCCCAACCACGAAGGGTCTCGAAACTACCCTTCACTAGGGCCTACACCAAGTGAAATGTTACACTACACAAAGTAATGTAACTATCTTCAATATCTTGAGGTGTACCCTTTTGGCAAGCTTCGAAATCACTTGAGGCTTGACACCAAGGCTCGGGCTCTTCATCACAAACTCATCCTTGAGTTCTTGATGGGTCTGCTGCACACACCTGCGACACACCGAACGTTCGACACAGGACAAAATAGAAACCGCGCACGACAAAATAGAAACCGCGCGCGAGACACAAACGACCGCGTAACACGCGTCTAGCGATAACTCGCTATTGACTCGACACACACACTCGACATCATGACTCAACATTCACACACAATTATAAGCATGAAATATATATTATCCCATGCCCTCATACCATTCCATACACACACACATTCATGCACACGGACAACAAGCCGAGTGCAAACCGTAGGGTTGCACCAACAAACTCCCCCTCGGATTGTTGGC
This sequence comes from Closterium sp. Naga37s-1, assembly GCA_947471745.1. Lineage (NCBI taxonomy): Eukaryota > Viridiplantae > Streptophyta > Zygnematophyceae > Desmidiales > Closteriaceae > Closterium > Closterium sp. Naga37s-1. Next base: position 4,445,632 of record CANJKZ010000736.1, read on the forward strand.
CTTAGGATATGTTGCTCTCTCAGTTCAGAGCCATCCCAGCCAGCTTGCAACACTTCCAATGCTGCTGCTCCACCAGCCTCTTGGTCATCATGTCAGCCGGCTGCCCCGTGGTCTTCACGTAGCGCAACTCAACTTCACCCGCGGTTACCATGCTCCTCGTCCAATGCCACTTCACCCTCATGTGCTTCGTGAGTCCATGCAACACAGGGTTCTTAGCAAGAGCAATGGCACCCTGGCTGTCACAGTACAGTGGGGTAGGTCCTTGCTGCTCCCCCCCCAATTCAGCCAACAAACGCCGCTGCCACACAATCTCCCGTACGGCACGGAAGAGTGCCATGTACTCGGACTCCACCGAGCTCAAAGCTTGGTCAACCTGCTTCTTGCTCTCCCAAGCAGTTGGGCCTCCACCAACACAGCATATGAAGCCTCCCACACTTGTCATGTCCTCTGGTTCTGATGCATATGAAGCATCCGAGTAGGCGGTGAGGAACAAACGCCCGGGTTCAACACCATCCGCGCCCTTTTGGCGCCTTTGTGCCGCCGCCGAGTATTGCAGCCCAACGGTCGGTGTTTGGCCAAGATACTTGGCCACCCTCATTCCAGCTGCTACCTGCTCCTCATTAGGGCATTGCACAACCCTAGCCAGCTGCCCGGTAGCAAACGCGACGTCCGGTCGGGTGTTTACCGCCGCATACATGAGGCTGCCCACCAACGAGTGAAATCGGCGCCTCTCCTCTTCACCAACGCTCTCCTCCTCTGGTCCCTTCACACACTTGAACCCAGAGGGAAAGGGTGTAGCCACATGGCCTTCACTTTGCCCAAAGTTGGCAGCCAATGCCTCAAGGTACTTTCGTTGATGCACCCGCATGCACCGCTTCTCCACATCTCGTTCGATGTGGAGCCCAAGGTAGAAGCTCACGTCACCAAGGGCCTTGCACTTGAACTTGTCTTGAAGCTTCAGCATCACCTCCTTCACAAGGTCAGAAGAGGGTGAGAAAATGAGGATGTCATCCACATAAACCACCATGAAACTCCTCTGCTCCCCCTCGCCAAGCATGAACAAGGAGTGATCGGCCGTTGAGGGAGTGAAGCCGATCCCCTCCAACACTTCGCGCAGCTTCATGTACCATTGCCTAGGGGCCTGCTTCAGCCCATAGAGGGCCTTCTTCAGCTTCCACACTCTGCCACTACCATCATCAAACCCCTCTGGCTGCGCCATAAAAATCTCCTCCTCAAGGATGCCGTTAAGGAATGCCGTTACGATGTCCATTTGCTTTACTACCCATCCTTTGATGGCGGCTCCCGCGAATAGGGTTCGCAGCGTCGTCGGCTTCACCAGAGGGGCAAACAGCTCCTTGAAGTCCACCTTCTCCTTCTGCTGGTACCCCTTGGCTACAAGCCTAGACTTGTAGCGCTCGATCTTGCCGTCGGCATCCGACTTGATTTTGAAGAGCCACTTGGACGTTATCGCCGTACGCCCCTCCGGTAGCTCCACCAATTCAAACGTGTCATTCTCCTCGATGCTCTTCAGCTCACTCTCCATGGCCTTCTTCCACTTCTCAGCATCACTACTCTCCAAAGCCTCCTTGAGAGTTGCTGGTTCTCCCGGCATCTCCACCGGAGAGAAGAACGCGAAGGCACACTCCTCGTAGTCACTCTCCTCGTCGTCTCCGACCATCATTGCCGCTCCGGCCAGGGCTGTCTTGCCCTGCTTTCCCGGCGCATCATAGGTCAGCCTATTAGGGGGTTGAACTCTCCTCTTCCCCCTTCCTTCCTCCTCAGCTGCAGGGACTTGAAGGCCTTGGCGTTGCTGCGGTGTGGCTCGAATCCGTGGAGCACTCGTAGTACGGGAAGGGAGTGACGGTGCACGCTCGCTCACTTGCTGCACCTCCTCCTCTTCTTCCTCTGCATCATTGGCCTCCTCTCCCCCATTCACAAGGGAGGATTGCCTTGTGGTTGTGCTGCCGCTGCTCAGCTCCAAAGGCAGCTCCACATGCTCCAAACCGGAACTCTTCACCTCCCCAAACCGCACGCCTATCTTCGCCTCATTCTCCGCCTTCCAATCCTTGTACATGAAGTTCTCCATGAACTTGCAGTCCCTGCTCACCAAGAACTTCTTGGTGAATGGGTCCCAAAGAAGCCATCCCTTGCTGTTTTGAGCCATGCCCAAGTGCACGGCCCACACCGCCTTGGCACCAAGCTTGTTGTGCCGAAGATGCTTAGGCACGAGCGCCATGCACATGCACCCGAACACCCGAAGCATATCCACCTTTGGCTTCCTTCCTAGCCACTCCACATAGGGCACCCATTTTTCTGCTCCCACATGAGTCAAGGCTCTGTTCTTGGCCACACACGCGCTCCGCACCGCATCAGGCCAGAAATAGTCGCGTAGCCCGGCTTCAATGAGCAACCCGCGTGCCGCCTCCGTGATTGTGCGGTTCGCTCGCTCGGCGATGCCGTTCATTGCAGGGGAGTATGGCATGGTGAGGGAGTGCCGAATACCATTCTTCTTCAGCCACAACCCAAACTCCTTGCTCAGGAACTCTCCCCCTCGATCGGTGCGGATTGACTTGACTAGACGGTCTTGTTGCCGCTCCACCATCGGGAACCAATCCGTCTTCAACGTTTCAGCCACGTCGCTCTTCTTGGCCAGCACGTACACCCAAGTCATGCGGGTGTAGACGTCGACAATGGTGAGAAAATACTCAGCTCCAGCAGCTCCAAGCTTCAGGGGGCCCACCACGTCCATCACCACCTCATCAAGCGGTGCCTTTGCCGTTGCCTCCGAACTAGGGAACGGAAACCGGGTGAACTTGGCTTGAATGCACGTCGGGCAGCCAAGCACCTCATCGGGCTCCCCCTTCACACGTATGCCAGCAACCATCTCATTCTTCACTAGCTGCTGCAAGATGGGCAGGGCCACATGCCCCATGCGCCGATGCAAGGTGAGCCAATCACACTCCCCCGTAGCCGAAGTTGGATTGGAGAATGCCGCGCTCGCAATAGCGCCCCACATACTCTCTCCGTAGTCCTCCTCCGCTGCTGCCTCTGGGTTCTCCTCACCCTTTTGCTGCTCCTTGGTTGCTGCACCACTCTCCTTAGGTTCACTGAAATTGCTGGTCCCTCCAGGTTTGCTCTTCTTGAGCTCATTCTCCTTAGCGCGACCGTTCGCGCCATCGTCGCTACCGACCGCTCCATCCTTGGTGCTGATGCTTGCTGCCACTTGCCTCTCCTTAGGCATAGGGACCACTGGGATCTGCCACATCTCGTTGTAGACATCCCTGTCCTCATGAAGGTCCCAAAGAATTCGATCGCCAAGCCTTGCGGTGTAGGTCTTGGCTCCCTTCGAGTTCGTGTCCATGCCGGCCTTTGCCAACCGCCGCACGGAAATCAGGTTTGCAGCAAGGCTGGGCACCCAAAGCACGTTCTTGAGGCCCACCATCTTCCCATCAGCACCCTTGAACATGGCCTTGCCCATGCCTTTCACCTCTGCTCGCTGCCCCAAAGCCGATGTGACATGCTTCACCGGTGACGGCTCGAGTTCGGTGAGCAAGTCCGGGCGAGGTGTCATGCTATAGGTAGCGCCACTATCAATCACCCAATAGTCCAGGGGGTGTAGGGTCACCTTCCCCACAGCTGCTGGCTCCTCAAAGCCTTCATCCTTCTCTGGACCAGCCGGTACTTGCGTCGACACGAAGTAGAATAGACCCGGGTATCGATCGTCGCTTGGGTCCTTGTCGTTGTCTCCGCTCTTCATGTTTGCAGCTCCGCCACCGCGACCGCCACGGCCTCCACGGCCTCGTCCTCTCCCTCCTCCTGCTCCTCTACCCTCTTGGCCTTGAGCAGGGGTCCAACCATCAGGGAGTTTGTAGCAGTCGCGCCACATGTGTCCGCTCTTGTGGCAATAGTGACACTCGCCGTCGAATCGGCCGCGACCGCGTCCGTAGCTCTTGTCGTCGCTGCCGTAACCGCCACTCTTGCGGCCTCCGCCGAAGTTGCTGCCACCAAACCTTCCTCCCCCTCGTCCTCTGCCTCTTCCTCGACCATATCCACGGCCGATGCTCGCTGCCCCAGCGCCATCCGCACTCGCCAACTCACGGCGGCGGAAATCCTCTTGAAGGATAGCTCGCTTCACGTCTTCAAGCGAGAGGCGGGGCAAGTCGCGATTAAGGTTGATGATGAGCGAGGACCATCACTCTGGGAGTAAGGCCAGCAACTTGGTCTTCTTTTGGAGCTCACTGTAGTTCAAATCAGCTCCCTCAAGCCGCGTCAACAAGTCGAAGAATTTCTGCACCCCTTCTTCAACCGCTTCGTCTTCTTCAATTCGAAGTGCCGCCATTTGCCGTTCCAACACCACCGCTACCGCCGCTGTTGCAGGAGCATGTACACCCTTGAGAGCAGCCCATGCCTTTGGTCCTTTCTCTGGTTCACGCTGGAATGGCTTGATGTGACGGATCTGACTGCTCCCCAACGCTTGCCCAAGTAAGAGATAGCCTTGTGCGCTCTTCCGCACCCACGGGCTCTTCTCCGGGTCGTTCTCGGGGCGCTTCTCCGTTCTTTCCATCACCTCCAGCAGGTCATAGTGGTCAAAGATGTTCTCCATCTTGAAGGACCATTCAGCAAAGTTGTCACCGTTGAACTTGTCAAGCCCAAACACCCTAGGCTCATCCCTAGGTGGGCCAAGACTTGGTTGCATGGGCGCCATGGCTGAATCACGGGGCTGGCCTTGAGCTTGAGCTTCTCCACTGCCACCAGCACCTCTGCCACCCCTTTCCTCAGGTCCAGACATTGTCGAAACTGCTCCAAGGGGCTCTGATACCACTTGTTATAGTCACTATAGGCTTGAATGTGCCTAAAACGAAAGATAGAGAGCACAGACGGATTTCTGCACAGCGGCTTCAAACGTTGATAGCGTTCTGCTCACAGCTGCAAATGACTTGATTCAAATTGGATCTGGAGCGTCTTCACGTCGTCTACAATTAGAAATTTAGATTGCACGATTTGATAATTAATTGACGACACAGCGTCGGTTTGAACGAACGGTACTATGGCAGCCACTATGGTCTTAGAACACAAGATAGGAAGAGTTACGAGTTGGGAATGACTCCCAGCTCCTACAAACCCCAAGAGCCGAGGTACAGTGATGTGGAACAGTGCCACACTGTCCTCAACCACGAAGGGTCTCGAAACTACCCTTCACTAGGGCCTACACCAAGTGAAATGTTACACTACACAAAGTAATGTAACTATCTTCAATATCTTGAGGTGTACCCTTTTGGCAAGCTTCGAAATCACTTGAGGCTTGACACCAAGGCTCGGGCTCTTCATCACAAACTCATCCTTGAGTTCTTGATGGGTCTGCTGCACACACCTGCGACACGCCGAACGTTCGACACAGGACAAAATAGAAACCGCGCACGACAAAATAGAAACCGCGCGCGAGACACAAACGACCGCGTAACACGCGTCTAGCGATAACTCGCTATTGACTCGACACACACACTCGACATCATGACTCAACATTCACACACAATTATAAGCATGAAATATATATTATCCCATGCCCTCATACCATTCCATACACACACACATTCACGCACACGGACAACAAGCCGAGTGCAAACCGTAGGGTTGCACCAACAGGTACCAAGAACCTGCAGAAGCAAGGGAACGAAGTACGGTCGCGGCCGCACAGTGCCTCCAGCTCCGCCAGCTCCAGGGTCAACAGCTCCAGTACCTGCAGCTCCAGTGCCTCCAACACCAGCTCCGGCAGCTCCAGCTCCTCTTGCGCCAGTGCCTCCAACTCCAGCTCCTCCAGCTCCAGCGCCACCAGCGCCAGTAGCACCAGAATCCGTAAGGTCTCCAGCTCCAACACCCTCAACACCACCAAGCCCGGCAGCTCCAGTACCCCTGGTACGAGCACCTCCAAGACCAGTGGCCGCAGCACCTCCAGTATCGCAGCTCCAGCAACAACTCCAGTACCTCCAGCTCCAGCAGCTCCAGCAGCTCCAGCAGCTCTAGCACCTCCAGCCCCGGTAGCTCCACTCCGAAGGTGGGCGCGACGAACAAACCACTCACGTAACTTCTGCGGAGACAGTCTCGGCAAAGCACCAGCAGAACCTCCAGACGAAGCAGCACCCTGAGGCTCAGCACCCCCAGACTCCGCACCCTCCGGCGCAGCACCCCCAGGCTCAACACCCTCAGGCTCAGCAACCCCAGTCCCAACACCCCCAGGCTCAGCACCCCCAGTCTCAGCACCCTCAGACTCCGCACCCCGAGGCTCCGCACCCCCAGGCTCCGCACCCCCAGACTCAGCACCCCAAGACGCAGCACCTCGAGCAGCACCTGAGCCGAAAGCTACCGGAACAAGCGCAGGACCAGGGAGAGGGTCTACCTGAGACACACCTGTGGGAGCACGACCCTGGGGCGGGAGGGGGTCTACCGGAGGGGGACCGGGAGCAAGGAAGAGCGGCGGGGGCGGGGGAGGGGCAGATCGGTAGGGGAAGAGACGGTAAAAGGGAACCGACTCGTCAAACGTGACGTCCTGAGAGGGGAAGACACGGCGCGAGGTGGGGTGGTAAAACTGCCAGCCAGGCGCGTCAGGGACAAAGCCAAAGAAGACGCAGGGGATAGCACGGGGGGAGAGCTTGTCCGCGGACGGATCGCGAACAAAGGCACGAGATCCCCAGACCCGGAACACCGACGCATCGACAACCTCCCCCGTCCAACGCAGTGTGTCAGAATGTTATGTTTGTCTAGCCTGCAGTGGGGTACTCAATAGTGAGTACAGCCCAATCTAGGGTTTGCTATATGTACTCAACTGCCTGCTAGTGAAACCCCTCTTCTCTCTTTTCTGTTTCATTCATTCGTTCACATTCTAACATGGAATCAGAGCAGGTCGACCCTCACGGGTCGATCTTGTGCATGGGCCCACCGTTAAGCTTCTGCTGCTGCTGTCTTGCCTATCGCGCGCCTCGGGCGCGCACAGTTTTCCTGCTTGCCGCGTGCTCATGGCGCACGGCACTTTTTCTTCCCGCCGCGCGCTCGGGGCGTGCGGCGGTTTTCTGCCCGTCGCGCTGCCCGGGGGGCAGCGCGGCGCACTGTTCTGCCCGTCGTTCGCGCGCCCTGAGGCGTGCGGCGGTTTTGTCGCCCGTCGCGGCGCCCCGGGGGCTCGTGCGCGGCCCTCGTGTCGCCCGACGTGGCGCCCTCGGGGGCCCGCGCGCGGCCCCCTCCCGTCGCCCGTCGGGGCGCCCTCAGGGGCCAGCGCGCGGCCCCCTCCTGACGCCCGTCGTGGCGCCCTCGGGGGCCGGCGCGCGTCCCCCTTCTGACGCCCGTCGTGGCGCCCTCGGGGGCCTGCGTGGCCCCCACCCCAGTCGCCCGTCGTGGCGCTTTCAGGGGCCACCGCGCCCCCCCCCCCCCCCCCCCCCCCCTGTCCCGTCGCCCGTTGTGGCGCCCTCGGGGGCCCGCGCTGCCCCTTCTTCAGCCCGCGAGCCGCCCCTGCGGCCCACGTGCCGCCCCTACCGCCCCCGTGCCGCCTCCTGTCCTTTTGCAACTGCGGGGTGGCGGGTATGGGGGTGATGGGTTTGTGCGGCTTTCCCTACTCTTCCTCCTCCTCAGTCTCCCACTGCTGCAGCTGCCGCTGAGGGGGGTGGATGTGTGGGAGCTGTCGGAGTAGTACTAAGGGGGTGGCGTGTGAGCAGCAGGGGGTGTGTGAAAGGGGGGTGAGACAGTTAGAGGGAGGTTGGGCGGAGGCAGCCGTTGTGTCGCCAGCAGCGCCAGTAGTCCGGAGGCTACAATCTCCGGTAGCCCAGCGAGCCTGCTGCGCCAGTCGCCCGTGGGTCCGTTGCTCCTGCCGCTCAGAGTTAGCCGCGGAGCCAGTTACTCCAGCAAACCGGAGGCTACAATCTCCGGTAGCCACAGTGCGTGCCGCTCCTGTTGCCCGTGTTTCTGCAGCTTCACCCGTCGTCTCCTATCTCCACTCCTCTTATAGTCCCTCCTCCTCCTCACTTACCGTCTGTGACTGCCTCTAGCTTTGCTTATATTTGTGAACTATAAACTGCTGCTTCTTGTACTTGTGCTCAGAATGTGTGGTGACGTCGTGATCCACCCTGAGCTTGTTTTGCTTTGCTTGTTGTGCTGATTACACCCCACTTTGGCTATGGGGATGTGTCAGAATGTTATGTTTGTCTAGCCTGCAGTGGGGTACTCAATAGTGAGTACAGCCCAATCTAGGGTTTGCTATATGTACTCAACTGCCTGCTAGTGAAACCCCTCTTCTCTCTTTTCCGTTTCATTCATTCGTTCACATTCTAACACAGTGTGGGCGAGGTCTCTGGCAAGGAGACACGGGGCCAGAGGTTGAGCTGATGCGCAGCGTACCGGACCGCAAACGACCACAAAAAATGGGGACCAGCCGCATGAATCATGGAGGTACGAGCAACCTCCATGACTAAGCCAATGCGGCGCTCAGCAATCCCATTTTGCTGAGGGGAGTCCGGAAGCGTGAACGACTGGAGAATACCCTCCCCACGACAAAAGTCCCGCAAGAGGTTGGAGGAGAACTCACCACCTCTGTCACAGTGCAGACACAGGGCAAGAAGGTCCTGGCCGAAGCGCTCTCGGAGCTGGAGACGGACTGTGCGGATCCAAGGGATCAAGACATCAACGACCTGACCCTTGCTGCGCAAGGGGAAGACCGTGGTGTACCACGTGTAGTCGTCAACTACCAGCAAAAAGTAGCGCTCGTGGCACTGTCCGCTGACAATGGCTGGGCCCCACACGTCCATGTGGAGAGTCTGCAGGGGAGCAGTCATCGAGGGAAACGAGGAGGAGTGAGGAGCGGCGCGCTGCCGCCCCTCGACGCAAGGGAGGCAGGGCGGGGCAGGCGAGGGCGGCAGAGGAGGCAGAGACCTGGGGAGGCCAGAGACAAGAAGACAAGAGTGCATGCCACGAAGGCGAGGCAAAGAGGGGTGACCCAGGCGGTGGTGCCACAGAAGAGTCTGGTGCGATAGGAGGCGACACGAGCAAGAGGCGGCTACCTGATGTGACGCAGACACCTGAGGAGACGCAGCTACCTGAGAAGGCTCGGTAGTGAGGGTGTACAGACTCGACCCTGGCCGACGAGTGAACGTGGCCAGGTGACGCCCCGTCCGTGTGCACGTGCAGAACGACACACGCTGACCCCCAGGAGTGGTGGTAGTGACCATCGCATCCTGGAGGGCAGCGGTACTCACCAAGTTTGTAGAGAACGAGGGGAGGTGAAGACCTGACAATGAGCCGGACGGAACCACCAGACCCGGGAGAACAGTGGAGGAACGGGCCACGACCGGTCCCTCGGAGGGGTCAGCCAGTCGCACCGAGACAGGTGCAGGAAGAGGAGTGAGGGTGGTGCTGTCACGAAAGAAACAGCGCGAGGCGCCTGAGTCCAGCGTGAAGGTGTGCAAGGCCTCAGTAGGCGCAGTACCAGGGAGAGTACCAGACTCACTAGCACCTAGAGCAGCAGCGGCTATACCTGGGTCAGGCGGCAGGCACCGGTAACAGTCACCCTCAACACTAGTAGACAAAGCATGCATAGGAGAGAGAATAGCATCAAAGTCTAGGTCAAAGATAGCAATCCTAGACTTGAGCAGATCTGCCCAGCGAGGGAGCTCGACGTCGTCACCAAACTCAGCACGCCAAGCGTCGTCGAGGCGGGAGAAGCAACGGTGCTGAGTGTGGAGCCGCCCGCAAGTCTGACCAGCACGGTCACCCGTGCGAATGACATACGGGCAACTACCCCCAGACGTCCCACGCAGAAACCACTCACGAAGCTGCTAGGGAGACAGAGTCTCGCTCCGACGCTGCTGCTGCTGACGCTGGCCACCCCCAGAACCGACACGCCGAGTGTCAGTCCCACCGCCACCAGTCCCACCGCCTCCACTGCCGCCACCCCCACCGCTGCCTCCACCACCGCCACCAGAGCCCCCACTCCTGCCTACAGTCGCACCGCCGCCACCACCTCCACTGCTGCCCCCACCACCCCTCCCGCTGCCACCTCCACCACCGCCGCTGCCACTACCACCACCCTGGCCACCCTTGCCCTTGCTGCTGCGGCGCTTCGCACTAGCAGAAGCAGCCCCGACGTCCTCAGGGACAAAGACGTCGGCAGCGGCAGCAGAGGCGTAGGAGGGGGCAAGGGGGGAGGGGGAACACCCCTCAAAGAAGGGCGGGCGCGGAGTGCGACGAGCAGCACCTACAGCAACCGCACTAGTCTCAGCTGCTTGGAGATGCTGCTCGAGGAGGTCAACAGTGAGGGAGGTGGGGTCAAGAGAGAGGAAGTGGTCCCTGACAGAGCGAAGAGAGTCTGGGAGGCGGGTGACTATAAAGTAGAGAGTGATGTACATCAGGGCCGGGTTCCTGTCAAGGAACTCAGCAGGAACGGCAGCGCGGTAGCGAGCGTCACTAGCGCGAAGGTGGGAAACCAGGTCCTCGACTGTGGCAAAGGCGGAAAACTCGGGGAACAGGTAGGGCAGAAGGAGTCGGCCTAGAGCAGTAGTGGCAGGGGATGAGTAGCGAGCGACTACAGCGTCGTACAATGCCTGCGCTATCCTATGCTAGCCGAAGTGAGCGCATTCAGCTACTGGCAGGTGGTTGGGAATGGCTAAGCGGGCAGCAGCGTCACGAGTAAGCCACTGTGAGCGAGTTGAACTGTCACTTGTGGCGGGAGGGGCAGTAGAAGCGCCTGAAACTAGGTCAAACAGTGAGACACTGTCCTTAGAATCGCTCAGTAGGTACAGCTGCAGGTCGTCTAGCCACGTGTCAAACTGAACAGGTCTGCCCTCATGATCAAACTCGAGAACCCGAAGCGAATCCATTGCTGTGTAGGACGTAGGAGCAGCAGTAGCAGCTGTAGTAGGAGTAGTGGCAGCTGGAGCAAGAGCAGCAGTGACAGTGGGGCCAGGTGCGGGCTAGGTAAGGGGGGGGGGGGGGGCGGGCGCTGGCTAGGGACTAGGCCGGGCGCGGGCTAGGTACGTGGCCGGGCACGGGCTAGGTATGGGCCGGGCGCGGGCGTGAGACGGGGCCGGGCGCGGGCTAGGTACGGGCCGATCGCGGGCTAGGTACGGGCCAGGCGCGGGCACGAGACGGGGCCGGGCGCGGGCTAGGTACGGGGCCGGGCGCGGGGTTAGGGGCGACGGGCCTAGGGAGGGGTACTCGCAGCGTAGCAGGTGGTGGGCCCAAGTAACCTGCTCTGACTCCATGTGAAAATAACAAACGAGAATGAATGAACTATGAATGAGTTGGGTACAAGTACTAACCCTTATTGGGTTGTACCCCCTACATAACTGTATAAGCTATAATGTTCTGACACTATTCTCATACAAGATGAAAAGAGTACGAAGTGGAGCGCGTTCTCACTCATCGGCGCCGCAACAACTGGAAGACCCTCGAGTTCCTGATACGCTGGAAGGGATATGACCCATCGGAGGACAGCTGGGTTGCAGAAGATGATATGGGCAATGCACGCTGTGCTCTCAAGGACTATCTTGTCAAGCAGGGTGAATCTCACGCCACCCAGCTTTGAGGGGGGGACGTGTGAGAGTAGGACGGCTTATGCTGGCTTTGCTAGCTTGCCTGAACTTTATTATGCTATTACTAGCTTGGGTTTTATTTATCATGCATGGATATGCTTCATTTCCTAGGTTAGGTGCATTCCTATATGTTATTATAGTTATTTCACCGAACCAGGTTACGTGTACCAAACTCAAACCTTTTCGGTTGCCACCGAATTGCTTTCTACTGAGTTCGGGAAGGTTCTGTTTGGGACGCTTCGCGACCCTAAGAACATTCGCGTAACATCTAGGTAACTGGCCTCGTGTCGAGACTATATATAGCCTCGTGTTGTACCCGGGTGGAACATTCAATTCAAACCCACTTTTCTGAGCTCGATCCTAGATCCTCACACGGCACATTCAAGTAAAAAATAAATTCACTGCGGGAGCTGTTGGGTGCAAAATGTATTTTGCACGTCAACCTGTTGCCTATTCGTCGAGCAAGGTGAAATTTGAAGAGTTTTGGTTGAAGGTAATTTGTGATGTGTGTGATGCGTGTTTGTGTGCTTTTCATTTGTGGGTTTACGGTGTGTGAATCGCCTTAGCGGTTCATGAGTTATGTGTGTTTTTGTGATGTTGCCTATTCGTCGAGCAAGGTGAAATTTGAAGAGTTTTGGTTGAAGGTAATTTGTGATGTGTGTGATGCGTGTTTGTGTGCTTTTCATTTGTGGGTTTACGGTGTGTGAATCGCCTTAGCGGTTCATGACTATTCATGTGTGTTTCGTATGTGCATATGAAGAGTTTCGAGTTTTCAGAGTGTTGGTGGTGTTTCGTGAAATCCGAATGTTCACGAGTGTTCATGGTCCTTGGCGTCTTGTTCATGAGCGGTCCCGTGCTGTTCGTGTGCATTCATGAGCGAACATGTAAGTTCATGAGCTGTCATGAGCGATCATGTAGATTCATGATCGTCTGAGGGGTTTTCAGTTAAAGTTTGAGAGTTGTGTTTTCGAAAGTGATCATGTAATTTCGCATTTGTTCATGAGAGTTTGGAGGATTTCGCCCCTAGAGAAATGGTAAAGGCTCGAGGCCATATGGCTAGGAAATGTTTGTCTTGAGGTGACATGTTGCGCCAGTCATGCGCATGAGGCCAGACAGTTGGGAGTGAATGCAAAGGTGGCACGCCTCGCAAATAGATCTGCCACACACGGAAACGTTGCACTGTAGGTGGCGCGAGGGAAAAGGTCAAATGCGCGTGGGTCCAGGTTGGGTTTCGTGGGGCCCTCGAGTCCTTTTTCTTCATTCTCCGAAAGGAGAACTTCACCAACATGGTTGGTGAGCTGCGCGACTTATATTTCAAGCTGGTGCGAAGTGTGCGAGAAGGGTGCCGACGACTTCGTAATCTCGTCGGTAACAACGCGAACTGCTCAGGAGTTTTCATGAACTGTCATGAGCTGTCATGGCCATAAAGGACCACGAGGTTTCATGGAATTCCATGAGCAAGTATGGGCTATAGACATTGCGTGGGCAAGTGTGTTGCCACTGATTTCGCATGGGAAAAATCTGGCATGTCGGAGTACGGTGCTAGCTAGTTTATTTTGTGGGCTGCTTGCTTTGCTTTTGCTGGGTTGGTATAAAATTGTGCTTGTCTTTAATTGTGATCAACATTTTATCAATGGAAATTTCTCTATCGACGTATTGACGCGAGGAGCTATTCTGCACACGCACCTAACGATCGTCAACGCTGCGCAAATGAGTTTGGGAGTGTTCTAGTGCACACGATTCTATTTGCACTTTGTGTGTCCTTTGACAAACACGGACCCTTGGTTAGGGGCTGGCACCAAAGGACCCTTGGAGGTGACCCTGTGGGGACTATTAATTGTGATTTAAAGGTGTGCATAGAGCTTCTAGATCCCATATATTAGTCAACAGGAGCATCTGTTGTTACTGTCTCCAGCGTGATCAGCGCCAACGTGTCCCTTCAGCTGTAGGGTGTGGAGACGAAGTATTGTAGAGCGCACCGTAGATCCGCCATATGCTCCCCTTCAAGTCGGCACATGTACTGGGCGAGCTAGTTAGCGGCGTATGATAAGTTTGGACGGCATGTGACGGTGGCGAATAGGAGGTAGCCCAATTGCTGCTGGTAGAGACGATGTGTTATAGTCACAATAGGCTTGAATGTGCCTAAAACGATGTTGGTGCAACCCTACGGTTTGCACTCGGCTTGTTGTCCGTGTGCGTGCATGTGTGTGTGTATGGAATGGTATGAGGGCATGGGATAATATATATTTCATGCTTATAATTGTGTGTGAATGTTGAGTCATGATGTCAAGTGTGTGTGTCGAGTCAATAGCGAGTTATCGCTAGACGCGTGTTACGCGGTTGTTTGTGTCTCGCGCGCGGTTTCTATTTTGTCGTTCGCGGTTTCTATTTTGTCCTGTGTCAAACGTTCGGTGTGTCGCAGGTGTGTGCAGCAGACCCATCAAGAACTCAAGGATGAGTTTGTGATGAAGAGCCCGAGCCTTGGTGTCAAGCCTCAAGTGATTTCGAAGCTCGCCAAAAAGGGTACACCTCAAGATATTGAAGATAGTTACATTACTTTGTGTAGTGTAACATTTCACTTGGTGTAGGCCCTAGTGAAGGGTAGTTTCGAGACCCTTCGTGGTTGGGGACAGTGTGGCACTGTTCCACATCACTGTACCTCGGCTCTTGGGGTTTGTAGGAGCTGGGAGTCATTCCCAACTCGTAACTCTTCCTATCTTGTGTTCTAAGACTATAGTGGCTGCCATAGTACCGTTCGTTCAAACCGACGCTGTGTCGTCAATTCTTTATCAAATCGTGCAATCTAAATTGCTAATTGTAGACGACGTGAAGACGCTCCAGATCCAATTTGAATCAAGTCATTTGCAGCTGTGAGCAGAACGCTATCAACGTTTGAAGCCGCTGTGCAGAAATCCGTCTGTGCTCTCTATCTTTCGTTTTAGGCACATTCAAGCCTATTGTGACTATAACAAGTGGTATCAGAGCCCCTTGGAGCAGTTTCGACAATGTCTGGACCTGAGGAAAGGGGTGGCAGAGGTGCTGGTGGCAGTGGAGAAGCTCAAGCTCAAGGCCAACCCCGTGATTCAGCCATGGCGCCCATGCAACCAAGTCTTGGCCCACCTAGGGATGAGCCTAGGGTGTTTGGGCTTGACAAGTTCAACGGTGACAACTTTGCTGAATGGTCCTTCAAGATGGAGAACATCTTTGACCACTATGACCTGCTGGAGGTGATGGAAGGAACGGAGAAGCGCCCCGAGAACGACCCGGAGAAGAGCCCGTGGGTGCGGAAGAGCGCACAAGGCTATCTCTTACTTGGGCAAGCGTTGGGGAGCAGTCAGATCCGTCACATCAAGCCATTCCAGCGTGAACCAGAAAAAGGACCAAAGGCATGGGCTGCTCTCAAGGGTGTACATGCTCCTGCAACAGCGGCGGTAGCGGTGGTGTTGGAACGGCAAATGGCGGCACTACGAATTGAAGAAGACGAAGCGGTTGAAGAAGGGGTGCAGAAATTCTTCGACTTGTTGACGCGGCTTGAGGGAGCTGATTTGAACTACAGTGAGCTCCAAAAGAAGACCAAGTTGCTGGCCTTACTCCCAGAGTCATGGTCCTCGCTCATCATCAACCTTAATCGCGACTTGCCCCGCCTCTCGCTTGAAGACGTGAAGCGAGCTATCCTTCAAGAGGATTTCCGCCGCCGTGAGTTGGCGAGTGCGGATGGCGCTGGGGCAGCGAGCATCGGCCGTGGATATGGTCGAGGAAGAGGCAGAGGACGAGGGGGAGGAAGGTTTGGTGGCAGCAACTTCGGCGGAGGCCGCAGGAGTGGCAGTTACGGCAGCGACGACAAGAGCTACGGACGCGGTCGCGGCCGATTCGACGGCGAGTGTCACTATTGCCACAAGAGCGGACACATGTGGCGCGACTGCTACAAACTCCCTGATGGTTGGACCCCTGCTCAAGGCCAAGAGGGTAGAGGAGCAGGAGGAGGGAGAGGACGAGGCCGTGGAGGCCGTGGCGGTCACGGTAGCGGAGCGGCAAACATGAAGAGCGGAGACAACGACAAGGACCCGAGCGACGGTCGATACCCGGGTCTATTCTACTTCGTGTCGACACAAGTACCGGCTGGTCCAGAGAAGGATGAAGGCTTTGAGGAGCCAGCAGCTGTGGGGAAGGTGACCCTACACCCCCTGGACTATTGGGTGATTGATAGTGGCGCTACCTATAGCATGACACCTCGCCCGGACTTGCTCACCGAACTCGAGCCGTCACCGGTGAAGCATGTCACATCGGCTTTGGGGCAGCGAGCAGAGGTGAAAGGCATGGGCAAGGCCATGTTCAAGGGTGCTTATGGGAAGATGGTGGGCCTCAAGAACGTGCTTTGGGTGCCCAGCCTTGCTGCAAACCTGATTTCCGTGCGGCGGTTGGCAAAGGCTGGCATGGACACGAACTCGAAGGGAGCCAAGACCTACACCGCAAGGCTTGGCGATCGAATTCTTTGGGACCTTCATGAGGACAGTGATGTCTACAACGAGATGTGGCAGATCCCAGTGGTCCCTATGCCTAAGGAGAGGCAAGTGGCAGCAAGCATCAGCACCAAGGATGGAGCGGTCGGTAGCGACGATGGCGCGAACGGTCGCGCTAAGGAGAATGAGCTCAAGAAGAGCAAACCTGGAGGGACCAGCAAGTTCAGTGAACCTAAGGAGAGTGGTGCAGCAACCAAGGAGCAGCAAAAGGGTGAGGAGAACCCAGAGGCAGCAGCGGAGGAGGACTACGGAGAGAGTATGTGGGGCGCTATTGCGAGCGCGGCATTCTCCAATCCAACTTCGGCTACGGGGGAGTGTGATTGGCTCACCTTGCATCGGCGCATGGGGCATGTGGCCCTGCCCATCTTGCAGCAGCTAGTGAAGAATGAGATGGTTGCTGGCATACGTGTGAAGGGGGAGCCCGATGAGGTGCTTGGCTGCCCGACGTGCATTCAAGCCAAGTTCACCCGGTTTCAGTTCCCTAGTTCGGAGGCAACGGCAAAGGCACCGCTTGATGAGGTAGTGATGGACGTGGTGGGCCCCCTGAAGCTTGGAGCTGCTGGAGCTGAGTATTTTCTCACCATTGTCGACGTCTACACCCGCATGACTTGGGTGTACGTGCTGGCCAAGAAGAGCGACGTGGCTGAAACGTTGAAGACGGATTGGTTCCCGATGGTGGAGCGGCAACAAGACCGTCTAGTCAAGTCAATCCGCACCGATCGAGGGGGAGAGTTCCTGAGCAAGGAGTTTGGGTTGTGGCTGAAGAAGAATGGTATTCGGCACTCCCTCACCATGCCATACTCCCCTGCAATGAACGGCATCGCCGAGCGAGTGAATCGCACAATCACGGAGGCGGCACGCGGGTTGCTCATTGAAGCCGGGCTACCCGACTATTTCTGGCCTGATGCGGTGCGGAGCGCGTGTGTGGCCAAGAACAGAGCCTTGACTCATGTGGGAGCAGACAAATGGGTGCCCTATGTGGAGTGGCTAGGAAGGAAGCCAAAGGTGGATATGCTTCGGGTGTTCGGGTGCATGTGCATGGCGCTCGTGCCTAAGCATCTTCGGCACAACAAGCTTGGTGCCAAGGCGGTGTGGGCCGTGCACTTGGGCATGGCTCAAAACAGCAAGGGATGGCTTCTTTGGGACCCATTCACCAAGAAGTTCTTGGTGAGCAGGGACTGCAAGTTCATGGAGAACTTCATGTACAAGGATTGGAAGGCGGAGAATGAGGCGAAGATAGGCGTGCGGTTTGGGGAGGTGAAGAGTTCCGGTTTGGAGCATGTGGAGCTGCCTTTGGAGCTGAGCAGCGGCACCACAACCACAAGGCAATCCTCCCTTGTGAATGGGGGAGAGGAGGCCAATGATGCAGAGGAAGAAGAGGAGGAGGTGCAGCAAGTGAGCGAGCGTGCACCGTCACTCCCTTCCCGTACTACGAGTGCTCCACGGATTCGAGCCACACCGCAGCAACGCCAAGGCCTTCAAGTCCCTGCAGCTGAGGAGGAAGGAAGGGGGAAGAGGAGAGTTCAACCCCCTAATAGACTGACCTATGATGCGCCGGGAAAGCAGGGCAAGACAGCCCTGGCCGGAGCGGCAATGATGGTCGGAGACGACGAGGAGAGTGACTACGAGGAGTGTGCCTTCGCGTTCTTCTCTCCGGTGGAGATGCCGGGAGAACCAGCAACTCTCAAGGAGGCTTTGGAGAGTAGTGATGCTGAGGAGTGGAAGAAGGCCATGGAGAGTGAGCTGAAGAGCATCGAGGAGAATGACACGTTTGAATTGGTGGAGCTACCGGAGGGGCGTACGGCGATAACGTCCAAGTGGCTCTTCAAAATCAAGTCGGATGCCGACGGCAAGATCGAGCGCTACAAGTCTAGGCTTGTAGCCAAGGGGTACCAGCAGAAGGAGAAGGTGGACTTCAAGGAGCTGTTTGCCCCTGTGGTGAAGCCGACGACGCTGCGAACCCTATTCGCGGGAGCCGCCATCAAAGGATGGGTAGTAAAGCAAATGGACATCGTAACGGCATTCCTTAACGGCATCCTTGAGGAGGAGATTTTTATGGCGCAGCCAGAGGGGTTTGATGATGGTAGTGGCAGAGTGTGGAAGCTGAAGAAGGCCCTCTATGGGCTGAAGCAGGCCCCTAGGCAATGGTACATGAAGCTGCGCGAAGTGTTGGAGGGGATCGGCTTCACTCCCTCAACGGCCGATCACTCCTTGTTCATGCTTGGCGAGGGGGAGCAGAGGAGTTTCATGGTGGTTTATGTGGATGACATCCTCATTTTCTCACCCTCTTCTGACCTTGTGAAGGAGGTGATGCTGAAGCTTCAAGACAAGTTCAAGTGCAAGGCCCTTGGTGACGTGAGCTTCTACCTTGGGCTCCACATCGAACGAGATGTGGAGAAGCGGTGCATGCGGGTGCATCAACGAAAGTACCTGGAGGCATTGGCTGCCAACTTTGGGCAGAGTGAAGGCCATGTGGCTACACCCTTTCCCTCTGGGTTCAAGTGTGTGAAGGGACCAGAGGAGGAGAGCGTTGGTGAAGAGGAGAGGCGCCGATTTCACTCGTTGGTGGGCAGCCTCATGTATGCGGCGGTAAACACCCGACCGGACGTCGCGTTTGCTACCGGGCAGCTGGCTAGGGTTGTGCAATGCCCTAATGAGGAGCAGGTAGCAGCTGGAATGAGGGTGGCCAAGTATCTTGGCCAAACACCGACCGTTGGGCTGCAATACTCGGCGGCGGCACAAAGGCGCCAAAAGGGCGCGGATGGTGTTGAACCCGGGCGTTTGTTCCTCACCGCCTACTCGGATGCTTCATATGCATCAGAACCAGAGGACATGACAAGTGTGGGAGGCTTCATATGCTGTGTTGGTGGAGGCCCAACTGCTTGGGAGAGCAAGAAGCAGGTTGACCAAGCTTTGAGCTCGGTGGAGTCCGAGTACATGGCACTCTTCCGTGCCGTACGGGAGATTGTGTGGCAGCGGCGTTTGTTGGCTGAATTGGGGGAGGAGCAGCAAGGACCTACCCCACTGTACTGTGACAGCCAGGGTGCCATTGCTCTTGCTAAGAACCCTGTGTTGCATGGACTCACGAAGCACATGAGGGTGAAGTGGCATTGGACGAGGAGCATGGTAACCGCGGGTGAAGTTGAGTTGCGCTACGTGAAGACCACGGGGCAGCCGGCTGACATGATGACCAAGAGGCTGGTGGAGCAGCAGCATTGGAAGTGTTGCAAGCTGGCTGGGATGGCTCTGAACTGAGAGAGCAACATATCCTAAGGCCAACAATCCGAGGGGGAGTTTGTTGGTGCAACCCTACGGTTTGCACTCGGCTTGTTGTCCGTGTGCGTGCATGTGTGTGTGTATGGAATGGTATGAGGGCATGGGATAATATATATTTCATGCTTATAATTGTGTGTGAATGTTGAGTCATGATGTCAAGTGTGTGTGTCGAGTCAATAGCGAGTTATCGCTAGACGCGTGTTACGCGGTTGTTTGTGTCTCGCGCGCGGTTTCTATTTTGTCGTTCGCGGTTTCTATTTTGTCCTGTGTCAAACGTTCGGTGTGTCGCAGGTGTGTGCAGCAGACCCATCAAGAACTCAAGGATGAGTTTGTGATGAAGAGCCCGAGCCTTGGTGTCAAGCCTCAAGTGATTTCGAAGCTCGCCAAAAAGGGTACACCTCAAGATATTGAAGATAGTTACATTACTTTGTGTAGTGTAACATTTCACTTGGTGTAGGCCCTAGTGAAGGGTAGTTTCGAGACCCTTCGTGGTTGGGGACAGTGTGGCACTGTTCCACATCACTGTACCTCGGCTCTTGGGGTTTGTAGGAGCTGGGAGTCATTCCCAACTCGTAACTCTTCCTATCTTGTGTTCTAAGACTATAGTGGCTGCCATAGTACCGTTCGTTCAAACCGACGCTGTGTCGTCAATTCTTTATCAAATCGTGCAATCTAAATTGCTAATTGTAGACGACGTGAAGACGCTCCAGATCCAATTTGAATCAAGTCATTTGCAGCTGTGAGCAGAACGCTATCAACGTTTGAAGCCGCTGTGCAGAAATCCGTCTGTGCTCTCTATCTTTCGTTTTAGGCACATTCAAGCCTATTGTGACTATAACAAACGAAAGATAGAGAGCACAGACGGATTTCTGCACAGCGGCTTCAAACGTTGATAGCGTTCTGCTCACAGCTGCAAATGACTTGATTCAAATTGGATCTGGAGCGTCTTCACGTCGTCTACAATTAGCAATTTAGATTGCACGATTTGATAAAGAATTGACGACACAGCGTCGGTTTGAACGAACGGTACTATGGCAGCCACTATAGTCGTAGAACACAAGATAGGAAGAGTTACGAGTTGGGAATGACTCCCAGCTCCTACAAACCCCAAGAGCCGAGGTACAGTGATGTGGAACAGTGCCACACTGTCCCCAACCACGAAGGGTCTCGAAAATACCCTTCACTAGGGCCTACACCAAGTGAAATGTTACACTACACAAAGTAATGTAACTATCTTCAATATCTTGAGGTGTACCCTTTTTGGCGAGCTTCGAAATCACTTGAGGCTTGACACCAAGGCTCGGGCTCTTCATCACAAACTCATCCTTGAGTTCTTGATGGGTCTGCTGCACACACCTGCGACACGCCGAACGTTCGACACAGGACAAAATAGAAACCGCGCACGACAAAATAGAAACCGCGCGCGAGACACAAACGACCGCGTAACACGCGTCTAGCGATAACTCGCTATTGACTCGACACACACACTCGACATCATGACTCAACATTCACACACAATTATAAGCATGAAATATATATTATCCCATGCCCTCATACCATTCCATACACACACACACATTCACGCACACGGACAATAAGCCGAGTGCAAACCGTAGGGTTGCACCAACAAACCCCCCCTCGGATTGTTGGCCTTAGGATATGTTGCTCTCTCAGTTCAGAGCCATCCCAGCCAGCTTGCAACACTTCCAATGCTGCTGCTCCACCAGCCTCTTGGTCATCATGTCAGCCGGCTGCCCCGTGGTCTTCACGTAGCGCAACTCAACTTCACCCGCGGTTACCATGCTCCTCGTCCAATGCCACTTCACTCTCATGTGCTTCGTGAGTCCATGCAACACAGGGTTCTTAGCAAGAGCAATGGCACCCTGGCTGTCACAGTACAGTGGGGTAGGTCCTTGCTGCTCCTCCCCCAATTCAGCCAACAAACGCCGCTGCCACACAATCTCCCGTACGGCACGGAAGAGTGCCATGTACTCGGACTCCACCGAGCTCAAAGCTTGGTCAACCTGCTTCTTGCTCTCCCAAGCAGTTGGGCCTCCACCAACACAGCATATGAAGCCTCCCACACTTGTCATGTCCTCTGGTTCTGATGCATATGAAGCATCCGAGTAGGCGGTGAGGAACAAACGCCCGGGTTCAACACCATCCGCGCCCTTTTGGCGCCTTTGTGCCGCCGCCGAGTATTGCAGCCCAACGGTCGGTGTTTGGCCAAGATACTTGGCCACCCTCATTCCAGCTGCTACCTGCTCCTCATTAGGGCATTGCACAACCCTAGCCAGCTGCCCGGTAGCAAACGCGACGTCCGGTCGGGTGTTTACCGCCGCATACATGAGGCTGCCCACCAACGAGTGAAATCGGCGCCTCTCCTCTTCACCAACGCTCTCCTCCTCTGGTCCCTTCACACACTTGAACCCAGAGGGAAAGGGTGTAGCCACATGGCCTTCACTTTGCCCAAAGTTGGCAGCCAATGCCTCAAGGTACTTTCGTTGATGCACCCGCATGCACCGCTTCTCCACATCTCGTTCGATGTGGAGCCCAAGGTAGAAGCTCACGTCACCAAGGGCCTTGCACTTGAACTTGTCTTGAAGCTTCAGCATCACCTCCTTCACAAGGTCAGAAGAGGGTGAGAAAATGAGGATGTCATCCACATAAACCACCATGAAACTCCTCTGCTCCCCCTCGCCAAGCATGAACAAGGAGTGATCGGCCGTTGAGGGAGTGAAGCCGATCCCCTCCAACACTTCGCGCAGCTTCATGTACCATTGCCTAGGGGCCTACTTCAGCCCATAGAGGGCCTTCTTCAGCTTCCACACTCTGCCACTACCATCATCAAACCCCTCTGGCTGCGCCATAAAAATCTCCTCCTCAAGGATGCCGTTAAGGAATGCCGTTACGATGTCCATTTGCTTTACTACCCATCCTTTGATGGCGGCTCCCGCGAATAGGGTTCGCAGCGTCGTCGGCTTCACCAGAGGGGCAAACAGCTCCTTGAAGTCCACCTTCTACTTCTGCTGGTACCCCTTGGCTACAAGCCTAGACTTGTAGCGCTCGATCTTGCCGTCGGCATCCGACTTGATTTTGAAGAGCCACTTGGACGTTATCGCCGTACGCCCCTCCGGTAGCTCCACCAATTCAAACGTGTCATTCTCCTCGATGCTCTTCAGCTCACTCTCCATGGCCTTCTTCCACTCCTCAGCATCACTACTCTCCAAAGCCTCCTTGAGAGTTGCTGGTTCTCCCGGCATCTCCACCGGAGAGAAGAACGCGAAGGCACACTCCTCGTAGTCACTCTCCTCGTCGTCTCCGACCATCATTGCCGCTCCGACCAGGGCTGTCTTGCCCTGCTTTCCCGGCGCATCATAGGTCAGCCTATTAGGGGGTTGAACTCTCCTCTTCCCCCTTCCTTCCTCCTCAGCTGCAGGGACTTGAAGGCCTTGGCGTTGCTGCGGTGTGGCTCGAATCTGTGGAGCACTCGTAGTACGGGAAGGGAGTGACGGTGCACGCTCGCTCACTTGCTGCACCTCCTCCTCTTCTTCCTCTGCATCATTGGCCTCCTCTCCCCCATTCACAAGGGAGGATTGCCTTGTGGTTGTGCTGCCACTGCTCAGCTCCAAAGGCAGCTCCACATGCTCCAAACCGGAACTCTTCACCTCCCCAAACCGCACGCCTATCTTCGCCTCATTCTCCGCCTTCCAATCCTTGTACATGAAGTTCTCCATGAACTTGCAGTCCCTGCTCACCAAGAACTTCTTGGTGAATGGGTCCCAAAGAAGCCATCCCTTGCTGTTTTGAGCCATGCCCAAGTGCACGGCCCACACCGCCTTGGCACCAAGCTTGTTGTGCCGAAGATGCTTAGGCACGAGCGCCATGCACATGCACCCGAACACCCGAAGCATATCCACCTTTGGCTTCCTTCCTAGCCACTCCACATAGGGCACCCATTTGTCTGCTCCCACATGAGTCAAGGCTCTGTTCTTGGCCACACACGCGCTCCGCACCGCATCAGGCCAGAAATAGTCGGGTAGCCCGGCTTCAATAAGCAACCCGCGTGCCGCCTCCGTGATTGTGCGGTTCGCTCGCTCGGCGATGCCGTTCATTGCAGGGGAGTATGGCATGGTGAGGGAGTGCCGAATACCATTCTTCTTCAGCCACAACCCAAACTCCTTGCTCAGGAACTCTCCCCCTCGATCGGTGCGGATTGACTTGACTAGACGGTCTTGTTGCCGCTCCACCATCGGGAACCAATCCGTCTTCAACGTTTCAGCCACGTCGCTCTTCTTGGCCAGCACGTACACCCAAGTCATGCGGGTGTAGACGTCGACAATGGTGAGAAAATACTCAGCTCCAGCAGCTCCAAGCTTCAGGGGGCCCACCACGTCCATCACCACCTCATCAAGCGGTGCCTTTGCCGTTGCCTCCGAACTAGGGAACGGAAACCGGGTGAACTTGGCTTGAATGCACGTCGGGCAGCCAAGCACCTCATCGGGCTCCCCCTTCACACGTATGCCAGCAACCATCTCATTCTTCACTAGCTGCTGCAAGATGGGCAGGGCCACATGCCCCATGCGCCGATGCAAGGTGAGCCAATCACACTCCCCCGTAGCCGAAGTTGGATTGGAGAATGCCGCGCTCGCAATAGCGCCCCACATACTCTCTCCGTAGTCCTCCTCCGCTGCTGCCTCTGGGTTCTCCTCACCCTTTTGCTGCTCCTTGGTTGCTGCACCACTCTCCTTAGGTTCACTGAAATTGCTGGTCCCTCCAGGTTTGCTCTTCTTGAGCTCATTCTCCTTAGCGCGACCGTTCGCGCCATCGTCGCTACCGACCGCTCCATCCTTGGTGCTGATGCTTGCTGCCACTTGCCTCTCCTTAGGCATAGGGACCACTGGGATCTGCCACATCTCGTTGTAGACATCCCTGTCCTCATGAAGGTCCCAAAGAATTCGATCGCCAAGCCTTGCGGTGTAGGTCTTGGCTCCCTTCGAGTTCGTGTCCATGCCGGCCTTTGCCAACCGCCGCACGGAAATCAGGTTTGCAGCAAGGCTGGGCACCCAAAGCACGTTCTTGAGGCCCACCATCTTCCCATCAGCACCCTTGAACATGGCCTTGCCCATGCCTTTCACCTCTGCTCGCTGCCCCAAAGCCGATGTGACATGCTTCACCGGTGACGGCTCGAGTTCGGTGAGCAAGTCCGGGCGAGGTGTCATGCTATAGGTAGCGCCACTATCAATCACCCAATAGTCCAGGGGGTGTAGGGTCACCTTCCCCACAGCTGCTGGCTCCTCAAAGCCTTCATCCTTCTCTGGACCAGCCGGTACTTGCGTCGACACGAAGTAGAATAGACCCGAGTATCGATCGTCGCTCGGGTCCTTGTCGTTGTCTCCGCTCTTCATGTTTGCAGCTCCGCCACCGCGACCGCCACGGCCTCCACGGCCTCGTCCTCTCCCTCCTCCTGCTCCTCTACCCTCTTGGCCTTGAGCAGGGGTCCAACCATCAGGGAGTTTGTAGCAGTCGCGCCACATGTGTCCGCTCTTGTGGCAATAGTGACACTCGCCGTCGAATCGGCCGCGACCGCGTCTGTAGCTCTTGTTGTCGCTGCCATAACCGCCACTCCTGCGGCCTCCGCCGAAGTTGCTGCCACCAAACCTTCCTCCCCCTCGTCCTCTGCCTCTTCCTCGACCATATCCACGGCCGATGCTCGCTGCCCCAGCGCCATCCGCACTCGCCAACTCACGGCGGCGGAAATCCTCTTGAAGGATAGCTCGCTTCACGTCTTCAAGCGAGAGGCGGGGCAAGTCGCGATTAAGGTTGATGATGAGCAAGGACCATGACTCTGGGAGTAAGGCCAGCAACTTGGTCTTCTTTTGGAGCTCACTGTAGTTCAAATCAGCTCCCTCAAGCCGCGTCAACAAGTCGAAGAATTTCTGCACCCCTTCTTCAACCGCTTCGTTTTCTTCAATTCGTAGTGCCGCCATTTGCCGTTCCAACACCACCGCTACCGCCGCTGTTGCAGGAGCATGTACACCCTTGAGAGCAGCCCATGCCTTTGGTCCTTTCTCTGGTTCACGCTGGAATGGCTTGATGTGACGGATCTGACTGCTCCCCAACGCTTGCCCAAGTAAGAGATAGCCTTGTGCGCTCTTCCGCACCCACGGGCTCTTCTCCGGGTCGTTCTCGGGGCGCTTCTCCGTTCCTTCCATCACCTCCAGCAGGTCATAGTGGTCAAAAATGTTCTCCATCTTGAAGGACCATTCAGCAAAGTTGTCACCGTTGAACTTGTCAAGCCCAAACACCCTAGGCTCATCCCTAGGTGGGCCAAGACTTGGTTGCATGGGCGCCATGGCTGAATCACGGGGTTGGCCTTGAGCTTGAGCTTCTCCACTGCCACCAGCACCTCTGCCACCACTTTCCTCAGGTCCAGACATTGTCGAAAATGCTCCAAGGGGCTCTGATACCACTTGTTATAGTCACAATAGGCTTGAATGTGCCTAAAACGAAAGATAGAGAGCACAGACGGATTTCTGCACAGCGGCTTCAAACGTTGATAGCGTTCTGCTCACAGCTGCAAATGACTTGATTCAAATTGGATCTGGAGCGTCTTCACGTCGTCTACAATTAGCAATTTAGATTGCACGGTTTGATAAAGAATTGACGACACAGCGTTGGTTTGAACGAACGGTACTATGGCAGCCACTATAGTCTTAGAACACAAGATAGGAAGAGTTACGAGTTGGGAATGACTCCCAGCTCCTACAAACCCCAAGAGCCGAGGTACAGTGATGTGGAACAGTGCCACACTGTCCCCAACCACGAAGGGTCTCGAAACTACCCTTCACTAGGGCCTACACCAAGTGAAATGTTACACTACACAAAGTAATGTAACTATCTTCAATATCTTGAGGTGTACCCTTTTTGGCGAGCTTCGAAATCACTTGAGGCTTGACACCAAGGCTCGGGCTCTTCATCACAAACTCATCCTTGAGTTCTTGATGGGTCTGCTGCACACACCTGCGACACGCCGAACGTTCGACACAGGACAAAATAGAAACCGCGCACGACAAAATAGAAACCGCGCGCGAGACACAAACGACCGCGTAACACGCGTCTAGCGATAACTCGCTATTGACTCGACACACACACTCGACATCATGACTCAACATTCACACACAATTATAAGCATGAAATATATATTATCCCATGCCCTCATACCATTCCATACACACACACACATTCACGCACACGGACAATAAGCCGAGTGCAAACCGTAGGGTTGCACCAACACGATGATCAGCTGCGGAAAGGGGCGTAATGTCGGCTCGTAGTTAGGCAGGGGAGTGCGAAATGGGGTGGTGAGATTTTCAAGGGCAATTCCAAATTTCTTCACAAGCGTTTCGGCGTACTTAGAAGCCGATAGGTGGATGGTGTAGGCGGACTGAGTGATGTTAAGCCCCAAGAAATGAGTGACGTCGTATGAGACGGTCCCTATGAGCTTCTCTGTGATGTTGTTTTAGAAGTGGTCGAGTGGCTCCGTGTCATTCCCGGTATACAACACGTCGTCCACGTAGGTGATGAGCATGATGTACTTGCCATGGGACTCCAAGCGATACATTCCCTAGTCGTGCGGGAGTTGCTGAGTCCCGAACTCGATGAGGACCGTGTGTAGGTATCCCTTTCACAAGTGTGGTGCCTGTTTGATGACGTACATGGACTTTTGGATGAGGCAGACCACGGAGTCATCTTCTTCGAACACATGCGGATGTTTGACGAAGATAGTTGCATCGACGATCGCGTACAGGAATGCGTTGGAGACGTCGATTTGGCGAAGCGGGTGCTACTTGACGACTGCGATGCAGATTAAGTTGCGGACTGGGGTCTGTCGTCGGACAGGTGGGAATGTCTGGCAGTAGTCGATGAATTGAGTCGGATCAAATCCGCGTACAATTCAGCGTGCCTTATATTTGTCAACAGAGCCGTTTGCGCTTGTCTTGATTCAAAATACCCACTTCCCACTGTGTGTTATTCTCCCCTTTGATGTTGATCGTGACACCATCTTCTAGGTATTACGCCGTTTAAGCGCTGCTACTTTGGCGGCCATGGCTGCTCTATACTTCTTGCTGTCGGGACCTTGCAGGGCTTGGCGAACTGTCGTGGGCTTAGTGGGATGCTAGGTGCCGCGAACTATGATAGCGAGGCCAATGATACGTAACCCTGCTATTCCAAAGAGAGGTCTTTGGTGGTGACTTCCACCACGTTGTCGTCTTCGACGTCGCCTAGGTTTTCGTGAACGCTGATGCGTAAGGTGTCCAGGTTGGGGTCTTCCTCCATTAGTGAGTAAATTTCCGCGCTTTTGAAATGACGTTCAGCTTGGAGTGCTTCATTTAAGTCGATGTCAGCTGTGATGAATGTCGGGGTGTTGAACTCGCTTGTAACCGGAATGACAGGTGGATCACTTCCGATTTGATCTTCTGGTACTTGTTCGGGCACGTCAGCTTAGTCTTCATGAGGGCCCTCATTTTTTTCGTGAGGCTCCTGTTGGTTCTCTCAGCCAACCCCTGGTGCTCGTGAGCATAGGGTAAGGAGATCATCCGTTTGATGCCCTTCTTGGCGCAGAACTTCCGGAACATGTCCCCAATGTATTCATGAGCTCCATCTGTTTGGAATGCCTTGAGCGTTCTTTTTTATAGTGTCTGCGCAATACGTAGCCATAGATAGAAGCAGTCAAAAGCATGGAAGCGGCTCTTAGCAGCCCAGACGAATCGTGTTGCTGCGTCGATGAAGGTGATCATATAGTGCTCCCATTTGAGTTTGCGAGCGATAAGGCACATGGAGTCTCTGTAAACCTTGTCCTGAGGCTTGCATTGTTTGCGGGCAAGAAACGTTTTGGGAGAAGGTCCGTGTGTTAGTGCTACTTGAGGGCAGACAGTGCTGACGTGTCGCTTGGCTCGCGATCGAAGTTGTTTGTTTGGTAACAGTAGCGCGCCTTCTATGAAAACTCCAGCATTGATGGAATTCTTTAAGGTTTCGACGAAAGGATGTATGATTCATTGATGCCAAATGTCTGCTTCTGCATGGTGTCAGCGTGTGCGTGCATGTAGTCGATTCTTTGTACTAACATGTCAGTCTCCGCTACAATATTTTTTTGTCTGTGCTTGCTGTTACGTCGGTGGTGAAGACTTGGAGCGCGGCGGCACAAACGGCGTCAATGTTTGCTCCAACGATGTCAGCAGTGTTGCCGAAGTCTCTTGATTCGGAGTTACGGGGAGTAGTATCGGTCCTTCGTAAGGTGGTGGTGC
Organism: Closterium sp. Naga37s-1; assembly: GCA_947471745.1. Lineage (NCBI taxonomy): Eukaryota > Viridiplantae > Streptophyta > Zygnematophyceae > Desmidiales > Closteriaceae > Closterium > Closterium sp. Naga37s-1. The sequence goes on from CANJKZ010000736.1 coordinate 4,474,303, forward strand.
TTCCTCTGCTTCCTTGGGGTGTCTCTCTGTTGGTGCGGTTGGTGGTGATTTCTTCCACGGCGTTGCTGATTGCTGCTCCCATTGTGTCAAGGCGAAATTAGTGGCTTCCGTCAGTTGTGACAGGAATGAGGTGAGGCCCGAACTCAGGTAACGTCTCTTTTTCTGGGGCAGGTAGCTCAGTTGCACGTTCCGCTTCATTGATTGTTATGTCTTCCTGTGCTTCCACTTCCGTGATTTCTGGTTCCTGTTCCTCTGTCTTGCCTTAGGTTGGTCCGGTATCTGTCGTCTGTCCAGGAGGAGCTCCCCAGCCAATTCCACGTGTCGGCCACTCGACATCCGACAAGTTGCCCCACCTTGTAGGTTGAGGTATTGTTGGACTGTCGGCTTCTCGTCCCCATCCCCATCCTTACTGACTTGTTTCTTCGTCTATTCCCTGTGGTCCGGTGTCACCAGGGGTTGAAGTTGAGGCAAATGGCACCGCAAGGGATCTGCACAATCCGTCTGGGCCTGACCGTTCCAGGTCTGGATGAGTCCAACCAGGCAGAGAGCGTTGTCCTGGTGGCTCGAAAACGATGATGCGGCCTCTATCACTGACAGTTCTAGGTGCGTCAAAGTTCAGAACGATCACGCCGTTGTCATTCGTCACCTTTCCGATAAGGGTGCCATTGTACAATAAATGAAACTCCATTTCATGTGATCGCAGCTCGATGCCACACTTCATCAGCTGGGCGGCGGAGAGGAGATTTAAGCAAATGTTCGGGACAACAAGGTCGTCACTGACATGGATCAAGAAGCTGCTGTCCTTTGATTTGAGTTGAATTTCACCCCGGCTCCTCGCCCACAGCGTTTGGTTGTTGGCGACGGTGATTTCAACATCGCTCATGATATCCTTGCTTGAGGATGTACTTGGAGGAGGAGATCATGTGCTGCCCGCAACAGCTATCCATGTACCATGTATGGCAGTCGTACTTTCTTCTTTTGCGATGTTGGCAATCAATAGCGTGATATGATGATCCATGTCCATGTCGAAGTTGTAATTCCATCCTTTGTCGTTCTTGTCTGCGATGCGTGCAGGTGGTGATTCCGAGATCCACGGCGGTGCTTCCCAATCGAAGGGGATTCGTCCGATCGTCAGCTCATCGAAGGTCGGGTCGTTGTTTTTGTCTTCTTAGACCGGGCCCAGTTCCTCTTCATGAGGACCCCTGGACACATCTTCCCAGGTGCAAAAGTAGCGGAAGCGGCGATTGATGTTTCGTGGGGGTCCGCACCGCACCATGCATATTAAGACCTTTTTTTTTCCTTTGTCGTGGTTGGCAGGTAGGTGTGAGGGAGCTTGTGAGGTGATGGCAACTTCGAGTGGTGAAATGGTCTGACTTCATGCCGGGGGTCCTTGGTAAGTCATTGATGGCTGTTGGTATGGCGATGACCCCGGTTGTCCTTACGCGATATTGTTGTTTTCTGCTCCCTTCTGCTTGTAGCCTTGCTTGAAGGTGTGTCCCATCTTGCAGTATTTGCAGAATAGCTTATTTTTGTCGAGTGCTGCTTCTTTACTTCCTGCATAAAAGGCTATTCTTTCCTTATTGATGCCATTTTCATTGTACATGTGGATCTCCTGCTGCTCGGCGAGAAGTGTTGCACAGAGCGAAGCTTTGAAGGTCGCTCCTTGAGCACGAAGGAGTGACTTGCACTGCAGCCACTACGGACCCAGGCCAGCGAGGATAACGGTCATGAACATATTGTCAGGGAAGTGTTCGTCACTTTTCTTGAACCGGTCTCATATTTTCTGCAGCGGTTGCTATATGCTCCTGCCTTTTTGCCAAGGGCCATTCTGACGACATTGAGCTGGCTTAACGGACGACTCATTGTTATTGGGTTCGTTGCCATTACATTGTGCGCAGGTACTCCTAAGACTGTTGTGTAGGTGCCCGCTGATCCTTAAAGGATTATATGCTGAGCTGCTCCGCAAGCGAGAGGTTGCAGATCAGTACGGTGTAGACGCACAACAACTCGTTGTAGTACTGCGCCTTCTCATGAGGTGAGCTGTCATTTGGGAATGTGAATGTACAGTCGTAGTTACATCCAGATTTGTGCTTCGTATATTAGGAGCTCGAATTTGAATCTCCACGTGTAGAAGTTCTTCTCGTCGAATAGCGTGCTTGTCTTGAGCTTCAATGCCGTCAGGAACATATTCTAAATGAATGCTAACACCTCTAGATGTGATCGTTGTGTCTGCGCAGGTACTTTCCCTTAGCGATTGTCGAAGGTGAATGAGCGCTCAGAGTGAGGTCCTGGAGGATCCGTGGGTCTTCTGGCGTAGCTGGAGCCGTCAAAGCTCATTGGCTGATGATGGCTCTCCAAGGCATTGATGCGGGTGATAAGTTGCTCGATGAGAGCATTATCAATAGATGACACTCCTGAGGTGACATCGGATGGTTGATTATAAACTGGATTTTCTCCTGTTTCCCCGCAGCCAGCACCTGGCATGATGTATGTGAGGAGATACACTCTACAACGGTGGTGAGCTAGACTACGGGGTTGGCACAAACTACTAGGAGTGATCGTAGCTTTGCCTAGTTCCTTAGTGCTTGCAAAATCACGGGAGAAATCGTCAAGATTTTTCACTAGCAAAGTTAGAATTCCAGAATTGTTTAACAAGCAATGACAACAATGACTACATCAAGCACCTAGCAACTCTGCAACTAGCCTAGTCGACCGACAGCACAGCATAGTCGACCGCCTGCCAGCGTTGCGTAGAGGAGCCGCGCCAGCACTGCAAAAGGGCGACCTGCCAACACAGCAGGTCGACGGTGTGCCAACGCTGCAGCAGAGCGGCTGTCCAGCGTTGCCCTGTAGAAGACAGCAGTGCGCACGCTCGCAGGTGCGCGCAAACGATTGGCCCGACTTGCACCGTTGTGCATCCGACGGCTGTTGTCTGCACCTGACGAGCCACATCGACTATGGGATACCAACCCAAAGTCGCCTTCGCCATCGTGACCTCGACGACGTTTGCGTGCTTACGCAGAACTCGCCGAGCAGGTTACCTGGACAACCTCAAGTGCTCTGGTTGACCACCAAGTGCCTTTGGTCGACCACTGAGTCCCTCTGGTCGACTACAAGGTGCCCCTAGTCGACCACAGCTCCCGTCGAGCTACCACCTAGTCGATGGACCCCTTCCGTTGATCAGAGCTGTCAGCTGTTGTCGCCGAGCTCCCCTCGTCGACCGCTGCTCACTTGTCAGGTCGACGGACTGCTCCGTCAACATCCCGGTCGAACTGCTCCTCCTGGTCGACGGCACACCCGTCGCCCAGACCAGTCAGTTACGGCTGTCGAGTTCCCTGGTCGACAGCAACACCACAGCGGTCCCCTGCAGCTCGACGAAGCCTGTCGAGCAGCTATTCCACTGTGAACGGTCGGCTGCTACTCCTGTACATCCGACCAAGTCGTCGGCGTTGCCCAAGCGAGGGCGGGGCCAACACTCCATTCCAGTTAACACTCCCTTGCCGCGCTCACACTTGGGCCTCCAGCCCACACGGCAATACTCCACGGAGAAAACTCGTCCTCGGCGTGCATCCCACACACAGCACGCCATCACCACACTAGCCGTACAGAAGGGCACGGCACCTACTGCTGCACATCATCGTCGACGTCGCCGACGTTGTTCAGACGAACTTGGCTGATGGCGACAGAACACCGGTTGAAAGCCGGAAAATGCAGCGCCTTCGTCAGGAAGTCTGCCAGCTGCTCGGTGGTCGGAATGTACTTCAGTACAAACTTCCCGCGTCTCACCATGTGCTGCAGCCAGGCATAGCGTCGCTCCATGTGCTTGAGGTTGCCTGTCAACCCCAAGCCCTCAGCGACTGTAATTGCCGACTTGTTGTCGACGCGGAGGATGGTCAGCTTCCCAGCGTCGAGTAGCTTGAATTCCGCAAGAAGGAAACAAAGTCGGCGTCCCTCTTTGCCTGCATCCATGGCTGCCACGTACTCCGACTCTGTCGATGACAATGTCACGCACTTGGTGCGCGAGCTCGACCAGGAGACGGCGGCCCCTCCGTAGACGAACACGTAGCCTCCAGTGCTTGTCCGGTTCTGCTTGTCGCCCGCGTCGTCGGCGTCCACGTAGCCGATCAGCTTCAGCGACTTTGGTCCACCGTCGAATTCCAGGGCGGTGTCGCGGGTGTCAGCGAGGTAGGCGAGGCAGCGGTCGACCTCGCGCCAATGCTGGTCGATCCTCACCGTGAGGCCGCTCCCCAGCTTGCTGCAGGCGAACGCGATGTCCGGCCTCGTCGTCGTCGCCGCGAACTGCAGCGAGCCAACCTTCTGCCGGTACTCCTCCTCCTCATGCTCCTGCGCATCCTCGTCGTCGAATGTCAGCTTGGCGTAGGCATCGACTGAGACCGGCGTCTTCGGGACTCGACCGCCCTGCTCCTCGTCGATGAAGCACCTACGCAGTGCAATATACTGTTTTGTACTGTTTTCTTTCGCTCAATATACTGTTTTGTTTCGACGGTGCAATCTTCGTTCACTCACTCATCGACCAAGCACCGCTGCTCTTTTGCTCTCTCGTAAACATACGCAGCCACGACCGAGGCTCTCGCTGAGCTAGCCCGACACCCTAGCTATGGACGAATCCGGCCGCATTCCGCTCACGACTTTGATGCAAGAGCGTCTTGACGAGCTTATGCGCCAGCTGGAGGAATCAACACTCGAAATCGCAACACTCACAGCGGAATGTGACTCTGTCAAACTTATATGCTATAGTTTGTTAAGGCTGTAGTGGGGTAGATTATATAGGGAACAACATTTCTAGGTTTCCTACTTGTACCCACCTGCTTACTAGTTCAGTCATTCATTCCTTCACTATTCTGACATGGTATTCTGAGCAGGTTCCCTAGTGGGAACGGTTTTTTTTTAGGGCCCACCACGATTTTTTTCCTGCCCTGCCCGAAGCGCGCCTCGCGCTCTGCCCGAAGCGCGCCTCGCGCCCTGCCCTAGTACGGCCCGTCGCGGCCCTGCCTTAGCTGGCCCGTCGCGGCCCTGCCTTTGCCGCCCGTCGCTGGCCCGTCTCGGCCCGTCCCGGCCCGTCGCCGCCCGACGCTGGCCCGTAGCCGCTCGTCGCGGCCCTGATTTTGATGCCCACTGCGGCCCTGCCCTGCAGCCGCCCTGTCGCGGCCCTGCCTTTCGCCGCCCGTCGCTGGCCCGACCCGGCCCGTCGCCGGCCCGTCCCGGCCCGTTGCCGCCCGTCGCCGGCCCGTAGCCACCCGTCGCTGGCCCGTCCCCGCTCATCGCGGCCCTGCCTTTGCCGCCCTGTCGCGGCCCTACCCTGCTGCCGCCCCAGTTGCGGCCCTGCCTTCGCCGCCCGTCGCGGCCCTGCCCTGCAGCCGCCCTGTCGCGGCACTGCCCTGCTGCCGCCCCAGTCGCGGCCCTGACCTAAACCGCCGGCTGCGGCCCTGCCTTGCACCCGCCCCTGGTAAGCACCCGTGCCGCCCTGCCGCGCCGCGCCGCCAGGAGCCGAGCCGCGCCGCCCAGCCGAGCTGCGCCGCCCAGCTGAGCCGCGCCGCCCAGACGAGCCGCGCCGCCCAGTCGAGCCGCGCTGCCCTGTTGAGCCGCGCCGCCCTACCAAGCCGCGCCGCCCTATTGAGCCGCACCGCCCTGCCCGCGCTGCTCCTGCTGCTACTGCTGCTTCTGCTGCCACTGCTGCTACTGCTGCTATGGCTAGCCCTACTGTTCTTACCTTTGATGCTGAGGGGCGTGCAGTTGACTTTGACGTGTGGGTTGACGACCTGCAGCTCTTTCTTCAGTGTGACTCTAGGGACGGGATATCCCTTTTCGATCACACGTCCGGTGTCTCTACTGCACCTGCTGCCACTGCTGACAGTACGGTTCGCTCGCAGTGGACCACTCGTGACGCTGTTGCTCGCCTTGCTGTTCGTAGTCACCTACCGTCTGCTGAGCGCGCGCACTTTGGCTAGTACAAGACTGCTCAGTCTTTGTACGACGCTGTAGTAGCGCGCTACTCCTCCCCTTCCACTGTTGCCCTCAGCCGCCTCATGCAACCGTACCTATTCCCTGACCTTGCCGCTTTTGCCACTTACGTTCTTCGCACCGGCGGGCGTCGTGGGGAGACGTGCGGGCTGCCAGACACTGCGCAGCGCTGCTTCGATCGCCTGACTGACGCCTGGCGCGCCCAGTTTCCTGACGCTGTTGAGCTCCTGCGCTGGGGTGATCTGCTTAAGCAGAACGTTGCTATCTTTGATCTTGATTTTGATGCTATCCTTGCTGCCATGTATGCTGTGAGTGATAGTGCTGAGGGTGACTGTTACCTGTGTGTTCCGCCCGACCCGTGCATTGACGCTGCAGCGCTAGGTGCTAGTGAGTCTGCTGCTCCAGGTACTAGTGAGGCTGCTGCTCCAGGTACTAGTGAGTCTGCTGCTCCATGTGCTGGTGAGTCTGCTCTCTCTGGTACTGCACCTACTGAGGCCTTGCACACTTGACTCTGGTGCTTCGCGCTCCTTCTTTCGCAACAGCACCACACTCACGCCGCTCATTCGGCCTGTCGCAATCTCCCTAGCTGACCCCTCTGGGGGCCCAGTCCTTGCGCACTCTTCCACGGTTCTACCGTGTCCTGCGGCCCCGTCGGGCTTGTTGTCGGGACTCCACCTCCCCTCGTTCTCTACGAACTTGGTGAGTGGAGCTGACCTCCGGGACGCGTGGGTTGACCAGTTCACCCCTGGAGGTCAGCGTGTGACCCACTGCACTTGCTCTCAGACGGACCGCCACCTGGCCACGTTCACCCGTCGACCTGGGTCGAGTCTGTACACACTGACTACTGCGTCTCCTGCGGTTACTGAGTCTTGTCAGGTAGCCGCGTCTGGTCAGGAGTTTTCTGCTGCGTCCAGGTCTAGTCCAGCGTCGGCCCCCTGCTCGTGTCGTCCTCTGTCACACGAGACTCTCCTTTGGCACCACCGCCTTGGTCACCCCTCCCTGCCTCGTCTTCGAGGTATGGCCTCCCGTACCCTTGTCTCTGATCTTCCCCGGTCCCTCCCTCCCCTTCCTCCGGGGCCTGCCCCTACCTGTGTTCCTTGTGTCGAGGGCTGGCAGCGCGCCGCTCCTCACTCCTCCGAGTTCCCTCCGACAGAGGCTCCCCTGCAGACTCTTCACATGGACGTGTGGGGCCCAGCCCGCGCCCGTGGACAGGGTCACGAGCGTTACTTCCTGCTGGTCGTTGACGACTACTCGCGTTACACCACAGTCTTCCCCTTGCGCCGCAAGGGTGAGGTCACTGAGGTGTTGATCGACTGGTTCCGTGGTGCCCATCGCCAGCTCAGCAATAGTTTCGGCTCGGACCTTCTTGTTGTGCGTCTGCACTCAGACAGAGGTGGTGAGTTTTCCTCTGACCTTCTGAGGGCCTTCTGTCGTGCGGAGGGCATCCGCCAGACGTTCACGCTTCCGGCCTCCCCACAGCAAAATGGGATTGCTGAGCGCCGCATTGGCATGGTCATGGATGTCGCTCGTACGTCCATGATCCATGCGGCTGCTCCCCATTTTCTATGGCCGTTCGCGGTTCAGTACGCTGCGCATCAGATCAACCTTCAGCCTCGTGTCTCCTTGCCAGAGACCACACCTACTCTGCGGTGGACGGGGAAGGTTGGCGATACGTCTGTGTTCCGTGTCTAGGGATCTCGAGCTTTTGTCCGCGATGCTTCCGCAGACAAGCTGTCCTCCCATGCCGTTCCCTGCGTCTTCCTTGGCTTCTCCCCTGACGCACCCGGGTGGCAGTTCTACCACCCCACCTCGCGTCGTGTTCTGTCCTCTCAGGACGTCACGTTTGATGAGTCGGTATCTTACTAGCGTCACTTTCCCTACCGCGCTGCCCTTCCCCTCCCCCCCCCCCCCGCCACTCTTCCTAGCACCAGGTGTTCCTCCGGTAGACCCCCTCCCCCCTCAGGGTCCTGCCCCCTCAGGTGTGTCCCAGGTAGACCCTGTCGAGCCTGTCGAGGTAGCTGTCAACTCTGGTGCTGCTAGGGGTGCTGAGCCTGCGGGTGCGGGGCCTGGGGGTGCTGAGCCTGGGGTTGCTGAGTCTGAGGGTGCGGAACCTTGGGGTGCTGAGCCTGAGCGTGTGGAGCTTGGGGGTGCTGAGTCTGGGGGTGCTGATCCTGGGGGTGCTGAGCTTGAGCGTGCTGAGCCTGGGGGTGCTGAGCCTGGGGGTGTTGAGCCTGCGCGTGCTGAGTGTGGAGGTCCGCCGGGTGTCCCGTCGCGGTGGGAGCCCCTCTCTCCGCAGCAGCTTCGTGAGTGGTACGCTCGGCGCTGTCGCCATGCTGCAGGAGCTACTGAGCTTCCTGCTGGAGGTACTTCTGGAGCTGGAGCTGCTGGAGGTGCTGCTGGTGCTGCAGCTGCAGGAGGGGCTTCTGGAGCTGCTGGAGGTGCTTCTGGAGTTGCTGGATGTGCTGCTGGTGCTGGAGCTGCTGGAGCCGCTGGTCCTAGAGGTGCTGGCAGTGTTGGGGGTCCTGCTGGTGTTGGAGCTGTTGGAGGTGCTGGAGCAGCTGGTCCCGGAGGTGCTCGTACAAGAGGTACTGGAGCTGCTGGGGCTGGTGGTGCTGCAGGAGTTGGAGCTGTAGGTGCTGGAGCTGTTGCTATTGGAGGTGCTGCTGGAGCTGGAGCTGTTGGAGGTCTTGGAGCTGGTGGTACTGTGGGAGTTGTAGCTGGAGACCCTGGGGCTGAGGGTACTGGTGCTGTCTCTGCTGTTTCTGAAGGCGCTGCGCGGCCGCGGCCGTACTACGTTCCGCTCCTTCAGCAGGTTCTTGGTCTCCCGCCTTCTACTGGTCCTACTCCTTTCCTGAGTCCACCGCCTGTCCAGTCACCGTCGCAGTTACAGCCAGCCTCTCCACTGCCTGGTCCTTCTCCTTACTCTGGACCGACTAGAGGACTTACGGAGCGTCGTGAGCCTGAGTCTTGTCCTGCGTCACCTGAGTCTCGTCATGCGTCGCCTGAGTCTCGCCCTGTTCGCACTGGTCGTCGTGTTCCGCGTCAGCGTCCTCCTCCTGTCCCCGGCACTCACTCTATGATTCTGCGTCCTTCCACTGCTCCGCAGCGTGTCCCTCTGCCGTCTCCTCCTGCGTCCTCTCTTCCTGGACTTGCAGACCCGGAGTCTGACTCCCTTTGTACTGCTTGTCCTCTTGTCACGCGTCTCCTAGCCACTGTTTTCATTGACCATTCCTTTGAGTCCACTGCTGCGTCTGCCTTAGTTGCCGAGCTTGTCGACTTTGCTGCTCACTGACGTCTAGACTACGCCGCTAGTCTTGTTGCTGATTCTGGGTCTGCATCAGTCTGTCCTCCGTCCGTCGGGGGTGAGTGTGCTCTTGGCACGGACGTCCTTGAGGACAGACAGGAGGGGTTTGAGTGCTTTGCCGCTGCTGTACCTCATCTCGTGTCCATGCTGCTTGCCCCTGAGGGAGACCCGGATGCACCAGACATCCTGACCCCGCGCTCTTACGCAGAGGCGATAGAGGATCCTTACTCCTCTCAGTGGAAGGCATCCATGGATGGCGAGATGGCATCCTGGAAGTCCACAGGCACCTACGTCGATGAGGTTCCTCCGCCAGGGGCGAACATCGTCAGTGGCATGTGGATTTTCAGGGTGAAGCGGCCGCCGGGTTCTCCGCCTGTCTTCCAGGCGCGTTACGTTGCACGAGGCTTCAGTCAGCGACAGGGAGTTGACTTCTTCCATACCGTCTCCCCTATCCCGAAGATGACCACTCTTCGGGTGCTGCTGCACGTCGCCGCTCAGCGTGACTACGAGCTACACTCGCTTGACTTCAGCACAGCCTTCCTACGGGGCAGCCTGCACGAGGTGGTCTGGCTGCGCCGCCCACCTGGCTTCACTGGGTCATTTCCTGCTGGTACCCAGTGGAGCCTCCGGCGGCCAGTCTACGGTCTCCGCCAGGCACCCCGTGGGTGGCACGCCACACTGAGGACGACTCTTGCTGCTCTTGGTTTTGCTCCTTCCACTGCTGACCCGTCGCTGTTTCTACGCACCGACGCCACTCTGCCGCCGTTCTACGTTCTCGTGTACGTAGACGACTTGGTCTTTGCTACTGCTGACACTGAGGCACTCGCCCACGTGAAGTCGGAGCTGCAGAAGAGACACACGTGCACAGACCTGGGTGAACTGACAAGCTATCTTGGCTTGCGGATCACCCGGGACAGAGCACAGCGCACCATTACCTTGACTCAGTCACACATGGTGCAGCAGGTCCTTCAGTGCTTCGGCTTCATGTACTCCTTGCCACAGTCCACTCCTCTATCTACCGGTCATTCGCTCTCAGCTCCACCTTCAGACGAGTCCGTAGAGCCGAGTGGCCCGTATCCAGAGCTTGTGGGATGTCTCATGTACCTGATGACTTGCACACGACCTGACCTCGCGTACCCTCTCAGCCTTCTGGCTCGCTACGTGGCTCCCGACAGGCACCGAAAGGTGCACTGGGATGCTTCGAAGAGGGTGTTGCGCTTCTTGTGCAATACGTCGGGCATGGGGCTCGTGCTTGGAGGACGGGCTTGAGTTGTCCTCACTGGTCACGCAGACGCTTCCTGGGTTGACGACCTAGCTACGCAGCGGTCGTCACAGGGTTACACCTTCAGCCTTGGCTTCGATTCTGTCTCTTGGCGGTCTACCTGCTTGTCTTCTGTTCTCAGCTCCAGTTGTGAGGCTGAGATCTACGCTGGGGCCATGGCTGCACAGGAGTTACGCTGGCTCACCTACCTGCTGTCCGACTTGGGAGAGGCGCCTCGTTCTCCTCCAGTTCTGTGCGTCGACAACAAGGCAATGCTTGCCTTGTGTCAGAAACACATTGATCTGCGCTACTTCCTTGCTCGAGAGTTGCAGCAGCGTGGTCATCTGGACGCCATCGCAACACGACAGTGTGGGAAAGCGCTCAGGCGCAATCAGTGATGGCACCGCCTAATCTATGTCGGGCATGGAACGGACCAAGGAAGCACCGGGCGTAAACATACCACGTAAGGCCCGTCGTCACGTTAGCATTGTGGCACCCGTCAACAACAACAGCATTGGTGAGCTGATGACACTCAAGTCGCAACGCTCGCCCTGTTTCAATCATAGCCAGCATGGAAGTCCGACGTTTCAGTCGTGGATATTAACGATGAACGATTTTTTACGCGAATTACGTCACGTCGGATGCAGCGAAGATCCGGTACGCCGTTTGATTGTTGCGAGGGCCCGCCATGGACTGGTGGCGAATTATCGTAACGTCAGCAAGCGCCTACGAGCCACTATCGCAAGGGGAGAGGCCCTCGGGGCCAGACATAACCTGGAGTTCATTCTGCGAAGTCAACTAGTACAGCACGTTGGGCGCATGGTGAGTAGGGCTTCGGGCGTGCTTCGAGCCAATTGCGGCTTTGATTTCACCACGCCAGAAGCTGCACACTTGGCGACAACTTGGATCGGTACGTCGACGGCTTCAAGCTGGAAATATCACAGGAAATCCTACTCCGCGGAATTTCAAACTTCAACGAAAACCTGGCGCTCGCCGAGAAGATTAACATCCTACGTCGTCTGAGGCCGGGGTCCTACTACGGACAACGTACTCGGGGACCCACCGAGCACGCCACTATACACGCTGTCATAACAGATGCAGATGCTGCGCCACTTGGGCTCTGCTTTGCGTGTCAAACTTATATGCTATAGTCTGTTTAGGCTGTAGTGGGGTAGTTCTTATTGGGTACAACACTTTTAGGTTTCCTACTTGTACCCACCTGCTTGCTAATTCAGTCATTCATTCGTTCACAATCTAACATGGTATTATGAGCAGATTCCCTAGTGGGAACGTTTTTTTTTTAAGGGCCCACCACAAAAAAAAAAATTCCTGCCCTGCCCGAAGCGCGCCATGCGCCCTGCCCTAGTACGGCCCGTCGCGGCCCTGCCGTCGCTGGCCCGTCGCCACGCGTCGCGGCCCTGCCTTAGCCGCCCACCGCGGCCCCGTGCTGCCCCTCACCGGCCTGTCCCTGGCCCGTCGCGGCCCCTTTGCCGCCCGTCGCGGCCCCTTTGCCGCCCGTCGCGGCCCCTTTGCCGCCCGTCGCGGCCCCCATTTGCCACCCGTCGCGCCCCCCCCCCCCCCCCCCCCCTTTGCCGCCCGTCGCGGCCCCTCTGCCGCCCGTCGCGGCCCCTTTGCCGCCCGTCACGGCCTGTTCGCCGCCCGTCGCGGCCTCTGCCCAGCAGCCGCCCTGTCGCGGCCTCTGCCCTGCAGCCGCCCCCTGTCGCGGCCCTGCCTTCGCCGCTTGTCGCCGCCTCTGCCCTGCAGCCGCCCCCTGTCGCGGCCACTGCCCTGCTGCCGCCCCAGTCGCGGCCGTGCCTTCGCTGCCTGTCGCGGCCTCTGCCCTGCAGCCGCCCCCTGTCGCGACCCTGCCCTCGCCGCCGTCGCGGCCTCTGCCCTGCAGCCAACCCTGTCGCGGCCCTGCCCTGCTGCCGCCCCTGTCGCGGCCCTGCCCTGCTGCCGCCCCGAACACGGCCCTGCCCTGCTGCCGCCCCGAACACGGCCCTGCCCTGCACCCGCCCCTGGTAAGCACCCGCGCTGCGCCACCTGCTGTCGCACCGCGCCGCCAGTACCCGGGTCGCGCCGCCCTGCCGAGCCGCGCCGCCCAACCGAGCCGCGCCGCCTGCCGAACCGCGCCGCCCTACAGAACTGCGCAGCCCTACTGAGCCGCCCTATTGAGCCGCACTGCCCTGCCTGCGCTGCCCCTGCTGCTACTGCTGCTTCTGCTGCTTCTGCTGCCACTGCTGCTACTGCTCCTCCTACTGCTACTGCTGCTACTGCTGCTATGGCTAGCCCTACTGTTCTTACCTTTGATGCTGAGGGGCATGCAGTTGACTTTGACGTGTGGGTTGACAACCTGCAGCTCTTTCTTTAGTGTGACTCTAGGGATGGGGTATCCCTTTTCGATCACACGTCCAGTGTCTCTACAGCACCTGCTACCACTGGTGACAGTACGGTTCACTCGCAGTGGACCACTCGCGATGCTGTTGTTTTGTTTTGTTGTTCGTAGTCACCTGCCCCCTGCTGAGCGTGCGCATTTTGGCCAGTACAAGAGTGCCCAGTCTTTGTACGACGCTGTAGTTGCGCGCTACTCCTCCCCTGCCACTGCTGCCCTTAGCCGCCTCATGCTGCCGTACCTTTTCCCTGACCTTGCCGCCTTTGCCACAGTTGCTGACCTCATTACTCACCTCCGCACTAGTGACGCCCGCTACCGCGCTGCCCTTCCCACTGAGTTTTGTGCCAAGAACCCCCCCCCCATGTACATCACTCTTTACTACCTAGTCACCCGCCTCCCTGACTCCCTTGCTTCAGTCAGGGACCACTTTCTCTCCCTTTGCCCCACCGAGCTCACTGTCGACCTGCTAGAGGAGCGCTTAGCTGCAGCTGAGAAGAGTATCTTAGCTGTAGGTGCTTCTCGCGGCGACCGTCGCACCCCTTTCTTTGAGGGGTGTTCCCCTGTCCCCCTTCTCCCCTCTGTTGCTTCTGCTGCTGCTGTCGACCTCGTTGGCACTGAGGAGGTCGGGGCTGCGTCTGCTCCCAGTGGGAGGCGCCGCAATAGCAAGGGCAAGGGGAACAAGGGTGGTGGAGGGGACGGCGGGGGCGGCGACGGAGGCAGTGGAGGAGGCGCAGGGGTTGGCAGTGGAGGTGGGGGTGGTGCCGGGAGTGGGGGCTTCAGTGGCAGCGGCGGAGGTGGTGGAGGCAGCGGCAGAGGTGGTGGAGGTGGCGGCGGCGGTGGTGCTGGTCAAGGTGCAGCCGCACATCGTGGAGGCTTTGTTGGTGGCCAGCGCCAGCAGCAGCCGCGTTCGCGTGAGGCCCCGTCGGCCCAGCAGCTTCGTGAGTGGTACGCTGGGCGTGGGAGGTCTGGGGGTGCTGGTCCCTGCACTTACGTTCTTCGCACCGGCGGGCGCCGTGGGGAGACGTGCGGGCTGCCACACACTACGCAGCGCTGCTTCGGTCGCCTGGCTGACGCCTGGCGCGCCCAGTTTCCTGACGCTGTTGAGCTCCCTCGCTGGGATGATCTGCTTCGGCAGAATGTTGCTATCTTTGATCTTGATTTTGATGCTATCCTTGCTGCCATGTATGCTTGGACTGATAGTGCTGAGGGTGACTGTTACCTGAGTGTCCCGCCCGACCCGGGCATTGAGGCTGCTGCTTTAGGTGCTAGTGCGTCTGCTGCTCCAGGTATTGGTGAGTCTGCTGCTCCAGGTGCTGGTGAGTCTGCTCTCTCTGGTACTGCACCTACTGAGGCCTTGCACACTTTCACACTTGACTCTGGTGCTTCACGCTCTTTCTTCCGCGACAGCACCACGCTCACGCCGCTCAGTCGGCCTGTCGCAGTCTCCCTGGCTGACCCCTCTGGGGGCCCAGTCCTTGCGCACTCTTCCACGGTTCTACCGTGTCCTGCGGCCCCGTTGGGCTTGCTGTCGGGACTCCACCTCCCCTCGTTCTCTACGAACCTGGTGAGTGGAGCTGACCTCCAGGACGCGTGGGTCGACCAGTTCAACCCTGGAGGTCAGCGTGTGACCCACTGCACTTGCTCTCAGACGGGCCGCCACCTGGCCACGTTCACCCGTCGGCCAGGGTCGAGTCTGTACACACTGACTACTGCGTCTCCTCCGGTTGCTGCGTCTAGTCAGGTAGCCGCGTCTGGTCAGGTGTTTTCTGCCACGTCCAGGTCTAGTCCTGCAACTGCCCCCTGCTCGTGTCGTCCTCTTTCGTACGAGACTCTCCTTTGGCACCACCGCCTTGGTCACCCCTCCCTGCCTTGTCTTCGAGGTATGGCCTCCCGTACCCTTGTCTCGGGTCTACCCCGGTCCCTCCCTCCCCTTCCTCTGGGGCCTGCCCCTACCTGTGTTCCTTGTGTCGAGGGCCGGCAGCGCGCCGCTCCTCACTCCTCCACGTTCCCTCCGATAGAGGCTCCTCTGCAGACTCTTCACATGGACGTGTGGGGCCCAGCCCGTGTCCGTGGACAAGGTCACGAGCGTTACTTCCTGCTGGTCGTTGACGACTACTCGCGTTACACCACAGTCTTCCCCTTGCGCAGTAAGGGTGAGGTCCCTGAGGTGTTGATCGACTGGATCCGCGGTGCTCGTCGCCAACTCATCGAGCGTTTCGGCTCGGACCTTCCTGTTCTGCGTCTGCACTCAGACAGAGGTGGTGAGTTTTCCTCTGACCTCCTGAGGGCCTTCTGTCGTGCGGAGGGCATCCGCCAGACGTTCACGCTTCCGGCCTCCCCACAGCAAAATGGGATTGCTGAGCGCCGCATTGGCATGGTCATGGACGTCGCTCGTACGTCCATGATCCATGCGGCTGCTCCCCATTTTCTGTGGCCATTTGCGGTTCAGTACGCGGCGCATCAGATCAACCTTCAGCCTCATGTCTCCTTGTCGGAGACCACACCTACTCTGAGGTGGACAGGGAAGGTTGGCGATGCGTCTGCGTTCCGTGTCTGGGGATCTCGAGCTTTTGTCCGCGATACTTCAGCGGACAAGCTGTCCTCCCGTGCCGTTCCCTGTGTCTTCCTTGGCTTCCCCCCTCACGCACCCGGGTGGCAGTTCTACCACCCCATCTCGCGTCGTGTTCTGTCCTCTCAGGACGTCACGTTTGACGAGTCGGTGTCTTACTACCGTCTCTTTCCCTACCGCTCTGCCTCTCTCCCCCCCCCGCCACTCTTCCTAGTACCAGGTACTCCTCCGGTAGACCCCCTTCCCCCCTCAGGGTCCTGCCCCCTCAGGTGTGTCTCAGGTAGACCCTGCCGAGCCGGTCGAGGTAGCTGTCGACTCAGGTGCTGCTAGGGGTGTTGAGCCTGCGGGTGTGGGGACTGGGGGTGCTGAGCCTGGGGGTGCTGACTCTGGGGGTGCTGCATCTTGGGGTGCTGAGTCTGGGCGTGCTGAGCCTGGGGGTGCTGAGCCTGAGCGTGTGGAGCCTGGGGGTACTGCATCTGGAGGTGCTGAGCCTGCGCGTGCTAAGTCTGGAGGTTCTGTAGGTGTCCCGTCGCGGCGGGAGCCCCTCTCTCCGCAGCAGCTTCGTGAGTGGTACACTCGGCGCTGTCGCAGTGCTGCTGGTGCTGGAGCTGCTGAAGGTGCTGCTAGTGCTAGAGCTGCTGGAGGTGCTTCTGGTACTGGAGCTGCTGGTGCTGCTGGAGCCGGAGCTGCTGGAGCTGCTGGAGGTGCTGCTGGTGCTAGAGCTGCAGGAGCTGCTGGAGCTACTGGAGGTGCTGCTGGAGCTGCTGGAGGTGCTGGAGCTGCTGGAGCTACTTGAGCTGCTGGAGGTGCTGCTGGAGCTTCTGGAGGTGCTGCTGGTGCTG
Source organism: Closterium sp. Naga37s-1 (assembly GCA_947471745.1). Classification (NCBI taxonomy): domain Eukaryota; kingdom Viridiplantae; phylum Streptophyta; class Zygnematophyceae; order Desmidiales; family Closteriaceae; genus Closterium; species Closterium sp. Naga37s-1. The sequence goes on from CANJKZ010000736.1 coordinate 4,490,653, forward strand.
GAGCTGCTGGTGATGGAGCTGCTCGTGGTCCTGGTGCTGTTGGAGGTCCTAGAGGTGCTCGTACTGGAGGTACTGGAGCTGCTCGCATTGGTGGTGCTGCAAGATTTGTAGATGGAGACCCTGCTATTTCTGGAGGCGCTGCGCGGCCGCGGCCGTACTACGTTCCGCTCCTTCAGCAAGTTCTTGGTCTCCCGCCTTCTCCTGGTCCTCCTCCTTCTTTACTGAGTCCACCGCCTGTCCAGTCCCAGTCGCAGTTACAGCCGGCCTCTCCACTACCTGGTCCTTCTCCTTACTCTGAACCGACTAGAGGTCTTACGGAGCGCCGTGAGCCTGAGTCGCGTCCTGTGTCGCCTGAGTCTCGTTCTGCGTCGCTTGTCTGTACTGTTCGCGCTAGTCATCATGTTTCGCGTCCGCGTCCTCCTCTTGTCCCTGGTACACACAGTATGAGTCTGCGTCCTTCCACTTCTCCACAGTGTGTCACTCTGCAGTCTCCTCCTGCGTCCTCTCTTCTTGACGGTCTGGACCTAGAGTCTGACTCCCTTCGTGCTGCTAGTCCTGATGTCACGCGCTTTCTGGCCACTGCTGTCACTGACCCTTTGTTTGAGTCCACTGCTGCGTCTGCTCTTGTTGCTGAGCTTGTTGACTTTGCTGCAGCCTGTCGCCTAGACTACGCCACTAGTCTTGTTGCTGAGTCTGCATCTGCGTCTGTCTGTTCTCCGTCCGTCGGGGGTGAGTGTGCTCTTGGCACGGACGTTCTTCAGGACAGACAAGAGGAGTTTGAGTGCTTTGCTGCTGCTGTACCTCATCTCGTGTCCATGCTGCTTGCCTTTGAGGGAGACACGGATGCACCAGTCATCCCGACCCCGCGCTCTTACGCAGAGGCGATAGAGGGTCCTTACTCCTCTTAGTGGCAGGCAGCCATGGACGCCGAGATGGCTTCCTGGAAGTCCACAGGCACCTACGTCGATGAGGTTCCCCCGCCTGGGGCGAACATCGTCAGTGGCATGTGGATCTTCAGGGTGAAGCGGCCGCCGGGTTCTCCGCCTGTCTTCAAGGCGCGTTACGTTGCACGTGGCTTCAGTCAGCGACAGGGAGTTGACTTCTTTCAGACCTTCTCCCCTACCCCGAAGATGACTACTCTTCGGGTGCTACTGCACGTCGCAACTCAGCGTGACTACGAGCTACACTCGCTTGACTTCAGCACAGCCTTTCTACAGGGCAGCCTGCACGAGGAGATCTGGCTGCGCCGCCCACCTGGCTTCACTGGGTCGTTTCCTGCTGGTCCCCAGTGGAGCCTCCGGCGGCCAATCTACGGTCTCCGCCAGGCACCCCGTGAGTGGCACGACACACTGAGGACGACTCTTGCTGCTCTTGGTTTTGCTCCTTCCACTGCTGACCCTTCGCTGTTTTTACGCACTGACACCTCTCTGCCACCGTTCTACGTTCTCGTGTACGTAGACGACTTGGTTTTTGCTACTGCTTACACTGAGGCACTCGCCCACGTGAAGTCGGAGCTGCAGAAGAGACACACGTGCACAGACCTGGGTGAGCTGACAAGCTATCTTGGCTTGCGGATCACCCGGGACAGAGCACAGCGCACCATTACCTTGACTCAGTCACACATGGTGCAGCTTGTCCTTCAGCGCTTTGGCTTCACGTAATCCTCGCCACAGTCCACTCCTCTGCCTACCGGTCACTCGCTCTCAGCTCCACCTTCGGACGAGTCCGTAGAGCCGAGTGGCCCAGAGCTTGTGGGCTGCCTCATGTACCTGATGACCTGCACACGACCTGACCTCGCATACCCTCTCAGCCTTCTGGCTCGCTACGTGGCTCCTGGTAAGCACCAAAAGGTGCACTGGGATGCTGCGAAGAGGGTGTTGCGCTACTTGTGCAATACGTCGGGCATGGGGCTCGTGCTTGGAGGACGGGCTCGAGTTGTCCTCACTGGTCACGCAGACGCTTCCTGGGTTGACGACTTGGCTACGCAGCGGTCGTCACAGGGCTACACCTTCAGTCTTGGCGCTGGTTCTGTCTCTTGGCAGTCTACCCGCTCTTCTTCTGTTCTCAGCTCCAGTTGTGAGGCTGAGATCTACGCTGGGGCCATGGCTGCACAGGAGCTACGCTGGCTCACTTACCTGCTGACCGACTTGGGAGAGGCTCCTCGTTCTCCTCCAGTTCTGTACGTCGACAACAAGGCCATGCTTGCCTTGTGTCAGGAGCACAGACTGGAGCACAGAACGAAGCACATTGCTCTGCGCTACTTCCTTGCTCGAGAGTTGCAGCAGCGTGGCCAGCTTCGTCTTGCTTACGTGGCCTCACTGGCCAACACTGCTGATGTTTTCACCGAGGCACTTCAGCCTTGTGATCATCAGCGTTTTTGTACTGTCCTTGGCCTTGTACCTACTGTGCCTCACTTGCTTACTTCCTGACTCTGCTTGTACTGTACTCTATATACATATACCTGCATGCTTACACGTGCTAGGTTGTGTTCACTGTATTGTTTGTTCTCCTTTATGAAACTCTGCATGTGAACTGGCCTTGTGGCCATTTGCTTGTGCTCAGACTGCGTGGTGACTTTGTGATCCACCCTGAGCTTGTTTTTGCCTTTCTTGACTGGTCTTGTGACCTCTTGTTCTCCCCCACTTTGCCTATGGGGGTGTGTCAAACTTATATGCTATAGTCTGTTTATGCTGTAGTGGAGTAGTTCTTATAGGGTACAACACATTTAGGTTTCCTACTTATACCCACCTGCTTGCTAAAACAGTCATTCATTCGTTCACAATTTAACATTGCGTGCAACAGGCCGGGCCACCGCAAGAGTGAATGCCCAGAGGATTTAAGGCGACGAGGAGTAGAGTAGGGGAGGGAGTCTGGAAGGCAGGAAAATGCCAGGAGTCAGTAGAGTACGGGCCCTCTACTGACGAGACTGACTACTCGCCCGACCCCACTTACCCTAACCAATTGACTGTACCGATTCATGCAATCGATCTGGCTCGGATGAATGAGGAGGGTACAGCGACAGATTGCCCAGCACTGATTCTGGGAAAATAGAGGGACAGCAGTGAAGATTTTTATGGATGGAGGAGCCAGTCACAGTTTAGACGACTGCATTAAGATGCAACTGACACTTAGTCGCTGCTTACGCATGCTTAGTGGATGGCACGCCACTGGCTATACAAGAGAAAGTGGAGAGTAAAGGTTTGCTACGGGGGGAATTTAGGGTTTATACATAAAATGCTCGCAACGACGCTGGATTGGACCGACATTTTACCGGGACATGATTGGTGCCGACTCTACAACCCGCGAATTTACTGGACGACAGGCAGCTGCACTGTGCGAAGCGGCGGTAACTGTGTCGCATTACCTCACTGCAGTCCATGTCAACACCATCACGATGAAACAGGCCGGAGCTGAGGTGTACGCAGTGGATATCTCGGAGGTGGAAGAAGCCGAGATGCCGAGTGATTTTCAGACACGGCTGGTGGCCGTACCGCCTGAGCTAGAGGAACTGCTGAAACGGTACCCCGGGATTTTTCCCGACGACTTACCAGAAGGACAGCCACCTTAGCAAGCACACGACCACCGCATAGAATTAGAAGAGGGGGCACAGCCAACGGTACATCGACAATTTTGACTAACATAGCCCGAGCTAGACGAACTGAGGAAGCAAATAAATTTTATACTGGGGAAAAGAAATAGCCGACCGAGTTCGTCACCGTTCGCCGCGCCGATACTGCTCACACCGAAAAAAGACGGAGTATTTTGCATGCGCATTGACTACCGCGCGCTGAACAGGTTAACAGTCAAGTTGCGATACCCCATCCCTCGCACCAACGAACTGGTCGATCAACTGCGAACAAGTTTTCTTTCGAAAATCGACTTACCCGGCGGTTAACACCAAATCCGAGTCAAACCAATAGACTGTGCCAAAACAACGTTTAGAACTAGATACGAGTCATTCGAGTACACATTGATGCCATTTGTCAGATTTACATGACATAGCTACTGTAGGCTATAGTGGGGTAGCACATATGGGGTACAGTTTTCTAGGGTTTGCTTTTGTACCCAACTTTCCTTTAGTCATTCCATTCCTCGTTTCTTATCATGGTATCGAGCAGGTTCCCTAGTGGGAACACTTCCTAGGGCCCACCACGAATTTTTTTTCCTGCCCGGAGCGCGCTTCGCTCCTGCCCGAGTCGCGCCCTGTGTGCCCTCCCTACCGTCGCGCCCTCTCACGGCCCCTCACGGCCCCTTCGCGTCGCCCTTAGCGGCCCCTCTCACGGCCCCTTGCGCCGCCCTTACGGCCCCTCGTGCCACCCTTACGGCCCCTCGCGCCGCCCTTACGGCCCCTTACGGCCCCTCGCGCCGCCCGTCGGCCCCTCGCGCCGCCCTTAGCGGCCCCTTACGGCCCCTCGCGCCGTCCCTTACGGCCCCTCGCGCGGCCCCTTACGCCCCTTACGGCCCCTCCCGCGGCCCCTCACGGCCCCCTACGGCCCGTCGCCGCCCTCCGCGGCCCCTCGCGCCGCCCTATCACGGCCCGTCGCCGCCCTCCGCGGCCCCTCGCGCCGCCCTTCACGGCCCCTTCGCCGCCCTTCGCGGCCTCTCGCGGCCCTGTCGCCGCCCCCTCCGGCCCGCCGTCGCCGCCCCTGCCGCAGCAGCCGCCGCAGTCCCTACAGCAGCGGCCGCCGCCGTCCCTGCAGCAGCAGCCACCACCACCTCCCTCGGGGCCGCAGCTGCTGCCGCCGCTGACTGCACCCGCCGGTGCGCCTCGGCCCTACCGGCGCCGCTCCACCCGGCCCCGCCGCCGCTCCCCGCGCGGCCCCGCCGTCACCACCGAGCCGCCGGCGCCGCCGAGCTGCTGCCGAGCTGCCCGATCCACCCGAGCCGCCCGAGCCGCCGCGCCACCTGAGCCGCCCGTGCTGCCGAGCCGCCGTACCGCCGAGCCGCCCGAGCCGCCCGAGCCGCCGAGTCGCCGAGCCGCTGTTGCTGCCGAGCCGCCGTACCGCCGAGCCGCCCGAGCCGCCCGAGCCGCAGAGTTGCCGAGCCGCTGAGCCGCCGAGCCACCCGAGCCGCCCTGTCTGGTAAGAGCAGCGCCTCTGTCACTGCACTGCCCTTACCCTATTGTTCGCGCTGCTAGTCTACTGCTGTCATGGCTACCCCTAGTGTCCTCGCTTTTGACGCTGAGGGTCGGGCCATTGACTTTGACGTCTGGGTAGATGACCTGCAGCTTTTCCTACAGTGCGATAGGGCAGACGGTCTCTCCCTCTTTGACCTCACCTCTGGTGCCTCTCCTGCCCCTGCTGCTGATGCCGACGCCACTGTTCGCTCACAGTGGGCCACTCGCGATGCTGCTGCACGTCTTGCTGTGCGTCGCCACCTGCCTACCTCTGAGCGTGCGCACTTTAGCCAGTACAAGAGTGCTCAGACCTTGTACGACGCTGTAGTTGCGCGCTACTCCTCCCCTGCCACTGCTGCACTGAGCCGCCTCATGCTACCGTACCTCTTCCCTGACCTTGCTGCCTTTCCCACAGTCGCTGACCTCATTACGCACCTCCGCACTAGTGACACTCGCTACCGCGCTGCGCTTCCTGCTGAGTTCTGTGCCAAGAACCCCCCCCCCATGTACATCACCCTCTACTACATAGTCACCCGGCTCCCTGACTCCCTTCGCGTAGTCAGGGACCACTTCCTCTCAGTTTGCCCCGCCACTCTCACCGTTGACCTCCTCGAGAAGGCCCTCCTAGCAGCAGAAAAGAGCATAGTAGCTGTAGGAGCCTCTCGTGGTGACCCTCGCACCCCCATCTTTGAGGGGTGTTCCCCCTCCCCCCTTTTGCCCTCTGTTGCCTCTGCTGCTGCGGTCGACCTCGTTGGGCTTGAGTCGGTCGGCGCGGCGTCTACCCCTAGCGGGAGACGCCGCCCTGGCAAGGGCAAGGGGGGCAGGGGCACTGGAGGAGCTAGCGGGGGCGGTGGAGGCGGCGGTGGAGGCGGTGGAGGGGGTGGGGGTGGCGGTGGGGGTGGTGGCGGGGGTGGAGGTGTCGGTGGCGGCAGTGGAGGCGGAGGCGGCGGCGGCGGTGGCGGTGGGAGCGGAGGTGGCGGCGGTGGAGGAGGCGGCGGCGGAGGAGGTGGAGCTGGTCGGGGTGGCGCTGCGCAGAGGGTCGGCTCCGGTGGTGGTCAGCGCCAGCAGCAGCAGCAGCAGCAGCGCACTCGTGACATCCCCTCCCCTCAGCAGCTCCGTGAGTGGTACGCTGCACGCCAGCGGGGTGGGGGTACTGGTCCGTGCACCTACGTCCTACGCACCGGAGACCACGCGGGTGAGCAGTGCTGGGGTGCGCACTCCACCCAGCGCTGCTTTGGCCGCCTGACGGACGCTTGGCGTCACCAGTTCCCTGAGGCCACTGAGATCCCCCGCTGGGGTGAGCTGTCTAGGGCGGGTGTAGCTGTCTTTGACCTTGACTTTGATGCTATTCTTGCTGCCATGTATACTGTGACTATTAGTGATGAGGGTGACTGTTACCGGTGTTTTCTGCCCGACCCGGGCATTGAGTCTGCTGCTCTAGGTACTGGTGAGGCTGCTGCTCTAGGTGCTAGCGAGGCTGCTGCTCTAGGTGCTCGTGCGTCTGCTCCCTCAGGTTCTGCGTCGGCTTCGGCCTCCCACACCTTCACCCTTGACTCGGGGGCTTCTCGCTCCTTCTTTCGAGACCGCACCAGACTCACGCCGCTTGGCCGGCCAGTTGCAGTCTCTCTGGCAGACCCCTCTGGGGGTCCTGTCCTTGCTCACTTCTCCACTGTCCTCCCGTGTCCGGCGGCCCCCTCTGGCACCCTGTCTGGTCTTTACCTCCCCTCGTTCTCCACGAACTTGGTGAGTGGTGCTGACCTACAGGATGCGGGGGTTCACCAGTTCACTCCTGCGAGTCAGCGGGTGACCCACTGCACGGACGCTCGGACTGGCCGACACCTGGCCACGTTTACACGTCGGCCGGGGTCGAGCCTGTACACACTGACCACTGCGTCTCCTCCAGTCACTGCGTCTGGTCAGGTAGCTGCGTCGGGTCAGGTGTTTGCTGCAGCGTCCAGGTCTGGTCCTGAGTCTGCCCCCTGTTCGTGTCGCCTTCTGTCTCACGAGACTCTCCTCTGGCACCACCGCCTTGGTCACCCCTCCCTGCTTCGTCTCCGAGGCATGGCCTCCCGTGTCCTTGTCTCTGGTCTTCCCCCGTCCCTCTCTCCCCTTCCTCCGGGGCCTGGCCCTACCTGCGTCCCCTGTGTCGAGGGGCGGCAGCGGGCTGCCCCTCACTCCTCCCAGTTTCCTCCGACAGAGGCCCCGCTGCAGACGCTTCACATGGACGTGTGGGGCCCGGCCCGCGTCCGTGGACAGGGTCACGAGCGCTACTTCCTGCTGGTGGTTGACGACTACTCGCGTTACACCACAGTCTTCCCCTTGCGCAGCAAGGGTGATGTCACTGAGGTGTTGATCGACTGGATCCGCGCAGCTCGTCTCCAGCTCAGGCAGAGCTTCGGCTCAGACTTTCCTGTTCTGCGTCTGCACTCTGACAGAGGTGGAGAGTTCTCCTCTGGCCTTCTGCGAGCCTACTGTCGTGCACAAGGCATCCGCCAGACCTTCACGCTTCCGGACTCTCCACAGCAAAATGGGATTGCTGAGCGCCGCATTGGCATGGTCATGGACGTCGCCCGTACGTCCATGATGCATGCGGCTGCCCCCCATTTTCTGTGGCCGTTTGCGGTTCGGTACGCGGCGCATCAGATCAACCTTCACCCCAGGGTCTCCATGCCGGAGACCTCCCCAGCTTTGCTGTGGACGGGGAAGGTTGGCGATGCGTCTGCGTTCCGTGTCTGGGGATCTCGGGCGTTTGTCCGCGACTTGTCTGCGGACAAGCTGTCCCCTCGTGCTGCTCCTTGCGTCTTCCTTGGCTTCCCCCCTGACGCGCCAGGGTGGCAGTTCTACCACCCCACCTCTCGCCGTGTTTTGTCCTCCCAGGACGTCACGTTTGACGAGTCGGTCCCCTACTACCGCCTCTTCCCCTACCGCACTCCGTCCCTCCCCCCGCCACCGCTCTTCCTTGTGCCAGGTCCCCCCCCGGTAGACCCCCTCCCCCCTCAGGGTCCTGCCCCTTCAGGTGTGTCCCAGGTAGACGCAGTCGAGCCTGTCGAGGTTACTGGTGACTCTGGTGCTGCTGAGGGTGCTGAGCCTGGGGGTGCTGACTCTGGGGGTGCTGAGCGTGTGGGTGCTACGCCTGGGGGTGCTGAGCCTGAGGGTGCTACTACTGGGGGTCCTGAGCCTGGGGGTGCTGAGCCTGGGGGTGCTACTACTGGGGGTGCTGAGCCTGGGGGTGCTGAGCCTGGGGGTGCTACGCCTGGAGGTGCTGAGCCTGGGGGTGCGGAGCCTGAGGGAGCTGGGCCTGCTCGTGTGGCGTCTGGCGGTGCTGAGCCTGGAGGTTCTCCGGGTGCTTCGTCTCGGCGGGAGCCACTCTCTCCACAGGAGCTGCGCGAGTGGTTTGCCCGGCGCTGGAGGCGTGCTGCTGGAGCTGGAGGTTCTTCGGCTGCTGAGGGTGCTGGTGCCGCGGGTCCCGGAGGTGCTCGTACTGGGAGTACTGGAGCTGCTGGGCCTGCGGGTACGACTGGAGCTGGAGCTGCTGAGGGTGTTGGCGCTGAGGCTACTGCTGTCGGTCCTGGAGGCGGTCCTACTGGGGGTGCTACTGGTGCTGCTGGAGGTACTGGAGCTGGAGGTGCTGCTGGCGCTGGTGCTGCCGCTGGGGGTACTGGTGCTGTCCCTGCTGTGTCTGGAGTCGCCGCGCGGCCTCGGCCGTACTTCGTTCCGCTCCTTCAGCAGGTTCTTGGTCTCCCGCCTTCTACTGGTCCTCCTCCTCCCTTAGCGTGTCCACAGCCTGTCCCGTCACAGTTACAGTTACAGCCGGCCTCCCCACTGCCCGCTCCTTCTCCCTACACTGGTCCTACTGGAGGTCTTACTGAGCGTCGTGAGCCTGCGTCTCGCCCTGCGTCGCCTGTCCGTGCTGCTCGCACTAGTGGTCGTGGTTCGCGTCAGCGTCCTCCTCCTATCCCTGGCACGCACCAAATGTCTCTGCGTCCGTCCACTGCTCCTCTGCGTGCCCCTTTGCCTTCTCCTCCTGAGTCCTCTCTTCCTGCTCTTCCTGACCCGGAGTCGGACTCCCTTCGTGCTGCCAGTCCGACTGTCACGCGTCTCCTTGCTACTGTTGTCACTGACCCTTCCTTTGAGTCCACTGCTGCGTCTGCCCTAGTTGCTGAGCTCGTCGACTTTGCTGCTCGCTGTCGTCTAGACTACGCTGCTAGTCTTGTTGCTGAGTCTGAGTCTGTCTGTCCTCCGTCCGTCGGGGGTGAGTGTGCCCTTGGCACGGACGTCCTTGAGGACAGGCAGGAGGAGTTCCAGTGTCTGGCTGCTGCTTCACCTCATCTCGTGTCCGTACTGCTTACCCCTGAGGGAGACCCGGATGCACTTGACATCCCGACTCCGCGCTCTTACGCGGAGGCGATAGAGGGTCCCTACTCCTCTCAGTGGCAGGCAGCTATGGACGCAGAGATGGCTTCCTGGAAGTCCACAGGCACCTACGTTGACGAGGTTCCCCCGCCTGGGGCGAACATCGTCAGTGGCATGTGGATTTTCAGGGTGAAGCGGCCGCCGGGTTCTCCGCCTGTCCTCAAGGCGCGTTACGTGGCTCGTGGCTTCAGTCAGAGGCAGGGAGTTGACTACTTTCAGACCTTCTCTCCCACCCCGAAGATGACCACTCTTCGGGTACTGCTGCACATAGCTGCTCACCGCGACTACGAGCTGCACTCTCTTGACTTCAGCACTGCTTTCTTGCAGGGCAGCCTGCACGAGGAGATCTGGCTGCGTCGCCCACCTGGCTTCTCTGGGTCCTTTCCTCCTGGCACCCAGTGGAGCCTCCGGCGGCCAGTCTACGGTCTCCGCCAGGCACCGCGTGAGTGGCACGACACACTGAGGACTACACTTGCGGCTCTTGGGTTTGCTCCCTCTACTGCCGACCCGTCGCTGTTTCTGCGCACCGACACTTCTTTGCCGCCGTTCTACATCCTCGTGTACGTCGACGACTTGGTCTTCGCCATAGCTGACACTGCTGGACTCGCCCACGTGAAGTCCGACCTACAGAAGAGACACACGTGCACAGACCTGGGTGAACTGCGCAGCTACCTTGGCTTGCAGATCACCCGGGACAGAGCACGCCGCACCATTACCCTGACTCAGTCACACATGGTGCAGCAGGTCCTTCAGCGCTTCGGCTTCACGTACTCCTCGCCTCAGGCCACTCCTCTGCCTACTCGCCACTCGCTCTCAGCTCTGCCTTCGGATGAGTCCGTAGAGTCGAGTGGCCCGTACCCAGAGCTTGTTGGCTGCCTCATGTACCTGATGACCTGCACACGACCTGATATTGCATACCCTCTTAGCATTCTTGCACGCTATGTTGCTCCTGGGAGACACAGACCGGAGCACATGGCTGCAGCGAAGAGGGTGTTGCACTACTTGTGCAGTACGTCGGGCATGGGGCTTGTGCTTGGAGGGCAGAGTCCAGTGGTCCTCACTGGGCACGCAGACGCTTCTTGGGCTGACGACCAGGCTACGCAGCGGTCGTCACAGGGTTACACCTTCAGCCTTGGTTCCGGCTCTGTTTCGTGGCGGGCTACCCGCTCGTCTTCTGTTCTCGGCTCCAGTTGTGAGGCTGAGATCTACGCCGGGGCCATGGCTGCACAGGAGCTTCGCTGGCTCACCTACCTGCTCACTGACCTTGGAGAGCCGCCTCGTTCTCCTCCAGTGCTGTACGTAGACAACAAGGCCATGCTGGCCTTGTGTCGAGAGCAGAGACTGGAGCACAGAACGAAGCACATTGCTCTCCGCTACTTCCTTGCTCGTGAGCTACAGCAGCGTGGTCAGCTACGGCTTGCGTACGTGGCCTCTGAGGCCAACACTGCTGATATCTTCACCAAGGCACTTCCGCCTAGTGATCATCAGCGCTTCTGTACTCAGCTGGGTCTTGTGCCTACCTTGCCTCACTTGCTCACCCCTTGACCTTGCTTGTACTGTTGCATATATATATACACCTACTCTTGCTTGTCTAGCCTTATATATATATGCAATCCTGCATGTGAACTGGCCTTGTGGCCTTGAACTTGTGCTCGGAATGTGTGGTGACTTTGTGATCCACCCTGAGCTTGTTTTGCTTTGCTTGACTGGTCTTGTGAACCCTTGTTCTCCCCCACTTTGCCTATGGGGGTGTGTCAGATTTACATGACATAGCTACTGTAGGCTATAGTGGGGTAGCACATATGGGGTACAGTTTTCTAGGGTTTGCTTTTGTACCCAACTTTCCTTTAGTCATTCCATTCCTCGTTTCTTATCACCATTCAGGCTGACCAACGCACCAGCAACATTTCAAATGACTACGAACAACTGTTCTTAAATAAATGTGTCATCATTTACGGTCACGACAAGCAACATCATTTAGCGGACCTGGAAGCAATATTTGAAATTCTAGACGAGTATCGGCTACTGACAAAGGGTTCCAAGTGCGATTTCTTCCGGGACAGGTTAGAATTTTTGGGGCACGTTATTTCGAAGACTCGAGTAGAGATTGACCAGAAAAAGGTTAGATACTATCAAAGCGTGGCACCCTGCGACGAACATCACGGAGCTGCAGAGTTTTCTGGGCTTCGTTAATTATGTGCGTCGGTTCGTCCTCGACATGGCACGGTTAACGGCCCCGCTAATAGATTTACTGAGGAAGGGGGTCGCTTTTACGTGCGGAGAGAAAGAGCATGCTGCCTTCTCTGCCCTGAAAAACGTTCTCTGTTCACTGCATGTGCTACGCATCGCCGACCCACACCGCCCATTCGAAGTGGTTCCAGACGCTTGCGACATCGCCATTGGAGCTGTACTGCTACAGGATTTCGGCAACGGCCTACAACCCATTGCATACGAGTCACAAAAGCTGCACCCGCACGAAAAAAATTACCTGATACACGACCGCGAAATGCTCGCCATCGTACACGCGTTCGAAGTGTGGCGTTGTTACTTGACCAGCGCAGACGTGACAGTACGGATAGATCACAGATCATTACAAGACCTTCGCGCGCAACCCCACCTCAACCCATGACAGATCCGCTGGCTCGATTTCCTCGAGTCAAATTTTTACTACATGGTCACCTACAAGAAGGGTGCTTCAAAAATCACCAACACACTGACCCGCCCGACTGCTCAGATACACGCAATACTACTCGCCCATGTCAAAATAACGAACGAGAATGAATGAACTATGATTGAGTTGGGTACAAGTACTAGTCCTAATTGGGTTGTACCCCTTATGGGCTACCCCACTATAGCCTACACAAATGTAAGCACTAAAACATTCTGACACACCCCCATAGGCAAAGTGGGGGAGAACAAGTGGTCACAAGACCAGTCAAGAAAAGCAAAGCAAGCTCAGGTTGGATCACAAAGTCACCACACAGTCTGAGCACAAGCAAAGGGCCATAAGGCCAGTTCACATGCAGAGTTATATAAAGAGAACAAACAATACAGTGATCATACCCTAGCAAGTGTAAGCATGCTGGTATATATATAGATCACAGTACAAGCAAAGTCACGCAGTAAGCAAGTGAGGCAAAGTAGGCACAAGGCCTAACACAGTAACAAAGCGCTGATGATCACCAAGCGGTGTCAGTGGATCTGCACTGTGGATGCCCGATTGATCCTAGGGGGGTTACAGGCACGTTCGCCTGCGGGGTTATGGGCGCACTCTGACCCGCTACTTAACAAGCCCTTTTATCCCAATGGTCTAGTGGTTGGGATTCTGACAAGCGGAAGTGCCTTGGTGAATATATCAGCAGTGTTGGCCCTAGTGGCCACGTACGCGAAACGAAGCTGGCCACGCTGCTGCAACTCTCGAGCAAGGAAGTATCGCAGAGCGATTTGCTTCGTTCTGTGCTCCAGTCCGTGCTCCTGACACAAGGCAATCATGGCCTTGTTGTTTACGTACAGAACTGGAGGCGAACGAGGCTGCTCTCCCAAGTCAGTTAGCAGGTAGGTGAGCCAGCGTAACTCCTGTGCAGCCAAGGCCTCTGCGTAGATCTCAGCCTCACAACTGGAGTTGAGAACCGAAGACGAGCGGGTAGACCACCACGAAACAGAGCCGGAACCGAGGCTGAGGTATAACCCTGTGACGACCGCTGCGTAGCTGAGTCGTCAACCCAAGAAGCGTCTGCGTGACCAGTGAGGACAACTGGACCCCGTCCTCCAAGCACGAGCCCCATGCCCGACGTACTGCACAAGTAACGCAGTACTTTCTTCGCAGCATCCCAGTGCACCTTTCGGTGCCTACCGGGAGCCACATAGCGAGCCAGGAGGCTGAGAGGGTACGTGAGGTCAAGTTGTGTGCACGTCATCAGGTACATGAGGCAACCCACAAGCTCTGGGAACTGACCACTCGGCTCTACGGACTCGTCCGAAGATGGAGCTGAGAGCAAGTGGCCGGTAGACAGAGGAGTGGGGTGTGGCGAGGAGAACTAAAAACCAAAGTGCAGAAGGACCTGGTGCACCATGTGTGACTGATTCAGGGTGATGGTGCGCCGTGCTCTGTCCCGGGTGATCTGCAAGCCAAGATAGCTGCGCAGTTCACCCAAGTCAGTGCAGATGTGTCTCTTCTGCAGCTCCGACTTCACAAGGGTCCGTGCCTCAGTGTTAGCAGTGGCAAAGACCAGGTCGTCGACGTAGACGAGGACATAGAACGGCGCAAGTGTAGTCCTCAGTGTGTCGTGCCACTCGCGAGGCGCCTGGCGGAGACCGTAGACTGGCCGTCCGAGGCTCCACTGGGTACCTGCAGGAAACGACCCAGTGAAGCCAGGTGGGCGGCGCAGCCCAGATCTCCTCATGCAGGCTGCCCTACAAGAAAGCTGTACTGAAGTCCAGAGAGTGTAACTCGTAGTCACGCTGAGCAGCGACGTGCAGCAACACCCGAAGAGTAGTCATCTTCGGGGTGGGGGAGAAGGTGTGGAAGTAGTCGACCCCCTGTCGCTGACTGAAGCCTCTAGCAACGTAACGCGCCTTGAAGGCAGGCGGAGAACCCGGTGGCCGCTTCACCCTTAAAATCCACATGCCATCGACTATGTTCGCCCTAGACGGGGGAACTGCGTCAACGTAGGTGCCTGTGGACTTCCAGGATGTTACGATAAGAATGAATTGATAGAAAATGTGAAGTACAACCCTAGATATAGCAAACCCTAATCATGCAAGTAAGTAGAAATGTAACACCTAGACTAACCTAAACAACACATATAAAATATATGTTGACACACCCCCATAGTCTAGGTGACGGAAGTCCTGTAGAAACAACAAGAGCAAGCAACGGTCACAAGACCAGTCTACAAGAACAAGACAAATCTCAGGGTGGAGCTCAAAGTCACCACACACTCCAAGAGCAAGCAAGGGGCCACAAGGCCAGTCCACATGCAGGTATATAGCAAATATAAAGAGATGCAAGAGTACAAGACATGCAGGACAAGGCATCTCTAAGCAAGCAAGTGAGGACGGGCAGGCACAAGGCCAAGCTGGGTGCAGAAACGCTGGTGGTCACAAGGCGGCAACGCCTTGGTGAAGATATCTGCCGTGTTGGCCTCAGAGACCACACGTCGAACGAGTGCCTGTCCACGCTGCTGCAACTCACGCAGAAGGAAGTAACGAAGCTGGATGTGCTTCGCCTTCCCAACCAGTCGGGGCTCCTCACACAACAGGACAGCAGACCTGTTGTCGGCGAACAAGACTGGGGGAGAGCGAGGCCGCTCACCAAGGTCGGTGAGAAGGAAAGACAGCCAGCGAAGCTCCTGAGCGGCCATGGCCGCAGCGTACACCTCTGCCTCACAGCTGGAACCGGCGACGGATGACGCCCGAGTCGACCGCCACGAAACAGCACCTGCCCCGAGGCTAAAGGAGTACCCCTGTGTAGACCGACGCGTCTCCGCGTCGTCGGCCCACGACGAGTCCGAGTAACCTGTGAGTGTAACTGGCTGCTTCCCTCCAAGGACAAGTCCCATGCCTGATGTACTCGCCACATACTTCGCCACCCTCTTAGCAGCGTACCAGTGGGAAGGTCGGTGTCTCCCAGGCGCAACAAAGCGCGCAAGGACGCTAAGAGGGTAAGCTAGGTCTGGGCGAGTACAGGTCATCAGGTACATGAGACAACCCACCAGCTCAGGATATGGACCACTGGACTCAAATGACTCGTCCGAAGGTGGAGCCGTGAGCCCATGATCCACACCAAGAGGGGTGAGCTGTACCTTGGAGAACGGGAAGCGAAACCGCGTGAGGATCTGCTCGACCATATGCGACTGAGTCAGCGTAATGGTGCGAGCTGCCCTGTCCCTGGTGATCTGCAGGCCAAGGTAGTGCTGCAGCTCACCAAGGTCAGTGCAAGTATGTCTCCTCTGCAGTTCCTCCTTCACGGAGGCCAGCGCGCGTCGGTCGGGAGTGGCGAACACTAGGTCGTCGACGTAGACCAGGACAAAGAACGGGGTCGAGCCACGGCGAACGAACAGTGACGGGTCAGCAGACGACGGAAAGAAGTCAAGAGCTGCAAGGGTCGAGCGAAGTGTGTCGTGCCACTCACGTGGGGCCTGACGCAGGCCGTAGACTGGTCGACGCAGCTGCCACTGGGTCCCAGGTGGGAAAGAGCCAGTGAAGCCAGGCGGGCGACGCAGCCAAATCTGCTCGTGCAGGCTCCCCTGAAGGAACGCGGTGGAAAAGTCCAAGGAGTGCAACTCGTAGTCGCGCTGGGCTGCAATATGCAGCAACACCCGAAGAGTACTCATCTTCGGGGTGGGAGCGAAGGTCTGGAAGAAGTCCACCCCCTCTCGCTGACTGAAGCCTCTCGCAACATAGCGCGCCTTGAAGACAGGTGGTGATCCAGGCGGCCGCTTCACCTTGTAGAGCCATCGGCCACTGACGACATTCGTCCCAGGTGGTGGGACTGCGTCGACGTAAGTGCCTGTGGACCTATAAGTTGCCATCTCTGCCTCCTCAGCTGCTATCCAGTACGAAGCCCAGGGTCCCGAGACCGCCTCGGCGTGAGTGCGAGGGATCGGGATGTCAAGGGCGTCTGGATCCCCCTCAGGGGCAAGCAGCATGGCGCAGAGATGAGGAACAGCGGCCGCAAGGAAACCAAGCTCGAACTGCCTGTCCTCTACGACCTCCAGGGGAAAGACAGGAGCACCCCCAGAGGACGGAGAACGTGCAGGGCCACTCACCAAGTGAGCGGCGTAGTCAAGGCGGTGGGAAGAGGCAAAGCCAGAGACAGTGGTAAGAAGTGCTGAGACAGACGACAGAGGTGCAGTCGGATGAGTGACCAACGCGGACAAAACACGGGAGACGACAGGACGGGAGGCACGGAGGTAGTCGGACAACGGGTCGTGAAGCACAGTGAGGGACGACTCAGGGGGCTGTGGAAGGACAGGAGGAGGTGGAACACGAGAGCGGAGAACAAGGTGAAACGGACCGTCTGCTCGGTAACGGGACCGACGGGGCTGTGGAGACACAGCACGACTGAGGGGAGGACGACGAGTCCACTGGGAGGAGGAAAGGGACTCAACTGGTGGAACAGGAGGGGACGGTAGGGGACCACGAACAAAGCGTGCAGGTGCTGGGTCGGGGAGGTCGCGTAGTCGCAGTCGCTGCTGCTCCGCCTCCTCTGGCGTCTGCTGCGACGGTACCGGCCCCTGCTGCTGCTCCTGTGGCTCCGCCTCTGCCCTCTCCTGCTGTGGCTGAAGCTGTATCCGCTGCTGCGACCGGGACTCCTGCGCTACCCTCTCCTGCTGCTGCCGTGACTCCTCCGCTACTCTCTCCTGCTGCGTCTGTAACTGCACCTGCTGCTGCGGGTGGGACTCCTGCTCTACCCTCTCCTGGTGCGGCCGTGACTGCTCCTCTACTCTCTCCTGCTGTGTCTGTAACTGCACCTGCTGCTGCGGGCGGGACTCCTGCTCTACCCTCTCCTGGTGCGGCCGTGACTCCTCCTCTACCCTCTCCTGCTGCGGCTGCAACTGCACCCGCTGCTGCGACCGGGACTCCTGCGCTACCCTCTCGTGCTGCTGCTGTGACTCCTCCTCTACTCTCTCCTGCTGCTGCTGCTGCTGCTGCTGCTGCTGTGCCCTCTCAAATTGCTCACGCTCCTCCCTCTCCAACCGGAGGAGACGCTGCTCACGGGTCAGGAAACGTACAGTGCGCGGTGTAGGCGCCACAGTGCCAGTGCCTCCAGCTCCAGCACCCCTAGAACCGGCACCTCCACCACCGACACCCCCGGGGCCTCCAGTACCTCCCGCAGGAACACCCCCAGGCTCCGCAGCAACCGACCGCAGAGAAGAAGGAGGAGGAAACTGCGGGACGGACGGGAAGCCAGGGGGTGAGGCAGGGCGAGGCCGCCGAGTCGAGGCTGCCGTGTCCTCCACAGGAGTGACCTCCACGCCCACAACCCCTGCACCCCCAGAGCCGACACCACCAGCTCCTGCAGCCCCAGTACCCTCACCCTCCGCAACTGCACCTCCCGCACCCCCAGACACGACAGGGACTGGACGCTGCGGGGGGGAAGACTGCGGAGTGACGTGCGACACACCTGACGGGGCAGGATGCGAAGGGGGGGGGGCTACCAGGGCGACTGGTGGGGGCTCAAGGGTGAGGAACAGCGGGGGGGAAAAGGCCTCAGTACCTCGGTGGGGGCGACTCCACCGAGGTACAGGGCCACGAGACAGACTCGTCGAACGTGACGTCCTGCGAAGCGAAGAACTGGTAGGTGACCGGGTCGTAGAACACCCAGCCGGAGGCGTCCAAAGGGAAGCCAAGAAAGACGCAGGCACGAGTGCGCGGAGACAACTTGTTCGCGCCAGGGGCGCGAACGTGAGCCAGACAACCCCAGACGCGGAAGTCAGCTGCTACGCCCGGAGAACCTGTCCAAAGGGAGACCGGCGTCACCCTTGGCCGTGCGTCACTGGGCCACAGGTTCAGCTGGTGCGCGGCGTAGCGGACTGCCTAGGGCCACAAGAACTGGGGGGCACCGGCATGGCACATGGAGGTCCGGGCAACCTCCATGACCAGGCCGATGCGTCGCTCGGCTACCCCGTTCTGCTGCGGTGATGCTGGTAGCGTGTAAGACTGGATGATCCCTCGACCCTGACAGAACGTCTCCAGGCGAGTGGAAGAAAACTCACCACCACGGTCCGAGTGTAGGCGAAGCCTACACAGGCCCTGGGCGCCACCCCACGCTAGTAGCCACGGCTCGAGGACGGTAGGCACGTCGGCCTTCCGTCGCAAGGGGAAAACCGTGGTGTAGCGGGAGTAGTCGTCCACCACAATCAGGAAGTAGCGCTCCTGACGTGGGCCAAGGACCGGAGAGGGGCCCCAGACGTCCAAGTGCAGGGTCTCGAAGGGAGCCGTGGTGTGGGGGAACGAGGAGGAGTGAGGGGCAGCGCGCTGCCGACCTTCGACGCAAGGAGTGCACAGCGGCGCAGGCGAGCGGGGAAGCGGTGCAAGCGACCCTGGGAGACCTGAGACCAGACGGTAACGTGCCATCCTACTGAGACGCGGGAACGACGGGTGACCTAGACGGTGGTGCCAGAGGACCGACGGGTGGGTGAGGGACCGACAGTCACACGACAAAGCAGCTACCTGACCTGACCTAACCTGACCCGACTCAGTGTGGTGGGACCCAGTGTGTAGTGAGTACAGACCAGATCCCGGCTCTCTGTGGAATATGGCCAGGGGCGCCCCAGTGGCACCGACAGTGCAGGAGGCAACAGGCTCGTCCAGTGGGAAAGTAGTGACTACGCCTAGGTCGTGAAGGTGACTGACACCCACCAGGTTCCTAGAGAACGAGGGGGTGTAGTAACCTGTAAGAAAACCTGAGGGAGCCGCCGGACACGGAAGAGTGGTGGTGCTGCTAGCAACTACACGTCCCACAGAGGGGTCAGCCAAGGCGACAGTGACTGGAGTGCGCAGTGGTGTGAGGTCGGTACAGTCGCGAAAGAAACAGCTGGACGCTCCAGAATCTAGGGTGAAGGAAAGCTGTGCAGTCTGTGGGGTCGCACCCGAACCAGCTACAAAGGCTAGTGCTAGACTAGTGGTAGCTGCAGCTTCTACACAAAGACCCTCAGAGGCGCTGGGACTGGAAACAACACACGCACCAAGACTGGAAACACAGGTCTCTACTCGTGCAGCCGGAAAGGGTCCTAGACCACGCAGGTGAGACTCAACTGGTGCAGTAGTGCGCTGGCGAAGGCGCGAAGGCCAGTGCGGTGTAATAGCGTGAGGACCAAAACGCTCACGGTGGAGGTCGTCGAGTCGACGGTAGCAGCTGGACGCAGTGTGGTCAGGACTCCAGCAGGTAGTGCCAGCACCAGGGCCTGTCAGGGCCCGGTACCCGCAGGGGCCGACGTCTCGCCCACTGCTAGCTGAGCCACTGCTGGGGGCGCCACACTTTGGACCCGCAGGCCCCCACTGACGGGAGTGCTGCGGCTGGCCCTGCTGCTGTAGAACCCTAGTACATGCCATGTGAGCCTATGCTGCTGCTGGTTCTGCTGGGGGCAGCCTAAGCTG
Source organism: Closterium sp. Naga37s-1 (assembly GCA_947471745.1). NCBI lineage: Eukaryota > Viridiplantae > Streptophyta > Zygnematophyceae > Desmidiales > Closteriaceae > Closterium > Closterium sp. Naga37s-1. The sequence continues at coordinate 4,510,286 of CANJKZ010000736.1, forward strand.
CTGCTGGTGCGCTGGGGGCAGCCTGTGCTGCTTCTGGTTCTGCTGAGAGGCAGCCTAGGCTGCTATTGGTTCTCCAGGGGGCAGCCAATGCTGCTGCTAGTGCGCTGGCAGTTGCCTAAGCTGCTGCTGGTGCGCTGGCGGTAGCCTAAGCTGCTGCTGGTGCGCTGGGGGCAGCCTATGCTGCTGCTGGTTCGCTGGGGGCAGCCTATGCTGCTGCTGCTGGTGCTCTGGCGGCAGCCTATGCTGCTGCTGGTTCGCTGGGGGCAGCCTATGCTGCTTCTGGCTCTGCTGGGGGCAGCCTTAGCTGCTACTGGTTTTGCTGGGGGCAGCCAATGCTGCTGCTGGTGCGCTGGTGGCAGCCTATGCCGCTTCTGGTTCTGCTGGGGGCAGCCTACGCTACTGCTGGTGCGCTGGGGGCAGCCTATGCTGCTGCTAGTGTGCTGGCGGCAGCCTATGCTGCTGCTGGTTCTGCTGGTTCAACTGGTTCTGCTGGTTCTGCTGGTTCTGCTGGTTCTGCTGGTTCTGCTGGTTCTGCTGGTTCTGCTGGTTCTGCTGGGGGCAGCCTACGTTGCTGCTGGTGCGCTGGGGGACACAGTAAGGGAGGAGTAAGGTCAGTAGAAGAGGGGACACCAAGAACCTGCTGAAGAAGGGGAACAAAGAACGGTCGCGGCCGCCCAGTGACTCCAGCGCCAGTACCACCAGACACAGCAACCCCAGCACCAGCACCTCCAGCTCCAGGGTCAACAGCTCCAGCTCGTCCAGTTCCAGCGCCTCCCGCGCAAGTGCCTACAGCTCCAGCGCCAACAGCTACAGTGCCACCAGCGCCAGTGCTTCCAGCTCCAGCTCCTCCGGCCCCAGCAGAACAAGGCTTCGTAGGGTCTCTAGCTTCAGCGTCCCCAACACCACCAGTCCCGGCAGGTCCAGTACCCCTGGTACGAGCACCTCCAGGACCAGCAGCTGCAGCACCTCCAGTACCACCAGCTCCAGCAGTAACTCCAGCACCTCCAGCGGCAGAGACTCCAGCTCCGGCAGCTCCGCTCCGAAGGCGGGTGCGCTGAGCAAACCTCTCGCGTAGCTGCTGCGGGGAGAGAGGCTCCGGCCGGGGAGACAGTCGTGGCAAAGCACCCGCAGGACCTCCAGAAGAAGCAGTACCCCTCGTCTCAGCACCCCCAGACTCTGCACCCTCAGACTCAGCACCCCCAGGCTCCACACCCTCAGGCTCAGCACCCCCAGGCTCCGAACCCGCAGGCTCATCACCAAACAGGCTCCGCACCCCCAGACTCGGCACCCCTAGGCTCAGCACCCCCAGACCTGGCACCGTCAGAATCAGCACCCACAGGCTCCGCACCCCCAGACGTAGCACCCCCAGACGCAGCACCTCTAGTAGCACCTGAGCTGACGGCTACCTCAACAGGCACAGTACCAGGGAGAGGGTCTACCTGAGACACACCTCGGGGGAGAAGGGGTCTACCGGAGGGGGACCTGGAGCAAGGAAGAGCGGCAGGGGTGGGGGAGGGGCAGAGCGGTAGGGGAAGAGACGGTAAAAGGGAACCGGCTCGTCAAGCTTGACGTCCTGAGAGGGGAAGACACGGCGCAAGGTGGGGTGGTAAAACTGCCAACCAGACGCGTCAGGGGGGAAGCCAAGGAAGACGTAGGGAATAGCGCGAGCGGAGAGCTTGTCTGCGGACGTATCGCGAACAAAGGCACGAGAGCCCCAAACACGAGAGCTTGTCTACGGACGCATCGCCAACCTCCCCCATGCAACGCAGTGTCGGCGAGGTCTCCGGCAAGGAGACACGAGGCCAGAGGTGGAGCTGATGCGCAGCGTACCAGACCCCAAACGGCCGCAGAAAATGGGGAGCAGCCACATGGATCATGGAGGTACGAGCCACCCCCATGACTAAGCCGATGCGGCGCTCAGCAATCCCATTTTGCTGATGGGAGGCCGGAAGCGTGAATGACCGGAGAATGCCCTCCCCACGACAAAAGTCCCGCAAGAAGTCTAAGGAGAACTCACCACCTCTGTCAGAGTGCATACGCAGGACAGGAAGGTCCTGGCGGAACCGCTCGCGAAGCTGGAGATGGACTTCGCGGATCCAAGTGATCAAGACATCAGAGACCTAACCCTTGCTGCGCGTGTAGTCGTCAACAACCAGCAGAAAGTAGCGCTCGTAGCTCTGTCCACTGACGCGGGCTGGGCCCCACACATCCATGTGGAGAGTCTGCAGGGGACCAGTCGTCGGGGGAAACGAGGAGGAGTGAGGAGCGGCGCGCTGCCGCCCCTCGACACAAGGAAGGAAGGGCGGGGCGGGTGACGGCGGGAGGGGAGGCAGAGACCTGGAAAGACCAGAAACAAGGAGGCGGGAGTGCATGCCACGAAGGCGTGGCAGGGAGGGGTGACCAAGGCGGTGGTGCCACAGGAGATTCTGGTGCGACAGGAGGCGACACGAGCAAGGGGGTGCTACCGGACCTGACGCGGACACCTGGGCAGACGCAGCTACCTGAGGAGGCTCGGAAGCCAGTGTGTACAGACTCGACCCCGGCCGACAAGTGGACGTGGCCAGGTGACGGCCCGTCCGTGTACACGTGCAGATCGACACACGCTGACCCCCAGGAGTGGTGGTAGTGACCATCGCGTCCTGGAGGGCAGCTGTACTCACCAAGTTTGTAGAGAATGAGGGGAGGTGAAGGCCTGACAGTGAGCTGGACGGAACCGCCGGACACGGGAGAACTGTGGAGGAACGGGCAAGGACTAGGCCCCCAGAGGGGTCAACCAGTCTGACCGGTACAGGTGGAGAGAGAGGAGTGAGGGTGGTACTTTCGCGAAAGAAACAGCGTGAAGCACCTTAGTCAAGCGTAAAGGTGTGCAAGGCCTCAGCAGGCGCAGTACCAGGGAGAGCAGACTCACTAACACCTAGAGCAGCAGCCTCTATACCTGGGTCAGGCAGCACACACAGGTAACAGTCACCCTCAGCACTAACAGACAAAGCATACATAGCAGTAAGAATAGCATCATAGTCTAGGTCAAAGATAGCAACTCCAGACCTAAGCAGCTCTGCCCAGCGGGGGCGCTCAGCCTCGTCACCAAACTCTGCGCGCCAAGCATCGTCGAGGCGGGAGAAGCAGCGGTGCTGAGTGTGAGGCTTCCCACATGTCTGACCAGCACGGTCACCCGTGCGAATGACATACGGGCAGCTACCACTAACCCCGAACGCACCACGCTGAGAAAACGACTCACGAAGCTGCTGGGGCGATGGGGTCTCGCTCCGACGCTTCTGCTGCTGCCTCTGGCAACCGCCAGAACCTCCACGCTGAGTAGCTCCAGCCCAACCGCCACCACTCCCACTGCCGCCACTACCGCCACCACCACCGCTGCCACCACCGCCTCCACCAAAGCCCGCACTCCCGCCACCACTCCCACTACCGCCACCACCTCCACTGCCTCCACCACCTCCACTGCTGTCCCCACCACCACCCCCGCTGCCACCGCCACCACCCCTGCCACCCTTGCCCTTGCTGCTGCGGTGCTTCGCACTAGCAGAAGCAGCCCCGACGTCCTCAGCACCAGGGACGTCAACAGCAGCAGCCGAGGCGTAGGAGGGGGCAAGGGGGGAGGGGGGGCACCCCTCAAAGAAGGGCGTACGCGGAGTGCCACGAGCAGCACCTACAGCGACTACACTAGTCGCAGCTGCAAGGAGGTGCTGCTCGAGTAGGTCAAAAGTGAGGACTGTGGGGTCAAGTGAGAGAAATTGGTCCCTGATAGAGCGTAGAGAGTCAGGGAGGCGGGTGACTATAAAGTAGAGAGTGATGAACATCGGGGGCTGGTTCCTGTCAAGGAACTCAGCTGGGACGGCAGCGCTGTAGCGAGCGTTGCTAGTGCGAAGGTGGTAAACCAGGTCCTCTACTGTGGCAAAGGCGGACAGCTCAGGAAACAGGTAGGCCAGCAGAAGACGGCCTAGAGCAGCAGTGGCAGGCGAGGAGTAACGGGCGACTACAGCATCGTACATTGCCTGTGCTGTCCTATGCTGTCCGAAGTGAGCGCATTCGGCTAACAGCAGGTGGTTGCGAATGGCTAAGCGAGCAGCAGCGTCACGAGTAAGCCACTGTGAGCGAGTCGCATTGTCAGCTGTGGTGGGAGGGGCAGGAGCGGCGCCAGACGTGTGGTCAAACAACGAAACGATGTCCCTAGAGTCGCTCAGTAGGTACAGCTGCAGGTCGTCGAGCCACGTGTCAAACTGGATCGGTCGGCCCTCATGATCGAACGCGAGAACGCGGAGAGAAGCCATAGCGGCGCAGCACGCAGGGTGGGCAGAGGCCAAGCAGCGCAGGGAACAGGGCAGGCAGCAGGAAGGGGGGCGGCAAGCAGGCAGCAATAGGGGCGGTTGGAGGGCCTAGGGGCGGCCGGCGGGCCTAGGGGCGGCAGGGGGGGGGGGGGGGGAGCTAGGGTCGTCAGGCGGGCGCGCGGGACAGCAGGGTCGACGGGCGGGGCCAGGGCCTAGGGTCGACGGGGCGCGCCGGGGCCTAGGGTCCACGGGCGGGCGCGCGGGGCAGCAGGGTCGACGGGGCATGCCGGGGCCTAGGGTCGACGGGGCATGCTGGGGCCTAGAGTCGACGGGCGAGCCAGGGGCCTAGGGTCGACGGGGCGAGCGGGGCCTAGGGTGGACGGGGCGCGCTGGGCCTAGGTTCGACGGGCGGGGCCAGGGCCTAGGGTCGACGGGGCGCGCTGGGGCCTAGGGTCCACGGGCGGGCGCGCGGGGCAGCAGGGTCGACGGGGCATGCCGGGGCCTAGGGTCGACGGGGCATGCCGGGGCCTAGGGTCGACGGGCGAGCCAGGGGCCTAGGGTCGACGGGGCGAGCGGGGCCTAGGGTGGACGGGGCGCGCTGGGCCTAGGGTCGACGGGCGGGCCTCAAGGGACAGGCGCGCGGGGCCTAGGGTCGACGGGCGGGCCGCAAGAGGGCGGCGTGCTGGGCAGTAGGTGCGGCACGAGGGTCGCTAGGGGCGGCGCGTGAGCCAGCAGGGCGGCTAGTGGGGCAGCACTGTGGTGGGCCCAAAAAAAGCGGTCCTAGCGAAGGACCTTCTCTGAAACCATGTCAAACTAACGAATGAGAATGAATGAACTATGAAAGAGTTGGGTACAAGTACTAACCCTAATTGGGTTGTACCCCTTATGGGCTACCCCACTATAGCCTACACAAATGTAAGCACTAAACATTCTGACATGTGGCGCACGCAGGATCAAGTTCCTGACTCGCTGGAAGGATCGCACGCCCACAGAGGACAATTGGGTGCGTCGAGAACCACCCTGTCTTCACCAAGTACATGCGCAACCAAAATTTCCGTGACGTACACGCCCTTTCGTAAAGGAGGCCTCCCTTGGGAGGGGGGTGGTGTAAGGGAAATTCATTTTCCTTACTTCGCGTCCGGACTAACCGCGTACATGACTGTTCCTGCCAACAGTTCCCCAACAGTTCAACGTTACCACACGCGACACGCGCCTTGACTACTGTTCTAGCCACTGTTCACATCGCACCCCAAACCTACCGGCTCGGTTGGTTAACTGCGCTCCAAACCACCTCGACATTTCCCAACCTCGGTGCCAGGCCCGACGCGCACCCCACAAACCACTCGTTACCGTTACCACAACTAGTTCTCTATTTAACATTCGCTCATTCGTTCGCTCAATGTACTGTTTTGCTTAGATAGTGCAATCTTTGTTCTCTCACTCAATTGCACTCTTTACAAGTAGCTTCTTTTTTTCTTGGGCCATTTTCAGGTGCAATCTCATCAACCCGGAAAATGTGTTAATGTGAGATCCCGACTTTGTTTCGGCACTGTATGTCAGAGGTCCACTGGTGATCCCTGATTGATCCTTGGGACGGGTTACAGGCATGTTGGCCTGGGGGGTTATGGGCGCTCTGACCCGCTACTTAAAAAGCCCTTTTATCCCAGTGGTCTAGTGACAGGGATTCTTACATGGTATCAGAGCGAAGGTCTCGGATTCGAATCCCAGTGTGTGCACTTCGGGCATCCCAGTGCGGGGGGGTGTCAGAGGTCCACTAGTGATCCCCGATTGATCCTAGGGAAGGGTTACAGGCATGTTGGCCTGGGGGGTTATGGGCACACAGACCCGCTACTTAACAAGCCCTTTTATCCTAATGGTCTAGTGGTTGGGATTCTGACACTATACGCACGTGCTGCAACAGAGCCTTGTACAGACTCGCCACTCACCCACTGAACTAGCTAACGGGAATCTTGACCCTGAGACTGGTTCAGTTTAGTTGTGTTCCTGGGTGAATACCCTTACCTCAAACGGGCTGAAAAAAAAAAAAAAAAACAATCCGAATCGCATGCGACTTGGGGAGGCATCAACCCTAAACACCTGGAGGTTCCCGTGTTTAGGGTTGATCCGTCCCATAAATGCGTCAAGGGTCACTAATGATTTTAGTTTTTTTTTTTTTTCAGGCTGTCCTAGCATTCCAGGTCGCGTCGGCAGTGTCAGAATGTATTTGCTGTCTAGCCTGCAGTGGGGTACTCTGTAGTGAGTACAACCCAATTTATGGTTTGCTATTTGTATCCCAACTCTTGCTAGTTCAATCATTCCTCTTCATTCTCATCCTCCTCGACTTTTCTCTCGACACTCAAGTCATGCTAGTACCTCGAACCCTAGTCATGGCTCCTAAGAACTAAGTTCACCTAGTTACTTTCGACATGCTATCAGAGTAGGTCGTTCCCAGGACCTCACATTAATGGGCCCACCACCTAATGCCCTGCTAGCCTAGGCCCCGGCCCGTCGCCCCTTGGCGTCGCCCCTAGCCCCTAGGCTCGGCCCCTTGGCCCCGTCGCCCCTACCTGTGACACTCGGCCCCGTTGGCCCCGTCGACCCCGTCGCCCCGCGCCAGGCCCGTACCTAGCCCGCGACCGGCCCGTACCTAGCTCGCGCCCGGCCCCGTCTCTTGCCCGTGCCCGGCCCCGTAACCAGCTCGCGCCCGGCCCGTACCTGGCCAGCGCCCGGCCCATACCAAGCCCACGCCTGGCCCTGTACCTCGCCCGCGCCCGGCCAAGTACCTAGCCCGCGCCTGGCCCCATACCTAGCCCACGCCCAGCCCAGTACCTAGCCTCGCGCCCGAACTTGTTCCGTACCCAGCGATCGGCCCGTACCTAGCCTCGCGCCCGGCTTCCGTTCCGCGCCCAACGCTCGGCCCCGTACCTAGCCCGCGCCCGGCCCAGTACCTAGCCCGCGCCCGGCCCAGTACCTAGCCCGCGCCCGGCCCCGTTCCTAGCCTCGCGCCCGGCCCCGTTCCGTACTCAGCGCCCGGCCCCGTACCTGCCCAGCGCCCGGCCTCGTCCCTAACCCAGCGCCAGGCCCCGTACCTAGCCCACGCCCGGCCCAGTACCTAGACCGCGCCCGGCCCCGTACCTAGCCTCGCGCCCGGCCCCGTTCCGCGCCCAACGCCCGGCCCCGTACCTGCCCAGCTCCCGGCCCCGTCCCTGGCCCTGCGCCCGGCCCCGTACCTAGCCGCGCCCCTCGGCCCTACTGGCCTCGTCGCCCCTAGCTATGGCCCCTCGCGACCTGCAGCCCCTAACCGCGGCCCCGTCGCCTCTCGCCTCGGCCCCTCGCGACCCGTCGCCCCTAGCCGCGGCCCCGGTGCCCTGTCGCATCATTAAGGGTAAGGGGGTGGCAAGAGGGGGTTCCTCCTGCCCGCGTGCCCTGCAGTCGCACGCGCAGCTCCGCCCCCGCCCCCCTCCCCCCCCTCCGTGGGGACAGGGGGGAGAGGGTGTGAGGGGGTGGCGGATGTGCCTCAGCAGCAGCAGCTGCCGCCGCGCCTCCTCCTCCCTCTCTCCCTGCCGCACCTTGTGTTGGGAGGGGGGGGGAGCTTGGAGGTTAAGGAGGTGGCAGGTTAAGGATCTGCAGCACCAGCCCCCCCTGCCCCCCCTTTCTCCTCCATCCCTTGGGGGTGGAGGATTGTGGAGCGGCAGTGGGGGGAGGGGATCTGCAGCACCAGCCCCCTCCCCCGCACCCCCCCCCCCTTCTCCTACCTCCCCCTGCTGCGGGTGCAGCAGTGGGGGGGAGAGGATCTGCAGCACCAGCCCCCCCCCCGCCCCCCCCCCCTTCTCCTCCATCCCCTGCTGCAGGTGCAGCAGTGGGGGAGGGTATGGGGGTGGCGGGTGTGTGAACCGTCCCCTGCTCCTCCTCCTCCTCCGTCTCCCACTGCTGCAGCTGCCTCTGAGGGGGGTGGGAGTGTGGGAGCCGAGGGAGTGGTGCTAGGGGGGTGACGTGGGAGTGGAGCTAGGGGTGCAGGAAGGGGTGTGTGAAAGGGGGGTGGGACAGTTGGGGGAGGTTGAGCGGAGGCTGCCGTCTTGTCGTCCGCAGCACCTGTAGTCCGGGGCTCTACTGCTGGTAGCTCAGAGAGCCTGCTGCGCCTGTCGCCCGTGGGTCCGTTGCTCCTGCCGCAGAGCCAGTTACTCCTGTAGTCCGGGGCCCTTGCTCCGATAGCCACCGTGCGCGCCGCTCCTGTTGCCCGTGTGTCTGCAGCATCAGCCGTCGCCTCCTATCTCCTCTCCTCTCACAGTCCAGCCTCCTCCTCCTCACTTGCCCTTTGTGAATGCCTCTAGCTTTGCTTATACTGGTGAACCTGCTCTATGACTGCTTGCTCTGCTGATTATACCCCACTTTGACTATGGGGGTGTGTCAGAATGTATTTGCTGTCTAGCTTGCAGTGGGGTACTCTGTAGTGAGTACAACCCAATTTAGGGTTTGCTATTTGTATCCCAACTCTTCCTAGTTCAATCATTCCTCTTCATTCTCATCCTCCTCGACTTTTCTCTCGACACTCAAGTCATGCTAGTACCTCGAACCCTAGTCATGGCTCCTAAGAACTAAGTTCAGCTAGTTACTTTTGACAGGCAGCGCCGGTAGCTTCCAAGCTCGCTAAACGAAGCTTCCGGTATCTTGTTTCCCGTCGTGAGGCGCATGAATTTCCGTCAGCGAATACATCGGTTTTAGTTGCGCATCTTTCCTAGGCTCTGATCCGGCACGAGTATGCAGTGCCGCAACAGAGCATTGGAAAGATGTGTCAAACATATATGCTATAGTCTATCTAGGCTGTAGTGGGGTAGTTCTTATAGAGTACAACACTTTTAGGTTTCCTACTTGTACCCACCTGTTTGCTAGTTCAGTCATTCATTCGGTCAATATTCTAACATGGTATTCTGAGCAGGTTCCCTTGTGGGAACGTTTATTTTTTAGGGCCCACCACGAACATTTTTTTTTCCTGCCTTGCCCGAAGCGCGCCTCGCGCCTGCCTTACCTGCGCCGTCGCGCGCCCTTCCCTAGCTGGCCCGTCGCGGCCCTGTCTCAGCCGGCCCGTCCCGGCTCGTCGCTGCCCGTCGCTGGCCCATCGCCACGCGTCGCTGCCCTGCCTTAGCCGCCCACTGCGGCCCCGTGCCGCCCGTCGCTGGCCCGTCCCGGCCTGTTCCGGCCCGTCTCGGCCCGACCCGGCCCGTCCCGGCCCGTCTCGGCCCGTCCCGGCCCGTCCCGGCCCGTCGCTGGCCCGTCCTGGCCCCTTTGCCGCCCGTCGTCGGTCCGTTTGCCGCCCGTCGCGGCCTCTGCCCAGCAGCCGCCCTGTCGCGGCCACTGCCCTGCAGCCGCCCCCTGTCGCGGCCCTGCCCTGCTGCCGCCCCAGTCTCGGCCCTGCCTTCGCCGCCTGTCGCGGCCTCTGCCCTGCAGCCGCCCTGTCGCGGCCCTGCCCTACTGCTGCCCCTGTCGCGGCCCTGCCCTGCTGCCGCCCCTGTCGCGGCCCTGTCTTCACCGCCCGTCGCGGTCTCTGCCCTACTGCCGCCCCTGTTGCGGCCCTGCCCTGCTGCCGCCCCGGTCGCGGCCCTGACCTAAACAGCCAGCTGCGGCTCTGCCCTGCACCCGCCCCTGGTAAGCACCCGCACAGCCCTGCCGCGCCGCGTCGCCTGCTGCCGCGCCACGCCGCCAGGAACCGAGCCGCGCCGCCCTGCCGAGCCGCGCCGCCCAGCCGAGCCGCGCCGCCCCACCGAGCCGCGCCGCCCAGCCGAGCCGCGCTGCCCTTCTGCTTGCACTGCTTCTGCTGCCACTACTGCTACTGCTGCTACTGCTGCTACTGCTGCTATGGCTAGCCCTACTGTTCTCACCTTTGATGCTGAAGGACGTGCAGTTGACTTTGACGTATGGGTTGACGACCTGCAGCTCTTTCTTCAGTGTGACTCTAGGGATGGGGTATCCCTTTTCGATCACACGTCCGGTGTCTCTACTGCACCTGCTGCCACTGCTGACAGTACGGTTCGCTCGCAGTGGACCACTCGTGACGCTGTTGCTCGCCTTGCTGTTCGTAGTCACCTGCCGCCTGCTGAGCGCGCGCATTTTGGCCAGTACAAGACTGCTCAGTCTTTGTACGACGCTGTAGTTGCGCGCTACTCCTCCCCTGCCACTGCTGCCCTCAGCCGCCTCATGCTGCCGTACCTTTTCCCTGAACTTGCCGCCTTTGCCACAGTTGCTGACCTCATTACTCACCTCCGCACTAGTGACGCCCGCTACCGCGCTGCCCTTCCCACTGAGTTCTGTGCCAAGAACCCCCCCCCCATGAACATCACCCTTTACTACCTAGTCACCCGCCTCCCTGACTCCCTTGCTTCAGTCAGGGACCACTTTCTCTCCCTTTGCCCCACCGAGCTCACTGTCGACCTGCTAGAGGAGCGCGTCGCTGCAGCTGAGAAGAGTATCTTAGCTGTAGGTGCTTCTCGCGGCGACCGTCGCACCCCTTTCTTTGAGGGGTGTTCCCCTGTCCCCCTTCTCCCCTCTGTTGCTTCTGCTGCTGCTGTCGACCTCGTTGGCACTGAGGAGGTCGGGGCTGCGTCTGCTCCCAGTGGGAGGCGCCGCAACAGCAAGGGCAAGGGGAGCAAGGGTGGTGGAGGGGACGGCGGGGGCGGCGGCGGAGGCGGTGGAGGAGGCCGAGGGGGCGGCGGTGGAGGTGGTGGAGGTAGCAGCAGCGGTGGTGGGGGCAGCGGCAGCGGTGGTGGAGGTGGCGGCGGCGGTGGTGCTTGACGAGGTGCAGCCGCGCAGCGAGGAGGCTTTGGTGGTAGCCAGCGCCAGCAGCAGCCGCGTTCCTGTGAGACCCTGTCGGCCCAGCAGCTTCGTGAGTGGTACGCTGGGCGTGGGAGGTCTGGGGGTGCTGGTCCCTGCACCTACGTTCTTCGCACCGGCGGGCATCGTGGGGAGACGTGCGGGCTGCCACACACTGCGCTGCGCTGCTTCAGTCGCCTGACTGACGCCTGGCGCGCCCAGTTTCCTAACGCTGTTGAGCTCCCTCGGTGGGGTGATCTGCTTAGGCAGAATGTTGCTATCTTTGATCTTGATTTCGATGCTATCCTTGCTGCCATGTATGATGTGACTGATAGTGCTGAGGGTGACTGTTACCTGAGTGTCCCGCCCGACCCGGGCATTGAGGCTGCTGCTCTAGGTTCTAGTGCGTCTGCTGCTCCAGGTACTGGTGAGTCTGCTGCTCCAGGTGCTGGTGAGTCTGATCTCTCTGGTACTGCACCTACTGAGGCCTTGCACACTTTCACACTTGACTCTGGTGCTTCGCGCTCCTTCTTCCACGACAGCACCACACTCACGCTGCTCAGTCGGCCTGTAGCAGTCTCCCTGGCTGATCCTTCTGGGGGCCCAGTCCTTGCGCACTCTTCCACGGTTCTACCGTGTCCTGCGGCCCCGTCGGGCTTGCTGTTGGGACTCCAGCTCCCCTCGTTCTCTACGAACCTGGTGAGTGGAGCTGACCTCCAGGACGCGTGGGTCGACCAGTTCACCCCTGTAGGTCAGCGTCTGACCCACTGCACTTGCTCTCGGACGGGCCGCCACCTGGCCACATTCACCCGTCGGCCAGGGTCGAGTCTGTACACACTGACTACTGCGTCTCCTCCGGTCACTGCGTCTGGTCAGGTAGTCGCGTCTAGTCAGGTGTTTGCTGCCGCGTCCAGGTCTAGTCCATAGGCTGCCCCCTGCTCGTGTCGTCCTCTGTCACACGAGACTCTCCTTTGGCACCACCGCCTTGGTCACCCCTCCCTGCCTCGTCTTCGAGGTATGGCCTCCCGTTTCCTTGTCTCGGGTCTCCCCCGGTCCCTCCCTCCCCTTCCTCCGGGGCCTGCCCCTACTTGTGTTCCCTGTGTCGAGGGCCGGAAGCGCGCCGCTCCTCACTCCTCCACGTTCCCTCCGACGGAGGCTCCCTTGCAGACTCTTCACATGGACGTGTGGGGCCCAGCCCACGTCCGTGGACAGGGTCACGAGCGTTACTTCCTGCTGGTCGTTGACGACTACTCGCGTTACACCACAGTCTTCCCCTTGCGCAGCAAGGGTGAGGTCACTGAGGTGTTGATCGACTGGATCCACGGTGCCCGTCGCCAGCTCAGCGAGCGTTTCGGCTCGGACCTTCCTGTTCTGCGTCTGCACTCAGATAGAGGTGGTGAGTTTTCCTCCGACCTTCTGAGGGCCTTCTGTTGTGCGGAGGGCATCCGCCAGACGTTCACGCTTCCGGCCTCCCCACAGCAAAATGGGATTGCTGAGCGCCGCATTGGCATGGTCATGGACGTCGCTCGTACGTCCATGATCCATGCGGCTGCTCCCCATTTTCTGTGGCCATTCGCGGTTCAGTACGCTGCGCATCAAATCAAACTTCATCCTCGTGTCTCCTTGCCGGAGACCACACCTACTCTGCGGTGGACGGGGAAGGTTGGCGATGCATCTGTGTTCCGTGTCTGGGGATCTCGAGCTTTTGTCCGCGATACTTCAGCGGACAAGCTGTCCTCTCGTGCCGTTCCCTGCGTCTTCCTTGGCTTCCCCCCTGACGCACCCGGGTGGCAGTTCTACCACCCCACCTCGCGTCGTGTTCTGTCCTCTCAGGACGTCACGTTTGATGAGTCGGTGTCTTACTACCGTCTCATTCCCTACCGCACTGCCTCTCTCCCCCCACCGCCACTCTTCCTAGCACCAGGTACTCCTCTGGTAGACCCCCTCCCCCCTCAGGGTCCTGCCCCCTCAGGTGTGTCCCAGGTAGACCCTGTCGAGCCGGTCGAGGTAGCTGTCGAATCAGGTGCTGCTAGGGGTGCTGAGCCTGCGGGTGCGGGGATTGGGGGTGTTGTGCCTGGGGTTTCTGTGTCTGAGGGTGCGGAGCCTGGGGGTGCTGATCCTGAGCGTGTGGAGCCTGGGGGTGCTGAGTGTGGGAGTGCTGAGCCTGGGGGTGCTGAGCCTGAGGGTGCTGAGTCTGGAGATCCTCCGAGTGTCCCGTCACGGCGGGAGCCCCTCTCTCCACAGCAGCTTCGTGAGTGGTACACTCTGCGCTGTCGCCGTGCTGCTGGTGCTGGAGGTGCTTCTGGGGCTGCTGGAGGTGCGTCTAGAGCTGGAGCTGCTAGAGGTGCTGCTGGTGCTGGAGCTGCTGGAGGTGCTGCTGGAGGTGGAGCTGCTGGAGGTGCTGCTCGAGCTGGAGCTGCTGGAGGTACTGGTGCTGGTGGTACTGGTGCTGTTGGAGCTGCTGGAGGTGCTGGAGCAGCTGGTCCCGGAGGTGCTCGTATTGGAGGTACTGGAGCTGCTGGGGCTGGTGGTGCTTCAGGAGTTGGAGCTGCAGGTGCTGGAGCTATTGCTATTGGAGGTGCTGCTGGAGCTGGAGCTGTTGGAGTTCCTGGTGCTGGTGGTGCTGCTGGAGTTGTAGTTGGAGACCCTGGAGCTGAGGGTACTGGTGCTGTCTCTGCTGTTTTTGGTGGCGCTGCGCGGCCGCGGCCGTACTACATTCCGCTCCTTCAGCAGGTTCTTGGTCTCCCGCCTTCTCCTGGTCCTTCTCCTCCTTTTCTGAGTCCACCGCCTGTCCAGTCACAGTCACAGTTACTGCCAGCCTCTCCATTGCCTGGTCCTTCTCCTTACTCTGGACCCACTAGAGGTCTTACGGAGCGTCTTGAGCCTGAGTCTCGTCCTGTGTCGCCTGAGTCTCGTTCAGAGTCGCGTGTCCGCACTGTTCGCGCTGGTCGTCGTGTTTCGCGTCCGCGTCCTCCTCCTGTCCCTGGCACTCACTCTATGACACTGCGTCCTTCCACTGCTCCACAGCGTGTCCCTCTGCCATCTCCTCCTGCGTCCTCTCTTCCTGACGGTCCGGACCCGGAGTCTGACTCCCTTCGTGCTGCTAGTCCTACTATCACGCGCTTTCTGGCCACTGCTGTCACTGACCCTTTGTTTGGGTCCACTCCTGCGTCTGCTCTCGTTGCTAAGCTAGTTGACTTTGCTGCAGCCTGTCGCCTAGACTTCGCCACTAGTCTTGTTGCTGAGTCTGCGTCTGCGTCTATCTGTCCTCCGTCCGTCGGGGGTGAGTGTGCTCTTGGCACGGACGTTCTTGAGGACAGAGAGGAGGAGTTTGAGTGCTTTGCCGCTGCTGTACCTCATCTCGTGTCCATGCTGCTTGCCCCTGAGGGAGACCCGGATGCACCAGACATCCCGACCCCGCGCTCTTACGCAGAGGCGATAGAGGGTCCTTACTCCTCTCACTGGCAGGCAGCCATGGACGCCGAGATGGCTTCCTGGAAGTTCACAGGCACCTACGTCGACGAGGTTCCCCCGCCTGGGGCGAACATCGTCAGTGGCATGTGGATCTTCAGGGTGAAGCGGCCGCCGGGTTCTCCGCCTGTCTTCAAGGCGCGTTACGTTGCACGTGGCTTCAGTCAGCGACAGGGAGTTGACTTCTTCCAGACCTTCTCCCCTACCCCGAAGATGACTACTCTTCAGGTACTGCTGCACGTCGCCGCCGCTCTACACATGGTGCAGCAGGTCCTTCAGCGCTTCGGCTTTACGTACTCCTCGCCACAGTCCACTCCTCTGCCTACCGGTCACTCGCTCTCAGCTCCACGTTCGGACGAGTCCGTAGAGCCGAGTGGCCCGTATCCAGAGCTTGTGGGCTGCCTCATGTACCTGTTGACTTGCACACGACCTGACCTCGCATACCCTCTCATCCTTCCGGCTCGCTACATGGCTCCCGGTAGGCACCGAAAGGTGCACTGGGATGCTGCGAAGAGGGTGTTGCGCTACTTGTGCAGTACGTCGGGCATGGGGCTCGTGCTTGGAGGACGGGGTCGAGTTGTCCTCACTGGTCACGCAGACTCCTCCTGGGTTGACGACTTGGCTACGCAGCGGTCGTCACAGGGTTACACCTTCAGCCTTGGCTCCGGTTCTGTCTCTTGGCGGTCCCGCTCGTCTTCTGTTCTCAGCTCCAGTTGTGAGGCTGAGATCTACACAGGGGCCATGGCTGCACAGGAGTTACGCTGGCTCACCTACCTACTGACCGACTTGGGAGAGGCGCCTCGTTCTCCTCCAGTTCTGTACGTCGACAACAAGGCCATGCTTGCCTTGTTTCAGGAGCACAGACTGGAGCACAGAACGAAGCACATCGCTCTGCGCCACTTCCTTGCTCGAGAGTTGCAGCAGCGTGGTCAGCTTCGTCTTGCTTACGTGGCCTTACAGGCCAACACTGCTGATGTTTTCACCAGGCGGAATGGGGTCGACGACACCGTCAACCCTCCGTCGATCGTGGACCTACTGACCTCGGACAAAAAAAAAAAAAAAAAAAAAAAAAAAAACTAAATCCCCTTTGATGGCATGTCATATGAGGGACGCATCAATCCTAAACACCATGCGACAAGGTGTTTAGGGTCGGTGCCATCCTGAACGGATGCCTTTCCATAGGGGTTTAATTTTGAATTGCCCGCGGGCAGCAAACTCTGCTGGGCGGTGTCGTTTATCCGTTGAGATAATCCAATCGGAATGCATCAACCCTAAACACTTAAGATTTCCGGTATTTATGGTTAATATTCTCAAATTTTGTCCAGGTTATCCAAACATTGTAGTATTTCTCCTGTTTTGTTGGGTATGTGCAGGTTAGGTGCTGGTGGCGATTTTGTTTGAGGATTGTGCTTATGATTCAATAAAACAGTATATGTAGTTACTATACAGCAAAATTGTCGATTGGGTACGTTTGCAAACCGCTTTAGGCATACTTTGAGGATCAATGATATTGGCCGCCCTTTCATTTGTTCTGCCTAAACGAGCCAGCTTCCAAACCGAGACAGGAACATTCGGCCATTATCATGCATACTCAAATTATGCCTGGGGCGGTTTGCATCCGTACTCAACCTGTCAAACTTATATATAGCTTACATTGTTAGGCTGTAGTAGGGTAGCCCATAAGGGGTACAACCCAATTAGGGTTAGTACTTGTACCCAACTCTTTGCTAGTTTATTCATTCTCGTTCGTTCTTTCTGACATGGTTTCAGAGCAGGTCCCTTCTAGGACCATTTTTTTGGGCCCACCACCTGCTGCCCTGCTAGCCACCCTCGCGACCTGTAGGCTCCCCTTAGGCCCCAATCCGTCGCCGCTCCTAGCCCGGCCCATCGCCCTTAGGCCCGACGCCCCTTGGCGTCGCCTGTCACCCCTAGACTCGGCCCCTTGGCCCCGTCGCCCCTAGCCGCGGCCCCTCGGCCCCGTCGCCCCTAGCTGCGGCCCCTCGCGACCCGTCGCCCCTAGCCGCGACCCCGTCGCCCCTAGCCTCGGCCCCGTGGCCCCCCGCGACACGTCGCCCCTAGCCTCGGCCCCTCGGCCCCGTCGCCCCTAGCCGCGGCCACGTCGCCCCGTCGCCCCTAGACTCGGCCCCTTGGCCTCGTTGCCCGTAGACTCAGCCCCTTGGCCCCGTCGCCCTGCCGCCCCTAGCCTCGGCCCCTCGGCCCTGTCGCCCCTAGCCGCGGCCCCGTCACCCCTAGCCTCGGCCCAGCGGCCCCTCGCGACCTGTCGCCCCTAACCGCGGCCCCGTCGCCCCTAGACTCAGCCCCTCGCGACCCATCGCCCCTAGCCGCGGCCCCGGAGCCCCGTCGCCCCTAGCCTCGGCCCCTCGCGACCCGTCGTCCCATCGCCCCGTCGCCCCTAGCCACGGCCCCTCGCGACTCGTCGCCCCTAGCCTCGGCCCCTCGGCCCCGTCGCCCCTAGCCTCGGCCCCTAGGCCCCCGGCACCTCGGCCCCAAGGCCCCTCGGCCCCTTGGCCCCTTGGCCCCCCCTTGGGCCCCTCGGCCCCTTGGCCCCCTCGGCCCCCCCCTTCGTGTTTGGCCCCTCGCCCCCCCCCCCCCCCCCCCCCTTCGCGTTTGGCCCCTCGGCCCCTAGGCCCCTCGGCCCTTCGGCCCCTCGGCCCCTAGGCACCTCGGACCCTCGGCCCCTCGGCCCCTAGGCTACTCGGCCCCTCGGCCCCTTCGACCTCGGCCCCTTGGACCCTAGACCCCACGCCCCTCGGCCCCTTGGCCCCTCGGCCCCTCGGCCCCCCTTCGTGTTTGGCCCCTCGGCCCCTAGACCCCAGGCCCCTCGGCCCCTTCGTCCCTGGCCCCGCGGCCCCGTCCCCCCTAGGCCCTTGGTGTCAAACTTATATCTGCTATAGTGGGGTAGTTCTTAGAGGGTACAACACTTTTGTGTTTTCTACTTGTACCCATCTCATTTCTAGTTCATTCATTCTTTTCGTCAATTATCTCACATGGTATAGAGCTAGTTTCGAGTTTTTTTTTTTAAGGGCCCACCACTGAATTTTTTCTTACCTGCCCGACGCGCGCGTCGCGCCTGCCCTTCGAGGCCCGTAGCGGCCCCTGCGCCTGCACTTAGAGCCAGCGCCGACCCCCAAAGCAGCCGCGTCGCGGCCTAGCCAGGCGCCGCGTAGCCCCGTAAGGCCCCGTAAGGCCCCGTCAGGCCCCGTTTACGGCCCCGTAAGGCCCCGTAAGGCCCCGTTTACGGCCCCGAAAGGCCCCGTAAGGCCCCGTAAGGCCCCGTAAGGCCACGTCAGGCCCCGTTTACGGCCCCGTAAGGCCCCGTAAGGCCCCGTAAGGCCCCGTAAGGCCCCGTCAGGCCCCGTTTACGGCCCCGTCAGGCCCCGTCACGCCCCGTTAGCGGCCCCGTCAGGCCCCGTCAGGCCCCGCAAGGCCCAGTCAGGCCACGTTAGCGGCCCCGTCAGGCCCCGTCAGGCCCCGTAAGGCCCCGTAAGGCCCCGTAAGGCCCCAGTCAGGCCCCGTTAGGCCCCGTCCGGCCCCGTCAGGCCCCCCCCCCCCCCTTTTTGCGGCCCCCGTTGCGGCGCGACTCGCGGCCCTGCCCCGACCCTGTCGCGGCCCTGTCCCGGCCCTACTGCGACCCAGCCCCGGCCCTACTTCGGCCCTGTCGCGGCCCTGTTCCGGCCCTGTCCCGGCCCTACCCCAACCTGTCGCGGCCCTGCTACGGCCCTGTCGCAGCCCTGCCCCGGCCCTGCTCCGGCCCTGTTGCAGCCCTGCCCCGGCCCTCGCCCCGGCCCTGTCTCGGCCCTGCCCCGGCCCTGCTCCTGCACTGCCGCGGCCCGACCCCAGCCCTGCCCCGGACCTGTCGCGGCCTCGCCCCGGCCCTGTCCCGGCCCTGCTCCGACCCTGCCCCGGCCCTGCCCCGGCTCTGCCCCGGCCCTGCCCCTGCCCTGCTCCTGCACTGTCGCGGCCCTGCCCCGGCCTCGCCCCTGGTAAGAGCGCCGCGCTGCCAAGCCGCGCCGCCCTGCCGAGCCGCGCCGCCCTGCCTAGCCTGCTTAGCCGAGTTGCACTGCTGCTGCTGCTAGCCTGCTGCTGCTCCTGCCATGGCTAGTCTCAATATTCTTACATTTGATGCTGAGGGTCGAGCTGTTGACTTTGAGGTCTGGCTAGATGATCTGCAGCTTTTCCTACAGTGCGATAGCAATGATGGCCTCTCACTGTTCGATCTCACGTCTGGCGCCTCTACTGCCCCTGCTGCTTATGCTGACAGTACTGTTCGCTCGCAGTGGCTCACGCGCGATGCTGCTGCTTGCCTTGCTGTGCGTAATCACCTGCCGTCTACTGAGCGCGCGCACTTTAGTCAGTACAAGAGTGCTAGGGCTCTGTACGACGCTGTAGTTGCACGCTACTCCTCCCCTACCACTGCTGCCCTCAGCCGCCTCATGCTGCCGTACCTTTTTCCTGACCTTGCCGCCTTTGCCACAGTTGCTGACCTAGTTGCTCACCTCCGCACTAGTGACGCTCGCTACCGCGCTGCCCTTCCCACTGAGTTCCTTCCCACGAACTCCCCCCCCATGTACATCACCCTTTACTACCTAGTCACCCGCCTCCCTGACTCTCTCTCCTCAGTCAGGGATCACTTTCTCTCCCTTTGCCCCACCGAGCTGACTGTCGACTTGCTAGAGGAGCGCCTTACTGCGGCTGAGAAGAGTATCTTAGCTGTCGGTGCTTCTCGCGGCGACCGTCGCACCCCCTTCTTTGAGGGGTGTTCCCCTGTCCCCCTTCTCCCCTCTGTTGCCTCTGCTTCTGCTGTCGACCTCGTTGGCACTGAGGAGGTCGGCGCTGCGTCTGCCCCTAGTGGGCGACGCCGCACTGGCAAGGGCAAGGGAAGCAGGGGTGGCGGAGGGGGCGGTGGAGGCAGCGGTGGGGGAGGTGGAGGAGGTGGAGGTGGTGGTGGGGGTGGTTCCGGGAGTGGGGGCGTCGGTGGCGGCAGTGGAGGCCGTGGCGGCGGTGGCGGAGGAGGTGGCGGCGGCGGCAGCGGTGGTGGAGGTAGCGGAGGAGGTGGTGCTGGTCGCGGTGCAGCCACGCAGCGTGGAGGCCTTGGTGGCAGCCAGCGTCAGCAGCAGCTGCGCACCCGTGAGACCCCGTCTGTTCAGCAGCTTCGTGAGTGGTACGCTGGGCGTGGGAGGTCTGGGGGTGCAGGTCCCTGCACGTACGTTCTTCACACCGGCACTCGTAGTGGGGAGGTGTGTGGTCTCCCACACACCACGCAGCGCTTCTTCGGCCGCTTGACTGACGCTTGGCGTACCCAGTTTCCTGACGCTGTTGAGCTTCCTCGTTGGCATGATCTGCTTCTGCAGAATGTGCCTATCTTTGATCTAGACTTTGATGCTATCCTTGCTGCCATGTATGCTCTTGCTGATATTACTGAGGGTGACTGTTACCTGCGTGTCCCGCCCGACCCGGGCACTGTGGCTGCTGCTCTAGGTGCTAGTGCGGCTGCTGCTCTAGGTGCTAGTGCGTCTGCTGCTCCAGGTGGTGGTACGTCTCCTCTCTCTGGTACTGCACCTACTGAGTCCTTTCACACTTTCACACTTGACTCTGGTGCTTCGCGCTCTTTCTTTAGAGACAGCACCACGCTCACGCCGCTCAGTCGGCCTGTTGCGGTCTCCCTTGCTGACCCCTCAGGGGGCCCAGTACTTGCACACTCCTCCACTGTCCTACCGTGTCCTGCGGCCTTGTCGGGCTTGCTGTCGGGACTCCACCTCCCCTCGTTCTCTACGAACTTGTTGAGTGGAGCTGACCTCCAGGACGCGTGGGTTGACCAGTTCACCCCTGGAGGTCAGCGTGTGACCCACTGCACTTGCTCTCGGACGGGCCGCCACCTGGCCACGTTCACCCGTCGGCCAGGGTCGAGTCTGTACACACTGACTACTGCGCCTCCTCCGGTCTCTACGTCTGGTCAGGTAGCTGCGTCCAGTCAGGTGTTTGCTGCCGCGTCCAGGTCTGGTCCTGCGTCTGCCCCCTGCTCGTGTCGTCCTTTGACACACGAGACTCTCCTTTGGCACCACCGCCTTGGTCACCCCTCCCTGCCTCGTCTTCGAGGTATGGCCTCCCGTGCCCTTGTCTCGGGTCTACCCAGGTCCCTCCCTCCCCTTCCTCCGGGGCCTGCCCCCACCTGTGTTCCTTGTGTCGAGGGCCGACAGCGCGCCGCCCCTCACTCCTCCTCGTTTCCTCCGACTGAGGCTCCTCTGCAGACTCTTCACATGGACGTGTGGGGCCCAGCCAGCGTCCGTGGACAGGGTCACGAGCGCTACTTCCTCCTGGTCGTTGACGACTACTCGCGTTACACCACAGTCTTCCCCTTGTGCAGCAAGAGTGAGGTCCCTGAGGTGTTGATCGACTGGATCAGCGGTGCTCGTCGCCAGCTCAGTGCGAGTTTCGGCTCAGACCTTCCTGTTCTGCGTCTGCACTCGGACAGAGGCGGGGAGTTTTCCTCCGACCTCCTGAGAGCCTTCTGTCGTTCGGAGGGCATCCGCCAGACGTTCACGCTTCCGGCCTCCCCGCAGCAAAATGGGATTGCTGAGCGCCGCATTGGCATGGTCATGGACGTCGCTCGTACGTCCATGATCCATGCGGCTGCTCCCCATTTTCTGTGGCCGTTCGCGGTTCAGTACGCGGCGCATCAGATCAATCTTTAGTCTCGTGTCTCCTTGCCGGAGACCACACCTACTCTGCAGTGGACGGGGAAGGTTGGCGATGCATCCGCGTTCCGTGTCTGGGGATCTCGAGCTTTTGTCCGCGATACTACCACGGACAAACTGTCCTCCCGTGCCGTTCCCTGTGTCTTCCTTGGCTTCCCCCCTGACGCACCCGGGTGGCAGTTCTACCACCCCACCTCGCGTCGTGTTCTGTCCTCTCAGGACGTCACGTTTGACGAGTCGGTGTCGTACTACCGTCTCTTTCCCTACCGCACTGCCTCTCCCCCCCCCCCCCCGCCGCTCTTCCTCGCACCAGGTACTCCCCTGGTAGACCCCCTCCCCCCCCAGGGTCCTGCCCCCTCAGGTGTGTCCCAGGTAGACCCTGCCGAGCCGGTCGAGGTAGCTGTCGACTCAGGTGCTGCTAGGGGTGCTTACCCTGCGGGTGCGGGGCCTGGGGGTGCTGAGACTGGGGGTGCTGAGTCTGGGGGTGCTGAGACTGGGGGTGCTGAGTCTGGGGGTACTGAGACTGGGCATGCTGAGCCTGGGGGTGTGGCGCCTGAGGGTACTGCGTCTGGAGGTGCTGAGCCTCCGCGTGCTGAGTCTGGAGGTGCTCTAGGTGTCCCGTCTCGGCGGGAGCCCCTCTCTCCACAGCGGCTTCGTGAGTGGTACTCTCGGCGGTGTCGAGGTGCTGCTGGTGCTGGAGCTGCTGGAGGTGCTGGAGGTGCTACTGGAGCTACTGGAGGTGCTGGCGCTGCTGGAGGTGGTGCTGGTGCTGGAGCTACTGGAGGTGCTGCTGGTGCTCGAGCTGCTGGAGCTGCTGGAGGTGCTGGAGGTGCTGCTGGCGCTGCTGGAGGTGCTGCTGGTGCTGGAGGTGCTGGAGGTGCTACTGGAGCTGCTGGAGGTGCTGGTGCTGCTGGAGGTGGTGCTGGTGCTGGAGCTGCTGGAGGTGCTGCTGGTGCTGGAGCTGCTGGAGCTCCTGGAGGTGCTGGCGCTGCTGGAGGTGGTGCTGGTGCTGGAGCTGCTGGAGGTGCTGCTGGGACTGGAGACCCTGGGGCTGAGGGTACCGGTTCTGTCTCTGCTGTTTCTGGAGGCGCTGCGCGGCCGCGGCCGTACTACGTTCCGCTCCTTCAGCAGGTTCTTGGCTCCCCGCCTTCTCTAGGTCCTCCTCCTCCTTTCCTGAGTCCACCGCCTGTCCAGTCTCAGTCGCAGTTGCAGCCGGCCTCTCCCCTGCCTGGTCCTTCTCCTTACTCTGGTCCGACTAGAGGTCTTACGGAGCGTCGTGAGCCTGAGTCTCGTCCTGTGTCGCCTGCGTCTCGTTCTGCGTCGCCTGTCCGCCCTGTTCGTGCTGGTCGTGTTTCCCGTCCGTGTCTTCCTCCTGTCCCGGGCACTCACTCTATGACACTGCGCCCTTCTACTGCTTCACAGCGTGTCCCTCTGCCCTCTCCTCCTGCGTCCTCTCTTCCTGACGGTCCGGACCCGGAGTCTGACTCCCTTCGTGCTGCTAGTCCTACTGTCACGCGCTTTCTGGCCACTGCTGTCACTGACCCTCTGTTTGAGTCCTCTGCTGCGTCTGCTCTTGTTGCTGAGCTTGTTGACTTTGCTGCAGCCTGTCGCCTAGACTTCGCCACTAGTCTTGTTGCTGAGTCTGCGTCTGCGTCTGTCTGTCCTCCGTCCGTCGGGGGTGAGTGTGCTCTTGGCACGGACGTCCTTGAGGACAGGCAGGAGGACCTTGAGTGCTTTGCCGCTGCTTCACCTCATCTAGTGTCCATGCTGCTTGCCCCTGAGGGAGACCCGGATGCACTAGACATCCCGACCCCGCACTCTTACGCAGAGGCGATAGAGGGTCCCTATTCCTCTCAGTGGCAGGCAGCCATGGACGCAGAGATGGCTTCCTGGAAGTCCACAGGCACCTACGTAGACAAGGTTCCCCCACCTGGGGCGAACATCGTCAGTGACATGTGGATCTTCAGGGTGAAGCGGCCGCCGGGTTCTCCGCCTGCCTTCAAGGCGCGTTACGTTGCACGTGGCTTCAGTCAGCGACAGGGAGTTGACTTCTTTCAGACCTTCTCCCCTACCCCGAAGATGACCACTCTTCGGGTACTGCTGCACGTTGCTGCTCAGCGTGACTACGAGCTCCACTCGCTTGACTTCAGCACAGCCTTCCTACAGGGCAGCCTGCACGAGGAGATCTGGCTGCGCCGCCCACCTGGCTTCACTGGGTCGTTTCCTGCTGGTACCCAGTGGAGCCTCCGGCGGCCAGTCTACGGTCTCCGCCAGGCGCCCCGTGAGTGGCACGACACGCTCAGGACGACTCTTGCTGCTCTTGGTTTTGCTCCTTCCACTGCTGACCCTTCTCTGTTTCTACGCACTGACGCTACTCTGCCGCCGTTCTACGTTCTTGTGTACGTAGACGACCTTGTCTTTGCTACTGCTGACACGGAGGCACTCGCCCACGTGAAGTCCGAGCTGCAGAAGAGACACACGTGCACAGACCTGGGTGAGCTCACAAGCTATCTTGGCTTGCGGATCACCCGGGACAGAGCACAGCGCACCATTACCTTGACTCAGTCACACATGGTGCAGCAGGTCCTTCAGCGCTTCGGCTTCACCTACTCCTCGCCACAGTCCACTCCTCTGCCTACCGGTCACTCGCTCTCAGCTCCACCTTCGGACGAGTCCGTAGAGCCGAGTGGCCCGTATCCAGAGCTTGTGGGCTGCCTCATGTACCTGATGACTTGCACACGACCTGACCTCGCATACCCTCTCAGCCTTCTGGCTCGCTACGTGGCTCCCGGCAGGCACCGAAAGGTGCACTGGGATGCTGCGAAGAGGGTGTTGCGATACTTGTGCAATACATCGGGCAAGGGGCTCGTGCTTGGAGGACGGGCTCGAGTTGTCCTCACTGGTCACGCTGACGCCTCCTGGGTTGATGACTTGGCTACGCAGCGGTCGTCACAGGGTTACACCTTCAGCCTTGGCTCCGGTTCTGTCTCCTGGCGGTCTACCCGCTCTTCTTCTGTTCTCAGCTCCAGTTGTGAGGCTGAGATCTACGCTGGGGCCATGGCTGCACAGGAGCTTCGCTGGCTCACCTACCTGGTGACCGACTTGGGAGAGGCGCCTCGTTCTCCTCCAGTTCTGTACGTCGACAACAAGGCCATGCTGGCCTTGTGTCAGGAGCACAGACTGGAGCACAGAACGAAGCACATTGCTCTGCGCTACTTCCTTGCTTGAGAGTTGCAGCAGCGTGGCCAGCTTCGTCTTGCTTACGTGGCCTCTCAGGCCAACACTGCTGATGTTTTCACCAAGGCACTTCAGCCTTGTGATCATCAGCGTTTCTGTACTGTGTTAGGCCTTGTACCTACTGTGCCTCACTTGTTGACTTCTTGACTCTGCTTGTACTGTACTCTATATACTTATACCTGCATGCTTACACTTGCTAGGTTGAGTTCACTGTATTGTTTACTTTCCTTTATATAACTCTGCATGTGAACTGGCCTTATGGCCCTTTGCTTGTACTCAGACTGTGTGGTGACTTTGTGATCCACCCTGAGCTTGCTTTGCTTTTCTTGACTGGTCTTGTGACCTCTTGTTCTCCCCCACTTTGCCTATGGGGGTGTGTCAAACTTATATCTGCTATAGTCTATTTAGGCTGTAGTGGGGTAGTTCTTAGAGGGTACAACACTTTTGTGTTTTCTACTTGTACCCATCTCATTTCTAGTTCATTCATTCTTTTCGTCAATTATCTCGCACTTGGCCCCTAGGCCCCTCGGCCCCTCGGCCCCAGCTGCTGCTATTACTACTGCTGCTACTGCTACTGCTATTGCTACTACTGCTACTGCTACTGGTACTGCTGCCACTGCTGCTCCTAAGTACTGTGCCCCGATGGCTTCGCATCCAGTTCTAGCGTTTGATCATGAGGGCAGACCGATTCAGTTTGACACGTGGCTTGACGATCTGCAGCTGTACCTACTGAGCGATTCTAAGGACAGTGTTTCGCTGTTTGACCTAGCGTCAGGCGCTGCTACTGCCCCTCCCGCCACAGCTGACAGTGCGACTCGCTCACAGTGGCTTACTCGCGACCCTGCTGCACGCTTAGCCATTCGCAACCACCTGCCGTTAGCTGAATGCGCTTACTTCGGACAGCACAGGACAGCACAGGCACTGTACGTCGCAGTCGTAGCTCGCTACTCCTCGCCTGCCACTGCTGCTCTAGGCCGACTGCTACTTCCCTACCTGTTCCTCGAGCTGTCAGCTTTTGCCACTGTAGAGGACCTGGTTTTCCACCTGCGTACTAGCGACGCTCGCTACCGCGACACCGTCCCTGCTGAGTTCCTTGACAGGAACCAGCCCCCGATGTTCATCACCCTCTACTTCATAGTCACTGGCCTCCCTGACTCTCTTCGCTCTGCCAGGGACCACTTTCTCTCACTTGACCCCACCTCCCTCATTGTTGACCTCCTCGAGCAGCATCTCCTCGCAGCTGAGACTAGAGCAGTTGCTGTAGGTGCTGCTCGTGGCACTCCGCGCCCACCCTTCTTTGAGGGGTGCTCCCCCTCCCCCCTTGCCCCCTCCTACGCCTCTGCTGCTGCTGCAGACGTCTCTGTTGCTGAGGACGTCGGGGCTGCTTCTGCTAGTGCGAAGCGCCGCAGCAGCAAGGGCAAGGGTGGCAGGGGTGGTGGAGGTGGCAGCCGTGGTGGTGGAGGTGGCAGCGGGAGTGGTGGTGGGGGCAGCAGTGGAGGTAGTGGAGGCAGTGGAGGTGGTGGCGGTGGTGGGACTAGTGGCGGGAGTGGGGGCTCAGGTGGCCGCGGTGAAGGCAGCGGTGGGAGTGGCGGCAGTGGAGGCGGTGGGACTGGAGGCGGTAGGACTAGACCTCGACATGGAGGCCCTGGTGGTGGCCAGTGGCAGCAGCAGCAGCGTCGGAGCGAGACCCAGTCGCCCCAGCAGCTCTGTGAGTGGTTGTTTCAGCGTGGGTCGTCTGGGGGTAGTGATAGCTGCTCGTATATCATTCGCACGGGGGTTCGTGCTGGTCAGACATGCGCGAAGCTTCACACTCAGCACCGCTGCTTCTCCCGCCTCGACGACGCTTGGCGTGCTGAGTTTGGTGACGACGTCGAGCTCCCTCGCTGGGCAGATCTACTTAGGTCTAGGATTGCTCTCTTTGACCTATACTTTGATGCTATTCTCTCTGCTATGTATGCTTTGTCTGTTAGTGCTGAGGTTGACTGTTACCGGTGTGTGCCGCCTGACCCAGGTATAGCTGCTGCTGCTCTAGGTGCTAGTGAGTCTGGTACTCTCCCTGGTACTGCGCCTGCTCAGGCCTTGCACACCTTCACGTTGGACTCAGGCGCCTCGCGTGGTTTCTTTCGTGACAGCACCACCCTCACTCCTCTCCCTGCACCTGTCCCGGTCAGAGTGGCTGACCCCTCCGGGGGCCCGGTTGTGGCCCGTTCTTCCACTGTCCTCCTGTGTCCGGCGGTTCCGTCTGGCTCACTGTCAGGTCTTCACCTCCCCTCGTTCTCTACGAACTTGGTGAGTACCGCTTGTCAAACATATATTTACTATAGTCGGTCTAGGCTGTAGTGGGGTAGTCCTTAGAGGGTACAACACTTATGTGTTTCCTACTTGTACCCTTCTCATTTTCCTAATTCCATAATTCTTTCGTCTATCATTCTCACATGGTATAGAGCTAGTTTCGATATTTTTTTTTTTAAAGGGCCCACCACTGAAATTTCTCCCCTGCCTACTTGCCGCGCGCTTTGCACCTTCCCTTCGAGGCCCGTCACGGCCCCTGCGCCCGCCCTTAGAGCCTGCGCCCGCCCCGTAAGGCCCCTTAAGGCCTCGTTAGGCCCCGTAAGGCCCCTTTAGGCCCCGTTTAGGGCGCGGATTAAGGCCCCGTTATGCCCCGTAAGGCCCCGTAAGGCCCCGTCAGGCCCCGTTCGGCCCCGTTTAAGGCCCCGTTAGGCCCCGACAGGCCCCGTTAGAGGCCCCGTACGGCCCCGTCAGGCCCCGTTAGAGGCCCCGTACGGCCCCGTCAGGCCCCATTTGGCCCCGTTTAGGGCGCGGATTAAGGCCCCGTAAGGCCCCGTTAGCCCCGTAAGGCCCCGTAAGGCCCCGTCAGGCCCCGTTTGGCCCCGTTTAAGGCCCTGTTAGGCCTCGACAGGCCCCGTTAGAGGCCCCGTACGGCCCCGTCAGGCCCCGTTAGAGGCCCAGTACGGCCCCGTCATGCCCCATTTGGCCCCGTTTAAGGCCCCGTAAGGCCCGTCAGGCCCCGTTATAGGCCCCGCAAGGCCCCGTTATCGGCCCCGTACGGCCCCGTTATAGGCCCCGTACGGCCCCGTTATCGGCCCCGTCAGGCCCCGTTATAGGCCCCGTTCGGCCCCGTTATAGGCCTCGTCAGGCCCCGTTATAGGCCCCGTTCGGCCCAGTCATGCCCCGTTAGAGGCCCCTTCAGGCCCGGCCGGCCCTGCTGCGGCCCTGTCGCAGCTCTTCCCCGACGCTGCCCCGGCCCTGCTCCTGAACTGCCCCGGCCCTGCTCCTGACCTGCCCCTGAACTGCCCCGGCCCTGGCCCGGCTCTGCCCAGGCCCTGCCCCGGCCCTGCCCCGGCTCTGCCCCGGCCCTGCCCCTGAACTACCCCGGCCCTGCTTCTGCACTGCCCCGGCCCTGCTCCTGAACTGCCCCGGCTCTGCCCCGGCCCTGCCCCGGCCCTGCCCCTGAACTGCCCCGGCCCTGGCCCGGCTCTGCCCTGGCCCTGCCCCGGCCCTGCTCCTAAACTGCCCCGGCCCTGCCCCGGCCCTGCTCCTGAACTGCCCCGGCCCTTCCCCGGCCCTGCTTCTGCACTGCCCCGGCCCTGCTCCTGAACTGCCCCGGCTCTGCCCCGGCCCTGCCCCGGCCCTGCCCCGGCCCTGCCCCTGAACTGCCCCGGCCCTGGCCCGGCTCTGCCCTGGCCCTGCCCCGGCCCTGCTCCTGAACTGCCCCGGCCCTGCCCCGGCCCTGCTCCTGAACTGCCCCGGCCCTGCCCCGGCCCTGCTTCTGCACTGCCCCGGCCCTGCTCCTGAACTGCCCCGGCTCTGCCCCGGCCCTGCCCCGGCCCTGCCCCTGAACTGCCCCGGCCCTGGCCCGGCTCTGCCCTGGCCCTGCCCCGGCCCTGCTCCTAAACTGCCCCGGCCCTGCCCCGGCCCTGCTCCTGAACTGCCCCGGCCCTGCCCCGGCCCTGCTTCTGCACTGCCCCGGCCCTGCTCCTGAACTGCCCCGGCTCTGCCCCGGCCCTGCCCCGGCCCTGCCCCTGAACTGCCCCGGCCCTGGCCCGGCTCTGCCCTGGCCCTGCCCCGGCCCTGCTCCTGAACTGCCCCGGCCCTGCCCCGGCCCTGCTCCTGAACTGCACCGGCCCTGCCCCGGCCCTGCTCCTGGACTGCCCCGGCCCTACCCCGGCCCTGCCCCAGCCTCTCCCCTGGTAAGAGCGCCGCACTGCCAAGCCACACCGCCCTGCCGAGCTGCGCCGCCCTACCTAGCCTGCTTAGCCGAGTTCCACTGCTGCTACTGCTAGCCTGCTGCTTCTCCTGTCATGGCTAGTCTCAATGTTCTTACCTTTGATGCTGAGGGTCGGGCTGTTGACTTTGAGGTCTGGCTAGATGATCTGCAGCTTTTCCTACAGTGCGATAGCAAGGATGGTCTCTCACTGTTCGATCTCACTTCTGGCGCCTCTACTGCCCCTACTGCTGATGCTGACAGTACTGTTCGCTCGCAGTGGCTCACGCGCGATGCTGTTGCCCGTCTTGCTGTGCGCAACCACCTGCTGTCTACTGAGCGCACGCACTTTAGTCAGTACAAGAGTGCTAGGGCTCTGTACGACGCTCTAGTTGCACGCTACTCCTCCCCTGCCACTAGGTGTTAGTGCGTCTGCTGCTCCAGGTGCTGGTACGTCTCCTCCCTCTGGTACTGCACCTGCTGAGTCCTTTCACACCTTCACACTTGACTCTGGTGCTTCGCGCTCTTTCTTTAGAGACAGCACCACGCTCACGCCGCTCCGTCGGCCTGTTGCGGTCTCCCTTGCTGACCCCTCCGGGGGACCAGTCCTTGCACACTCCTCCACGGTTCTACCGTGTCCTGCGGCCCCGTCGGGCTTGCTGTCGGGACTCCACCTCCCCTCGTTCTCTACGAACTTGGTGAGTGGAGCTGACCTCCAGGACGCGTGGGTTGACCAGTTCACCCCTGGAGGTCAGCGTGTGACCCACTGCACTTGCTCTCGGACGGGCCGCCACCTGGCCACGTTCACCCGTCGGCCAGGGTCGAGTCTGTACACACTGACTACTGCGTCTCCTCCGGTCCCTGCGTCTGGTCAGGTAGCTGCGTCCAGGTCTAGTCCTGCGTCTGCCCCCTGCTCGTGTCGTCCTCTGGCGCACGAGACTCTCCTCTGGCACCACCGCCTTGGTCACCCCTCCCTGCCTCATCTTCGAGGTATGGCCTCCCGTGCTCTTGTCTCTGGACTCCCCAGGTCCCTCCCTCCCCTTCCTCCGGGGCCTGCCCCTACCTGTGTTCCTTGTGTCGAGGGCCGGCAGCGCGCCGCTCCTCACTCCTCCTCGTTTCCTCCGACTGAGGCCCCTCTGCAGACTCTTCACATGGACGTGTGGGGCCCAGCCCGCGTTCGTGGACAGGGTCACGAGCGTTACTTCCTGCTGGTCGTTGACGACTACTCGCGTTACACCACAGTCTTCCCCTTGCGCAGCAAGGGTGAGGTCACTGAGGTGTTGATCGACTGGATCCGCGGTGCTCGTCGCCAGCTTAGTGAGAGTTTCGGCTCCGACCTTCCTGTTTTGCGTCTGCACTCAGACAGAGGCGGGGAGTTTTCCTCCGACCTTCTGAGAGCCTTTTGTCGTTTGGAGGGCATCCGCCAGACGTTCACGCTTCCGGCCTCCCCGCAGCAAAATGGGATTGCTGAGCGCCGCATTGGCATGGTCATGGATGTCGCTCGTACGTCCATGATCCATGCGGCTGCTCCCCATTTTCTGTGGCCGTTCGCGGTTCAGTACGCTGCGCATCAGATCAACCTTCAGCCTCGTGTCTCCTTGCCGGAGACCACACCTACTCTGCGGTGGACGGGGAAGGTTGGCGATGCGTCCGCGTTCCGTGTCTGGGGATCTCGAGCTTTTGTCCGCGATACTACAGCGGACAAGCTGTCCTCCCGTGCCGTTCCCTGTGTCTTCCTTGGCTTCCCCCCTGACGCACCCGGGTCGCAGTTCTACCACCCCACCTCGCGTCGAGTCTGTACACACTGACTAGTGCGCCTCCTCTGGTCTCTGCGTCTGGTCAGGTGGCTGCGTCTAGTCAGGTGTTTGCTGCCGCGTCCAGGTCTAGTCCTGCGTCTGCCCCCTGCTCGTGTCGTCCTCTTTTCGCACGAGACTCTCCTTTGGCACCACCGCCTTGGTCACCCCTCCCTGCCTCGTCTTCGAGGTATGGCCTCTCGTGCCCTTGTCTCGGGTCTACCCCGGTCCCTCCCTCCCCTTCCTCCGGGGCCTGCCCCCACCCGTGTTCCTTGTGTCAAGGGCAGGGAGCGCGCCGCTCCTCACTCCTTCTCGTTCCCTCCGACTGAGGCTCCTCTGCACGCTCTTCACATGGACGTGTGGGGCCCAGCCCGCGTCCGTGGACAGGGTCACGAGCGTTACTTCCCGCTGGTCGTTGACGACTACTCGCGTTACACCACAGTCTTCCCCTTGCGCAGCAAGGGTGAGGTCCCTGAGGTGTTGATCGACTGGATCCGCGGTGCTCGTCGCCAGCTCAGTGAGAGTTTCGGTTCAGACCTTCCTGTTCTGCGTCTGCACTCAGACAGAGGTGGGGAGTTTTCCTCCGACCTCCTGAGGGCCTTCTGTCGTTCGGAGGGCATCCGCCAGACGTTCACGCTTCCGGCCTCCCCGCAACAAAATGGGATTGCTGAGCGCCGCATTGGCATGGTCATGGACGTCGCTCGTACGTCCATGATCCATGCGGCTGCTCCCCATTTTCTGTGGCCGTTCGCGGTTCAGTACGCTGCGCATCAGATCAACCTTCAGCCTCGTGTCTCCTTGCCGGAGACCACACCTACTCTGCGGTGGACGGGGAAGGTTGGCGATGCGTCCGCGTTCCGTGTCTGGGGATCTCGAGCTTTTGTCCGCGATACTACAGCGGACAAGCTGTCCTCCCGTGCCGTTCCCTGTGTCTTCCTTGGCTTCCCTCCTGACGCACCCGGGTGGCAGTTCTACCACCCCAGCTCGTGTCGTGTTCTGTCCTCTCAGGACGTCACGTTTGACGAGTCGGTGTCGTACTATCGTCTCTTTCCCTACCGCACTGCCTCTCCCCCTCCCCCGCCGCTCTTCCTTGCCCCAGGTACTCCTCCGGTAGACCCCCTCCCCCCCCAGGGTCCTGCCCCCTCAGGTGTGTCCCAGGTAGACCCTGCCGAGCCGGTCGAGGTAGCTGTCGACTCAGGTGCTGCTAGGGGTGCTGACCCTGCGGGTGCGGGGACTGGGGGTGCTGAGACTGGGGGTGCTGAGTCTGGGGGTGCTGAGACTGGGCGTGCTGAGCCTGGGGGTGTGGCGCCTGAGGGTACTGTGTCTGGAGGTGCTGAGCCTGCGCGTGTTGAGTTTGGAGGTGCTCTGGGTGTCCCGTCGCGGCGGGAGCCCCTCTCTCCACAGCGGCTTCGTGAGTGGTACTCTCGGCGCTGTCGGGTTGCTGCTGGAGGAGGTGCTGGTGCTGGAGCTGCTGGAGGTGCTGCTGGTGCTGGAGCTGCTGGAGGTGCTGCTGGTGCTGGAGGTGCTACTGGAGCTACTGGAGGTGCTGGCACTGCTGGAGGTGGTGCTGGTGCTGGAGCTGCTGGAGCTGCTGGGGGTGCTGGTGCTGCTGGAGGTGGTGCTGGTGCTGGAGCTACAGGAGGTGCTGCTGGTGCTGGAGCTGCTGGAGGTGCTGCTACGACTGGAGACCCTGAGGCTGAGGGTACCGGTTCTGTCTCTGCTGTTTCTCGAGGCGCTGCGCGGCCGCGGCCGTACTACGTTCCGCTTCTTCAGCAGGTTCTTAGCTCCCCACCTTCTCCTGGTCCTCCTCCTCCTTCCCTGAGTCCACCGCCTGTCCCGTCTCAGTCGCAGTTACAGCTGGCCTCTCCGCTGCCTGGTCCTTCTCCTTACTCTGGTCCGACTAGAGGTCTTACGGAGCGTCGTGAGCCTGAGTCGCGTCCTGTGTCGCCTGCGTCTCGTTCTACGTCGCCTGTCCGTTCTGTTCGCGCTGGTCGTGTTTCGCGTCCGCGTCTTCCTCCTGTCCCTGGCACTCACTCTATGACTCTGCGTCCTTCCACTGCTCCATAGCGTGTTCCTCTGCCCTCTCCTCCTGCGTCCTCTCTTCCTGACGGTCCGGACCCGGAGTCTGACTCCCTTCGTGCTGCTAGTCCTACTGTCACGCGCTTTCTGGCCACTACTGTCACTGACCCCCTGTTTGAGTTCTCTGCTGCGTCTGCTCTTGTTGCTGAGCTTGTTGACTTTGCTGCAGCCTGTCGCCTAGACTACGCCGCTAGTCTTATTGCTGAGTCTGCGTCTGTGTCTGTCTGTTCTCCGTCCGTCGGGGGTGAGTGTGCTCTTGGCACGGACGTCCTTGAGGACAGGCAGGAGGACCTTGAGTGCTTTGCTGCTGCTTCACCTCATCTCGTGTCCATGCTGCTTGCCCCTGAGGGAGACCCGGATGCACTAGACATCCCGACCCCGCGCTCTTACGCAGAGGCGATAGAGGGTTCCTACTCCTCCCAGTGGCAGGCAGCCATGGACGCAGAGATGGCTTCCTGGAAGTCCACAGGCACCTACGTAGACGAGGTTCCCCCACCTGGGGCGAACATCGTCAGTGGCATGTGGATCTTCAGGGTGAAGCGGCCGCCGGGTTCTCCGCCTGCCTTCAAGGCGCGTTACGTTGCACGTGGCTTCAGTCAGCGACAGGGAGTTGACTTCTTTCAGACCTTCTCCCCTACCCCGAAGATGACCACTCTTCGGGTACTGCTGCACATTGCTGCTCAGCGTGACTACGAGCTCCACTCGCTTGACTTCAGCACAGCCTTCCTACAGGGCAGCCTGCACGAGGAGATCTGGCTGCGCCGCCCACCTGGCTTCACTGGGTCGTTTCCTGCTGGTACCCAGTGGAGCCTCCGGCGGCCAGTCTACGGTCTCCGCCAGGCGCCCCGTGAGTGGCACGACACGCTCAGGACGACTCTTGCTGCTCTTGGTTTTGCTCCTTCCACTGCTGACCCTTCTCTGTTTCTACGCACTGACGCTACTCTGCCGCCGTTCTACGTTCTTGTGTACGTAGACGACCTTGTCTTTGCTACTGCTGACACGGAGGCACTCGCCCACGTGAAGTCCGAGCTGCAGAAGAGACACACGTGCACAGACCTGGGTGAGCTCACAAGCTATCTTGGCTTGCGGATCACCCGGGACAGAGCACAGCGCACCATTACCTTGACTCAGTCACACATGGTGCAGCAGGTCCTTCAGCGCTTCGGCTTCACCTACTCCTCGCCACAGTCCACTCCTCTGCCTACCGATCACTCGCTCTCAGCTCCACCTTCGGACGAGTCCGTAGAGCCGAGTGGCCCGTATCCAGAGCTTGTGGGCTGCCTCATGTACCTGATGACTTGCACACGACCTGACCTCGCATACCCTCTCAGCCTTCTGGCTCGCTACGTGGCTCCCGGCAGGCACCGAAAGGTGACTGGGATGCTGCGAAGAGGGTGTTGCGATACTTGTGCAGTACATCGGGCATGGGGCTCGTGCTTGGAGGACGGGCTCGAGTTGTCCTCACTGGTCATGCTGACGCCTCCTGGGTTGATGACTTGGCTACGCAGCGGTCGTCACAGGGTTACACCTTCAGCCTTGGCTCCGGTTCTGTCTCCTGGCGGTCTACCCGCTCTTCTTCTGTTCTCAGCTCCAGTTGTGAGGCTGAGATCTACGCTGGGGCCATGGCTGCACAGGAGCTTCGCTGGCTCACCTACCTGCTGACCGACTTGGGAGAGGCGCCTCGTTCTCCTCCAGTTCTGTACATCGACAACAAGGCCATGCTGGCCTTGTGTCAGGAGCACAGACTGGAGCACAGAACGAAGCACATTGCTCTGCGCTACTTCCTTGCTCGAGAGTTGCAGCAGCGTGGCCAGCTTCGTCTTGCTTACGTGGCCTCTCAGGCCAACACTGCTGATGTCTTCACCAAGGCACTTCAGCCTTGTGATCATCAGCGTTTCTGTACTGTGTTAGGCCTTGTACCTACTGTGCCTCACTTGTTGACTTCTTGACTCTGCTTGTACTGTACTCTATATACTTATACCTGCATGCTTACACTTGCTAGGTTGTGTTCACTGTATTGTTTGCTTTCCTTTATATAACTCTGCATGTGAACTGGCCTTCTGGCCCTTTGCTTGTGCTCAGACTGTGTGGTGACTTTGTGATCCACCCTGAGTTTGCTTTGTCTTTCTTGACTGGTCTTGTGACCCCTTGTTCTCCCCCACTTTGCCTATGGAGGTGTGTCAAACATATATTTACTATAGTCGGTCTAGGCTGTAGTGGGGTAGTCCTTAGAGGGTACAACACTTATGTGTGTCCTACTTGTACCCTTCTCATTTTCCTAATTCCATCATTCTTTCGTCTATCATTCTCACACCGCTGCCCTCCAGGATGCGATGGTCACTAACACCACTCCTGGGGGTCGGCGTGTGTCAATCTGCACGTGCACACAGATGGGGCGTCACCTGGCCACGTTCACTTGTCGGCCAGAGTCGAGTCTGTACACACTCGCTACCGAGCCTCCTAAGGTAGCTGCGTCTACTCAGGTGTCCGCGTCAGGTCAGGTAGCCGCCTCTTGCTCGTGTCGCCTCCTGTCGCACCAGACTCTTCTGTGGCACCACCGTATGGGTCACCCCTCCCTGCCATGCCTTCGTGGCTTGCAATCCGGTCTTCTTGTCTCTGATCTACCCAGGTGTCACAGGATCGAATTTCCACTCGAGAATGTTGCACTAAAGGTGAGTACAAGGCGTATTTATACTCAGAAATACATAGAAACAACAGATAATCCAAATCTTCGGGAACGCGCTCTTCTAGAATAGATAATCACAAGTGCGCATAAGCACGCAAGCCCATTGGCACTTCGGATTATGGCGAGATTACGCCTTGTACACCACTGTCGGTGCTGTCGGTGCTGTATAATGTAAATGTCGGTGCCGAAAATACCA
Source organism: Closterium sp. Naga37s-1 (assembly GCA_947471745.1). Classification (NCBI taxonomy): domain Eukaryota; kingdom Viridiplantae; phylum Streptophyta; class Zygnematophyceae; order Desmidiales; family Closteriaceae; genus Closterium; species Closterium sp. Naga37s-1. The sequence goes on from CANJKZ010000736.1 coordinate 4,545,776, forward strand.
AATAAGTGAAATTATCGGAAAGCTCTAGAAAATAGAATAGTAATCCGATTGATGTGAAATAAAGTGCAAATGAAAGAGGAAAATAAGGAGAATAAGATGGAGTAAAAATATGGAAATGAGAAATATGTCGAACGTCGGCGTACTCTCACACTTCCCCCCCTCAAAGCTGGGTGGTAGATGTAACACCCTGCTTGACAAGATAGTCGCGGAGAGAACGTCGGGCATTACTCATGTCTTCTTCAGAGACCCAGCTGTCCTCAGAAGGATCATAGCCTTTCCAGCGTACGAGAAACTCCAGGGCGCCATGCCGACGACGACGATGTGCAAGCACAGATTCAACCTCGTACTCAAGTTCATCATTCACGAGGACTGGAGGCGGCGGCGGAGGTTGGCGTCCCGTGTACAGCTTATTTGGATCTTGATAGGGTTTAAGAAGCTGCACGTGGAAGGTGTTATGAATCTTCCAAGAAGCTGGTAGGCGCAAGCGGAATGTGACTGGAGTGACCTGCTCTTCTACGAGGAAAGGTCCGCAGAAGCGAGGTCGTAACTTGGATGGAAGGTGACCGAGGTTGAGGTTGCATGTGTCGAGAAGCACATGGTCACCAACCGCAATGGTATGATCACGTCGATGGCGATCGGCCAAGCGTTTCTGTGAAGACTGTATGTCCTGTAGACGCTTGTGTGTCCGATCCCAAAGCTGCTGCATTGTGGTAACGAAGTCGTGCGCAGGTTGGACAGTTGCAGGTACTGTCGGCTGTTGTGGAGTTAGTGGATGTCGTCCGTAACAGAGGAAAAATGGGGTCTCTCCTGTTGCGGCATGCTTCGCATTATTGTAGGCGAAGTCCAACACCGGCAAGTGCAAGTCCCACTTGTTAATGTCGTCCTTGCACGCTGCGCGCAAGAGTTGTTCCACAATTTGGTTCAAGCGCTATGTCCGCCCATCGGTCTGGGGATGATATGCAGATGACATTGCTAGGCGTGTCCCCATGAGCGACATGAGCTCTTTCCAGAACTTGCTAGTAAACTTGGGGTCCCTGTCGGATATGAGGGTTGTTGGGATCCCGTGCTGTGAGATGATGTGTTTGAGGAATAGCTGTGCCGTTTCCTCCGTGCGTGCGGTTGTATGTGTCGGAATGAAGTGTCCCATCTTTGAGAATTTGTCGATGACGACCAGGATGGCGTCATGCCCCGCGTTGGTAGGTGGTAAACCGGTGATGAAATCCAAGCTGACCACTTGCCAAGGCTGTTCCGGGACGGGTAAAGGCTGAAGAAGTCCTGCTTTCTTCTGCTTACTGCTTTTCATCCGCTGGCACGTGTCGCACGAAGTGACAAACTTTTGCACGTCGTTTGCCATGTGAGGCCAGTAGTAGACTTTCGCAATCCCGTCAAGAGTCTTGTTACTCCCGAAGTGTCCAGCGTAGAGCACGTCATGGAATTCTTCGAGAAGCAACTGCCGAAGAGGCGGGTAGTTGGGTACCCATATCTTTGTTGATCCTTTGCGTAGTGCGACGTCGTGGTCCCACTGCAACAATTTCTTTTTCTCTGCTAAGGGAATCTCGGGGTCGATGGTATACCCGTGCGTGAAGAGTCCCTTGAGTAGCGGATTCATCCCCTCAATCTGTATGGCGGCAACGTGTCCAGGCCGGCTCAGTGCGTCTGCCTTATTCTTGTGTCCTGGCTTGTACACGATGTCGTAGTCGAAGTGCGTCTCGAGGAAGTCAATCCACCTGACTTGTCGTCTGGAGAGGGTCGGCTGCGTTTTCAGGTATTTTAGGCTGCAATGGTCAGTGTAGACCGTGGTCTTTCTCCCTTCGAGGTAGCATCGCCATGTCCTGAATGCCGTGATGATCGCTAAGGCCTCTTTGTCGTGAATCGGGTAGTTGAGTTCTGCCCCGTGCAATTTCTTGCTGAGGTAAGCGATTGGTTGTGGTCCTTTCCCTTGGTCTTGCATCAAGACTGCTCCAACTGCTTGGTCGCTAGCGTCAGCTTCGATGACGTAGTCTTTTTCTGGATCTGGTAGGATCAGGACGGGTGCGGACGTGAGTGCGGTCTTCAACTGCTCCATGGCTTGCTGGTGCACATCCTCCCACTTGAGCGGTGTATTCTTCTTCAGTAGATTGGTGAGAGGTGTTGCAATCTTCGCATACTGTGGCACGAACCGATTATAGTAGTTCGCAAAGCCAAGGAATTGCTGAAGTTCCTTCACGTTCTCCGGTGTCTTCCACGTACGTACGGCTTCGATCTTTTTTGGGTCGACATGGACTCCTTGAGCGCTCACCATGTGTCCAAGGAACTGAACTTTCTTCAAGGCAAACTCGCTCTTGGATAGCTTGACGTAGAACTTCTCCCGTCGAAGTATCTCGAAGACACGTCGTAGGTGTTCGATGTGCTGCTTCATGTCCCTCGAGTAGATCAGGATGTCGTTCAGGTACACCACCACGCATTCGTCGAGTAGAGGCCTAAGAATATGGTTCATTTCGGCCTGGAATGTAGCGGGTGCGTTGGTGATTCCGAACGGCATGACGAGGTACTCGTAGGATCCGTATCGTGTCCGAAACGCTGTCTTATGGATGGAGTTATCCGCCATCCGGATCTGCCAATATCCCGATCTCAAATCGGGTTTTGAGAATACTGTGGCTCCACGAAGCTGGTCAAGTAGATCGTCGATCCGTGGAATCGGATACTTGTTCTTGATCGTCTGCTTGTTGAGGGCTCGGTAGTCGATGCACATGCGTAAGCTTCCGTCAGGTTTTGGTGTGAAAAGCACTGGTGCACCGTATGGTGATGTTGATGGTCGAATGAGTCCTTTGTCCAGAAGGTACTCGATCTGCTTCTTCATGTCGGCCAACTCGGTAGGGCTGAGTTGATATGGTGCTCGGAAGGTCGGTTTTGAACCAGGTTCTTCGATGATCTCATGCTGGTGGGTTCGGTATGGCGGCAACTGGTCTGGAAGGTCGTCAGGGAGAACGTCTTCGAACTCTTCTAGAAGTTTCTGGATTGCTGGTGGAAGCTCGAGCGTTTTTCTCTCTCCTTCGTCCTCGTTGGTAACAAGTGCAACAAACCCTGCCATGGTTCGCTTCACGTCCTTCTCGAAGCGTGCGAGAGTCTCCCCAGGAATATCTCCCGTGTTGCTCCAATTCGGAAGAGGAACTCTTCTGTCTTGATTGTAAATACTCGCCGTGCGGGTGCCCCAGTTGATCTCGGGGTTGAACTTCTTCAGAAAATCTCTCCCAAGAATCAAGTCTAGCCCTTTGATGTTGGTGACGGGTAGGGTCGGTTTCCAGCGAAGAGGACCCATCTGCAGGTGTAACGCTGCTTCGCCGTAGACTTGTAATTTGCTTCCGTCAACCATCGTAGCTGTGAAGTTTGAAGGCGTGTACTTCTCATTGATGCGTTCGAGGGTTGCTTTGTCGCATACTGAATGGGATGATCCGCTGTCCACGAGTGCTTGGAGGCGTCGTCCATTGCAGATCACCTCGAGCAAAAGTGGTTGGCGTTGCTCGTTGTACCCGTTGATCGTCTCGTTGATTGGATCATAGGGCATTTCCCATAGCTATGTGTTTTCTCCTTGGGTGGCAGATGGCCGGTCCTGCCGTTCCCTATTGCCATGATTTTTTGTTGTCGTCGACGACGTGGTTCTCGAGCTCGTAGTAGAATTCATAGATGGGGTAGATATCGTAGATGTTTCAGATGTTGCAGATGCATCTGTAGAGGAGGTTTGAGGTCGTCGCAGCTTCATGTTGACCTCCAGCTCCCTCTTGAGCTGCTTCAGCGCCACCGACTTCTTCCGTGGGGACCGGTTGGTCGACGTGGGCTGATTTTTCAGAGAGAGGACGATGTCGTCGTTGGAAGGTCGATCTTCCATGCTCCGTTGTTGGTTCCCCATGCGCAGCTGCTGTAGTTGTCGTACCGGTACATTCTTTTTCTTCTGGAGCCTCTCTCGTGATTTCACAAAGGCCATAGACCCAAGGGATTTTTTTCCAAGTAAAGCATCCTTGTATGATATTTTGAAGGGGTGCTTACTTTTTACAGGGCCTTTTTGGAGTTGTCCGGGTCCAGCAGGGTCTTGTGTCGCGGAGATTTTATTTCCCTCAGTGATTTTCCCTGGTAGAGTCCGTTCGTGGTTTGAAAATTTCACTCCACGATCCTCCAATATTCGCATTAAATCTGCTCCACTGCTGCGGTCCCTAAGCGCTGAATGTGCAGTTTTCATTTCGTCACAATCGATGAGTCGATGTCCGGGCTTGCCGCAGAAAGAACACTTAGATTTGTTCTTCTTTGGTCTTGCCTTCGCGTCGATTCGATCGAGTTCCATCGGGTCGGCGTACGTGGGGTTAGCCAAGCGTCCTCCATGTCGTCTAGCTCGTCCATGAAGTCGTCGTGTTCCGATCGTGGTTACGTCGAAACGTTCCGCTGCCGAAACGACGTCGTTGTAGCTGCTCCAATTTGCGGCCGCAACATGTTGTCGTGTTTCTTTTTTCAGCCCCGCGATGAATGCTCTAATTTTTTCGCCTTCCGTGACGTCGGGGATGCGGTTGAACAACTCCTCCATTTGTTGCGTGTAGTTCGCGACGCTCCCGATTTGTCGATGACGATGTATTTTGTCGCGGGCGATAAACGCTGCATTAATCGGCTCAAAACGTTGTAGTAATCGTTCTCGGAACTGCTGCCACGTCGCTTCACCTTGGTTTAATAAACCGCTTCCGCTTATCCATTCAATTGCTGGTCCGCGCAGAAGTGTTGCTGCAAAATTAATTCTGTTTCTGTCGAGTGCTGGTGCTGTCCATCCAATGGCGGCGAAATAAATTTCGATCGCCAAAAGCCAGCGCCTAGCGTCGATTTCCCCATCAAAGGTGTTGGGGGCTGGAATTCTTTGGGCATTGGGAAAATTTCGCGACTGCTGCGAAGTCACGATCGATTCTGCTTCTGTCGCAATTTTCGCCATGACGCGCGCTTTCACCCGAAGTCGTTCGATCCGTCGCGCGTCGGTCTCGCTACTTCTGCACCGCTCGATATAGGTCCCGACAATTCGCAATTGTCGTCCCTGTATCGCAAACGATTTCGCCAACAATCGAACTCACGATCCTGTTACAAAAAACGCGCGAGGGGGGTTATTCAAAAAACGCGGAATCTTGTGCTTACCAGCGTCGGCGCCGAATTCGTCGCCCCCGGCGGTTTTTCGAAGCACGAATTTCTTGAGCGCGCTGCTTAGCTGAAACTCCGCGAGTGAAAACGGCTCTGATTACCAAGTGTCACAGGATCGAATTTCCACTCGAGAATGTTGCACTAAAGGTGAGTAAAGGCGTATTTATACTCAGAAATACATAGAAACAACAGATAATCCGAACCTTCGGGAACGCGCTCTTCTATAATATATATCACAAGTGCGCATAAGCACGCAAGCCCATTGGCACTTCGGATTATGGCAAGATTACGCCTTGTACACCACTGTCGGTGCTGTCGGTGCTGTATAATGTAAATGTCGGTGGGGTTTGTAGGAGCTGGGAGTCATTCCCAACTCGTAACTCTTCCTATCTTGTGTTCTAAGACTATAGTGGCTGCCATAGTACCGTTCGTTCAAACCGACGCTGTGTCGTCAATTCTTTATCAAATCGTGCAATCTAAATTGCTAATTGTAGACGACGTGAAGACGCTCTAGATCCAATTTGAATCAAGTCATTTGCAGCTGTGAGCAGAACGCTATCAACGTTTGAAGCCGCTGTGCAGAAATCCGTCTGTGCTCTCTATCTTTCGTTTTAGGCACATTCAAGCCTATTGTGACTATAACAAGTGGTATCAGAGCCCCTTGGAGCAGTTTCGACAATGTCTGGACCTGAGGAAAGGGGTGGCAGAGGTGCTGGTGGCAGTGGAGAAGCTCAAGCTCAAGGCCAACCCCGTGATTCAGCCATGGCGCCCATGCAACCAAGTCTTGGCCCACCTAGGGATGAGCCTAGGGTGTTTGGGCTTGACAAGTTCAACGGTGACAACTTTGCTGAATGGTCCTTCAAGATGGAGAACATCTTTGAGCACTATGACCTGCTGGAGGTGATGGAAGGAACGGAGAAGCGCCCCGAGAACGACCCGGAGAAGAGCCCGTGGGTGCGGAAGAGCGCACAAGGCTATCTCTTACTTGGGCAAGCGTTGGGGAGCAGTCAGATCCGTCACATCAAGCCATTCCAGCGTGAACCAGAGAAACGACCAAAGGCATGTGCTGCTCTCAAGGGTGTACATGCTCCTGCAACAGCGGCGGTAGCGGTGGTGTTGGAACGGCAAATGGCGGCACTACGAATTGAAGAAGACGAAGCGGTTGAAGAAGGGGTGCAGAAACTCTTCGACTTGTTGACGCGGCTTGAGGGAGCTGATTTGAACTACAGTGAGCTCCAAAAGAAGACCAAGTTGCTGGCCTTACTCCCAGAGTCATGGTCCTCGCTCATCATCAACCTTAATCGCGACTTGCCCCGCCTCTCGCTTGAAGACGTGAAGCGAACTATCCTTCAAGAGGATTTCCGCCGCCGTGAGTTGGCGAGTGCGGATGGCGCTGGGGCAGCGAGCATCGGCCGTGGATATGGTCGAGGAAGAGGCAGAGGACGAGGGGGAGGAAGGTTTGGTGGCAGCAACTTCGGCGGAGGCCGCAGGAGTGGCGGTTACGGCAGTGACGACAAGAGCTACGGACGCGGTCGCGGCCGATTCGACGGCGAGTGTCACTATTGCCACAAGAGCGGACACATGTGGCGCGACTGCTACAAACTCCCTGATGGTTGGACCCCTGCTCAAGGCCAAGAGGGTAGAGGAGCAGGAGGAGGGAGAGGACGAGGCCGTGGAGGCCGTGGCGGTCGCGGTGGCGGAGCTGCAAACATGAAGAGCGGAGACAACGACAAGGACCCGAGCGACGATCGATACCCGGGTCTATTCTACTTCGTGTCGACGCAAGTACCGGCTGGTCCAGAGAAGGATGAAGGCTTTGAGGAGCCAGCAGCTGTGGGGAAGGTGACCCTACACCCCCTGGACTATTGGGTGATTGATAGTGGCGCTACCTATAGCATGACACCTCGCCCGGACTTGCTCACCGAACTCGAGCCGTCACCGGTGAAGCATGTCACATCAGCTTTGGGGCAGCGAGCAGAGGTGAAAGGCATGGGCAAGGCCATGTTCAAGAGTGCTGATGGGAAGATGGTGGGCCTCAAGAACGTGCTTTGGGTGCCCAGCCTTGCTGCAAACCTGATTTCCGTGCGGCGGTTGGCAAAGGCCGGCATGGACACGAACTCGAAGGGAGCCAAGACCTACACCGCAAGGCTTGGCGATCGAATTCTTTGGGACCTTCATGAGGACAGGGATGTCTACAACGAGATGTGGCAGATCCCAGTGGTCCCTATGCCTAAGGAGAGGCAAGTGGCAGCAAGCATCAGCACCAAGGATGGAGCGGTCGGTAGCGACGATGGCGCGAACGGTCGCGCTAAGGAGAATGAGCTCAAGAAGAGCAAACCTGGAGGGACCAGCAAGTTCAGTGAACCTAAGGAGAGTGGTGGAGCAACCAAGGAGCAGCAAAAGGGTGAGGAGAACCCAGAGGCAGCAGCGGAGGAGGACTACGGAGAGAGTATGTGGGGCGCTATTGCGAGCGCGGCATTCTCCAATCCAACTTCGGCTACGGGGGAGTGTGATTGGCTCACCTTGCATCGGCGCATGGGGCATGTGGCCCTGCCCATCTTGCATCAGCTAGTGAAGAATGAGATGGTTGCTGGCATACGTGTGAAGGGGGAGCCCGATGAGGTGCTTGGCTGCTCGACGTGCATTCAAGCCAAGTTCACCCGGTTTCCGTTCCCTAGTTCGGAGGCAACGGCAAAGGCACCGCTTGATGAGGTGGTGATGGACGTGGTGGGCCCCCTGAAGCTTGGAGCTGCTGGAGCTGAGTATTTTCTCACCATTGTCGACGTCTACACCCGCATGACTTGGGTGTACGTGCTGGCCAAGAAGAGCGACGTGGCTGAAACGTTGAAGACGGATTGGTTCCCGATGGTGGAGCGGCAACAAGACCGTCTAGTCAAGTCAATCCGCACCGATCGAGGGGGAGAGTTCCTGAGCAAGGAGTTTGGGTTGTGGCTGAAGAAGAATGGTATTCGGCACTCCCTCACCATGCCATACTCCCCTGCAATGAACGGCATCGCCGAGCGAGCGAACCGCACAATCACGGAGGCGGCACGCGGGTTGCTCATTGAAGCCGGGCTACCCGACTATTTCTGGCCTGATGCGGTGCGGAGCGCGTGTGTGGCCAAGAACAGAGCCTTGACTCATGTGGGAGCAGACAAATGGGTGCCCTATGTGGAGTGGCTAGGAAGGAAGCCAAAGGTGGATATGCTTCGGGTGTTCGGGTGCATGTGCATGGCGCTCGTGCCTAAGCATCTTCGGCACAACAAGCTTGGTGCCAAGGCGGTGTGGGCCGTGCACTTGGGCATGGCTCAAAACAGCAAGGGATGGCTTCTTTGGGACCCATTCACCAAGAAGTTCTTGGTGAGCAGGGACTGCAAGTTCATGGAGAACTTCATGTACAAGGATTGGAAGGCGGAGAATGAGGCGAAGATAGGCGTGCGGTTGGGGGACGTGAAGAGTTCCGGTTTGGAGCATGTGGAGCTGCCCTTGGAGCTGAGCAGCGGCAGCACCACCACAAGGCAATCTTCCCTTGTGAATGGGGGAGAGGAGGCCAAGGATGCAGAGGAAGAAGAGGAGGAGGTTCAGCAAGTGAGCGAGCGTGCACCGACACTTCCTTCTCGCACTACGAGTGCTCCACGGATCCGAGTCACCCCGCAGCAACGCCAAGGCCTTCATGTCCCTGCAGCTGAGGAAGAAGGAAGGGGCAAAAGGAGAATCCAAGCCCCAAATAGGCTGACCTATGAGGCACTGGGAAAGCCAGCCAAGTCAGCCTTGGCCGGAGCGGCACTTATAGTTGGAGAAGACGAGGAGAGTGACTACGAGGAGTGTGCCTTCGCGTTCTTCTCTCCGGTGAAGATGCCGGGGGAACCAGCAACTCTCAAGGAGGCCTTGGAGAGTAGTGATGCTGAGGAGTGGAAGAAGGCAATGGAGAGTGAGCTGAAGAGCATTGAGGAGAACGGCACATGGGAATTGGTGGAGCTACCGGAGGGGCGTAAGGCGATTACGTCCAAGTCCGACGCCGACGGCAAGATCGAGCGCTACAAGTCTAGGCTTGTAGCCAAGGGGTACCAGCAGAAGGAGAAGGTGGACTTCAAGGAGCTGTTTGCCCCTGTGGTGAAGCCGACGACGCTGCGAACCCTATTCGCGGGAGCCGCCATCAAAGGATGGGTAGTAAAGCAAATGGACATCGTAACGGCATTCCTTAACGGCATCCTTGAGGAGGAGATTTTTATGGCGCAGCCAGAGGGGTTTGATGATGGTAGTGGCAGAGTGTGGAAGCTGAAGAAGGCCCTCTATGGGCTGAAGCAGGCCCCTAGGCAATGGTACATGAAGCTGCGCGAAGTGTTGGAGGGGATCGGCTTCACTCCCTCAACGGCCGATCACTCCTTGTTCATGCTTGGCGAGGGGGAGCAGAGGAGTTTCATGGTGGTTTATGTGGATGACATCCTCATTTTCTCACCCTCTTCTGACCTTGTGAAGGAGGTGATGCTGAAGCTTCAAGACAAGTTCAAGTGCAAGGCCCTTGGTGACGTGAGCTTCTACCTTGGGCTCCACATCGAACGAGATGTGGAGAAGCGGTGCATGCGGTGGCATCAACGAAAGTACCTGGAGGCATTGGCTGCCAACTTTGGGCAGAGTGAAGGCCATGTGGCTACACCCTTTCCCTCTGGGTTCAAGTGTGTGAAGGGACCAGAGGAGGAGAGCGTTGGTGAAGAGGAGAGGCGCATATTTCACTCGTTGGTGGGCAGCCTCATGTATGCGGCGGTAAACACCCGACCGGACGTCGCGTTTGCTACCGGGCAGCTGGCTAGGGTTGTGCAATGCCCTAATGAGGAGCAGGTAGCAGCTGGAATGAGGGTGGCCAAGTATCTTGGCCAAACACCGACCGTTGCGCTGCAATACTCGGCGGCGGCACAAAGGCGCCAAAAGGGCGCGGATGGTGTTGAACCCGGGCGTTTGTTCCTCACCGCCTACTCGGATGCTTCATATGCATCAGAACCAGAGGACATGACAAGTGTGGGAGGCTTCATATGCTGTGTTGGTGGAGGCCCAACTGCTTGGGAGAGCAAGAAGCAGGTTGACCAAGCTTTGAGCTCGGTGGAGTCCGAGTACATGGCACTCTTCCGTGCCGTACGGGAGATTGTGTGGCAGCGGCGTTTGTTGGCTGAATTGGGGGAGGAGCAGCAAGGACCTACCCCACTCTACTGTGACAGCCAGGGTGCCATTGCTCTTGCTAAGAACCCTGTGTTGCATGGACTCACGAAGCACATGAGGGTGAAGTGGCATTGGACGAGGAGCATGGTAACCGCGGGTGAAGTTGAGTTGCGCTACGTGAAGACCACGGGGCAGCCGGCTGACATGATGACCAAGAGGCTGGTGGAGCAGCAGCATTGGAAGTGTTGCAAGCTGGCTGGGATGGCTCTGAACTGAGAGAGCAACATATCCTAAGGCCAACAATCCGAGGGGGAGTTTGTTGGTGCAACCCTACGGTTTGCACTCGGCTTGTTGTCCGTGTGCATGAATGTGTGTGTGTATGGAATGGTATGAGGGCATGGGATAATATATATTTCATGCTTATAATTGTGTGTGAATGTTGAGTCATGATGTCGAGTGTGTGTGTCGAGTCAATAGCGAGTTATCGCTAGACGCGTGTTACGCGGTCGTTTGTGTCTCGCACGCGGTTTCTATTTTGTCGTGCGCGGTTTCTATTTTGTCCTGTGTCAAACGTTCGGCGTGTCGCAGGTGTGTGCAGCAGACCCATCAAGAACTCAAGGATGAGTTTGTGATGAAGAGCCCGAGCCTTGGTGTCAAGCCTCAAGTGATTTCGAAGCTTGCCAAAAGGGTACACCTCAAGATATTGAAGATAGTTACATTACTTTGTGTAGTGTAACATTTCACTTGGTGTAGGCCCTAGTGAAGGGTAGTTTCGAGACCCTTCGTGGTTGGGGACAGTGTGGCACTGTTCCACATCACTGTACCTCGGCTCTTGGGGTTTGTAGGAGCTGGGAGTCATTCCCAACTCGTAACTCTTCCTATCTTGTGTTCTAAGACTATAGTGGCTGCCATAGTACCGTTCGTTCAAACCGACGCTGTATCATCAATTCTTTATCAAATCGTGCAATCTAAATTGCTAATTGTAGACGACGTGAAGACGCTCCAGATCCAATTTGAATCAAGTCATTTGCAGCTGTGAGCAGAACGCTATCAACGTTTGAAGCCGCTGTGCAGAAATCCGTATGTGCTCTCTATCTTTCGTTTTAGGCACATTCAAGCCTATTGTGACTAAAACAAATCATTGCAGATAACTCAAAGAAGAGAAGGATGTCATCCACATACACGAGGAGCATGAGGAACTGCTCCTTCTCTTGCAGCAAGAACAAGCTGTGATCACAATCGCTCTTCTTGAAACCCCCAGCCAGCAGTGTCTCCTCCAGCTTATGGTACCATGCGCGAGGAGCCTGCTTCAGGCCATAGATGGCCTTCTTGAACCTGCACACCCTGCCGCTCCCATCATCCAACCCCTCAGGCTGCAGCATGTACAGCTCCTCTAGGATGATCCCATTGAGGAAAGCAGTTGTGATGTCCATCTGCTTGATCCTCCATCCACGGTTTGCAGCTGTTCCCAACATCATCCTTAGAGTAGTCCCTTTCCCCACAGGAGCAAAGATCTCGTCAAAGTCCTTCCCCTTTGTCTGCTGGAACCCCTTAGCCACAAGCCTTGACTTGTAGCGGGTCAGCTCCCCATCAGGTCCGTACTTGTGCCTGAAGATCAGCTTGGAAGAAATGACCTTCTTCTCAGGAGGCAGCTCACACAGCTCCCACGTTTCATTCTCCAGCAGAGAGTCATACTCCTCCTTCACACTCTGCTTCCATTTTTCAGCATCGGGCCCACTCAAGGCCTCAGCTAGCGTCTTGGGCTCAGGGACGGCTGCCCAGTAGCAGTGTACTATCTCATCCTCATCACACTGCTTAGCCACACTCCCAGCCCGTACCACCTTTGGCTTTCCAAAACTAGGATAGGTCAGCCTATTAGGAGGGCGCACATCCCTCCTAGGACGGTCAATCGGACGTTGGGCACGTGGTGGATCATCTTGCTGCTGCTGCTGCTGCTGCTGTTGTTGCTCCTCCACCTCAGGTTCTCCCCCATCCTCAGTCACCCCAGAGATCTCCTCATCTGAGACAGTGACCTGCACTTGCCTCGAAGGCCGCTGCACCTCATCGGCCTCAACGATCAGCGGTGTAGTAGGAAGGTTCTGATGCTGCTGCTTCCACTCGTTGTAGTACAAGGACTCGAGGAACTTCACATCCCTTGACATAGTCAGTTGCTGGCTGGTCAAGTCCCATATCAACCAGCCCTTGTGATCCTTAGCAAGCCCCAAGTGTACTCCCCATCTCCCAGAAGCCTCCAACTTTCCCCTCTTCTCCTTAGGCACATGAAACACCACCATGCAGCCGTAGGCTCTTAGCATGTTGACTGCTGGTGCACTCCCATACCACTTGGTGTAGGGGACCCACTGCTTGTCCCCCACAGTTGCCAACACCCTGTTCTTCACAAGGGCGACCTACCGTAGTGCAGTCACCCAAAACGGATCCGGCAGCCCTACACGCCCAAGGAGAGTGCGAGCACCTTCCTGCAGGGTCCGGTTGAAGCGCTCAGCCACGCCGTTCTGCTGAGGGTTGTAGGGCACTGTGAGCTGATGCTGAATGCCCTTCTTCTTCAGCACCGCCTCAAAATCAGCGCCAATGAATTCTCCCCCGTTGTCAGTGCGGATCACCTTCACCTTGTGTCCGCTCTCCCTTTGAGCTCTCGGCATCCACTCCTTAAGAACAGCCACTGCCACCTCCCCCTTAGTCTGGAGAGGATACACCCACACGGCACGCGTGTGGTCGTCCACAATGGTTAAGAAGTAGCGGCTTCCCGAGAGAGAAGGGGCCCTCGTAGGGCCCACCACATCCATGTGCACAAGTGCGAGCGGGGCCCTTGGCTGGTCCCGTGCCGCTGCTGAAGGGAAACTTCGTGAACTTGGTCTCAAGGCATGTAGGGCAGCTCCCAACCTCCTTTGCTGCCCCCTTCACCTCCAACCCCTTCAAGCTCCCATCCTTCACTAACTTCTGCAGCATAGAAAAATTCACATGACACAGCCTCTCGTGCCACGTCTCCCAATCAGCCTCACCACTCCCAGATGAAGCCTTTTCCCATGCAGCTGTCGCATCCACACCAGCAAGCACCTCACCGTGTGGCTGCTGTGGCTGCTGCACCTTCTTGACTGCATCCAGGGCCCCATCAATTGGTGCAATCTCCTCTCCTCCTGCAGTTGCCTTTGCCGTTGCTGCTGCCGCTGCCGTTGCTGGAGGTTTCCCATTCCAAGGGATGATGGGCAGCTGCCACAGGTCCTTGATACAGCTGCTCTTCTCCTCCAAGTTCCATAGCAGCAGCTTCCCAAGCTTTGCACGGCAGCTGGTTGGGTCAGATGTCACTTTGGCCTTGCTCTTTCGCAGCCGGCGCACAGAAAGAAGGTTAGCGGACAAGCCTTCAACCAACAGCACATTCCCCAGCCCCACAAGCCCCCCATTGGCTCCCATCACCTTGGCATTCCCAACACCAATCACAGGGAGCAAAGCACCTGAAGCGGCAGCCACAAACTTAATCTTTCCAGGGGGCTTTACCTCATAAAGCAAATCTGCCCGTGGGGTCATGTGACTTGTGCAACCTGAATCTATCACCCAGTGAGTGAGGGGGTACATCACAACCTTCCCAACTGAGCCCACATCACCCTCACTCCCTTTCACATCCTCAACCATGAGGAACATCCCAGGGTTGGCTTTACCTTGTGCACCATCACCTTGTGCACCATCACCTTGTGCACCTGAACCTTGCACAGCGCCACCTCGTGCACGTTCACCACTTGGCGGCTTCATGCCTGGGGGCGCCCATCGCTCAGGCCGGCTGAAACACTTGAACCAAGGGTGTCCAGCCTTCTTGCAGTACCAGCACGCACCCTCCATTTGGGTGCTCCCCCTGCCACCAGAGCTCCCATGCCCCTCATTGTAGTCACCTCCGCCTCTCCCTCTGCCAAAGCCTCTCCCACGGCCTCGGCCTCTCCCTCCCCCTCTTCCTCTGCTGCCTCCTGCAGCTCCATACCCCTCAGTAGTTTTGTTGGCAGCACCACCACCCGTGTGGTGCCTGCGGAAGTCCTCCTGCAGAATCTGCTGCCATAGCCACTCAGGTGTCCACTGGTCCTGCTGAGTGTTGAGGGTGGGGATGAGGTTGTCCCACGAGTTGTCGAGCACCGAGATAATCTTGGTGCACTGCTGCATCTGCGACACATTGCTGCCCGCCGCTGCCGTCCTCGCATAGGTGTCCTTGATCTTGTCAAGGACCGGCTTCACATCATCGCCCGGTCGCATGGAGAGGGCAGCCAGCTCCTTCTCCAACACAATCACCATTGGCAGCGTGTTGGGCTGAATCACGTCGCGCAGTAGCTTCCACGCCTTTGGTCCGGAATCATCCAACTCCACCAAATCCTTGATGTGTTGGAACATGTCGTTGTTGACCGATTGAAGGATTAGGTCGTACAGCACCGCGCTTTTCTCAATCCACCGATCGCGGGCGTCGCCTTCCTCCGGCATATTCTCTTCTCCCATTGCAAGTTTCAGCAGCTTGTAGCGCTTAAATGCACTCCGCATCCGCCCGCTCCATTCCTCATAGTTGGAGCCATCCAATGCCTCGATCTTGGATGGTGGCGGCTCATTCCTCTTCTCAGCTGCATCTCCAATCCCTTGACTCATTTCCTCTGCTCCCAAGCACAGGTTCCAGATCCCCCCTTGCTGTCCACACCGAAGTCCCACAATAGTTTCACAAGTGTCGGCGCCAACGAAATTTCGGCAGAGTTTCCCCTTAACGGAAGTCACATCCAACCTCCAGAAATCCACTTAGGCACCCCCACAGGCCATGGTGGGTCTAGGAGGGTCTTCACACTTCAGTAGACTCCTCACAAAGTCCTTCATCAAGTCTGATACCACTTGTTAGAGACTAAGGACGGAGTCTATGAAGATTAAGGGCTGAAATATCTCAAAATCGTCAACTATAATTCTGGACAGAAAAGTCGTCGTCACAAGAAACGTCGTCGATGATTAACGCACTGTTAGAATTCTTTCAAACTCGATATATTGTAGCCCTTAATCGTGGCTATCTTTCCCAATTCGAATAGTATCAAAATATGGAGTATAACTCGAGTTATGAAAGTTGGAGTGGCAACTCAATCACAATTATCTCACAAGTTCACACAAGAAAGTTGGAGTGGCAATGGAACCAGGTAGGAGGGGATGAGGAGGACGAGAGGGAAGGTCCCGAGGGAGTCCCCAACCAAGGAAACCCCATACCACACAATTCCCCTCTCTATAGGCACCCCAACTTTGACATTTGTCACTTTCCCAACTCATGCCATCCACCTCACCCAACTTGGCCACACTTGCCAACCTGGTTTGGCTTCTCCCAACCACTTGGCATCATCTACAGTGATGGGGATGAATTTTCCAACCCCCAAAAGTCTGTACCCCATATTGAGTCAACCCGCAAATTCCCATAGTCGCCGCATCTCAATCAAAACTTCGAACGATCATATCTTTCTCGTTCTTGCTCCGATCGCGGCGATTCTCGGTTCGTCGGGAAGCTCTTGAGCAGAGGAGTCACTTCAGATATCTGCTCAAGCCAAATAACATTCACACACACTCAGAAAATCCAAACAACACCACACACAAATTCTTGCACACGCTCACACCACGCATGCAACACACGAACATATGATGGGAGGCAGACAGACGTGAATGCAAATGATAGCATCACACAACAAACCTCTGGCCCCGTGTCTCCTTGACGGAGACCTCGCCCACACTGCGTTGGACGGGGGAGGTTGGCAATGCGTCGGTGTTCCGGGTCTGGGGTTCTCGTGCCTTTGTTCGCGATACGTCCGCGGACAAGCTCTCCGCCCATGCTATCCCCTGCGTCTTCCTTGGCTTTGTCCCTGACGCGCCTGGCTGGCAGTTTTACCACCCCACCTCGCGCCGTGTCCTCCCTTCTCAGGACGTCACGTTTGACAATTCAATTCCCTTTTACCATCTCTTCCCCTACCGCTCCGCCCCTCCCCCGCCCCCACCGCTCTTCCTTGCTCCCGGTCCCCCTCCAGTAGACCCCCTCCCGCCCCAGGGTCCTGCTCCCTCCGGTGTGTCTCAGGTAGACCATCTCCCTCGTACTGTGCCTGTCGAGGTAGCTGTCGGCTCAGGTGCTGCTCGAGGTGCTGCGTCTTGGGGTGCTGCGTCTGGGGGTGCGGAGCCGGGGGGTGCGGGGTCTGAGGGTGCTGGGTCTGGGGGTGTTGAGCCTGGGGGTGAAGAGCCTGGGGGTGCTGAGCATGAGGGTGTTTAGCCTGGGGGTGCTGACTCGGAGGGTGCGGAGTCTGGGGGTGCTGAGCCTCGGGGTGCTGCTTCGTCTGGAGGTCCTGCTGGTGCTTCGCCGCGACTGTCGCCGCAGCAGCTACGTGGGTGGCTTGTTCGGCGCGCGCGCCTTCGGAGTGGAGCTACCGGAGCTGGAGGCGCAGGAGACGCTGGAGCTGGAGGTGCTGAAGTTACTGCTGGAGCTAGTGGTGCTGGAGGTACTGCGGCTGCTGGTCTTGGAGGTGCTCATACCAGGGGTGCTGGAGCTACCGGGCCTGGTGGTGTTTGGGGCGCTGGAGCTGGAGACCCTACGGAGCCTAGAGCTGCTGGAGCTGGAGGCTCTTGCGCTGGTGGCGCCGGAGGTGGAGGAGCTGGAGTTGGAGGCACTGGCGCGGGAGGCGCTGGAGCTGCGCAAGCTGGAGCTGTTGACCCTGGAGCAGGGGGTGCTGGAGGCACTGTGCGGCCGCGACCGTACTTTGTTCCCCTGCTTCAGCAGGTTCTTGCTGTTCACTCTTCTACTAGCCTTACTCCTCCACTCCTGTGTCCACCGCCCGACCAGTCACAGCCGCTGTTACTGTCAACGTCCCCACTGCCTGCTCCTTCTCCTTACACTGAGCAGTCCAGCGGTCTTACAGAGCGTCGTGAGCCTGCGTCTCGTCCTGTCTTGCCTGTTCGCACTGCTCGTCGCGTTCCTCGTTCGCGTCCTCCTCCTGTCCATGGCCCGCACGCTATGGCGCTCCGTCCTTCCTTTGTTTCACTGTGTATTCCTCTGCCAGCTCCTCCTGAGTTCTCTCTTTCTGAGGTCCCTGACCCTGAGTCTGACCGCGCTCGTGCTGCCACTCCCACTGTCTCTCGTCTCCTCGCCACTGCTGTCACTGACCCTTCTTTTGAGTCTGCTGCTGCGTCTGCTCTCGTTGCTGAGCTGCTTGACTTTGCTGCTCCCTGCTGTCTAGACTACGCCACTGCTCTTGTTGTTGAGTCTGAGTTTGCCTGTCCTCCGTCCGTCGAGGGTGAGTGTGCTCTTGGCACGGGCGTTCTTGAGGACAGGCAGGAGGACTTTGAGTGTCTTGCAGCTGCTGTACCTCATTTCGCTTCCATTCTGCTTGCCCCTGAGGGAGACCCGGATGCACCAGACATCCCGACCCCGCACTCTTACGCAGAGGCGATTACGGGTCCTTACTCCTCTCAGTGGCAGGCAGCCATGGATGCCGAGATGGCATCTTGGAAGTCCACAGGAACCTACATCGACGAGGTTCCCCCGCCTGGGGCGAACATAGTCGATGGCATGTGAATCTTCAGGGTGAAGCGGCCGTCGGGTTCTTCGCCTGCCTTCAAGGCGCGTTACGTTGCTCGAGGCTTCAGTCAGCAATAGGGAGTTGACTACTTCCAGACCTTCTCCCCCACCCCAAAGATGACTACTCTTCGGGTGTTGCTGCACGTCCCTGCTCAGCGTGACTACGAGTTGCACTCTCTTGACTTCAGCACAGCTTTCCTGCAAGGCAGCCTGCACAATGAGATCTGGTTGCGCCACCCACCTGGCTTCACTGGGTCATTTCCTACAGGTACCCAGTGGAGCCTCTGGCGGCCAGTCTACGGTCTCCGCCAGGCGCCTCGCGAGTGGCACGACACGCTGAGGACTACACTTGCGGCTCTTGGGTCTGCTCCTTCTACTGCTGACCTGTCACTATTTCTCCGCACCGACACCTCGCTGCCGCCGTTCTACGTCTCGTATACGTAGACGACCTCGTCTTTGCCACTGCTGACACAGAGGCACTGACCCTTGTGAAGTCGGAGGTGCAGAAGAGATACACCTGCACTGACCTGGGTGAACTGCGCAGCTATCTTGGCTTGCAGGTCACCCGGGACAGAGCATGGTGCACCATTACCCTGACTCAGTCACACATGGTGCACCAGGTCCTTCAGCGCTTCGGCTTCCATTTCTCCTCGCCACAGCCCACTCCTCTGCCTACCGGCCACTCGCTCTCAGCTCCACCTTCGGACGAATCCGTAGAGCCGAATGGTCCATACCCAGAGCTTGTGGGTTGCCTCATGTACCTGATGACGTGCACACGACTTGACCTCGTGTACCCTCTCAGCCTTCTGGCTCGCTACGTGGCTCCCGGTAGGCACCGAAAGGTGCACTGGGATGCTGCGAAGAGGGTACTGCGTTACCTGTGTCATACGTGCAAAGTGGGGGAGAACAAGAGGTCACAAGACCAGTCAAGAAAGGCAAAGCAAGCTCAGGGTGGATCAAAAAGTCACCACGCAGTCTGAGCACAAGCAAATGGCCACAAGGCCAGTTCACAAGCAGAGTTATATAAAGGAGAACAAATAATACAGTGAACACAACCTAGCAAGTGTAAGCATGCAGGTATAAGGCCTAACACAGTACAGAAACGCTGATGATCACAAGGCTGAAGTGCCTTGGTGAAAACATCAGCAGTGTTGGCCTGAGAGGCCACGTAAGCAAGACGAAGCTGGCCGCGCTGCTGCAACTCTCGAGCAAGGAAGTAGCGCAGAGCAATGTGCTTCGTTCTGTGCTCCTGTCTGTGCTCCTGACTCAAGGCCAGCATGGCCTTGTTGTCGACGTACAGAACTGGAGGAGAACGAGGCGCCTCTCCCAAGTCGGTCAGCAGGTAGGTGAGCCAGCGTAGCTCCTGTGCAGCCATGGCCCCAGCGTAGATCTCAGCCTCACAACTGGAGCTGAGAACAGAAGAAGAGCGGGTAGACCGCCAAGAGACAGAACCGGAGCCAAGACTGAAGGTGTAACCCTGTGACGACCGCTGCGTAGCCAAGTCGTCAACCCAGGAGGCGTCAGCGTGACCAGTGAGGACAACTCGAGCCTGTCCTCCAAGCACGAGCCCCATGCCCGATGTACTGCACAAGTATCACAACACCCTCTTCGCAGCATCCCTGTGCACCTTTCGGTGCCTGCCGGGAGCCACGTAGCGAGCCAGAAGGCTGAGAGGGTATGCGAGGTCAGGTCTTGTGCAAGTCATCAGGTACATGAGGCAGCCCACAAGCTCTGGATACGGGCCACTCGGCTCTACGGACTCGTCCGAAGGTGGAGCTGAGAGCGAGTGACCGGTAGGCAGAGGAGTGGACTGTGGCGAGGAGTACGTGAAGCCGAAGCGCTGAAGGACCTGCTGCACCATGTGTGACTGAGTCAAGGTAATGGTGCGCTGTGCTCTGTCCCGGGTGATCCGCAAGCCAAGATAGCTTGTCAGCTCACCCAGGTCTGTGCACGTGTGTCTCTTCTGCAGCTCGAACTTCACGTGGGCGAGTGCCTTAGTGTCAGCAGTAGCAAAGACGAGGTCGTCTACGTATACGAGAACGTAGAACGGCGGCAGAGTAGTGTCAGTGCGTAAAAACAGAGAAGGTTCAGAAGTGGAAGGAGCAAAACCAAGCGCAGCAAGGGTCGTCCTGAGTGTGTCGTGCCACTCACGGGGTGCCTGATGAAGACTGTAGACTGGCCGCCGGAGGCTCCACTGGGTACCAGCTGGAAACGACCCAGTGAAGCCAGGTGGGCGGCGCAGCCAGATCTCCTCGTGTAGGCTGCCCTATAGGAAGGCTGTGCTGAAGTCAAGCGAGTGGAGCTCGTAGTCACGCTGAGCAGCAACGTGCAGCAGTACCCGAAGAGTGGTCATCTTCGGGGTAGGGGAGAAGGTCTGAAAGAAGTCAACTCCCTGTCGCTGACTGAAGCTACGTGCAACGTAACGCGCCTTGAAGACAGGCGGAGAACCCGGCGGCCGCTTCACCCTGAAGATCCACATGCCACTGACGATGTTCGCCCCAGGTGGGGGAACCTCGTCTACGTAGGTGCCTGTGGACTTCCAGGAAGCCATCTCGGCATCCATGGCTGCCTGCCACTGAGAGGAGTAGGAACCCTCTATCGCCTCTGCGTAAGAGCGCGGGGTCGGGATGTCTAGTGCATCCGGGTCTCCCTCAGGGGCAAGCAGCATGGACACGAGATGAGTTGAAGTAGTGGCAAAGCACTCAAAGTCCTCCTGCCTGTCCTCAAGGACGTCCGTGCCAAGAGCACACTCACCTCCGACGAACGGTGGACAGACAGACGCAGACGCAGACTCAGCAACAAGACTAGTGGCGTAGTCTAGGCGACAGGCTGCAGCAAAGTCAACGAGCTCAGTAACAAGAGCAGACGCAGCAGTGGACTCAAACAAAGGGTCAGTGACAACAGTGGCCAGAAAGCGCGTGACAGTAGGACTAGCAGCACGAAGGGAGTCATACTCCGGGTCCGGACCAACAGGAAGAGAGGACGTAGGAGGAGACGGCAGAGGGACACGCTGTGGAGCAGTGGAAGGACGCAGAGTCATAGAGTGAGTGCCAGGGACAGGAGGAGGACGCGGACGCGAAACACGACCAGCGCGAACAGTACGGACAGGCGACTCAGAACGAGACACAGGCGAAACAGGACGCGACTCAGGCTCACGACGCTCCGTAAGACCTCTAGTCGGTCCAGAGTAGGGAGAAGGACCAGGTAGTGGAGAGGCCGGCTGTAACTACGACTGGGACTGGACAGGCGGTGGGCTTAGGAAAGAAGGAGGAGGACCAGGAGAAGGCGGGGAACCAAGAACCTACTGAAGTAGAGGAACGTAGTACGGCCGCGGCCGCGCAGCGCCTCCAGCAGCTCCAGGAGCTCCTGCACCAGCAGCTCCTCCAGCACCAGTAGCACCGCCAGCAGCTCCAGCAGCACCTCTAGCACCAGCAGAACCGCCAGCAGCTCCAGCAGCACCTCCAGCACCAGCAGCACCTCCAGCAGCTCCAGCAGCACCAGTACCTCCAGCAGCTCCAGCAGCAGCTCCAGCACCAGTAACATCTCCAGCAGCTCCAGCAGCACCAGAACCTCCAGCACCAGCAGCAGCTCCAGCACCAGCAGCACCACCAGCAGCGCCAGCAGTACCAGCACCTCCAGCAGCTCCAGCAGTAGCTCCAGCACCAGCAACACCTCCAGCACCAGGAGCACCTCCAGCAGCGCCAGCAGTACCAGCACCTCCAGCAGCTCCAGCAGCACCAGCAGCTCCAGTAGCAGCAGCACCGCCAGCAGCTCCAGCAGCACCAGCAGCACCACCAGCAGCCCTAGCAGTACCTCCAGCACCAGCAGCACCTCCAGCAGCAGCTCCAGCACCAGTAGCACCACCAGCAGCCCTAGCAGCACTTCCAGTACCAGCAGCACCTCGACAGCGCCGAGAGTACCACTCACGAAGCTGCTGTGGAGAGAGGGGCTCCCGCCGCGACGGGACCCCTAGAGCACCTCCAGACTCAGCACACGAAGGCTCAGCACCTCCAGACGCAGTACCCTCAGGCTCCACACGTCCAGGCTCAGCACCCCCAGACGCAGCACCCCCAGACACAGAAACCCCAGGCTCTGCACCCCCAGTCCCCGCACCCGCAGGCTCAGTACCCCTAGTAGCACCTGAGTCGACAGCTACCTCGACCGGC
Organism: Closterium sp. Naga37s-1; assembly: GCA_947471745.1. NCBI lineage: Eukaryota > Viridiplantae > Streptophyta > Zygnematophyceae > Desmidiales > Closteriaceae > Closterium > Closterium sp. Naga37s-1. The sequence continues at coordinate 4,567,811 of CANJKZ010000736.1, forward strand.
TCAATAGGTTCTACCTGGGACACACCTGAGGGGGCAGGACCCTGGGGGGGGAGGGGGTCTACCGGGGGAGTACCTGGTGCTAGGAAGAGCGGCGGGGGGGGGAAGAGGCAGTGCGATAGGGAAAGAGACTGTAGTAACACACCGACTCGTCAAACGTGACGTCCTGAGAGGACAGAACACGACGCGAGGTGGGGTGGTAGAACTGCCACCCGGGTGCGTCAGGAGGGAAGCCAAGGAAGACACAGGGAACGGCACGGGAGGACAGCTTGTCCGCTGAAGTATCGCGGACAAAAGCTCGAGATCCCGAGACACGGAACGCGGACGCATCGCCAACCTTCCCCGTCCACCGCAGAGTAGGTGTGGTCTCCGGCAAGGAGACACGAGGCTGAAGGTTGATCTGATGCGCAGCGTACTGAACCGCGAACGGCCACAGAAAATGGGGAGCAGCCGCATGGATCATGGACGTACGAGCGACGTCCATGACCATGCCAATGCGGCGCTCAGCAATCCCATTTTGTTGCGGGGAGGCCGGAAGCGTGAACGTCTGGCGGATGCCCTCCGAACGACAGAAGGCCCTCAGGAGGTCGGAGGAAAACTCCCCACCTCTGTCTGAGTGCAGACGCAGAACAGGAAGGTCTGAACCGAAACTCTCACTGAGCTGGCGACGAGCACCGCGGATCCAGTCGATCAACACCTCAGGGACCTCACCCTTGCTGCGCAAGGGGAAGACTGTGGTGTAACGCGAGTAGTCGTCAACGACCAGCGGGAAGTAACGCTCGTGACCCTGTCCACGGACGCGGGCTGGGCCCCACACGTCCATGTGAAGAGCGTGCAGAGGAGCCTCAGTCGGAGGGAACGAGAAGGAGTGAGGAGCGGCGCGCTCCCTGCCCTTGACACAAGGAACACGGGTGGGGGCAGGCCCCGGAGGAAGGGGAGGGAGGGACCGGGGTAGACCCGAGACAAGGGCACGAGAGGCCATACCTCGAAGACGAGGCAGGGAGGGGTGACCAAGGCGGTGGTGCCAAAGGAGAGTCTCGTGCGAAAAGAGGACGACACGAGCAGGGGGCAGACGCAGGACTAGACCTGGACGCGGCAGCAAACACCTGACTAGACGCAGCCACCTGACCAGACGCAGAGACCAGAGGAGGCGCACTAGTCAGTGTGTACAGACTCGACCCTGGCCGACGGGTGAACGTGGCCAGGTGGCGGCCCGTCCGAGAGCAAGTGCAGTGGGTCACACGCTGACCTCCAGGGGTGAACTGGTCAACCCACGTGTCCTGGAGGTCAGCTCCACTCACCAAGTTCGTAGAGAACGAGGGGAGGTGGAGTCCCGACAGCAAGCCCGACAGGGCCGCAGGACACGGTAGAACCGTGGAAGAGTGCGCAAGGACTGGGCCCCCAGAGGGGTCAGCAAGGGAGACTGCAACAGGCCGACTGAGCGGCGTGAGTGTGGTGCTGTCTCTAAAGAAAGAGCGCGAAGCACTAGAGTCAAGTGTGAAAGTGTGCAAGGTCTCAGTAGGTGCAGTACCAGAGAGAGCAGACGCATCAGCACCTGGAGCAGCAGACGCACCAGTACCTGGGGCAGCAGACGCACTAGCACCTAGAGCAGCAGCCGCAATGCCCGGGTCGGGCGGGACACTCAGGTAACAATCACCCTCAGCACTATCAGCAAAAGCATATATGGCAGCAAGGATAGCATCGAAATCAAGATCAAAGATAGGCACATTCTGCAGAAGCAGATCATGCCAGCGAGGGAGCTCAACAGCGTCAGGAAACTGGGCACGCCAGGCGTCAGTCAAGCGACCAAAGCAGCGCTGCGTAGTGTATGGCAGCCCACACGCCTCCCCACGACGACTGCCGATGCGAAAAACGTAAGTGCAGGGACCTGCACCCCCAGACCTCCCACGCCCAGCGTACCACTCACGAAGCTGCTGGACCGACGGGGTCTCACGGGAGCGCAGCTGCTGCTGGCGTTGGCTGCCACCAAAGCCTCCACGCTGCGCGGCTGCACCTCGACCAGCACCACCGCCGCCGCCACCTCCACCACCGCTGCCGCTACCTCCACCACCTCCGCCACTGCCGCCACCACCTCCACCGCCGCCACTGACGCCCCCACTGCCGGTACCACCGCCACCTCCTCCGCCTCCTCCACCTCCTCCACTGCTTCCCCCGCCGCCCCCTCCACCACCCTTGCTCCCCTTGCCCTTGCTGTTGCGGCGTCTCACACTAGGGGCAGACGCAGCTCCGACCTCCTCAGTGCCAACGAGGTCGACAGCAGCAGCAGAAGCAACAGAGGGGAGAAGGGGGACAGGGGAACACCCCTCAAAGAAGGGGGTGCGACAGTCGCCACGAGAAGCACCTACAGCTAAGATACTCTTCTCAGCTGCAGCAAGGCGCTCCTCTAGCAGGTCGACAGTTAGCTCGGTGGGGCAAAGGGAGAGAAAGTGGTCCCTGACTGAAGAAAGGGAGTTAGGGAGGCGGGTGACTAGGTAGTAAAGGGTGATGTACATGGGGGGGGGGGGTTCTTGGCACAGAACTCAGTGGTGGGCCCTTAAAAAAATTAGTGGTGGGCCCTTAAAAAAAACGTTCCCACTAGGGAACCTGCTCTGATACCATGTTAGAATATGAGCGAATGAATGACTGAACTAGAAGGCAGATGGGTACAAGTAGGAAACCTAAAAGTGTTGTACCCTATAAGAACTACCCCACTACAGCCTAAACGGACTATAGCGTATAAGTTTGACAGCTTACATTATGTAGGCTGTAGTGGGGTAGCCCATAAGGGGTACAACCTAATTAGGGTTAGTACTTGTACCCAACTCTTTACTAGTTCATTCATTCTCGTTCGTTCTTTCTGACACAACCCCCAATTATCGACTCCGATTTGTTCTCGTTTTTTATTCATATTTTCCACGCTAATCATACGTTCGAGATGGGACAGAAACAAAACGCGAATCCCGAACGGAAATACAAACGATTGTGCCGAGGTGTCGATGTGAATGCGTAAAACTTTACACGTGGAAGCACCCGGACATGTGTTACCCTAAATTTTTATTTACACGCCCTTGCGCCGGAACGAGACTTCTGTAAAGAACCACAAGTAAAATAATACCCATTGGCAAGAGGGGAAGGCATCAACCCTAAATACTGGATGGCTTCCCGTGTTTAGGGTTGGATTTCCTAATGTGTGCCCAGGTTATCTAAGGGTTTTATTTCATATTTTACTTCATAAGCGGGTGGGGTGTTAGAGGCGGTTTTTTTCACAATTGTGCTTATAATCAAAAGAAAAATTAACGGTCGTATTATATCGAAACATTGTGGGTTGATTACGGATGCAAAACGCTTCGGGCATAATTTGAGGATGTATGATATTGGCCGCAAGAAGTTTTGCTGAGAGAATTGCTCCAGTGCCTTGTTTGGTGATTCGCTCTTGCCCACGTGTCCCCGAATTGCTCGAGTGGCCATCCAATTCCGTGATAATTGCTCGAGTGGCCATGCCAGGGCATTTTCGAGGTGTTTTTTTCCCTGGCACATAACCCTACAAGGGTTCATACCCCCGAAATTCCTCGTTCGCACAACAGTAGATGCGCGGTCATTTTCGGCCCAATGCGCGACCAATGAGCGCGCGGGCAATTACATCAGCGATCATAAACTGCAACGCCAGAGCATAAATGCACGAACATATTATTGACCGCGCACGATTGGTCGATAATATGCTTCTTGCCCTTTTTGGCAATGCGCGTCCAATCACGCACGGTCATATAATTCACGACCATATATTTAGGCGATAAAGGGTCGCCCAACAACCAATATGAGCGCGCATATACTACCATTAGTTCTATTATATTTTCGGTCCATATAAAACCATGTATATCAAATGCCATAAATATATTCTCTGCTATTAATTTAAGCCCATCATAACCGTGGTGGCAGCATATTATGCTGGGCTTAAATTAATATTATGCTGCCGAACATATTATTTCTGCAACCATATTACCGGCAATACAATATTATGGACCACGGTATGATGGGCTTAATATTATGATAGGCCACGATACAATATTATTTCTAGTACGACGGGCTTAAATTAATAGCAAAGAATATATGTATGGCATTTGATATGCATGGTTTTATATGGACCGGACATATGATAGAACTAATGGTAGTATATGCGCGCTCATATTGGTTGTTGGGCGAAACTTTATCGCCTAAATATATGGTCGTGAATTATATGACCGTGCGTGATTGGACGCGCATTGCCAAAAAGGGCAAGAAACATATTATCGACCAATCGTGCGCGGTCAATAATATGTTCGTGCATTTATGCTCTGGCGTTGTAGTTTATGATCGCTGATGTAATTGCCCGCGCGCTCATTGGTCGCGCATTGGGCCGAAAATGACCGCGCATCTACTGTTGTGCGAACGAGGAATTTCGTGGGTACGAACCCTTGTAGGGTTATGTGCCAGGGAAAAAAAACACATCGAAAATGCCCTGGCATGGCCACTCGAGCAATTATCTCTGAATTGGATGGCCACTCGAGCAATTCGGGGACACGCGGGCAAGAGCGAATCACCAAACAAGGCACTGGAGCAATTCTCTCAGTTTTGCTTGACCAAGATGAAGCATTTCCCGCCGCCACGATGATTCGTCGAAGGATCAGTTCCAAACTGCCCCACGAATTGCAGCAAAGCCTTTGCCTGACAGCACACAATATTCTTCAATGATCGAGGCCGTCCGTTGAATCCCAAGTTCCCACCGGAGTCTGGCCTTGTCAGAGATTACTTCCCGCGACGCGGGAAGTGCAAAGCAGAGAGGAGCTGGGGGATGAAACCTGGCTGGATTTGTGGAAGAATTCGAGGGAGTCCGTTGAGATTCACGTGCTTTGTGCCTCGGGAGTCGGGAGTCGGGACGGGACAGATCGAGGGAACACCTTGAGAATACCGAACCCAACAAATCTCGTTTCTCTCAGGGTGCTGTTTGCGGAGGGTTTGTTGTGGCTGCCGGCTCGCAAAAAAAACCTTCTGGAGTGCGCCCAGATCCTTTTAGCAATCACGTTCCTCTTTTACTTCACAAAACAACCCAACTAGCGAGCAGAGCTAGGGAACGCTTTAGGGATTTAGAGCTGCTTAGACTCCCGGTATCATGGCGCAGCCTGGAAATCGCAAGGGAGGTAGGCGTCGCTCGAGCGGGGAGCAGGCGGTTATTGTCGGAGTGCTGCTAACGCTGATCTTTCTCGTTTACAACGGACGATTTCCGTCTATTTTTCCGTCTCGTACGAGCACCCCGTACGAAAACCTCAGCGCCACGGCGTTGCGCAAACTCCAGGCGGAGGATGCGGCGCTCATCGCGCCGGAAGGACCGGAGAGCGACGGAGGGAGCGAGATAGCATCTGACGCAGAGGAGGGGCCGTACTACATGGAGCCGCGAGTCAAGGGTATGTCACCTGTGGGTCAAGGTTACGTCACCTGTGGGTCAAGCGTATGCCATTCGCGGTTCAAGGGCAAAAAATGTTCGAGAGACAGGCAACAATTTACGCCGAGGAGGAGCCATACTACATGGAGCCGCGAGTCAAGGGTAGGTCAACTCTGGGTCAAGGTTACGTCACCGCGGGTCAAGTGTAGATCAAGTAGGTCAACCGCTGAGCCGCTGGTTAAAGGTTGCGTCACCTGTGGGTTAGGTTACGTCACCCGCGGTGCCGCGGATCAAGCGTATGTCATCTGCGGTTCAAGGGCATAAAATGTTCCGAAATGTTAAGTGGGCAGTCGTTCGACGGCGTCTCACAGGTACTCTGGATGCGCCGCGCGTATGATGTGTGCTTGCCGGCGAGGATAGGCAGTGCGGCGTTCGGAAAGATCATGCGACGCTTCTAATGAGTCACCATTGGTGGATCCGTTAACCGTCAATCAAGCGTATGTCAGTAGCGAGTACGGGCTGTGAGAGCGTGCGGTTGATTGATCGTCGCTGTGAAGGAAACGCACTTGATGGGAAGACAACGGTATGCTCTGTTCAGCCCAATGGTGTGTTTTGGTTAAGACAAGGGATGACTTTTGAGTCGACTCAAAAGTCATCTCGATCGCTCGTCGGTGTGAAGGAAACGCAGTTGATGGGGAAGGAAACGGTAAGCTCTGCTCAACCCAATGGTGTGCTCTGGTTAAGACAAGGGGTGCTCGTCGCGAGACAAAGGCTTTCTCGGGGCGTAGTCAGGGAATCCTTGTCTCGTGTCGGGGTTATATTCAAGACGCTCGAATGGGATTTCGACGTTTCTAAGGCGTCTGACAACTCGAGACGCTGGAAGAACGTTGCGCGATTAGGGTGAGCTCCCCCCTTCCCCTCCCCTCCCCTTCTTTCGCAGTTAGGGTGCACTCTCAGGACTCGCTGTTCATAAGCACACCGGACGTTGGGACGAGTGGCGAAGCTGCTTATATCGCAACGAGTCGAAGGAACCCTGATTGCAGTGCACGCGCAAGACTCGCTCACCGCCCCCCACCCCTCCGTCCTTTCCCCCCTTCTCCCCTCCCTCTTCCACCCTCCCCCACTTCTCGACCACTCGCTACAATCGCTCCGCAGACTGGGACGAGCAGCGGCGCGCGTACATCGCGGCGCGCCCGGGGAGCAACGCGACGCGCGACGGCAAGCCCAAGGTGATGCTGGTCTCGGGCTCCAACAGCAAGCGGTGCGGCGAGGGACCCAACAGCGGCGACTTTTTGCTCCTCAAGTTCCTGAAGAACAAGCAGGACTACGCGCGCGTGAACGACATGCCGTTTTATTACGGCATGGGCGCCATTGACCCAAGGCTCAAGACGTTCTGGGTGAAGCTGCCCATGCTGCGCATGCTCATGCTGCAGCACCCCGACGTGGAGTGGTTCTTCTGGGTTGACTCCGATGCCATGATCACCGGTGAGTGGGGCGTGGGAGATAGGCTGGTAGGTTGAGATTGGGGTTGAGTACCGGAGGGTTGGGGGCTAGCCGAGGAATGGATCTGGATTAACAACAGTCGGCTCCTAAGACAGAGCGTTCACCTCATGCTGCAGCACCCCGACGTGGAGTGGTTCTTCTGGGTTGACTCCGATGCCATGATCATTGGTGAGCAGGCGGGGAGGTAGCCGGGGGCTGGGAAGTAGCCGAGGAATTTGGGTGGTAGGTTTGGATGGGGTGGTAGGTTTGGATGGGGTGGTAGGTTTGGATGGGGTGGTAGGTTTGGTTGGGGTGGTAGGTTTGGATGGGGTGGTAGGTTTGGATGGGGTGGTAGGTTTGGATGGGTTGGTGGGTTTGGTTGGGGTGGTAGGTTTGGATGGGTTGGTGGGTTTGGATGGGTTGGTAGGTTTGGATGGGGTGGTACGTTTGGTTGGGGTGGTACGTTTGGATGGGGTGGTAGGTATGGGTTGGACGTGAGTGGTTTCAGTGGCAACGGTCAACTCATGCTGCAGCACCCGGGAGTGGTGTGGAGTGGTTCCTCTGGGTCGACTCGGATCGGATGCTATGATCACCAGTGGGGCGCATGGGGTTTGGCGGAGGTTTGGAAGATCGAACCGCTAGGTTCGAGCGTAGGTTTGAGTTGGGGGTAGGCTTAGTTTGGAAGGTTGGCTTGGACTGGGAGGCAGCAGAGGTTTAGATTGAAGATCCTAGTGATTTCTTGACAAGGTACTTGTAGAGAGGGTATTTTTGAGACGTCTCAAAAATATCCTCTCTACACGTGATTTCTTGACAAGGTAGTCGCAATGTTGGGGTTGGACCCAGGCGAATAAGTCATATTCCTCCCTTCCCCTCTTCTTCCCTCGCTGCCCCATCTACCCCTCCCCTTCTCCGCGCAGACATTGCGTTCCGGTACCCCATTGAGAAGCAGGCGAACAAGACACAGATCCCCACTCCCGCTCCCCATTCTCCCCCTCCTACCCCCACTCCGCTCCTGCCCCCACGTGCAGACATGGCATCCAGGCACCTCGTTGAGAAGCAGGCGGCTTAGACATGATCCCCCCCCGTCGCTCCCCGTTTTCCCCCTTATGCCCCCAATCTGGCCCCGCTTGCAGACATGGCGTTCCGGTACCCCATCGAGACGAAGGAAGGCAAGGTGCTGGTCATGTCGGGGCTGGACGCTGACGTGTACGGCAAGAAGGACTGGTGAGTCATTGCTGATGTGGCATGGAGGGGGAGGTACGGAGGAGAGGGAAGAAGGGGGAAGGAGGGTGGGAAGGAAGGAGAGAGAAGTAGGGGGAGGGAGGGATGGAGGGAGGGATGGAGGGATGGAGGGATGGAGGGAGGGAAGGAGGGAGGGAGGGAGGGAGGGAGGGAGGGAGGGAGGGAGGGAGGGAGGGAGGGAGAGAAGGAGAGGTTGTAACCAGCGACACTCGCCTCACACAGCCCTTTTGAGCCAACTCAAAAGTCAGCTTACGACACTCGCCTCACACGCCCCTAATCCCCCTCGCCTCGCCCACCCTCATGCCATTTGCCACATCCTCCCTCCGCCGTCGCTCATCCCCTTCTTCTCCCCCTCAGCCAGCATCGATCGCGCTTCTCAGCCTTCTTTGATACATTCTGCCCGCTTTCTCTCTCCCCTTGCCTCCAGCCTCTTTCCCTTCCCTTCCCTTTCTTTCCCTCCCCTCCCCTTCAACTTCCTCCCTATTCCTCCCCTCCCCTCCCCCCTCCCCTCCCTTCCCTGCCCCCCTTTCCCCCCCTCTCCCCCCCTCTCTCCCTTCTCCCCTCCTCTGCCCTCCCAACTCCTCCCCTTCTTCCCGTCTCTGCACCTTGCTCCTTCCTCACGTTGTCTCCCCCCACTGCTGTCCTCCCCCTCCCCCCTTCCTCAACCGCACTCCTAGGGTGGCCCTCAACACAGGAAGCCATTTTTTTAGTTGACTCACAAACCTTCCCCTTCCCTCACCCCCTCTCCTCGCCCTTACTCCCAGGGTGGCCCTCAACACAGGAAGCTTCCTCATCCGCAACTCACAGGTAAGCACTCCCGTTGCTCTCACTGCCAGTCTGCCGCACCATCGTCCTGTCACTCCCACTGCGCCATGTCATCGTCCCTGCGCCAATCATGCAGTGCGGGCTCTGGCAGAAAGTCACAGTCACACGCACCTGCATGCTCGCTGCTGCCACTCTGCTGCACAGCTCTCGCTCCCTTGTGCCCCTCTGCCCTTCTGCCCTGTGCTTCGCCCCCTTGTGTCGCCTTTTCACCTACCCTCCGTGTATATTTATTGTGTATCCCACGTGTGCATCCCACGTGTGCATCCCATGTGTGCATCCCACGTGTGCCTCCCACGTGTGCATCCCACGTGTGCATCCCACGTGTGCATCCCATGTGTGCATCCCACGTGTGCATCCCACGTGTGCATCCCACGTGTGCATCCCACGTGTGCATCCCATGTGTGCATCCCACGTGTGCATCCCACGTGTGCATCCCACGTGTGCATCCCACGTGTGCATCCCACGTGTGCATCCCACGTGTGCATTCCACGTGTGCATCCCACGTGTGCATCCCTCGTGTGCATCCCATGTGTGCATCCCACGTGTGCATCCCACCCCACGTGTGCATTCCACGTGTGCATCCCACGTGTGCATCCCACGTGTGCATCCCACGTGTGCATCCCAACCCACGTGTGCATTCCACGTGTGCATCCCACGAGTGCATCCCACGTGTGCATCCCACGTGTGCATCCCACGTGTGCACCCCACCCATGCACCTGACATCCCACCCGTTCATGTGCGCCCGCACAACAGGAAGGGTTAGATCTGCTGGACTATTGGGGGCAGTACGGGCGGTCGGAGAAGGTCACTGTCAAGTGGGGCCACCTGCTTACTCCCTGCCGCGCCTCTGCTGCACCCTTCACGTCCTTGTGTCTCACATCCCTCCCGTGTGATCATCAGGAAGGGTTAGATCTGCTGGACGACTGGGGGCAGTACGGGCGGTCGGAGAAGGTCACTGTCAAGTGGGGCGAGATCGCCAGCAGGGTGCTCCAGGTGCGTGCGTGCTGCTCAGGTGATCACAGCAGAGTGGTTCAGGTGCTACAAACAGAATGGATCAGGTGATAACAGCAGCTAGATCAGGTGATAACAGCAGCTGGATCAGGTGATAACAGCAGGATGGAGGTTGCGATTATTTTCCAACGAGAAGGATTGAACAGCAGGAAACTGTGTCAGGTGATCAATTACGGTCGAGCTTTACGAGCTGAGTTCTCACAACAACCCACATTTGAGAATTCCAGATCACCCCACTTTTTGGGCACTGGTCTGTTCCAACCTCTTTCCCCCATCACCTCATTGCCTTCCTAATGCCTTCCCTCTTCCCCACACCTCCTTCCGCCCCTCCCTCCTGCATCGCCCCACCCACGTCCTCCCCCTCTCACGCCCTTCTCTGCTGCACTCCTCCCCCTCGCCCCCCGCCCCTTGGCCCTACCCACACAGAAACGCAAGAACTGGCCAGCAGACGACCAGACGGCGCTGGTGCTGATGCTGACGGGCGAGGGCGAGAAGGAGGAGGACAGGGCCAAGGGACTCAAGCCGCTGGCAGACCGCTGGGCTCCGCGCACTTTCCTGGACCCCACTAATACTCTGCACGGCTTCTGGGTACTCTTCGTTGACAAGTGAGTGGGGGTAGGGAGATCTAGCATGGCATGGCGTAGCATGGCATGGCGCTTAGGCATCGGCCATTTGGCGTTCAGCATGGCATGGCGTAGCATCGTAGCATGGCATGGCGTAGCATGGCATGGCGTAGCATGGCATGGCGTAGCATGCATGGCGTACATGGCATGGCGTAGCATGGAATGGCGTAGCATGGCATGGCGTAGCATGGCATGGCGTAGCATGGCATGGCGTAGCATGGCATGGCGTAGCATGGCATGGCGGAGCAGGGCATGGCGTAGCATGGCATGGCGTAGCATGGCATGGCGTAGCATGGCATGGCGTAGCATGGCATGGCGTAGCTGGCATGGCGTAGCATGGCATGGCGTAGCATGCATGGCGTAGCATGGCATGGCGTAGCAATGGCCAATGGCGCTAGCATGGCATGGCGTAGCATGGCATGGCGTAGCATGGCATGGCGTAGCATGGCATGGCGTAGCATGGCATGGCGTAGCAGGGCATGGCGTAGCATGGAGCGTAGATGCGTAGCATGGCATGGCGTAGCATGGCATGGCGTAGCATGGCATGGCGTAGCATGGCATGGCGTAGCATGGCATGGCGTAGCATGGCATGGCGTAGCATGGCATGGCGTAGCATGGCATGGCGTAGCATGGCATGGCGTAGCATGGCATGGCGTAGCATGGCATGGCGTAGCATGGCATGGCGTAGCATGCATGGCGTAGCATGGCATGGCGTAGCATGGCATGGCGTAGCATGGCATGGCGTAGCATGGCATGGCGTAGCATGGCATGGCGTAGCATGGCATGGCGTAGCATGGCATGGCGTAGCATGGCATGGCGTAGCATGGCATGGCCGTAGCATGGCATGGCGTAGCATGGCATGGCGTAGCATGGCATGGCGTAGCATGGCATGGCGTAGCATGGCATGGCGTAGCATGGCATGGCGTAGCATGGCATGGCGTAGCATGGCCATGGCCGTAGCATGGCATGGCCGTAGCATGGCATGGCGTAGCATGGCATGGCGTAGCATGGCATGGCGTAGCATGGCATGGCGTAGCATGGCATGGCGTAGCATGGCATGGCGTAGCATGGCATGGCGTAGCATGGCATGGCGTAGCATGGCATGGCGTAGCATGGCATGGCGTAGCATGGCATGGCGTAGCATGGCATGGCGTAGCATGGCATGGCGTAGCATGGCATGGCGTAGCATGGCATGGCGTAGCATGGCATGGCGTAGCATGGCATGGCGTAGCATGGCATGGCGTAGCATGGCATGGCGTAGCATGGCATGGCGTAGCATGGCATGGCGTAGCATGGCATGGCCGTAGCATGGCATGGCGTAGCATGGCATGGCGTAGCATGGCATGGCGTAGCATGGCATGGCGTAGCATGGCATGGCGTAGCATGGCATGGCGTAGCATGGCATGGCGTAGCATGGCATGGCGTAGCATGGCATGGCGTAGCATGGCATGGCGTAGGCATGGCATGGCGTAGCATGGCATGGCGTAGCATGGCATGGCGTAGCATGGCATGGCGTAGCATGGCATGGCGTAGCATGGCATGCGTAGCATGGCATGGCGTAGCATGGCATGGCGTAGCATGGCATGGCGTAGCATGGCATGGCGTAGGGCATGGCGTAGCATGGCATGGCGTAGCATGGCATGGCGTAGCATGGCATGGCGTAGCATGGCATGGCGTAGCATGGCATGGCGTAGCATGGCATGGCGTAGCATGGCATGGCGTAGCATGGCATGGCGTAGCATGGCATGGCGTAGCATGGCATGGCGTAGCATGGCATGGCGTAGCATGGCATGGCGTAGCATGGCATGGCGTAGCATGGCATGGCGTAGCATGGCATGGCGTAGCATGGCATGGCGTAGCATGGCATGGCGTAGCATGGCATGGCGTAGCATGGCATGGCGTAGCATGGCATGGCGTAGCATGGCATGGCGTAGCATGGCATGGCGTAGCATGGCATGGCGTAGCATGGCATGGCGTAGCATGGCATGGCGTAGCATGGCATGGCGTAGCATGGCATGGCGTAGCATGGCATGGCGTAGCATGGCATGGCGTAGCATGGCATGGCGTAGCATGGCATGGCGTAGCATGGCATGGCGTAGCATGGCATGGCGTAGCATGGCATGGCGTAGCATGGCATGGCGTAGCATGGCATGGCGTAGCATGGCATGGCGTAGCATGGCATGGCGTAGCATGGCATGGCGTAGCATGGCATGGCGTAGCATGGCATGGCGTAGCATGGCATGGCGTAGCATGGCATGGCGTAGCATGGCATGGCGTAGCATGGCATGGCGTAGCATGGCATGGCGTAGCATGGCATGGCGTAGCATGGCATGGCGTAGCATGGCATGGCGTAGCATGGCATGGCGTAGCATGGCATGGCGTAGCATGGCATGGCGTAGCATGGCATGGCGTAGCATGGCATGGCGTAGCATGGCATGGCGTAGCATGGCATGGCGTAGCATGGCATGGCGTAGCATGGCATGGCGTAGCATGGCATGGCGTAGCATGGCATGGCGTAGCATGGCATGGCGTAGCATGGCATGGCGTAGCATGGCATGGCGTAGCATGGCATGGCGTAGCATGGCATGGCGTAGCATGGCATGGCGTAGCATGGCATGGCGTAGCATGGCATGGCGTAGCATGGCATGGCGTAGCATGGCATGGCGTAGCATGGCATGGCGTAGCATGGCATGGCGTAGCATGGCATGGCGTAGCATGGCATGGCGTAGCATGGCATGGCGTAGCATGGCATGGCGTAGCATGGCATGGCGTAGCATGGCATGGCGTAGCATGGCATGGCGTAGCATGGCATGGCGTAGCATGGCATGGCGTAGCATGGCATGGCGTAGCATGGCATGGCGTAGCATGGCATGGCGTAGCATGGCATGGCGTAGCATGGCATGGCGTAGCATGGCATGGCGTAGCATGGCATGGCGTAGCATGGCATGGCGTAGCATGGCATGGCGTAGCATGGCATGGCGTAGCATGGCATGGCGTAGCATGGCATGGCGTAGCATGGCATGGCGTAGCATGGCATGGCGTAGCATGGCATGGCGTAGCATGGCATGGCGTAGCATGGCATGGCGTAGCATGGCATGGCGTAGCATGGCATGGCGTAGCATGGCATGGCGTAGCATGGCATGGCGTAGCATGGCATGGCGTAGCATGGCATGGCGTAGCATGGCATGGCGTAGCATGGCATGGCGTAGCATGGCATGGCGTAGCATGGCATGGCGTAGCATGGCATGGCGTAGCATGGCATGGCGTAGCATGGCATGGCGTAGCATGGCATGGCGTAGCATGGCATGGCGTAGCATGGCATGGCGTAGCATGGCATGGCGTAGCATGGCATGGCGTAGCATGGCATGGCGTAGCATGGCATGGCGTAGCATGGCATGGCGTAGCATGGCATGGCGTAGCATGGCATGGCGTAGCATGGCATGGCGTAGCATGGCATGGCGTAGCATGGCATGGCGTAGCATGGCATGGCGTAGCATGGCATGGCGTAGCATGGCATGGCGTAGCATGGCATGGCGTAGCATGGCATGGCGTAGCATGGCATGGCGTAGCATGGCATGGCGTAGCATGGCATGGCGTAGCATGGCATGGCGTAGCATGGCATGGCGTAGCATGGCATGGCGTAGCATGGCATGGCGTAGCATGGCATGGCGTAGCATGGCATGGCGTAGCATGGCATGGCGTAGCATGGCATGGCGTAGCATGGCATGGCGTAGCATGGCATGGCGTAGCATGGCATGGCGTAGCATGGCATGGCGTAGCATGGCATGGCGTAGCATGGCATGGCGTAGCATGGCATGGCGTAGCATGGCATGGCGTAGCATGGCATGGCGTAGCATGGCATGGCGTAGCATGGCATGGCGTAGCATGGCATGGCATGGCATGGCATGGCATGGCGTTGCATGGCATGGCGTAGCATGGCATGGCATGGCATGGCATGGCATGGCGTTGCATGGCATGGCGTAGCATGGCATGGCATGGCATGGCATGGCGTTGCATGGCATGGCGTAGCATGGCATGGCATGGCATGGCATGGCATGGCGTTGCATGGCATGGCGTAGCATGGCATGGCATGGCATGGCATGGCGTTGCATGGCATGGCGTAGCATGGCATGGCATGGCATGGCATGGCATGGCGTTGCATGGCATGGCGTAGCATGGCATGGCGTTGCATGGCATGGCATGGCATGGCATGAGTGGAGCACGTGTCGATGCAGTGATGCAGCTGCCTTGCACACGATCCGCACTGCCCTACACACAAAACACACACTGCACGCCTGTGCAGCCACCTATCCAGCCGTCTAAAAGGCTACCAAGGGGTGCAAAAGCGTGCATTGCTCCCTTCATCCTCACTTCCTCCCCTCCCATCCTCACTTCCTCCCCTCCCATCCTCACTTCCTCCCCTCCCATCCTCCCTTCCTCCCCTCCCATCCTCACTTCCTCCCCTCCCATCCTCCCTTCCTCCCTTCCCATCCTCACTTCCTCCCCTCCCATCCTCCCTTCCTCCCCTCCCATCCTCCCTTCCTCCCCTCCCATCCTCACTTCCTCCCCTCCCATCCTCCCTTCCTCCCCTCCCATCCTCACTTCCTCCCCTCCCATCCTCCCTTCCTCCCCTCCCATCCTCCCTTCCTCCCCTCCCATCCTCCCTTCCTCCCCTCCCATCCTCCCTTCCTCCCCTCCCATCCTCCCTTCCTCCCCTCCCATCCTCACTTCCTCTCCCCTCATCCTCAACAGGGTGGGCGACTGGGAGTGGCCCTTCGCGGTTCACTTCACGCCTTTGCCCCTTGATCCCCCCTATCCTCGCCCCCTCCCTTCCCTCGCCCCCCTTGCTCCCTGCCCACCAGGCTGGAGGCGATAGCAGCCAAGTACCACAACGGGATGGGCAACTGGGAGTGGCCCTTCACGGTGCACGTCACACCTCCTCAACCCTAATCCTTGTACCCAAAACCCTCCGTCCCTTTCCCCCACACACCAGGCTGGAGGCGATAGCAGCCAAGTACCACAACGGGGTGGGCGACTGGGAGTGGCCCTTCACGGTGCACTTCACGGGGTGCAAGCTGTGCGACCGCAAGTTCTCTGACTATGACCCCGACACGTGTGACCTCGGCATCCACCGGTATGAGCAGTGCTCACCAGCATCAACACCGGTATGAGCAGTGTTCACCAGCATCAACACCGGTATGAGCAGTGCTCACCAGCATCAACACCGGTATGAGCAGTGCTCACCGGCATCAACACCGGTATGAGCAGTGTTCACCAGCATCAACACCGGTATGAGCAGTGCTCACCAGCATCAACACCGGTATGAGCAGTGCTCACCAGCATCAACACCGGTATGAGCAGTGTTCACTAGCATCAACACCGGTATGAGCAGTGCTCACCAGCATCAACACCGGTATGAGCAGTGCTCACCAGCATCAACACCGGTATGAGCAGTGTTCACCAGCATCAACACCGGTATGAGCAGTGCTCACTAGCATCAACACCGGTATGAGCAGTGTTCACCAGCATCAACACCGGTATGAGCAGTGCTCACCAGCATCAACACCGGTATGAGCAGTGTTCACCAGCATCAACACCGGTATGAGCAGTGTTCACCAGCATCAACACTGGTATGAGCAGTGCTCACCAGCATCAACACCGGTATGAGCAGTGCTCACCAGCATCAACACCGGTATGAGCAGTGTTCACCAGCATCAACACCGGTATGAGCAGTGCTCACCAGCATCAACACTGGTATGAGCAGTGCTCACCAGCATCAACACCGGTATGAGCAGTGCTCACCAGCATCAACACCGGTATGAGCAGTGTTCACCAGCATCAACACCGGTATGAGCAGTGTTCACCAGCATCAACACTGGTATGAGCAGTGCTCACCAGCATCAACACCGGTATGAGCAGTGTTCACCAGCATCAACACTGGTATGAGCAGTGCTCACCAGCATCAACACCGGTATGAGCAGTGCTCACCAGCATCAACACCGGTATGAGCAGTGCTCACCAGCATCAACACCGGTATGAGCAGTGCTCACCAGCATCAACACCGGTATGAGCAGTGTTCACCAGCATCAACACTCACAGCATTCACCAACAACTAGCATTCATGAGCAGCATTCACCAGCATTCTCCGACTATGACCCCGATACGAGTGACCGCGGCATCCACCGGTAAAGGGCAATAACTGGCACGAGCATTCAGGCATCCAGGAGCCAAGGACTTCACCTAGAAACTGCACTCACAGCTCTAGCTCACCAGTACACAGTACTGAGAGCACTCACCAAGCCCTTTTGAGGCGCCTCAAAAATCACAGCTCTAGCTCACCAGTACACAGTACTGAGAGCACTCACCAAGCCCTTTTGAGGCGCCTCAAAAATCACAGCTCTAGCTCACCAGTACACAGTACTCAGAGCACTCACCAAGCCCTTTTGAGGCGCCTCAAAAATCACAGCTCTAGCTCACCAGTACACAGTACTCAGAGCACTCACCAAGCCCTTCACAGTGCACTTCAAGAGGTACGGCCTGCAGCATGCAATGCAAGCCTTGTTCATTACCCCCTTCCCCTCCCCCCACTTCTTGTCCCCTTCGCCCATCTGCTCCCTCACAACCCCCTCAGGTCAGCTAATTTACCGGAAATTATTGCGGTAACTAAGGGAGCAAATAAGAGTTGCTCTAACTATGAGCATGCCTTTGCGGGCAACCAGGTGCTCGAGAGGATTGGCCTGCTGCTTTTGAGACGTCTCAAAAATGGCCTGCAGCAAGGTGGTTTCGTGTTTGCTGTGCGAGCCGTGCTCATCACTCCCCACTGCTCCTTATCCTCGTCGCCCCTCTGCTCCCTCACACAATCCCCTCAGGTCGTACGCCTTCGCAGACAACCAGGTGCTCAAGAGGAACGGCCTCCAGTATGCAATGCAAGCCTTGTTCATTACCCCCCTCCCTTTCCCCCCACTCTGTTTTCCCCTTCGCCCATCTGCTCCTCTCAACCCCCTCAGGTCGTACGCCTTCGCAGACAACCAGGTGCTCAAGAGGAACGGCGTGGAGCAAGGTGGTCTCGTGGATGCAATACGAGCCATGCTCATCACTCCCCACTGCTTCTTGTCCTCTTCGCCCCTCTGCTCCCTCACACACCCTCCCAGGTCATTCGCCTTTGCAGACAACCAGGTGCTCAAGAGGTACGGCCTCCAGCACGCCAATCTCAATGACTCTGCCATCACCAAAATCGGAGCCCAGGCTGCCTGATATCGCATTATTTAGTGTAGAAAGAGAACAGTGAACAGAGAACTGTAGGGAAAAAAAAGGGATTAGATTGTGTGTTGGTTCTTAAAGTGAATCTGTTTAGGGTCCTTCATAAGTGGTAGTTATAGAGTAAGGAATTTGTGTGATGGTCCCATTTGTAATTTTCATGTCTATCAATGGACCCAAGATGTGTGACAAAATAGGCATCAGTGTGGAGGCAGTAGACTGCCAAACTTGTCTAGCACTACTTTTCGCCTTATACCTTTGCATGTTCAGATATTACAAGCAGCGCTAACGGGGTAACGAATAGCGTGTTCGTACAAGTGAAATTCGGCAGAGGGAAGACCTAGTGACCAAGGTCACAAGGTTAGCAGCAGGCGCGGTGGACATACTAGATACGGAGTCGCGAACAATGCCTCATCAGCTACTATAAACTTAGCCTTATTAGGTCGTCAAGCCTGCTAC
Source organism: Closterium sp. Naga37s-1 (assembly GCA_947471745.1). Classification (NCBI taxonomy): domain Eukaryota; kingdom Viridiplantae; phylum Streptophyta; class Zygnematophyceae; order Desmidiales; family Closteriaceae; genus Closterium; species Closterium sp. Naga37s-1. The sequence goes on from CANJKZ010000736.1 coordinate 4,586,123, forward strand.
AGAGCTCGTTCAGGGCTGGTCGAAGTTTCCGCCTTCTTTACAGACCCATTTCTCGTCGCCTCGCACTCCTTCCGTTGCGACCGTAGTTTCGGATCGTCGCGTGACGATGGCGGAAGGCGGTCGCGGGCGACACTATCGCCACCGTCGCCGAGGCGAAAGCGACAGCGGTAGCGACAATAGCGACAGCGATGATAGCGGGAGCAGGCGACGGGATTCGCCGGTTTCTGACGACGACCGGGACGACCGGCGGGGCGATCGTGGGCGACGCGTGCGACGAAGGTATTCGTCGGACGAGGAAGAGGAGGAGAGGAGAGAAGGAAGGGGGAAAGAGGAGAAGAGGAGGGAGAAGGCGAAGGGAGGAGAGTCGGACCGGCATGCTTCGAAACATGCGGATCGGCGTCGGAGCGAGAAGCGGCGATCTGCCAGCGACGACGACGAGGACGAAGAGGAGGAGAGGGGGAAGCGACGCGGCGGCGATCGCGATGGCGGGAAAAGCGGGAGAGGCGGGAGAGACAGTCGCAGCACAGGCGGGAGGCGGAGGAGGGGGAGCGAGTCCGCGAGTGAAAGCGATTCGGAATCGGAGGGGGAGAGGAAGAAGGGGCGGCGGAAAGGGGACGAGGAGGGGAGTGAGGGACGAGGCGCGAAGGGGGGCGGGCGGAGAGCGCGTGTACGGCGTAGCGGGAGTGACAGTAGCGATGATGAGGCGAAGGAGAGGAGACGGAACAGGCATCGTGACCAGGAGGAGGAGGAGGAGGATGAGCGAAGAGCTGGGAAAGCGGCGAGGGAGGAGAGAGCAAGAGGGATCGAGTCGAGGACCAAAGCGCGTGGCACAGCTGCTGCTACTTCTCCTGCTGCTGCCACCACGGGGGCTACTACCAAGCCAGTGCGCGCCAAGCCAGCCCCACCAGCCAAGCCAGCCCAACCAGCGCGCGCGCAGCCACCCCTGGATGCAGCAGCGCTGGCAGCAGAAGCTGCGCGCGCTGCTGCTGGTTTTGGCCCCTCCGCCCCCGCCTCTTCCGCCGCTCCCCCTCCCCTCCCGCACCCCCCAGCCCTCCCGCCGTCCTTCCCCCCTCCCCCGTCCGCCTCCGGGCCCCCCATCCTGCCCCCTCCCCCACCACCCGCGCACTACCCCTTCTCCGCGCCTCCCCCTCCCCCGCTTGGCGGGCCCCCTCTGCGCGCCACCCCCCATGCTGCCGGAAACGGGGCGGCGGCAGAGGGGAGGGTGGTTGCTGACGTGGACAGATCCGTGGCAGGGGGGAGAGTACTTGCTGACGTGGACCCTGAGACGCTTCAGGCCATGGAAGCAACGCAGAAGGCACTTGAGGCGAAGGAGGGGGAGAAGAAGAAGGTGAGGGGGGGAAGAATAAGGTGAGGGGGAGAAGGATAAGGTGAGGAGGGGAATGAAAGGGGGGGGGAGGAAAGCGGGGAGAGAAGGAGGGAGGGGGAGAAGAGGAAGGTGAGGGGGGAAGAAAAAGGGGGGAGAGGAAAAAGGGGGAGAGAAGGAGGGAGGGGGAGAAGAGTAAGACGAGGGGGAGAAGAGGAAGGTGGGGGGGGAGAAAAGAAAGGTGGGGGGGAGAAAAGAAAGGTGGGGGGGAGAAAAGAAAGGTGGGGGGGAGAAAAGAAAGGGTGGGAGAAAAAGAAGGTTTAGGGGGGGGGGTTGGGGGAAAAAGGTAAGGGGGAGAAGAAGGTGAGGGGGGAGGGAGGTGAGGGGGGAGGGAGGTGAGGGGGGGAAGAAGAAGTTGAGGGGGAGAAGGAGGTGAGGGTGGGGGAGAGGGAGGTGAGAGGGAAAGGGCGCCAAAGAGAGAAAGAGAGTTTAGGGGGAAGGGGGGAGCAGGAAGGAAGGAGGGGGTTGCATGGGGGACGAGAAAAGCGAAAGTAAGATATGGGGGGCGGTAGGGGGGCGGGGGAGGGAGGGAGAAGTTCTTTTTGTACCTGAAGAAAGTGGGAGGGAGGGTGGTAGGCGAGAAAGGGAATCAGAGGTCACTAGGGACTTGTTTTACTCTCTTTCTTCACTTGCTAAGCGTTTCACTAGTACTGCTGCCCTTCCACCATGAGTGACAACGACCCGGAGGGAGGGAGAAGTTCTTCTTGTACCTGAAGAAATATTGGTGCAACTTTTGAGAATTCTCAAAAGTCGGAGGGAGGGAGAAGTTCTTTTTGTACCTGAAGAAAGTGGGAGGGAGGGTGATAGGCGAGAAAGTGGGGGTATAGTCCGGACTGCGGAGTGATGATAGTGTACCCTGGGGCGCGTATAGTCAAGATGACCAAGGTGTGGGGCGAGGTGGTGAGAGAATGAGAGGGAGATGTGAGGGGGGCGGGTGTGGATGCAGGTTTAAAAGGGAGGGAGAAATTGGGGGTATAGTCCGGACTGCGGATTGATGATAAATTCCTTCGGGCGCGGATAGGCGAGATGACCAAGGTGTGGGGCGCGTGGGGGTGGGGAGAGGGGAGAGTATGCGAGGGGATAATGTGAGGGCGATGTGAGGTGAGAGAATGTGAGGGAGGTGTGAGGGGGCGGTGTGAGCCTCACATTCTCCCTCCCTCCAGGTCCTGCCTCCACACCCCCCCCCTCACACCTCCCTCACATTCTGTTTGAATGAAAAGGACCTCTGTCTCCCTCTCCCTCTCTCCCTCCCCTCCTCCACTCTTCCACTGCGTCCTCCCACCCACTCCCCCTCCTCCCCCTCGCTCCCCCTCCTCCCCCTCCTCCCCCTCGCTCCCCCTCCTCCCCCTCTTCCCTCCCATGGCAGGCAGTGCAGCCATCATTTGAGCTGTCGGGCAAACTGGCTGAAGAAACCAACCGCTTCCGAGGTGGGTGCTGTGCGGTGCTGGTGGGTGCTAATGGGAGCCTGGTGGGCGCTAATGGGTGCCTGGTGGGTGGCTGGCGGGTGTAGCTAATGGGGGCGGGGTGGAGGGGACGTGTGGCCGTGGGGAGAGAGTGAGGCCGAGGAGTGCACCCTCGGATTGCACCCTCAGATTGCACCCTCAGATTGCACCCTCAGATTGCACCCTCAGATTGCACCCTCAGATTGCACCCTCAGATTGCACCCTCAGATTGCACCCTCAGATTGCACCCTCAGATTGCAGTTGAGGTTGGTGAAGAGGGGTTACAGGTGCACAAGTGGGAAGAGATGGGATGGGAGGGAAAGGAAGGGACTTTTGTCCAGGGCAAAGAAGAGTGTTTAGGGTTCTGAAGGGAAAAAAACCTTTTCCATGTAGTTTCCTCAAGTCCAATCCAGCAATCTCCCTCCGTCCCTGCTCGCCTGTGATTTGCCTGCCCTTCTGTGCTGTCCAACCCCACCGACCAATCACACACTGCCAGGTGTCGCGCTCGTGTACAATGAGCCTCCTGAGGCGCGCAAGCCCTCCATTCGCTGGCGGCTCTACGTCTTTAAAGACGGGGAGCCTTTCAAAGGTGAGCCTTTTTATGGTGATTCTCAAAAGGTAAGGATTCAGTCAAAAGAGAATTTCGAGCATGAAGGTGCTTCGTTAAAATAAGCAAAAAAGAGAGGAGATGCTTTAAACTGGGTTGCTTGCGCGCAGTGGTAACTGTTTGAAAACAAGTGGTGTTTATGGTCGCATGCACTCTTGCTGCATTCGATGCGATCATCCACTCTGAGGCATGGTGTTGAGACATAGACATCTTACACTTCTCAAGACCCCCTGGTTTTTGAGAATTCTAAAAAACGTGATGCGACCATCCATCCACTCTGAGGCATGGTGTTGAGACATAGACATCTTACACTTCTCAGGACCCCCATCCACTCTTCTTGCTCTGACTTTCCAATTCCGCCTTCCCTTCCCCTTCCCCCTTCCTGTTTCCCTGCTCCACACACCACAATTCCTGTCCCAACCCCCGTCCTTCCCCTCCCCTCCCCTCTCCCCGTTTCTTTGCACCACACCACGACCTCCCCCAACGCCCCCCTCACCTCCCCTCTTTTCCTATGCATTGAATATGCGGCTCACTATTGAGCTGTGCATGCCTATCTGTGTGTTTATATACGTGCATGTCTGTGTGCCCCTGCATGCATGTTTGCCTAACCATGCACACATGGTATCAGAGCTATTCTACATCCATCGCCAAACGTGCTACCTCTGCACCTGGTTTTTCACTTGCCCTACTTGCTGGGGTTGTGTTTTTTGCGGTTGTTTGCATGCATGTGCATGCCTGTTTTGTGTGCCCCTGCTTTCATGTTTGTCTACCCATGCATGCATGAATGTGGTATCAGAGCCGCTTTACATTCATCGCCAACCCTGCAACTTCACCTGCTTAACCACTCTTTTGGTTTGTGTTTTTGCGGTTGTTTACACAAATGTGGTATCAGAGCCGCTCTACATTCATCGCCAAACATGCTACCTCTTTGGCCGCGAGAGAAAAGTGGGTGTGGGGGGCAATGAGAGTGTGGGGGGCAATGGGAGTGTGGGGGCAATGAGAGTGTGGGGGAAATTGGAGTGTGAGAAGGGGTAAAGGGAGTGTGCAGCATATTGGCAGTGTGGGCAGCAAATGGTCCTGTTATGAGCCATGTGTGGCGCAGTCCTGTGGTGGTTGTGGCACGGCAATTATCCATTCACATATTCCAGAAACCCAGTTCTGAAATTCGCTACTTTCTTGCCCTTCTATCCGGTCTTGCCGCCCTTGAGAATTTTCAGAAACCACTCTTGTCGTTTGTCACCATGTACAAAGCCACTCACAGCGTGCTGACAAGCAGGTGTACATTACCCTGTTTGCATATAACCATCTGACCATCTGACCATCTGACTTGGGGCACGTTGCAGATGTGCCAATAGACCATCCATCTGTCGTGGGGCTTCCCTTTATGGGCGTCAGAACTTTAATCTTTCTGTGTAGTTTTGAGACGTCTCAAAACTATGGACGTCAGAACTATATCCTTTCTGTGTGCTGCCCTGCTGCTTGCAGACGTGCCAACAGACCATCCAACAGACCATCCAACAGACCATCCAACAGACCATCCCTGTGTGCTGCCCTGCTGCTTTACCATGCGTGTGTGTGACGTGGGGTGGGCAGGTTGCAGACGTGCCAACAGACCATCCATCATGCAGCAAGCAGCACGCCGTCATTCAGTTCCGGTGGGTGTGCTGTGCGGTGCGGTGTGGTGTGGTGTGGTGCTGTGCGGTGCTGTACCATCTGACCATCTCATCATGTCATCTTATCTCACCATCTCATCATGTCATCTTATCTCACCATCTCATCATGTCATCTTATCTCACCATCTCATCATGTCATGTCACCGTCTCGTCTCACCATCTCACCATCCCACCTATCTCAACACCAGCATCTCCTCTGCTGTTGTATTGTATCGTTATAGTAGCGTTTTCTACCCTATCTCATTCTTACCTCGCCAAACCCTTGAGTCGACTCAAAATGTTGCATTCTATCGTGATATAAGTGTTACTCACTTTCTCTCATTACTATATTGCCTGCCATTACACTCATTCGTGGTCATGCCAGGCTAGTGGACAAGGAAGAACCGAGTGGGGAGATGACTTCCCTTGTGAGGTGAGAGGGTGTGGAGCTTGTTGTGAGATGAGGGGGGTGGTGCTTGTAAACAAGGAGGAACCGAGTAGGGAGATGACCTCTCTTGTGAGGTGAGTGAGCAGTGCTTTGAGGTGAGAGAGTGGTGCTGTGAGGTGAGTGAGCGGTGCTTTGAGCTGAGAGAGCGGTGCTCTGATGTGAGAGCGGAGTTGTGCAGTGAAAGGGTGGTGCTGCGCAGTGAGAGTGGTGCTGTGCGGTGAGAGTGGTGCTGTGCAGTGATAGAGTGGTGCTGTGCGGTGAGAGTGTGGCCCTTGTGAAATCACAAGGTGAGCAAAGTGAGAGGGGAGGGGCTTGCAATGATGCTTAGGGAAAGAGATCCTCCTAAACCCATTTGCAATAACTCAAAACCATACACAACCGTTTGCAAGCACTCAGAACCATTCACAAGCACTCAGAACCATTCACAAGCACTCAGAACCATTCACAAGCACTCAGAACCATTCACAAGCACTCAGAACCATTCACAAGCACTCAGAACCATTCACAAGCACTCAGAACCATTCACAAGCACTCAGAACCATTCACAAGCACTCAGAACCATTCACAACCACTCAGAACCATTCACAACCACTCAGAACCATTCACAACCACTCCCAATCACTCGCTGATCTTCCGATCCTCTCTCTCTCTTCTTCGCAGGCCCTATCTCATGGATCTCGGCAGCACCAACGGCACATTCCTCAATGTGAGCCACACACGGTGCTGAATGGTGCTGCATGGTGTGGTGTGCGTGCGGCATGGTGATGCGGTACCATGGCATGGGATATGGTTCCAATGTGTATGATTGTGAATACTAGTCTCCGTGCTCCCAACTCTCACCTCGCCCTCCCCGTTTCTACTCACTACCAAGCTTGAGGCGACTAAAGAATAAAAAAGACTCTCTCCACTTCCCTTCCTCCAGTTTGAGGAAGGTGCTCCTCTCCCCCTTCCTCTCCTCACTTGCTGCACCACACAACCTGCTGCAGCCTGCATGCACACACGCATGCACCACACTTCTCTCTTTATTGGTTTGTGGTTTCTGCATACATTAATCCACGGGAAAGACCGAAAACCTTGCAACTAATTTCGCTTGCATTTTTAGCTCATGTCACTGCCACGTGCCGTGCGTTCGGGAACTCTGTGGACCAAGAGTGGATGCATGCTAAGTGTTGGCCTAACTAGTTCTGACTTTTTGAGTCGTGTTCTGAGTTGCCTCAAAAAACACATGGCCTCTGCCCATGGTTGCACTTTTGAGAATTCTCAAAAGGCCTCTGCCCATGATTGCACAGCCCCATGCAGTTTTCCTCCATTGCTCCTCCGCGGGATCCATGAATTGACTTGCAGTGGCACCAGGATCGCATCGATGCCACTCCCCGGTCAGGCTCGGCAACAGCATATTTTGATTCGATTCACTAGCCACCTAGGCCGGCAACAGCGACTATGTGTTTCGTGACGATGCCTTGTGTGTGCGCCCAACCCCTCTGTCTATATGCCGTCCATTGCGCCTCCAGGGCTCCTCCAGGGCTCTGCGTGTGCTGACGTGAGTGCTGATGTGAGTGCTGACGTGAGTGCTGACGTGTGTGCTGATGTGTGTGCTGATGTGAGTGCTGATGTGTGTGCTGACGTGTGTGCTGATGTGTGTGCTGATGTGTGTGCTGCCTTCAGGGATTGAGGCAAAGTGGTGCAATGAACATAGGGAAGGATTTAGTTTCAGTCGTATAAACGACCGGTATTTAGTCGTATAAAAATCGGTAGTTAGTTGTATAAAGATCTGTATTCAGTCGTATCAAAATCTGTAGTTAGTCGTATAAAAGAAGGTATTTAGTTGTATAAAAGTCGGCATATAGTCATATAAAAATCAGTATTTAGTCGTATAAAAATTGGTATTTAGTCGTTTAAAGAATCGGTATTTTGAGCTGATGGAGAAGGACACGTTGAAGTTGGGCATTGGGGATAGTGTGGTGGTGGAGCGTTGTGGACTAACAGGCCGACTGTCTATGTGTCGTCCAGTACCCCTATGCGTGCAGGGTTCGCGCATCGAGGCACAGCGGTACTACGAGCTGATAGAGAAGGGCAAGTGAAGGCTGGCAGTGGGGAGAGCAATTCTCTTGCCTTGTATGTTTGCCTGTTACCCCATTGCCTGTTGCCTGTTGTGTGTTTGGTTCCTGCAGGGGTCACGCATTGACGCACAAAGATACTATGAGTTGATGGAGAAGGACACGGTGAAGGGTGGCAGTGGAGGGGAACGTGTTTCTTGATGCTTTGTGGACAAATCGTCTGTCTGTGTGCCTTCAATCCCTGGTGGCTTGCAGGGGTCACGCATTGACGCACAAAGATACTAAGAGTTGATGGAGAAGGACACAGTGAAGGCTGGCGACAGCGGCACTAGTTCCTGTCGCCTTGCGTGTGTGTTGCCGGCTGCTGTGCTGCATGTAGGGGTCGCGCATCGAGGTGCAAAGATACTATGAGTCGATGGAGGAGGACACGGTGAAGGCTGGGAGTGGGGAGAGCAATCCTCATGCATAGCATGCAATTCGCCCATTGCCTGTTGTGTGTGTGGCGCATGCAGGGGTCACGCATCGACACACGAAGATACTACGAGCTGATGGAGAAGGACACGGTGAAGGCTGGCAACAGCAGCAGCAAGAGCAGTTCCTTATGTCTCATGTGCGTGTGTGTGTTGCCCTGTGTGGTGCATGCAGGGGTCACGGATTGACGCACAAAGATACTACGAGCTGATGGAGAAAGACACGGTGAAGTTTGGCAACAGCAGCCGCGAGTACGTGCTGCTGCATGAGCACTCTGCAGGGTAAGGGGGGGGGGGGGGGGGGGGGGGTTGATGGGGTGATGGTGATGTGGGATAGGCAATGCTGCTGCACAAACACTCTGCGGGGTGATTGGTGGGTGGGGGGAGGAGGAGGAGGGGGGTGTGTGTGTGTGGATGGGGTGATGGTGATGGGGGATAGGTAGTGCTACTGCACGAGCACTTGGCGGGGTGATGGCTGAGATGAGATGGTCTGGGATGGGTTGGCCTGGGATGGATTGGCCTGGGATGGGATGGGATGGGATGGGATGGGATGGGATGGGATGGGATGGGATGGGATGGGATGGGATGGGATGGGATGGGATGGGATGGGACGCCTCAGCTGCGTAGTGTACCAGTCAAGCCTGCAGGAGCATCAGCTAAAAAAAAGCTACAGATGGGTACGGCTGTAGGGAGTTTTGCCTCCAAGTTATGTTTGTAACATATTGTTCTCATCCTTTATGCTCAGTCAACATGGCTGAGTGTGGAGCAGCAGCTGGGAATACACACCTGCATGGCTGCAAGGCAGTTAAGGTTCATGGATTGTCGTGGCCTGGTTGCTTCCAGGTACATGTACTAGTTGATTGGAACTACCACAAATGGCTGAATGTACAGCAGGGGGGGCTTACGAAGTGTTGCTGTCAGAATACTGAACGAGAATGAATGCATTGAATAGAAAGTTGGTACAAGTACTAACCCTAATTGGGTTGTACCCCTTATCGGCTACCCCACTACAACCTACATAATATAAGTTCTATACCATTTTGACAAACCTCCATAGGCAAAGTGGGGAAGAACAAGAGGTCACAAGACTAGTCAAGAAAAGCAAAGCAAGCTCAGGGTGGATCACAAAGTCACCACACATTCCGAGCACAAGCAAAGGCCACAAGGTCAGTTCACATGCAGAGTTATATAAAAGAGAACAAACAATACAGTGATCATACCTTAGCAAGTGCAAGCATGCAGGTATATACATAGATCAAAGTACAAGCAAAGTCACGCAGTGAGCAAGTGAGGCAAAGTAGGTACAAGGCCTAAAACAGTACAGAAACGCTGATGATCACCAAACTGAAGTGCCTTGGTGAATATATTGTTGGAAACAAGTGATTTAAACGCCTCTGTCGTGTCGAAACACCAAGACATGAGCGAAGCAGATCGTATCGAAACATCGGTGAGTCAACCCTCGGAGGTTGAACAACTGTTGGAGGTTACGCGAAAGTCAAAGGTCAGCGACCTTTGACCTGACAAATGCAGCGCGACAGCAAGGACAAACAACTGTCTCGATACTGAGCAGTTGCCCGAGTCGACACTGTATCGAACCGCAACAGCAACAGTAAAACAGTTATTAACTGTATCTTTTCATATTCCCTGTACTCTTATAAAAAGGCTGTATCTCTTCATTTTAATCAACTTACTTTGCCCTCACATATCAGCGCAAGGTGGTTCACAATCCTTTTATTAAACGCTTCCGCTACTACATCATCCTACCCTTGAATTCTGTCCTGCAAAGATCCTAAGGGCATTCTCAGCCCAACATGGTATCAGAGCAGTCAGGACAAATTCAACTACAGACAAAATATCTACGACATCACAAGACATGGCAACGCAGAAGGAGAGAAGCTCCTCTAACGGCTCTCCTGGTACTACTCCTACTCCACCTCCTACCTCTGGCCTACAGACAGAGGAGGGTACGGCAACAAGACCAAGGGCATCGTCTTCGGAAACTCCCGCAAATCAAGCTGCGGCCTTAACACACCCACCGGATCTTGACCCCGACTTCAGTCCAGAAGGCTTCTGGTACTCGCACACCATCCCTGAAGCAGAACGAACAAGAGCATTAGCAACGATTCAACACCCGGCAGCAACAGAAACAACATCAGCAGCAGCAGAAACAACATCGGCAGCAGCAGAACTAACATCGGCAGCAGCAGAAACATCGGCAACACCAACAACACTTACAACACCAGTCGCGAGTTCTTCAACGACATCGCCACACATCGACAATACTTCACCGACTCCTGCGCAGCAGCTAACTCCCATTCCTCGCGAAGTTCACCGAAGCGCCAACTTCACCGCCGCCTTTTACTCCAACTCCGACCTGTATCGTCGTTCACCCGGACATCGCGCCAGCGAAGACATCTGGCACGCACGAATGGGACACCCAAGCAACACGGTGTTAAACAATACAATCCGAGCAGGCGTACTCGACAAAGATTCACTACTCCTAACGGACGGAAGTGAACTTCGACGAGCGCGAGGAACGTGTTTTACCTGCCCCGAAGCTGACTTACCGCATCGACCTTTCACTTCCCATCACAACCCCAGCGCACCAGCTTACACACCACTTGAAAAGGTGTACAGCGACATTCTGTACAATCGCGAACCCGGACAAGGAGCATACAGCTACACCATCACGTTCATCGATGCCGCTACACGTTACGTTTGGCACCTTAATCTCCCGAGCAAGGACATGGCCTTCGAAGCCTTCATCGCTTGGCTTCCAGTAACAGAACGAGAATCAGGCGAGAAACTGAAAAGCTTTCAGTCAGACGGAGGAGGAGAATACACCTCACAGAGGTTCAAGCAGTTCTTGGCAGAAAAGGGAATCAAAAGGCTCATCTCGCTTCCTTACGCTCATCAACAGCAAGGCGTGGCGGAACGGATGAATCGAACTCTCCAGAACACCATGCGCAAATTACTGCGTGGCATGCGACTGCCCAATCACCAGTGGCCTGAAGCGATGGATCACGCTGTCATGCTGCACAACTTGCTTTCGTCGTCGTCACTACCGAACAACGCATCACCGCACCTGCTGTGGACAGGAAAACAGGGCAGCACAAAAATGTTAAGAGTTTTCGGCTGCATGGTACAGTACCAACCCCCATCTGCACGAGCCGGCCGATTTTCCCAACGAGCACAGTGGGGACTACACCTGGGCATCGAAAGAAATTACAACGCGTGGAAGATTTTCGACGTCCACTCCAAAGAAACAGTAGCAGCACGTGACGTCATTTTCTACGAACGACTCACCCTTCCGACATATCTTGCCAACCTGGAAGAAAATCGGGATCCCACAGGTGGCTTCCGAGGTGACCGACACTTCGCCTCGGCAGCAGACGAAGCTGACTGGGACGAGAAGAACGTGGATAACGCCTCGGAAGAAGCAGGATCACTCCCTTACTGCTCCGCGCCTATCCCGATGGATGACGAAAATCCTCGCGAAAGCGTCAACGCCGAAACATATTTCGACCTCGCCGACACTGGTTACGTTACACCTGCAGAAGTCAACACCAACGAAGCAGAACGCGTAGGGCCCAATTTCATACCTGACCCAGAAGCAGGTGACGAAGTAGCTTATCCCGAGGACACAACACTCCCCCGCTACACACAGAGTGGTCTTCAGATACTTGGTCTCGTCACCGCGGTCCACGGCACCAATACTCCTAAGGAGCCTGCCACAGTTCAGCAGGCTCTGGGGGGGGAGCATAAGGAAAAATGGCGTGAAGCCATGGACAAGGAACTGAAAGCACTACAGGAGCGCAACACCTGGAAAGTTGTTCCTATCGGCGTAGCACGAAACAAGACAATACTCACCGGAAAGTGGGTCTTCCGTGTGAAGACAAAAGCAGATGGCACCATCGACAAGTTCAAGGCACGCTGGATCGTACGCGGCTTCGACCAAGAGCACGGACGTGATTTCACCGAGACATTTGCACCGGTTAGTCGACACACCTCACTACGGGTTCTTCTCGCGATCGCCGCTATGAAGAAAAAGAAGCTGCGACAAATCGACGTTGCCAATTCTTTTCTCTACGCACCTGTCGACGCAGAAAACTTCGTCGAACTTCCACACGGCTCCCATGGAGAACCTAACCAAGTCTGCCAGCTACTGAAGTCTTTGTACGGGATCAAACAGGCCCCGAGACTGTGGCAGCAGTACTTACACGCCCGACTCACCCGCATCGGATTCCAACAGCTACCGCACAACCAAGGAATGTACCGGCTTACAAAAGGCGACGACTACATTCTACTAATCGTCTACGTAGACGATCTGCTTTACATCGGATCAACCGACAAAGTCACTACCTGGTTCGAAGGGGAGTTACAGACAGATCTTACGCTCACGGTCTCATCTACCGTCACGCAGTACCTCGGCCTCAACATCCAAGAAGAAGAAGGCGCGATCTATCTCAACGCCGCAAAATATGCCGACACCATCGGCAAACGGTTCGCACTCACGCCAACTACCATCTCTACACCATACCGCTACACGGCAAGAAATGACAAGATAGAATCCGCTCCACTGAAACCCGCCGGCATACGCAACTACCAGAGAAAGCTGGGATGCCTTCTCTTCGCGGCCGTCACCTGCCGTCCAGACCTATCATACTCAGCAAGTCAACTCGCCACCTACCTCAAAAGGCCTGAAGACGAACACATGAAGGAGCTCGATCGCGCTCTACACTACCTCGTAAGCACTCCGACGATCGGCTTGATCTACTACAAAAACATAACTACAACGCCCAAGCTAACCGGCTACGTCGACGCCGACCACGCCGGAGATTCTGACAACAGGCGCTCACGCACAGGCTACATCTACCGCCTCGAGCCTATCGGACCTATTTCTGTCAGATTTATATGACAGAGCTACTGTAGGCTATAGTGGGGTAGCACATATGGGGTACAGTTTTCTAGGGGTTTGTATTTGTACCCAACTTTCCCTTAGTCATTCCCCTTCCTGTTTTCTTAATTCACATGGTATAGAGCGGGTTCCTACATGGGACCGTTCCTTCCTAAGGGCCCACCATAACGATTTTTTTTTTTTAGCTGCCCGACGCGCATTGCGCCCCTGCCCTAAATTTGTTTTTAGCGACCCCCCCCCTAGCGGCCCCTACGCGACCCCTACGCGGCCCCTACGCGGCCCCTACGCGGCCCCTACCCGGCCCCTACGTCGCCCCTGACGCGACCCCTACGCGGCCTCTGACGCGGCCCCAACGCGGCCCCTGACGTGGCCCCTACGCGGCCCCTGACGCGGCCCCAACGCGGCCCCTGACGCGGCCCCAACGCGGCCCCTGACGCGGCACCTACGCAGCCCCTGACGCGGCCCCTGCCGCGGCCCCTGACGCGGCCCCTACGCGGCCCCTACGCTGCCCCTGAGGCGGCCCCTGACGCGGCCCCTGACGCGGCCCCTCCGCCGCCACTACCGCGGCCCCTACGCCGCCCCTGACGCCGCCCCTGACGCGGCCCCTGCCGCGGCCCCTGACGAGGCCCCTGACGCGGCCCCTGACGCGGCCCCTGCCGCGGCCCCTGACGAGGCCCCTGACGCGGCCCCTGACGCGGCCCCTGCCGCGTCCCCTGCCGCGGCCCCTGACGCGGCCCCTGACGCGGCCCCTGCCGCGGCCCCTGCCGCGGCCCCTGACGCGGCCCCTGACGCGGCCCCTTCGCCGCCCCTGCCGCGGCCCCTACGCCGCCCCTGACGCGGCCCTCTCCTGCACCTGACGCGGCCCCTAGCGGCCGGCCGCTGCCGTCCCTGAGGCAGCAGCCGCCGCCGTCTCTGCAGCAGCAGTCGCAGCCGAACGGCCGAGCCGCCGAGCCGCCGAGCCGCCCAGCAGCCGAGCCGCCCAGCCGCCGAACCGCCCAGCAGCCGAGCCACCGAGCCGCCCAGCAGCCGAGCCGCCGAGCCGCCCAGCAACCGAGCCGCCGAGCCGCCGAGCCGCCCAGCAGCCGAGCCGCCGAGCCGCCCTGCAGCCGAGCCACCCGAGCCGCCCTGTCCGGTAAGAGCAGCGCCCCTTTCACAGCACTGCCCTCACCCTACTGTTTGCGCTGCTAGTCTACTACTGTCATGGCTACCCCTAGTGTCCTCGCTTTTGACGCTGAGGGTCGGGCCATTGACTTTGATGTCTGGATAGATGACCTGCAGCTTTTCTTACAGTGCGACAGGGCAGACGGCCTCTCCCTCTTTGACCTCACTTCTGGTGCCTCTCCTGCCCCCGCTGCTGATGCTGACGCCACTGTTCGCTCACAGTGGGCCACGCGCGATGCTGCTGCACGTCTTGCTGTGCGTCGCCACCTGCCTACCTCTGAGCGTGCGCACTTTAGCCAGTACAAGAGTGCTCAGACCTTGTACGACGCTGTAGTTGCGCGCTACTCCTCCCCTGCCACTGCTGCACTGAGCCGCCTCATGCTACCGTACCTCTTCCCTGACCTTGCTGCCTTTCCCACAGTCGCTGACCTCATTACGCACCTCCGCACTAGTGACACTCGCTACCGCGCTGCGCTTCCTGCTGAGTTCTGCGCCAAGAACCCCCCCCCCATGTACATCACCCTCTACTACATAGTCACCCGGCTCCCTGACTCCCTTCGCGTAGTCAGGGACCACTTCCTCTCAGTTTGCCCCACCACTCTCACCGTTGACCTCCTCGAGAAGTCCCTCCTAGCAGCAGAGAAGAGCATAGTCGCTGTAGGAGCCTCTCGTGGTGACCCTCGCACCCCCATCTTTGAGGGGTGTTCCCCCTCCCCCCTTTTGCCCTCTGTTGCCTCTGCTGCTGCGGCCGACCTCGTTGGGCTTGAGTCGGTCGGTGCGGCGTCTACCCCTAGCGGGAGACGTCGCCCTGGCAAGGGCAAGGGGGGCAGGGGCACTGGAGGAGCTAGCGGGGGCGGTGGAGGCGGAGGTGGAGGCGGTGGAGGGGGTGGGGGTGGCGGTGGGGGTGGTGGCGGGGGTGGAGGTGTCGGTGGCGGCAGTGGAGGCGGAGGCGGAGGCGGCGGTGGCGGAGGGAGCGGAGGTGGCGGCGGTGGAGGAGGAGGCGGCGGAGGAGGTGGAGCTGGTCGGGGTGGCGCTGCGCAGAGGGTCGGCTCCGGTGGTGGTCAGCGCCAGCAGCAGCAGCAGCAGCAGCAGCAGCAGCAGCAGCAGCGCACTCGTGACATCCCCTCCCCTCAGCAGCTCCGTGAGTGGTACACTGCACGCCAGAGGGGTTGGGGTACTGGTCCGTGCACATACGTCCTCCGCACCGGCGACCGCGCGGGTGACCAGTGCGGGGGTGCGCACTCCACCCAGCGCTGCTTTGGCCGCCTGACGGACGCTTGGCGTCACCAGTTCCCTGAGGCCACTGAGATCCCCCGCTGGGGTGAGCTGTCTAGGGCGGGTGTAGCTGTCTTTGACCTTGACTTTGATGCTATTCTTGCTGCCATGTATACTGTGACTATTAGTGATGAGGGTGACTATTACCGGTGTTTTCCGCCCGACCCGGGCATTGAGACTGCTGCTCTAGGTACTGGTGAGGCTGCTGCTCTAGGTGCTAGCGAGGCTGCTGCTCTAGGTGCGTCTGCTCCCTCAGGTGCTGGTGAGTCTGCTCTCTCAGGTTCTGCGTCGGCTTCGGCCTCCCACACCTTCACCCTTGACTCGGGGGCTTCTCGCTCCTTCTTTCGAGACCGCACCACACTCACGCCGCTTGGCCGGCCAGTTGCAGTCTCTCTGGCAGACCCCTCTGGGGGTCCTGTCCTTGCTCACTTCTCCACTGTCCTCCCGTGTCCGGCGGCCCCCTCTGGCACCCTGTCTGGTCTTTACCTCCCCTCGTTCTCTACGAACTTGGTGAGTGGTGCTGACCTACAGGATGCGGGGGTTCACCAGTTCACTCCTGCGAGTCAGCGGGTGACCCACTGCACGGACGCTCGGACAGGCCGACACCTGGCCACGTTTACACGTCGGCCGGGGTCGAGCCTGTACACACTGACCACTGCGTCTCCTCCGGTCACTGCGTCTGGTCAGGTAGCTGCGTCAGGTCAGGTGTTTGCTGCAGCGTCCATGTCTGGTCCTGAGTCTGCCCCCTGTTCGTGTCGCCTCCTGTCTCACGACACTCTCCTCTGGCACCACCGCCTTGGTCACCCCTCCCTGCTTCGTCTCCGAGGCATGGCCTCCCGTGTCCTTGTCTCTGGTCTTCCCCGGTCCCTCCCTCCCCTTCCTCCGGGGCCTGGCCCTACCTGCGTCCCCTGTGTCGAGGGGCGGCAGCGGGCTGCCCCTCACTCCTCCCAGTTTCCTCCGACAGAGGCCCCGCTGCAGACGCTTCACATGGACGTGTGGGGCCCGGCCCGCGTCCATGGACAGGGTCACGAGCGCTACTTCCTGCTGGTGGTTGACGACTACTCGCGTTACACCACAGTCTTCCCCTTGCGCAGCAAGGGTGATGTCACTGAGGTGTTGATCGACTGGATCCGCGCAGCTCGTCTCCAGCTCAGGCAGAGCTTCGGCTCGGACTTTCCTGTTCTGCGTCTGCACTCTGACAGAGGTGGAGAGTTCTCCTCTGGCCTTCTGCGAGCCTACTGTCGTGCACGAGGCATCCGCCAGACCTTCACGCTTCCGGACTCTCCACAGCAAAATGGGATTGCTGAGCGCCGCATTGGCATGGTCATGGACGTCGCCCGTACGTCCATGATGCATGCGGCTGCCCCCCATTTTCTGTGGCCGTTTGCTGTTCGGTACGCGGCGCATCAGATCAACCTTCACCCTAGGGTCTCCATGCCGGAGACCTCCCCAGCCTTGCTGTGGACGGGGAAGGTTGGCGATGCGTCTGCGTTCCGTGTCTGGGGATCTCGGGCGTTTGTCCGCGACTTGTCTGCGGACAAGCTGTCCCCTCGTGCTGCTCCTTGCGTCTTCCTTGGCTTCCCCCCTGACGCGCCAGGGTGGCAGTTCTACCACACCCACCTCTCGCCGTGTTCTGTCCTCCCAGGACGTCACGTTTGATGAGTCGGTCCCCTACTACCGCCTCTTCCCCTACCGCACTCCGTCCCTCCCCCCGCCACCGCTCTTCCTTGTACCAGGTCCCCCCCCGGTAGACCCCCTCCCCCCTCAGGGTCCTGCCCCTTCAGGTGTGTCCCAGGTAGACGCAGTCGAGCCTGTCGAGGTTACTGCTGAGCCGGAGGGTGCTACTACTGGGGGTCCTGAGCCTGGGGGTGCTGAGCCTGGGGGTGCTACTACTGGGGGTGCTGAGCCTGGGGGTGCTGAGCCTGGGGGTGCGGAGCCTGAGGGAGCTGGGCCTGCTCGTGTGGCGTCTGGCGGTGCTGAGCCTGGAGGTTCTCCGGGTGCTTCGTCTCGGCGGGAGCCACTCTCTCCACAGGAGCTGCGCGAGTGGTTTGCCCGGCGCTGGAGGCGTGCTGCTGGAGCTGGAGGTTCTTCGGCTGCTGAGGGTGCTGGTGCCGTGGGTCCCGGAGGTGCTCGTACTGGGAGTACTGGAGCTGCTGGGCCTGCGGGTATGACTGGAGCTGGAGCTGCTGAGGGTGTTGGCGCTGAGGCTACTGCTGTCGGTCCTGGAGGCGGTCCTGCTGGGGGTACTACTGGTGCGGCTGGAGGTCCTGGAGCTGGAGGTGCTGCTGGCGCTGGTGCTGCCGCTGGGGGTACTGGTGCTGTCCCTGCTGTGTCTGGAGTCGCCGCGCGGCCTCGGCCGTACTTCGTTCCGCTCCTTCAGCAGGTTCTTGGTCTCCCGCCTTCTACTGGTCCTCCTCCTCCCTTAGAGTGTCCACAGCCTGTCCCGTCACAGTTCCAGTTACAGCCGGCCTCCCCACTGCCCGCTCCCTCTCCCTACACTGGTCCTACTGGAGGTCTTGCTGAGCGTCGTGAGCCTGCGTCCCGCCCTGCGTCGCCTGTCCGTGCTGCTCGCACTAGTGGTCGTGGTTCGCGTCAGCGTCCTCCTCCTGTCCCTGGCACGCACCGGATGTCTCTGCGTCCGTCCACTGCTCCTCTGCGTGCCCCTTTGCCTTCTCCTCCTGAGTCCTCTCTTCCTGCTCTTCCTGACCCGGAGTCGGACTCTCTTCGTGCTGCCAGTCCTACTGTCACACGTCTCCTTGCTACTGTTGTCACTGACCCTTCCTTTGAGTCCACTGCTGCGTCTGCCCTAGTTACTGAGCTCGTCGACTTTGCTGCTCGCTGTCGTCTAGACTATGCTGCTAGTCTTGTTGCTGAGTCTGTCTGTCCTCCGTCCGTCGGGGGTGAGTGTGCCCTTGGCACGGACGTCCTTGAGGACAGGCAGGAGGAGTTCCAGTGTTTGGCTGCTGCTTCACCTCATCTCGTGTCCGTACTGCTTACCCCTGAGGGAGACCCGGATGCACTTGACATCCCGACTCCGCGCTCTTACGCGGAGGCGATAGAGGGTCCCTACTCCTCTCAGTGGCAGGCAGCTATGGACGCAGAGATGGCTTCCTGGAAGTCCACAGGCACCTACGTCGACGAGGTTCCCCCGCCTGGGGCGAACATCGTCAGTGGCATGTGGATTTTCAGGGTGAAGCGGCCGCCGGGTTCTCCGCCTGTCTTCAAGGCGCGTTACGTGGCTCGTGGCTTTAGTCAGCGGCAGGGAGTTGACTACTTTCAGACCTTCTCTCCCACCCCGAAGATGACCACTCTTTGGGTACTGCTGCACGTAGCTGCTCACCGCGACTACGAGCTGCACTCTCTTGACTCCAGCACTGCTTTCTTGCAGGGTAGCCTGCACAAGGAGATCTGGCTGCGTCGCCCACCTGGCTTCACTGGGTCTTTTCCTCCTGGCACCCAGTGGAGCCTCTGGCGGCCAGTCTACGGTCTCCGCCAGGCACCGCGTGAGTGGCACGACACACTGAGGACTACACTTGCGGCTCTTGGGTTTGCTCCCTCTACTGCCGACCCGTCGCTGTTTCTGCGCACCGACACTTCTTTGCCGCCGTTCTACATCCTCGTGTACGTCGACGACTTGGTCTTTGCCACAGCTGACACTGCTGGACTCGCCCACGTGAAGTCCGAGCTGCAGAAGAGACACACGTGCACAGACCTGGGTGAACTGCGCAGCTACCTTGGCTTGCAGATCACCCGGGACAGAGCACGCCGCACCATTACCCTGACTCAGTCACACATGGTGCAGCAGGTCCTTCAGCGCTTCGGCTTCACGTACTCCTCGCCTCAGGCCACTCCTCTGCCTACTCGCCACTCGCTCTCAGCTCTGCCTTCGGATGAGTCCGTAGAGTCGAGTGGCCCGTACCCAGAGCTTGTTGGCTGCCTCATGTACCTGATGACCTGCACACGACCTGACCTTGCATACCCTCTTAGCATTCTCGCACGCTATGTTGCTCCTGGGAGACACAGACCGGAGCACATGGCTGCAGCGAAGAGGGTGTTGCGCTACTTGTGCAGTACGTCGGGCATGGGGCTTGTGCTTGGAGGGCAGAGTCTAGTGGTCCTCACTGGGCACGCAGACGCTTCTTGGGCTGACGACCAGGCTACGCAGCGGTCGTCACAGGGTTACACCTTCAGCCTTGGTTCCGGTTCTGTTTCGTGGCGGGCTACCCGCTCGTCTTCTGTTCTCGGCTCCAGTTGTGAGGCTGAGATCTACGCTGGGGCCATGGCTGCACAGGAGCTTCGCTGGCTCACCTACCTGCTCACTGACCTCGGAGAGCCGCCTCGTTCTCCTCCAGTGCTGTACGTAGACAACAAGGCCATGCTGGCCTTGTGTCGAGAGCAGAGACTGGAGCACAGAACGAAGCACATTGCTCTCCGCTACTTCCTTGCTCGTGAGCTACAGCAGCGTGGTCAGCTGCGACTTGCGTACGTGGCCTCTCAGGCCAACACTGCTGATATCTTCACCAAGGCACTTGCGCCTTGTGATCATCAGCGTTTCTGTACTCAGCTGGGCCTTGTGCCTACCTTGCCTCACTTGCTCACCCCTTGACCTTGTTTGTACTGTTGCATATATATATACACGTGCTCTTGCTTGTCTAGCCTTATATATATATGTAATCCTGCATGTGAACTGGCCTTGTGGCCTTGAACTTGTGCTCGGAATGTGTGGTGACTTTGTGATCCACCCTGAGCTTGCTTTGCTTTGCTTGACTGGTCTTGTGACCCCTTGTTCTCCCCCACTTTGCCTATGGGGGTGTGTCAGATTTATATGACAGAGCTACTGTAAGCTATAGTGGGGTAGCACATATGGGGTACAGTTTTCTAGGGTTTGTATTTGTACCCAACTTTCCCTTAGTCATTCCCCTTCTTGTTTTCTTAATTCACAATTTCATGGCAGTCGAGCAAACAGGAATTAATCGCTCTCTCCTCAGCTGAAGCTGAATATATCGCACTCTGCTCAGCCACCAAGGAAGGATTGTATCTTCGCGAACTCCTGGAGGAAGCGAAGCTAGCCCAGTTACCCAGCTTCTCCCTATTCTGCGACAACCAGTCGGCAATTCGCATAGCCAACAAAAATGGATTCGCGAACAGGACGAAGCACATCGCCTTGCGATATTTCTTCGTAAAGGACGAGATCGAGAAGGGAAGACTTGAGCTGTCTTACTGCCCCACATCCGAGATGGCAGCTGATTACTTGACCAAGAAGCTCGGAAAGTCGAAGTTCGAATATTGCATGCTGCTGACTGGACAGAGCCACGTCACCTGCAGCGACACTCCAGAAGCGAAGGGGAGTGTTGGAAACAAGTGATTTAAACGCCTCTGTCGTGTCGAAACACCAAGACAAGAGCGAAGCAGATCGTATCGAAACATCGGTGAGTCAACCCTCGGAGGTTGAACAACTGTTGGAGGTTACGCGAAAGTCAAAGGTCAGCGACCTTTGACCTGACAAATGCAGCGCGACAGCAAGGACAAACAACTGTCTCGATACTGAGCAGTTGCCCGAGTCGACACTGTATCGAACCGCAACAGCAACAGTAAAACAGTTATTAACTGTATCTTTTCATATTCCCTGTACTCTTATAAAAAGGCTGTATCTCTTCATTTTAATCAACTTACTTTGCCCTCACATATCAGCGCAAGGTGGTTCACAATCCTTTTATTAAACGTTTCCGCTACTACATCATCCTACCCTTGAATTCTGTCCTGCAAAGATCCTAAGGGCATTCTCAGCCCAACATATATTAGCAGTGTTGGCCCGAGTGGCCACGTAAGCAAGACGAAGCTGACCACGCTGCTGCAACTCTCGAGCAAGGAAGGAACGCAGAGCGATGTCCTTCGTTCGGTGCTCCAGTCTGTGCTCCTCACACAAGGCAATCATGGCCTTGTTGTCTACGTACAGAACTGGAGAAGAACGAGGTAGCTCTCCCAAGTCGGTCAGCAGGTAGGTGAGCCAGCGTAGCTCCTGTGCAGCCATGGCCACTGCGTAGATCTCAGCCTCACAACAGGAACTGAGAACAGAAGACGAGCGAGTAGACCGCCAAGAAACAGAGCCGGAGCCAAGGCTGAAAGTGTAACCCTATGACGACCGCTGCGTAGCCAAGTTGTCAACCCAAGAAGCGTCTGCGTGACCAGTGAGGACAACTGGACCCCGTCCTCCAAGCACGAGCCCCATGCCCGACGTACTGCACAAGTAGCGCAACACCCTCTTAGCGGCCTCCCAGTGCTCTGGTCGGTGTCTCCCGGGTGCAACGTAGCGTGACAGGATGCTAAGAGGGTAGGCAAGGTCTATCAACGGGAGTTGTTGTTGGCCCCGTCCTCGCTTGGGTGGAGCCGACTTTGGGGTCGGGTGTGAGGAGTTCAGCCGACCTGCAATAGTGGCCGAGCTGGTCGACGAGCCTGGTCAATCTGCACAAGGGCCACTGCAAGGACGCCGACTTTGGGAGGGTGCCAACTTCGGCTGGTCGACTTGGGAAGTCGACCAGAGGAGGGCGTCGACTTGGGTGACGCCGACCAGGGGAAGCTGACAGGGTGTGGTCGGCTGACAGGTGTACTGGTCGACCTAGACTTGGTCGACCAGGGGAGTGGTCGACCTGGTGTTGTCGACATGTGGTGGTCGTTGAACTGGGCGGTTGACGGGCTTGGGATGACACACCTGGTCGACATGGTTGCCTGGTTGACCAGGTTACCCGGACGACGAGGTCTGCGAGGTTCGCGACTGTCGCCCAGGGAGATTGGCAATGTCGACCTGCGGCTCGGTCGCACATGGTCAACAGGACTCCTCAGGTGCAACCGTCGACATGTGGTCGACTTGGCACCTGCGCAATGTGCATGGCGGTGCATGTCGTTACTGTCACCTTGCACTTGCAAAGTAGGTGAGCGCACATGAGCACGTGTGGTGACCTGTGGTGGCCTGTTGTTGGTGTGCTGGCACGCCAGCCTTGCAGGTCGACTGAGGACGCCTGAGGTCAACCAGCTGGCAAGTCGCCTTCGTGCTGAGCTGGTGGCCGACTTGTATGCTAGGCTTCTGATGTAGTCTACCTTGTCAATCTATTATTGCTGCTATTGTTCTCAACTTTTGCTAGTGAAACTCTTGTGGTTTTGCCCCGTGAATGCAAAAGTGCTAGAGAACGACTAAGTGAACGAACGCAGAGATCCCTCCTACCCTGTGCCTAGCCCGTAGTCTAGCTCCCGTTGATAGCGTTATCTCTGCAAGGTCAGGTCGAGTGCAGGTCATCAGGTACATTAGGCAGCCCACAAGCTCTGGATATGGGCCACTCGGCTCTACGGACTCGTCCGAAGGTGGAGCTGAGAGTGAGTGACCGGTAGGCAGAGGAGTGGACTGTGGCGAGGAGTATCGAAAGTCGAAGCGCTGAAGGACCTGGTGCACAATGTGTGACTAAGTCAGGGTGATGGTGCGCCGTACTCTGTCCCGGGTGATCTGCAAGCCAAGATAGCTGCGCAGCTCACGCAGGTCAGTGCAGGTGTGTCTCTTCTGCAGCTCCGACTTCACAAGGGCTAGTGCCTCAGTGTCAGCAGTGGCAAAGACCAAGTCGTCGACGTATAAGAGGACGTAGAACGGCGGCAGCGAAGTGTCGGTGCGCAGAAACAGCGACGGGTCAGCAGTCGAAGGAGCAAACCCAAGAGCCGCAAGCGTCGTCCTCAGTGTGTCGTGCCACTCGTAAGGCGCCTGGCGGAGACCGTAGACTGGCCGTCGGAGGCTCCACTGGGTACCAGCAGGAAACGACCCAGTGAAGCCAGGTGGGCGGCGCAGCCAGATCTTCTCATGCAGGCTGCCCTATAAGAAAGCTGTGCTGAAGTCAAGAGAGTGCAACTCGTAGTCACGCTGAGCAGCGACGTGCAGTAGCACCCGAAGAGTGGTCATCTTCGGGGTAGGGGAGAAGGTCTGGAAGAAGTCAACTCCCTGTCGCTGACTGAAGCCTCATGCAACGTAACGAGCCTTGAAGACACGCGGAGAACCCGGCGGCCGCTTCACCCTAAAAATCCACATGCCATCGACTATGTTCGCCCCAGAAGGGGGAACTGCGTCGACATAGGTGCCTGTGGACTTCCCGGATGCCATCTCTGCGTCCATGGCTGTCTGCCACTGAGAGGAGTAGGGACCCGTAATCGCCTCTGCGTAAGAGCGCCAGGTCGGGATGTCTGGTGCATCCGGGTCTTCCTCAGGTGCAAGCAGCATGGCCACGAGATGAGGTACAGCAGCTGCAAGACACTCAAAGTCCTCCTACCTGACCTCAAGGACGTCCATGCCAAGAGCACACTCACCCCCGACGAACGGAGGACAGTCAAACTCAGAATCAACAACAAGACTAGTGGCGTAGTCAAGACGATAGGCGGCAGCAAAGCCAACAAGCTCAGCAACTAGGGCAGACGCAGCAGTGGACTCAAACGAAGGGTCATAAACAACAGTGGCTAGAAGACGAGGGACAGTAGGACTGGCAGCACGAGCTAAGTTAGACTTAGGGTCAGGAACGGCAGGAAATGAGGACGCAGGAGGAGGCGGCAGGGGAACTCGCAGTGGAACAGAGGAAGGACGAAGTGCCATAATGTGAGTGCCGGGGACAGCAGGAGGATGCAGACGAGGAATACAACGACCAGTGTCAACAGCGCGAACAGGTGAGGCAGGACGAGACTCTGGCTCACGACGCTCTGTAAGAGAGTCTGTCTGCTCAGTGTAAGGAGAAGGAGCAAGTAGTGGGGAGTCTGGCTGTAACTGTGGCTGCGACTTGTGAGGCAGTGGACACAGCAAGCTAGGAGTAAGGCCAGTAGAAGACGGGAGACTAAGAACCTGGCGAAGGACCGAGTCAGGTGGAGGCAGAGACGGTGGCGGCGGAACGAAAAATGGACACCGCTGCATAGTGCCTCCAGCACCAGGACCGCCAACTCCAGCACCCCCAGCGCCAGCACCTCCAGCTCCAAGGTCTCCAGCTCCAGCGACTCCAACACCAGCGCCTCCAGCGCCAGCGCCTCCAGCTCCAGCGCCTCCAGCTCTAGTGCTTCCAGCTCCAGCTCCTCCAGCTCCAGCGCCTCCAGCGTAGTGCCTCCAGCTCTAGGGTCTCCAGCTCCAGCGCTTCCAGCTCCAGCTCCTCCAGCTCCAGGGTCTCCAGCTCCAGTGCCTCCAGCTCCAGGGCCTCCAGCTCCAGCGCCTCCAACACCAACAGCTCCGGCAGCTCCAGTACCCCTAGTACGAGCACCTCCAGAACCAGCAGCTCCAGCACCTCCGGTACCTCCAGCTCTAGCAGTAACTCCAGCACCTCCAGGACTAGAAGCTCCAGCACCTCCAGCTCCAGTGCCTCCAGCTCCAGTGCCACCAGCGCCAGTGCCTCCAGCTCCAGGGTCTCCAGCTCCAGCGCCTCCAGCGCCAGGGTCTCAAGCTCCAGTGCCTCCAACACCACCAGCTCTGGCAGCTCTAGTACCACTAGTACGAGCACCTCCAGGACCAGCTGCTCCAGCACCTCCAGCTCCAGTGCCTCCAGCGGCAGAGCCTCCAGCTCCTGCAGCACCACTCCTAACGCGTGTGCACAGAGCAAACCACTCGCGCATCTGCTGCGGTGAGAGAGGCTCCCGCCGGTGAGACAGTCGTGGCGAGGCACCCACAGGACCTCTGGCAGACGTAGTACCCCTAGGCTCAGCACCCCCAGACTCCGCACCCTCAGACTCAGCACCCCTAGGCTCCGCACCCTCAGGCTCAGCACCCCCAGGCTCCGCACCCTCAGGCTCAGCACCCCCAGACTTTGCACCCTCAGACTCAGCAGCCCCAGGCTCCGCACCCTCAGACTCAGCACCCACAGGCTCCGCACTCGCAGGCTCAGCACCCCCAAACGCAGCACCCCCAAACGCAGCACCCCCAGACGCATCACCTCTAGCAACACCTGAGTCTACAGCGACCTTGACAGGCACAGCCAGGAGGAGTGGGTCTACCTGAGACACACCTGAGGGAGCAGGACCCTGAGGGGGGAGGGGGTCTACCGGAGGGGGACCTGGAGCGAGAAAGAGCAGCGGGGGGGGGAGAGGGGCAGTGCGGTAGGGGAAGAGACGGTAAAAGGGAATCGACTCGTCAAACGTGACGTCCTAAGAGGGGAGGACACGGTGCGAGGTGGGGTGGTCAAACTGCCAGCAAGGCGCGTCAGGGGGAAATCCAAGGAAGACGCAGGGAATAGCGCGGGAGGAGAGCTTGTCCGCGGAAGTATCGCGAACAAAGGCACGAGAGCCCCAGACCCGGAACACCGACGCATCGCCAACCTTCCCCGTCCAACGCAGTGTAGGCAAGGTCTTCGGGAAGGAGACACGGGGCCAGAGGTTGAGCTGATGCGCAGCATACCGAACCGCTAACAGCCAGAGAAAATGGGGAGCAGCCGCATGGATCATAGAGGTACGAGCCACCTCCATGAATAAGCCAATGCGGCACTCAACACCCCCATGCTCCACACCCTCAGGCTCAGTACCCCCAGGCTCCGCACCCCCAGGCTCAGCACCCCCAGAATCCACACCCTCAGACTCAGCACCCCCAGGCTCGCACCCTCAGGCTCAGCACCCCCTGACGCAGCACCCCTAGACGCAGCACCTCTAGCAGCACCTGAGTTTAAAGCGACCTCGACAGACACAGTCTAGGGGAGTGGGTCTACTTGAGACACACCTTAGGGAGTAGGATCCTGAGGGGGCAGGGGGTCTACCGGAGGGGGACCTGGAGCGAGGAAGAGCGGCGGGGGGGGGGAGAGGGGCAGTGCGGTAGGGGAAGAGACGGTAAAAGGGAGCCGACTCATCAAACATGACGTCCTAAGAGGGGAGGACACGGCGCGAGGTGGGGTGGTAAAACTGCCAGCCAGGCGCGTCAGGGGGAAAGCCAAGGAAGACGCAGGGAATAGCGCGGGAGGAGAGCTTGTCCGCGGAAGTATCGCGAACAAAGGCACGAGAGCCCCAGACCCGGAACACCGACGCATCGCCAACCTTCCCCGTCCAACACAGTGTAGGCAAGGTCTCCGGCAAGGAGATACGGGGCCAGAGTTTGAGCTGATGCGCAGCGTACCGGACCGCAAATGGCCAGAGAAAATGGGGAGCAGCCGCATGGATCATGGAGGTACGAGCCACCTCCATGAATAAGCCAATGCGGCACTCAGCACCCCCAAGCTCCACACCCTCAGGCTCAGTACCCCCAGGCTCCGCACCCCCAGGCTCAGCACCCCCAGACTCCGCACCCTCAGACTCAGCACCCCCAGGCTCCGCACTCGCAGGCTCAGCACCCCCAGACGCAGCACCCCTTGACGCAGCACCTCTAGCAGCACTTGAGTCTACAGCGACCTCGACAGGCATAGTCCAAGGGAGTGGGTCTACTTGAGACACACCTGAGGGAGCAAGACCCTGAGGGGGCAGGGGGTTTACCGGAGGGGGACCTGGAGCAAGGAAGAGCGGCGGGGGGGGGGGGAGAGGGGCAGTGCGGTAGGGGAAGAGACGGTAAAAGGGAGCCGACTCGTCAAACGTGACGTCCTGAGAGGGGAGGACACGGCGCGAGGTGGGGTGGTAAAACTGCCAGCCAGGCGCATCAGGGGGGAAGCCAAGGAAGACGCAGGGGATAGCACGGGCGGAGAGCCCTAGACCCAGAACACCGACGCATCGCTTGTCAACGGGAGTAGTCGTTGGCCCCGTCCTCGCTTGGGCGGAGCCGACCTCGGGGTCGGGTGTGAGGAGTGCAGCCGACCTGCAACAGTAGGCGAGCTGGTCGACGGGCCTTGTCGACCTGCACAAGGGCCACTGCAAGGGCGCCGACTTTGGGAGGGCGCCAACTTAGGCTGGTCGACTTGGGAGGTCGACTAGTGGAGGGCGTCGACTTGGGTGATGCCGACCAGGGGAAGCCGACAGGGCGTGGTCGGCTGACAGGTGTACTGGTCGACCTAGAGTTGGTCGACCAGGGGAGTGGTCGACCTGGTGTGGTCGACATAAGGTGGTCATCGACTTGGGCGGTCGACGGGCCTAGGATGACACACCTGGTCGACATGGTTGCCTGGTTGACCAGGTAACCCGGACGACGAGTTATGCGAGGTTTGCGACTGTCGCCAAGGTAGATTGGCAATGTCGACATGCGGTTCGGTGGCACGTAGTCAACAGGACTCCTCAGGTGCAACCGTCGACATGTGGTCGACTTGGCACCTGCGCAATGTGCGTGGCGCTGCATGTCGTTACAGTCACCTTGCACCTGCGAAGTAGGTGCGCGCACATTAGCATGTGTGGTGACCTGTGGTAGCCTATTGTTGGTGTGCTGGCACGCCAACCTTGCAGGTCGACTAAGGATGCCTGAGGACGCCCGAGGTCGACCAGCTGGCAAGTCGCCTTCGTGCTGAGTTGGTGGTCGACTTGTATGCTAGGCTTCTGATATAGTCTACCTTGCCAATCTAGTTGCTACCATTGTTCTCAACTTTTGCTAGTGAAACTCTCGCGGTTTTGCCCTGTGAACGCACAAATGCTAGAGAACGACTAAGTGAATGAACGCAGAGATACCTCCTACCCCGTGCCTAGCCCATAGTCTAGCTCCCGCTGATAGAGTTATCTCCGCATGGTGCGGTGAGCGTGGACGGCACACGACTTACCTTTCAGTCAGGTCGACGTAGTGGACACTTACCTAACTCGTGTTGGTAGGGCGGCAGCTGTGCGGTAGTCACTATGGTAGGCGCCGTAGGTGACGCAGGAGTGGTGGACACCCTGGAGGCACGGCTAGAGGACGCGAGGAGACGCCATGAGGCCAACGAGTACGGGCCAAACCTACCGTTGGCAGTCATCGAGGCAGGCATCCGCTCGGTGTGGGCGGACGAACACCCTGCTCGACCAGCTTCTCCTCGACCGGTGAACAACGAGGGCGACATCGACGTGGGAGTCAATGCGGGAGGCACGTCAAGGCAGCGAGGTGTGATACACGCCGATGAGATCGGCAGCGTTCAGGCGCGAGGGATGCGGTTGTCAACGGCTGCAGGCTCCCCGCAAGGCGACGTCGGAGGTCGACAAAGCAGTTTGTCGCCGATGTCGGCGACCCACGTGACAGCGGGCGGGATTGCACCGAGCTACGACTACTTCAAGTTTACGCCGGACAGGATCTCGGTCACCCCCCTGCTTGTTGGTCGACCTTACATCCTCACCTGGAAGGAAGCCATCGAGGCCCAGCTGGAGATGGCCGGGCTGATCGGCTTCGCCAGGGGCACTGTGGCGACGCCGGAGGAACACTACCTTGACTTGCGTGCGGAGTTTCGCGCCATGCAGTTGCCGACCTTCACGGTCATCTCGCGGTGCTGCTTGCCGGGCGTGCAGATCGCCTTGAAGTCGTGCAGAGAGTACCTCGACGCCGGTCACCGGGCATGGCACTTCATCGAGTCGACGTACCAGGTCACCGACGCCCTGTACATCGGCCAGCTTAAGGAGCAGCTGTCGCACATACGGATGGGCGAAGAGGAGACGGCGACCGACTACTGCAACCGGGCTTGGCGAATTCTCGCCACCATGAGGATGGCCGGCGTGCAGTACTCCACAGTGTCGTACCTCACGCACGTTATCAAAAGGCTCACGAACAGCTACAACCTGCTAAAACGACTGTTGTTGGCGCCGAGTACTAGGGCGACACTCAACGAGGATTCTCTTACCTCGTACATCCTGCAGGATGAGGCGATGCAGGAAGCTGAGCGGCCCTCGGAGCCTCTTGCACAGGTGAACTACGTCGCCCCGGTGAAGCAAGGAGGTCGACCGGGGCAGCGCGGGCAGTATGGCGGCGGTGGTAGCAGAGGCTGGAAGCCGACCAAGAACGTCGACAAGAAGAAGTCGGCCAAGGATAGCGGTCGTGGAGGAGGAAGTCGACGTCGGGAGTGCTCGCAGTGCGGCGACCCCGACCACCTCTCCTTCGAGTGCCCCGACCGCAGTGACTCCGACGACGACGACGCCAAGGGAGGCCGCAGGAGGTTTGGCAGCCGTCGTCCCCTTCGAGTCAGAAACCAGCCGTGCAAGGGGAAGCAGTCGACCAGGTCGTCGACCTCGGCGAAGGACGCCGACTCCTCTGCTGGCGGCAAAGGGCGAGACGACAAGGAGGCGTTGTGCTCGCTGGTCGGCGTCGTGGAGCCGACCGTCTCGCTGGCGCCGGAGGCCGGCGAGGATTTCCAGGCGAGGGCAGCAACCGTGCAGGCAAACCCGACATTAGTTCTTCTTGATTGTGGTTGCTCCCACCACTTGATGGGGACAAAGGAGGTCTTCGTCGACCTACAGCCGAGCGGCAACGTCAAGCATGTGCGCGGCTTCAATGGGGCGCTGCAGGACGTCTAGGGCCGCGGCACTGTCGCCCTGCAAGGGGAGGCTGGGCGGCAGGTGCTCATCCCCGACGTGCTCTATGTCCTGGGCGTGCGAGTGAACCTGCTTTCGGCCGGTCAGTTGAAGGAGAACGGCGTGAAGCTGCAGGAGGACGGCAACGGGATGTTGCTCGTCTCGGCAGCGAGAGACATCCTCGGTCGGGCGTCCTACACCGGGCGAGTCCTCTGCACCGACCTGCGTCCCTGCTCGACGAAGTTGACAACGCCCACGACGGAGGTCGTGGCCCTGCGGGCGATCGTCTCGGTGACGAAGTCGACGCCAGACAGGCTGCATGCGAGGCTTGCACACGTGAACACCATCCGGAGTTCGGCAAAGCACGAGGTCGCCACTGGGCTGGACCTCAAGTCGGCGACTGGCGCCAAATTGCCGTGCGTCTCGTGCGTCGACGGGAAGCTGGCGTGGCACACCTTCCCCGACCAGGGCTCCGACGCCGACGACGTGCTGGCCGTCGTGCACGTCGACCTGTGCGGGCCATTCCGGGTGGTTGCCAAGGATGGCAGCTTGTACTTCTTGCTTCTGAAGGACCGCAAGATCCGCTACGTGTGGGTGCGGCCGGTCGCCAAGAAGTCGGATGCGCTGCAGGAGTTCGTGCAGTGGCTGGCGGTGACTGAGCGGCAGACGAAGAAGTCGATGTTGATGCTGCGCTCTGACCGGGGAGGGGAGTTCCTCGGGAAGCAGTTCACCGACTTCGTGAACGGCAAGGGGATCGTCCACGACCTGACCTGCCCCTACACCCCGCAGCAGAACGGCATGGCGGAGCGCGAGATGAGGACGGTGGTGGAGTCGGTGCGAACGATGCTACTGCACATGGGCGTGCAGCACCACTGGTGGCACCTCGCTCTGCGACAGGCCGTCTGGGTCCGCAACTGCCTGGAGCGGTCGACGCTGCAGCCGGGGACGACGCCATACCAGCTGCTGACCGAGAAGAAGCCCGACCTGTCACTGGCACGGGTATGGGGCTGCATGGCGCAGTTCTTGGTCCTCGAGCAGCAGCGTGGTGGAAGGCTGCAGCCGAAGGCCAGGTGGGGCCTTCATCTCGGCGTTTTGGAGGAGAGCAAGGGCTGGGAGCTCCTCGATATCGCCGACAACCGGGTAGTCACCACGTCGGACGTGGTGTTCTACGAGAACATGTCGCTAGAGGTGTGGAAGTCGGAGCACGGGCCGGCGTCGGGCCGGACGCCGACCATCCCGCTGACGGACACCTCGACGGCGACACTCCCTCTGCTCGCCAAGGTTGGTGAGCCTGCTGCTGAGGACGTCGAGGATGTCCCCTCTCCCTTCCCCTCCTCTGCCCCCCGTGCCCCTCCCCTTGTGGCCGACCTGCATGGGCTGACTCCGGTGTCGGCCTCCGGCGATGAGGGGAGAAGTGGGGCGTCGCCTGTGGCGCCGGCCAAGAGCATCGACGGTGGCCAACGTGACATCCAGCAAGTCAACGTGAGAGTGAAGTCGACACCGCCAGGGGAGGAGCAGTCCGAGGAAGTGCAGCCGACGGTGGTGAAGTCAGCAAAGGGGGAAGGAACAAGGCAGCATCTGATAGGGGAGCAGGCAGCAGCCAAGCTGACCAAGAAGCAGTTCGCAACCAGGCAGTTGGCAGAGGAGCCTACCACAGGGGAGAAGTCGGCAGAGAAGCCGGCTGAGGTGCAGCAGGACGATGAGGGCAGTGCAGCTGGTGACGATGGAGGGGACGCCGAGGAGTCCACCGACAGTGACGTGGTGGAGGTCTAGCATGGACCACGGCAGTCAGGCCGAATTCGTAGGCCGCTCGACTTCTATGTACCGGCTGCCTTCACCACGGCGTACGACGAGGTCGATGACGACCTGGAGTACGACAACGCTGAGGAGGACGAAGACTTTCCGGAGCTCGACCCCGACATGAACGCCGACCCCAAGCACCGTTGGGACATCTCGACGATGACGGTGAAGGAGGCGTTGGCGAGCTGGAAGGGGCGGTGAAGGCCGCCATGGAGGAGGAGATCCGCAGCCTCGTCAGCATGGGGACGTGGGAGCTGGTCGAACGCCTGCCAGGAGTGAACATCATGAAGAACCGGTGGGTGCTGACGACGAAGTACCACATCGACGACACCGTCGAGCGAGAGAAGGCAAGGCTGGTCGTGAAGGGCTTCACACAGGTGTATGGTGCCAACTACAATGAGATGTATGCGCCGGTGAGCAGCTACGTCACTCTGAGGATCTTCCTCAGCATCGTCGCCGTCCTCGACCTCAACCTGATGCAGCTTGACATGAAGAACGCCTTCCTGCAGAGCAAGCTCGACCGGGTGCTGTACATGTACCAGCCGGACTACTTCAACGACGGGACCGGCCGAGTGTGCAAGATGCTGAAGAGCCTCTACGGCCTGAAGCAGACGCCGTTGTAGTGGAACAGGGCTCTCGACGGTGTGCTGCTGGGCGCTGGCTGGAAGAAGAGCCAGGTCGACACGGCGCTCTACTTCAAAGTCTGCGACGACAAGGTGACCTGCTGGGTGCTGGTCTTCGTCTATGACCTGCTTGCCGCCAGCAGCAGTGCAGCGATGCTGAAGGAGCTAAAGGAGCTGCTAGAGGCCGCCTTCGAGCTGCGGGAGATCTTGCCGGTGCAGAAGTACCTCGGGCTGGAGATCGTGCGCGACAGGTCGGTGAGAAAGCTGTGGCTGCACCAGCAGGGCTACGCCGACAAGCAACGTAGGCGGTTCCTCGACGAGGAGCAGAACGGGCGCACCCCGAAGACGCCGATCTTGGTCGACGCCTATGCCACACTCACCTTTGATGACGAGGAGGCACAGGTGCGCCAGGAGGAGGAGTACCGGCAGAAGGTCGGCTCGCTAAAGTTTGCGACGACGACGACGAGGTCGGACATCGCCTGCGCCTGCAGCAAGCTGGGGAGCGGCCTCACTGTGAGGAGCGACCAGCACTGGCGCGAGGTCGACCGCTGCCTCGCCTACCTCGCCAACACCCGTGACACCGCCTTGGAGTTCGGCGGTGGAGAAGAGTCGCTGAAGCTGGTCGGCTACGTGGACGCCGACGATGCCGGCGACAAGCAGAACCGGAAGAGCACGGACGGCTACGTGTTTATCTTTGGAGGGGCCGTCGTCTCTTGGTCGAGCCAGCGCATCAAGTGTGCGACGCTGTCATCGACCGAGTCGGAGTACGTGGCGGCAACCGAAGCCAGCAAAGAGGGACGTCGCCTTCGCTACCTCCTTGCAGAATTCCGGCAGCTGGACACCAAGACGCCGATTGTCCTTCGAGTGGACAATAAGTCGGCCATCACAGTCGCCGAGGGCATGGGGTTGACGGGCAACCTCAAGCACATGGAGCAGCGACAAGCCTGGCTGCAGCACATGGTGAAACGCGGGAAGTTTTCAGTGAAATACATCCCAACTTCTGAGCAGCCAGCCGACTTCCTGACGAAGGCGCTGCACTACCCGGCCTTCAACCGGTGCTCCGTTGCAATCGGCCAGGTGCGCCTAGTCAACATGGGCGACGGTAACAACGATGTGCAGCAGTAGGTGCCATGCCCTCTTGCATGGCTGGTGCGGTGACCGGCGTGCTGTGTGTTGGGTGCACGCCGACGAGCCATTCGCCAAGTAGTGCTGCCGTCTGGGCTCGGGGCCCAAGCGTGAACGCGGCAGGGGAGTATCAACGAGAGTAGTCGTTGGCCTCGTCCTCGCTTGGGCGGAGCCGACCTCGGGGTCGGGTGTGAGGAGTGCAGCCGACCTGCAATAGTAGGCGAGCTGGTCGATGGGCCTTGTCGACCTGCACAAGGGCCACTGCAAGGGCGCCGACTTTGGGAGGGCGCCAACTTAGGCTGGTCGACTTGGGAGGTCGAATAGTGGAGGGCGTCGACTTGGGTGACGCCGACCAGGGGAAGCCAACAACGATGTGCAGCAGTAGGTGCCATGCCCTCTTGCATAGCTGGTGCGGTGACCGGCGTGCTGTGTGTTGGGTGCACGCCAACGAGCCATTCTCCAAGTAGTGCTGCCATCTGGGCTCGAGGCCCAAGCGTGAACGCGGTAGGGGAGTATCAACGAGAGTAGTCGTTGGCCTCGTCCTCGCTTGGGCGGAGCCGACCTCGGGGTCGGGTGTGAGGAGTGCAGCCGACCTGCAACAGTAGGCGAGCTGGTCGACGTGCCTTGTCGACCTGCACAAGGGCCACTGCAAGGGCGCCGACTTTGGGAGGGCGCCAACTTAGGCTGGTCGACTTGGGAGGTCGACTAGTGGAGGGCGTCGACTTGGGTGACGCCGACCAGGGGAAGCCGACTGGGTGTGGTCGGCAAACAGGTGTACTGGTCGACCTGGAGTTGGTCGACCAGGGGAGTGGTCGACCTGGTGTGGTCGACATAAGGTGGTCATCGACCTGGGCGATCGACGGGCCTAGGATGACACACCTGGTCGACATGGTTGCCTGGTTGACCCGGTTACCCGGACGACGAGGTCTGCGAGGTTCGCGACTGTCGCCCAGGTAGATTGGCAATGTCGACCTGCGGTTCGGTGGCACGTAGTCAACAGGACTCCTCAGGTGCAACCGTCGACATGTGGTCGACTTGGCACCTGCGCAATGTGCGTGGCAGTGCATGTCGTTACCGTCACCTTGCACCTGCGAAGTAGGTGCGCGCACATTAGCACGTGTGGTGACCTGTGGTAGCCTATTGTTAGTGTGCTGGCACGCCAACCTTGCAGGTCGACTAAGGACGCCTGAGGACGCCCGAGTTCGACCAGCTGGCAAGTCGCCTTCGTGCTGAGCTGGTGGTCGACTTGTATGCTAGGCTTCTGATATAGTCTACCTTGCCAATCTTGGCAGAAGACTTGCACTGTGAGATCCCCGATTGATCCTTGGAGGGTTACAGGTCGGTTAGCCTGGGGGGTTATGGGCGCACTGACCCGCTACTGAAACAAGCCCTTTTATCCCAATGGTCTAGTGGTTGGGATTCTGACAAATCTAGTTGCTACCATTGTTCTCAACTTTTGCTACTGAAACTCGCGCAGTTTTGCCCTGTGAACGCACAAGTGCTAGAGAACGACTAAGTGAACAAACGCAGAGATACCTCCTACCCCGTCCAGCCCGTAGTCTAGCTCCCGTTGATAGAGTTATCTCCGCATCGCCAACCTTCCCCGTCCAACGCAGTGTAGGCGAGGTCTCCGGCAAGGAGACACGGGGCTAGAGTTTGAGCTGATGCGCAGCGTACCGGACCGCAAACGACCACAGAAAATGGGGAGCAGCCGCATGGATCATGGAGGTACGAGCCACCTCCATGACTAAGCCAATGAGGTGCTCAGCAACCCCATTTTGCTACGGGGAG
Source organism: Closterium sp. Naga37s-1 (assembly GCA_947471745.1). Classification (NCBI taxonomy): domain Eukaryota; kingdom Viridiplantae; phylum Streptophyta; class Zygnematophyceae; order Desmidiales; family Closteriaceae; genus Closterium; species Closterium sp. Naga37s-1. Next base: position 4,621,240 of record CANJKZ010000736.1, read on the forward strand.
GCCGAAAGCGTGAACGACTGGAGAATGCCCTCCCCACGACAAAAGTCCCGCAAGAGGTCGGAGGGGAACTCACCACCTCTGTCAGAGTGCGGACGCAGGACAGGAAGGTCCTCGCGGAATCGCTCGCGGAGCTGGAGACGGACTGCGCGGATCCAAGGGATCAAGACATCAGGGACCTCACTCTTGCTGCGCAAGGGGAAGACCGTGGTGTAACGCGAGTAGTCGTCAACAACCAGCAAGAAGTAGCGCTCGAGGTCCTGTCCACTGACGCGGGCTGGGCCCCACACGTCCATATGGAGAGTCTGCAGGGGAGCATTCGTCGGGGGAAACAAGGAGGAGTGAGGAGCGGCGCGCTGCCGCCCCTCGACGCAAGGAAGGCAGGGCGGGGCAGGCGAGGGCGGGAGGGGAGGCAGAGACCTGGGAAGACCAGAAACAAGGAGGCGGGATTGCATGCTACGAAGGCGTGGAAGGGAGGGGTGACCAAGGCGGTGGTGCCACAGGAGAGTCTGGTGCGACAAGAGGCGACACGAGCAGGGGGGTGCTACCGGACCTGACGCGGACACCTAAGAAGACGCAGCTACCTGAGGAGGCGCAGCAGTCAGTGTGTACAGACTCGACCCAGGCCGACGGGTGAACGTGGCCAGGTGACGGCCTGTCCGTGTATACGTGCAGATTGACACATGCTGACCCCCAGGAGTGGTGGTAGTGACCATCGCATCCTGGAGGGCAGCGGTACTCACCAAGTTCGTAGAGAACGAGGGGAGGTGAAGACTTGACAGTGAGCCGGACGGAACCGCCGGACACGGGAGAACAGTGGAGGAACGGGCAAGAACTGGGCCCCTGGAGGGGTCAGCTAGTCTGACTGGAACAAGTGCAGGGAGTGGAGTGAGGGTGGTACTGTCGCGAAAGAAACAGCGGGAAGCACCTGAGTCAAGTGTGAAGGTTTGCAAGGCCTCAGCACGCGCAGTTACAGGGAGAGCAGACTCACTAGCACCTAGAGCAGCAGTCTCTATACCCGGGTCGGGCGGCACATACAGGTAACAGTTACCCTCAGCACTAACAGACAAGGCATGCATGGCAGCAAGGATAGCATCATAGTCAAGAGCAAACATATCAACTCCAGACCTAAGCAGCTCTAGCCAGCGGGGGCGCTCGGCCTCGTCACCAAACTCTGTGCGCGAAGCGTCGTCAAGGCGGGAGAAGTAGCAGTGCTGAGTGTGAAACTTCCCGCATGTCTGACCAGCGCGGTCACCTGTGCGAATGACATACGGGCAGCGAACACTACCCCCAGACGCCCCACGCTGAGCAAACCACTCACGAAGCTGCTGGGGCGTAGGGGTCTCACTCCGACGCTGCTGCTGCTACCTCTGGCCACCGCCAAAACCTCCCCGCTGAACAGCTTCACCTCGTCCGCCACCACTGCCGCGGCCACCACTCCCACTGCCGCCACCACCGCCACCCCCACCCCCACCGCTGCCACCACCGCCGCCACCGAAGCCCCCACTCCCGCCACCACTCCCACCGCTGCCACCACCTCCGCCACCTCCACCGCCTCCACTGCCTCCACCACCACCACCCCCACTGCCACCGCCACCACTCTTGCCACCCTTGCCCTTGCTGCTGCGGCGCTTCCCACTAAGAGCAGAAGCAGCCCCGACATCTTTAGCACCAAGGATCTCAACAGCAGCAACGGAAGCGTAATAGGGGGCAAGGGGGGTGGGGGAGCACGTCTCAAAGAAAGGTGTGCGAGGAGTGCCACGAGCAGCACCTACAGTGACTACGCTAGTCTTAGCTGCAAGGAGGTGCTTCTCGAGCAGGTCAATAGTGAGGTATGTGGGGTCAAGTGCGAGAAAGTGGTCCCTGACAGCGCGAAGAGAGTCGAGGAGGCGGGTGACTATGAAGTAGAGAGTGATGTACATCGGGAGGGGGGGGGGGGGGGGGGGGGGGGGGGGGGGGGGGGGGGTTCCTGTCTAGGAACTCGGCTGGGAAGGCAGCGCGGTAGCGAGTGTCGCTAGTGCGACGGTGGGTAACGAGGTCCTCGACTATGGCAAAGGCTGACAGCTCGGGAAACAAGTAGGGCAGTATAAGGCGGCCGAGAGCAGCAGTGGCAGGGGAAGAGTAACGAGCGACTACAGCGTCATACAGGGCTTTAGCAGTCTTGTCCTGGCCAAAGTGAGCGCGTTCGGCTAATGGCAGGTGGTTGCGAACGGCTAAGCGAGCAGCAGCATCATAGGTAAACCACTGTGAGCGAGTCGCACTGTCAGCTGTGGCGGGAGGGGCGAGAGAGGCTCCAGACATGTGGTCAAACAACGAAACGCTGTCTCTAGAATCGCTCAATAGGTACAGCTGTAAGTCGTCTAGCCACGTATCGAACTGGATCGGACGGCCCTCATGATCGAAGGTGAGAACACTGAGAGAAGCCATAGCGGGCAGAGCAGGGTGGCGCGCGACCAGCAAGGCAACACGCAGGCACGGCGGCGCTCGAGCACTAGGGAAGCGCGTAGGGCAGGGAGAGGCGGCACACGACTAGGGAAGAGCGGCACGCGGCCAACGCAGGGCAGGGCGACGGCCAGCAGAGCAGCGCGTGGGCAGGGCAGGGCGGTGCGGCTGCCAGCAGGGCAGTGCGCGGGCAGCAGGGCGGGCAGCAGCAGGGCGGCGCGTGCAGGGCAGTGCGGGCAGCGGTGCGGCTGCCAGCAGGGCGGCACACGGGCAGCAGGGCGCCGACCAGCAGGGCTGCGCGCAGCAGGGCGGGCAGCAGCCGGGCGGCGCGAGCAGCATGGCGGCACGCAGCAGGGCGGTGCGGGCAGCAGGGCAGCTCTGCGCGGACAGGGTAGGGCAACTCGCAGGCAGGGCAGGGCGGCGCGGCTGCCAGCAATGCAACGCGCGGGCAGGGCAGGGCGACACGACAGGCAGCAGCAGGCCGACGCGACAGCCAGCAGGGTGATGCGACAGACAGCAGCAGGGCGACGCGACAGGCAGGGCAGGGCGACGCGATAGGTAGGGCATGGCGACGTGACTAGTGGGGAAGCGCTATGTGGTGGGCCCTAAAAAAAACGGTCCTGGAATAAGACTTGCTCTAAAACCATGTCTGAATAATGAACGAGAATGAATGCATTGAACGGAAAGTTGGTACAAGTACTAACCCTAATTAGGTTGTACCCCTTTTGGGCTACCCCACTACAGCCTACACAATGTAAGCACTATAACATTTTGATAGTTGCGACCCAAAGAGTTCGGGTCGACCTCCCTCGATCCCTCATTTCTAGGAAGGCTGTTTTGCGAAAAGAGCCGACCAGTTCGACCCAACCTAAATATGTTGGGTCTGCCCGACCGGGTTGACCAGGTGGGGTCGACCAGGTCGACCTGACCCATCCCGACCGGTTTGCGACGAGTTACTTGAGCTAACAAAAACAATAATCTCGCTCACATCTCATTTTACAGTCGCGTACGAATTGAAAGGCCAGCGAGGCAAGGTTTCTGCGTAACCACTGGTCCAGCGAGTTGTTGCTTCTCGTCACAGATCGCCTGGCCTGCAGGGAAGCTGGTGTTAACGGGAGTGATGTGTTGGCCCCGCCCTCGCTTGGGCAACGCCGACGACTTGGTCGGATGTACGGGAGTAGCAGCCGACCATCCACAGTGGGAGAGCTGCTCGACAGGCTTCGTCAAGCTGCAGGGGACCGCTGTGGTGCTGCTGTCGACCAAGGAGCTCGACATCTGCAACTGACTGGTCTGGGCGATGGGTGGGCCGTCGACCAGGAGAGGTTGTTCGACCGGGAGGTCGACGAAGCAGTCCGTCGACCTGAGAAGTGAGCAGCGGTCGACGAGGGGAGCTCGTCGACAACAGCTGACAATTCTGGTCGACGGAAGGGGTCCGTCGACCAAGGGGTAGCTCGACGGGAGCTGTGATCGACCAGAGGGACCCGGTGGTCGACCAGAGGCATTTGGGGTTGTCCAGGTCGACCGGGTAACTTGCTCAGCGAGTTCTGCGGAGGCACGCAAACGTCGTCGAGGTCGCGATGGCGAAGGCGACTTCGGGTTGGTATCCCGAAGTCGATGTGGCTCGTCAGGCGCAGACAACAGCCGACGAATGCACAACGGTGCAAGTCGGGCCAATCGTTTGCGCGCATCTGCGAGCGTGCGCACTGCTGTCTTCTACGGGGCAACGCTGGACAGTCGCTTTGCTGCATCGTTGGCACACCGTCGACCTGCTGTGTTGGCAGGTCGCCTTTCTGCAGTGCTGGCACGGCTCCTCTACGCAACGCTGGCAGGTGGTCGACCATGCTGTGCTGTCTAACGACTAGGCTAGCTGCAAGATTGCTAGGTGCCTGATGTAGTCATTGTTGTCATTGCTTGTTCAACAATTGTGTAATTCCAACTTTGCTAGTGGAAACTCTTGCCAATTTCTCCCGTGATTGTGCAAGCACTAAGGAACTAGGCAAAGCTTCGATCACTCCCAATTGTTCGTGCCAACCCTCGTAGTCTAGCTCACTACTGTTGTAGAGTGAATCTCCGCATGGTGCAGTGAGTGTCGAAGGCCCCGCAGATTACCTTCAGACAGGAGCCGACTTGTGCACCTACTAAGTCGTTCGTAGGCCGACAGCAGCGATAGTCACCATGGTCGACCCCGTAGCTAATGCGGGCGTAGCGGACACCTTGGAGGCACGCTTGGCTGATGCGAGGAAACGCCATGCGGATGGCGAGTACGGGACGATCCCCTTGCTGATCGTCGAGTTGGGCATCCGGTCGCAGTGGGCGACGGAACACCCATCCCGTCCCGTTTCTCCTCGACCGGTGCGAAATGAAGGTGGCGTCGACGACGAAGTCGACGGCGGTGCACGAGTCAGCGGCAACAATGGCACGAAGCAGAGAGGTGTGATCAAGGTCGGCGGTGGAGTCGTCAGGAGTCAAGCGCGAGTGCAGCAGTCGATGTCAGCTGGAGGCAGCTCGCGTGCCGACGTCGATGGTCGACGTCGCTCTCCTCTACGAAGCGGTGGAGGGCTCTCGGCGACAACGCAGGTGACGGCGGGCGGGATTGCACCGGCTTATGGCTACTTCAAGTTCTCGCTGGATCGGATCACCGTCGCACCGTTGCAAGGTCGACGGGACCTCATCACCTGGAGGGAGTCGATAGAACCTCAGCTAGAGGTCGCCAGGCTGAAGGGCTTCGTCGACGGCACAGTGCCAATTCCGTCCGTGGACGATGTCGGGCTACGCGGGGAGTTTCGTGCGGCTCACTTGCTCACCTTCATGGTCATCTCGAGGTGCTGCTCGCCGGTGGTGCAGCTGGCGCTCAGGAGCTGTCGAGAGCAACTGGATGCTGGTCACCAGGCATGGCACTTCATCCTGTCGACGTACCAGGTCAGGGACGACCTGTGCATCGCACAGTTGGAGGAGAAGATGACCCACATTCGAATGGGCGAGCAGGAGTCGGCAACGAACTACTGCAACCGTGCTCGTCGGATCCTGGCTGAGATGCGGATGGCAGGCGCCGAATACTCGACGGCGTCCTACATCTCCCACATCGTCAAGGGCCTGCCGCGCGGCTACAACCTCATGAAGAGGATGTGTCAAACTTATATGCTGCACATTGTGTAGTCTGTAGTGGGGTAGCCTATATGGGGTACAACACTACTGAGGGTTAGTACTTGTACTCATCCTGCTGCTAGTTCATTTCATTCTCGTCTGTTATTCTCACATGGAATCAGAGTAGGTTACTTTTGGGCCCACCACCTGCTACACTGCGACTACCTCGTTCCTAGCCCCGCGCCCGGCCCGTACCTTGCCCGCGATAGGCCCGTACCTAGCCCGCGCCCGGCCCAGTCTCTTGCCCGCGCCTGGCCCGTACCTAGCCCGCGATAGGCCCGTACCTAGCCCGCGCTCGGCCCTGTCTCACGCCCGCGCCCGGCCCGTACCTAGCCCGCGATCGCCCCGTCGACACCCGCGCCCGGCCCCGTACCTAGCCCGCGCCCCGTCGACGCCCGCGACCGGCCCGTACCTAGCCCGCGACCCGGCCGCGTACCTAGCCCGCGATCGCCCTGTCGACACCCGCGCCCGGCCCCGTACCTAGCCCGCGCCCAGTCGACGCCCGCGACCGGCCTGTACCTAGCCCGCGACCTGGCCCCATACCTAGCCCGCGCCCTGTCGACACCCGTGCCCGGCCCCGTACCTAGCCCGCACCCCGTCGACACCCGCGCCCGGCCCTGTACCTAGCCCGCGCTCGGCCCCGTTCCTAGCCCAGCGCCTAGCCCCGTACCTAGCCCCGCACCCGGCCCCTTCCCTAGCCCGCGCCCGGCCCCGTACCTAGCCCCGGCCCGTCAACACCCGCGCCCGGCCCCATACCTAGCCCCGGCCCCGTCGACACCCACGCCCGGCCCCGTACCTAGCCCCGGCCCGTCGACACCCGCGCCCGGCCTTGTCCCTCGCCTAGCGCCCAGCCCCTTGTTTGGCCCCTCGGCCCCAGTTCAGAGCCCAGCGCCCGGCCCCATTCCTGCCCATCGCCCGGCCCCGTACCTAGATCGCGCCCAGCCCTGTACCTAGCCCGCGCCCGGCCCGGTACCTAGCCTGCGCCCGGCCCCTTGTTTGGCCCCTCGGCCCCAGTTCAGAGCCCAGCGCCCGGGCCCGTTCCTGCCCAGCGCCCGGCCCCGTACCTAGCCAGCGCCCGGCCCCGTACCTAGCCCGTGCCCGGCGCCCCCCCCCCCCCTTTTGTTCGGCCCCTTGGCCCCTAGCCTCGGCCCCTAGGCTCGGCCTCCTCGGCCCTTGTGTTTGGCCCCTCGGCCCCCTAGGCCCCTCGGCCCCAGTTCAGAGCCCAATGCCCGGCCCCGTACCTGCCCAGTGCCCGGCCCCGTACCTAGCCCGCGCCCGGCCCTGTACCTAGCCCGCGCCCGGCCCCTTGTTTGGCCCCTCGGCCCCGCCCCTCGGCCCCTAGCCTCGGCCCCTATGCTCGGCCTCCTCGGCCCTCTTGTTTGGCCCCTCGGCCCCCTAGGCCCCTAGGCCCCTCGGCCCTCGTGTTTGGCCCCTCGGCCCCCCTAGGCCTCTCGGCCACCTAAGCCTCTCGGCCCCTCGGCCCTCGTGTTTGGCCCCTCGGCCCCTAGGCCCCTCGGCCCAGCCCCTTGGCCCCTTAGCTACTGCTACTGCTGCTCCTGCTGCTACTGCTGCTCCTGAGTCCTGTGCCACTATGGCGTCGCTTAGAGTTCTCTCGATGGACCCGGAGGGCAGACCTGTAGCATTTGACACGTGGCATGACGATCTGCAACTGTACCTACTGAGCGATCTTAAGGACAGTGTCTCACTGTTTGACCACGTGTCCGGTGCCGCTCCAGCCCCTCCCGCCACAGCTGACGTTTCGACTCGTTCCCAGTGGCTGTCTCGTGACGCTACTGCCCGCTTAGCCATTCGCAACCACCTGCCCGCGACCGAATGTGCTCACTTTGGAGAGCATAGGACAGCACAGGCCCTGTACGACGCTGTCGTTGCTCGCTACTCCTCCCCTGCCACTGCTGCTATTGGCAGGCAGCTACTTCCCTACCTGTTCCCTGAGCTGTCGGCTTTTGCCACAGTAGCGGACCTGGTTACCCACCTGCGCACTAGCGATGCTCGCTACCGCGCTGACGTCCCTGCTGAGTTCCTTCCCACGATACAGCCCCCCATGTTCATCACCCTCTACTTCATAGTCACTCGCCTCCCTGACTCCCTTCGCACTGTCAGGGACCACTTCCTCACCCTCGACCCCACCTCCCTCACTGTTGACCTCCTCGAGCAGCATCTCCTCGCAGCTGAGACTAGTGCAGTTGCTGTAGGTGCTGCTCGTGGCACCCCGCGCTCAACCTTCTTTGAGGGGTGCTCCCCCTCCCCCCTTTCCTCCTCCTTCGCCTCTGCTGCTGCTGCAGACGTCTCTGTTCCTGAGGACGTTGGTGCTGCTTCGACTAGTGCGAAGCGCCGCAGCAGCAAGGGCAAGGGTGGCCGGGGTAGTGGAGGAGGCAACAGTGGTGGTGGAGGTGGCAGCGGGAGCGGTAGTGGGGGCAGCGGTAGAGGAGGTGGAGGCGGTGGAGGTGGTGGCGGTGGTGGGACTGGTGGCGGCAGTGGAGGCTCTGGTGGCGGCGGTGGAGGCAGCGGAGGGAGTGGCGGCAGTGGAGGCGGTGGGACCGGTGGTGGTCGTTCTTGACCTCAGCATGGAGGCCCTGGTGGTGGTCGGGGCCAGCAGCAGCAGCGTCGGAGCGAGACCCAGACGCCCCAGCAGCTCCGTGAGTGGTTGGTTCGGCTTGGGGCGGGTGAGGGTAGTGAGACCTGCCCGTATGTCATTCGCACGGGTGTCCGTGCGGGCCGGACATGCGGGAAGTTTCACACTGAGCGCCGCTGCTTTGCCCGCCTTGACGACGCCTGGAGTGCTGAGTTTGGTGATGACGTCGATCGCCCTCGCTGGGCGCAGTTGCTTCAGTCAGGAGTTGCTATCTTTGACCTAGACATTGATGTTATTATCTCTGCCATGTATGCTTTGTCTTTTAGTGCTGAGGGTGACTGTTACCGGTGTGTGCCACCTGACCCAGGTATAGCGGCTGCTGCTCTAGGTGCTAGTGCGTCTGGTACTCCCCCTGGTACTGCGCCTGCTGAGGCCTTGCACACTTTCACGTTGGACTCCGGCGCCTCGCGCTGTTTCTTTCGTGACAGCACCACCCTCACTCCTCTCCCTGCACCTGTCCCGGTCAGACTGGCTGACCCCTCTGGGGGCCCGGTCGTTGCCCATTCCTCCACTGTCCTCCCGTGTCCGGCGGTTCCGTCCGGCTCACTGTCAAATCTTCCCCTCCCCTCGTTCTCTACGAACTTGGTGAGTACCGCTGCCCTTCAGGATGCGATGGTCACTACCACCACTCCTGGGGGTCAGCGTGTGTTGATCTGCACGTGCACACGGACGGGGCGTCACCTGGCTACGTTCACTCGTCAGCCAGGGTCGAGTCTGTACACGCTGGCTATCGAGCCTCCTCAGGTCGCTGCGTCTGCTCAGGTGTCCGCGTCAGGTTAGGTAGCCGCCTCTTGCTCGTGTCACCTCCTGTCGCACCAAACTCTTCTTTGGCACCACCGCCTGGGTCACCCCTCCCTGCCACGCCTTCGTGGCATGCACTCCCGTCTCCTTGTCTCTGTTCTCCCCAGGTCTATGCCTCCCTTATCGCCCTCGCCTGCCCCGCCCTGTCTTCCTTGCGTCGAGGGGCGGCAGCGCGCCACTCCTCACTCCTCCTCGTTCCCCCCGACGACTGCTCCCCTGCAGACCCTCCACATGGACGTGTGGGGCCCAGCCCGCGTCAGTGGACAGGGCCGCGAGCGCTACTTTCTGCTGGTAGTTGACGACTACACGCGGTACACCACAGTCTTCCCCTTGTGCAGCAAGGGTGAGGTCTCTGATGTCTTGATCCCTTGGATCCGCACAGTACGTCTCCAGCTGCGCGAGCGGTTCGGCCAGGACCTTCCTGTCCTGCGTCTGCACTCTGACAGAGGTGTTGAGTTCTCCTCCGACCTCTTGCGGGACTTTTGTCGTGGGGAGGGCATCACCTATTCGTTCACGCTTCCGGACTCCCCTCAGCAAAATGGGATTGCTGAGCGCTGCATTGGCTTTGTCATGGAGGTCGCTCGTACCTCCATGATCCATGCGGCTGCTCCCCATTTTCTGTGGCCGTTTGCGGTCCGGTACGCTGCGCATCAGCTCAACCTCTGGCCCCGTGTCTCCTTGCTGGAGACCTCGCCCACACTGCGTTGGACGGGGAAGGTTGGCGAAGCGTCGGTGTTCCGGGTCTAGGGTTCTCGTGCCTTTGTTCGCAATACGTCCGCGGACAAGCTCTCCGCCTGCGCCATTTCCTACGTCCTCCTTGACTTTGTCCCTGACGCGCCTGGCTGGCAGTTTTACCACCCCACCTTGCGCCGTGTCCTCCCGTCTCAGGACGTCACGTTCAACGAGTCGGTTCCCTTCTACCGTCTCTTCCCCTACCGCTCTGCCCCTCCCCCGCCCCCGCCGCTCTTCCTTGCTCTCGGTCCACCTTCGGTAGACCCCCTCCCGCCCCAGGGTCCAGCTCCCTGGGGAGTGTCTCAGGTAGACCCTCTCCCTGGTACTGCGCCTGTTCAGGTAGCTGTCGTCTCAGGTGCTGCTCCAGGTGCTGTGACTGGGGGTGTTGTGTCTGGGGGTGTGGAGCCGGGGGGTGCGGGGTCTGAGGGTGCTGGGTCTGGGGGTGCTGAGCCTGAGGGTGTTGAGCCTGGGGGTGATGAGTCGGAGGGTGCGGAGTCTGGGGGGGATGAGCCTCGGGGTGCTGCTTCGTCTGGAGGTCCTGCTGGTGCTTCGCCGCGGCTGTCCTCGCAGCAGCTGCGTAAGTGGCTTGTTCGGTGCCCGCACCGTCGGAGTGGGGCTCCCGGAGCTGGAGGGGCTGGATACACTGGAGCTGGAGGTGCTGCTGCTCCTACTGGAGCTGTCGGGACTGGTGGTGTTGGGTGCGCTGGAGATGGAGACCCTACGGAGCTTGGAGCAGCTGGCACTGTAGGCGCTGGAGCTGGAGTAGCTTGAGTTGGGGGCCCTGGTGCAGGAGGCGCTGGGGCTGCAGGAGCTGGAGTTGGAGGCACTGGCGCCGGAGGCGCTGGAGCTGCAGGAGCTGGAGCTGTTGACCCTGGAGCTGGAGGTACTGGAGACACTGTGCGGCCGCGACCGTACTTCGTTCCCCTGCTTCAGCAGGTTCTTGGTGTCCCGTCTACTGGTCTTCCTCCTCCCTTCCTGTGTCCACCGCCTGACCAGTTGCAGCCGCCGTTACAGCCAGCCTCCCCACTGCCTGCTCCCTCTCCTTACACTGAGCAGTCCAGAGGTCTTACAGAGCGTCGTGAGCCTGCTTCTCGTCTTGTCTCGCCTTTTCGCACAGCTCGTCGCGCTCCTCGTCCGCGTCCTCCTCCTGTCCCCGACACGCACGCTATGGCACTCCAACCTTCCTCTGTTCCACTGCGTGTTCCTCTGCCGCCTCCTCCTGAGTCCTCTCTTCCTGAGGTCCCTAACCCTGTGTCTGACCGAGCGCACTTACGCATGGTACCAACCATATGGGTAAGTAACGCACTAATGTTTGGTACCAACCATATGGGTAAGTAACGCGCTTACTCTTAGTACCAACCATATCGGTAAGTAACGAACTTACTCTTGGTACCAACCAAGTACCAACCATATGGGTAATTAACGCACTTACTGTTAGTACCAACCATAAGAGTAAGTAACGCACTTATTCTTAGTACCAAGTATATGAATAAGTAACGCACGTACTCTTAGTACCAAGTATATCTGTGAGTAACGCGCTTACTCTTAGTACCAGCCATATCGGTACTTAACGCACCTACTCTTCTTGGTACCAACCTGGTACCAATCATATGGGTAAGTAACGCACTTACTCTTGGTACCAACCATACGGGTAAGTAACGCGCTTTTTCTTGGTACCAACCTTATGGGTAAGTAACGCACTTACTCTTGGTATCAATCATATCCGTGAGTAGCGTACTCACTCTGGGTACCAACCATATCAGCGTAGATCTCAGCCTCACAACTGGAGCTGAGAACAGAAGACGAGTGGGTAGACCGCCAAGAGACAGAGCCGGAGCCAAGGCTGAAGGTGTAACCCTGTGACGACCGCTGCGTAGCCACGTTGTCAACCCAGGAAGCGTCTACGTGACCAGTGAGGACAACTCGAGCCCGTCCTCCAAGCACGAGCCCCATGCCTGACGTACTGCACAAGTAGCGCAACACCCTCTTAGCTGCATCCATGTGCTCCTTCCTGTGTCTGCCAGGAGCGACATAGCGTGCTAGAATGCTAAGAGGGTAGGCAAGGTCAGGTCGAGTGCATGTCAACAGGTACATGAGGCAGCCCACAAGCTCTGGATACGGGCCACTCGGCTCTACGGACTCGTCCAAAGGTGGAGCTGAGAGCGAGTGACCGGTAGGCATAGGAGTGGACTGTGGTGAGGAGTACGTGAAGCCGAAGCGCTGAAGGACCTGCTGCACCATGTGTGACTGAGTCAAGGTAATGGTGCGCTGTGCTCTGTCCCGGGTGATCCGCAAGCCAAGATAGCTTGTCAGCTCACCCAGGTCTGTGCACGTGTGTCTCTTCTGCAGCTCGGACTTCACGTGGGCGAGTGCCTCAGTGTCAGCAGTAGCAAAGACTAAGTCGTCTACGTACATGAGAACGTAGAACGGCGGCAGAGTGGTATCAGTGCGAAGAAACAGCGACGGGTCAGCAGTGGAAGGAGCAAAACCAAGAGCAGCAAGAGTTGTCCTCAGTGTGTCGTGCCACTCACGGGGTGCCTGGCGGAGACCGTAGATTGGCCGGCGGAGGCTCCACTGGGTACCAGCAGGAAACGACCCAGTGAAGCCAGGTGGGCGGCGCAGCCAGATCTCCTCGTGCAGGCTGCCCTGTAGGAAGGCTGTGCTGAAGTCAAGAGAGTGTAGCTCGTAGTCACGCTGAGCGGCGACGTGCAGCAGCACCCAAAGAGTAGTCATCTTCGGGGTAGGGGAGAAGGTCTGGAAGAAGCCAACTCCCTCTCGCTGACTGAAGCCTCGAGCAACGTAACGCGCCTTGAAGACAGGCGGAGAACCCGACGGCCGCTTCACCCTGAAAATCCACATGCCACTGACGATGTTCGTCCCAGGCGGGGGAACCTCGTCGACGTAGGTGCCTGTGGACTTCCAGGAAGCCATCTCTGTGTCCATGGCTGTCTGCCACTGAGAGGAGTAGGGACCCTCTATCGCCTCTGCGTAAGAGCGCGGGGTCGGGATGTCTGGTGCATCCAGGTCTCCCTCAGGGGCAAGCAGCATGGACACGAGATGAGGTAAAGCAGCGGAAAAGCACTCAAACTCCTCCTGTCTGTCCTCAAGGACGTCCGTGCCAAGAGCACACTCACCCACGACGGACGGAGGACAGACAGACGCAGACTCAGACTCAGCAACAAGACTAGCGGCGTAGTCTAGACGACAGGCGGGCGACCCTTGGCCTTGAGCACAGCCCGCACACGCCTAGGCATGCTGTCGATCAGCTCACTGCACCAAGCCGCAGGGATTTTCTCCCATTCCACTTGTACTCTGTCCCATAGCTCGAGAATGCCTGCAGGGGGGTGGGGGTAAGCAAATAGCTGCTTCTTCAAGTAAACCCACAGATGTTCTATGGGGTTGAGGTCCGGACTAGATGCTGGCCATGGGAGCACAGAGTACGGCTGCTCGGCAAGCTATGTTTTGACCATCTTGCATGTATGCTTCTGGTCATTGTCATGCTGGAACACGACGGTCTCGGGATCCAACTCGTAATGCTCAATAGTCTGCTGCCGCTCGTCTTGCAGGATTGAACGGTACAACTCGCCGTTCATTCTTCCCTCCATCTTGCACATGAAACCCTCGCCGTTGTATGTCATGCACCCCCAAATCATGATGGAGCCGCCGCCATATTTGACGGTCTGTTTCACATGGTGCGGCTCCATGTGACAGTCCTCCCTAATCTAGGCCCAACTACGGCCGTCGCTACTAAACCGGCAGATCTTCGTTTTGTCGCTCCACACCACGCGTTTCCAGTCGTCGATCGTCCAGTGCTGATGGTCCTTGGCCCACTACCTGCGGTCCTTGACATTTTTCGCGGATAATCTAGGCTTCAACGGCTTTTCTATCGCCCTAACTATGTGCCGCTTGAGATTGTTTTGCATGGTGGCGCCCGTGACACTGATGCCGTGCGTAGAGGATATCATTCCCGCTGCGGCCTCGGCGGATTTCGATTCACCAGACACTATCGACCTTATAACTATCCTCGCGATTTGCTCTGGTAACTTGCGCGGCCAACCAGGTTTCGCCGGGGACGGCACTAGCTCGTCGAACGTTTTCGGACCGAGGTGGCGGAGGAGCTCGTCATAGACGGCAGACTTTGAAACTCCCAACTCCTGCGCGATTTGGCAGTAACTACGCCCCTCCGCAATTCGCTGCATGATGCGCTTCTGTTTCTCCTCGCTAAGGCGCTTCATGCTGCGGGGGTGTTAGCGCTACTCGTAGATCGTAGTATCCGCCCGTAATCTCCTCTGAACCTAACTAGTCTAGATCTAATAGCGCACAAAATAAGGCGCGGGACAATTCGGAAAGATTTGTCCGTGTGGGGTGTCGAGAGGGAAGAGCTGACTCATTAGAGCAAGAGGTTTTTTTTGTGGCTATAGGTAGGCTACACAAACTCGTAACTGTCAATCGCGAACCCTGTATGCAATGTGTTTAGGCCCCAATTGGATGCAAGTTATCATACATTTCGAATGCATAAGGACAATAATTTCGTTCAGTGTACCTCCAGCAGCTCCAGCTCTAGCAGCACCTCCACGAGCAACAGCTCCAGCACCTACAGCTCCAACTCCTGCAGCACCACCAGCCCCAGCAGCTCTAGAACCTCCAGTACGAGCACCTCCGGGACCAGCGGCTCCAGCACCTCCAGCAGATCCAACAGCAGCAGGACCTCCAACAGCGCCAGTACCTCTAGCACCAGCACCTCCAGGACCAGCGGCTCCAGCAGCTCCAGCACCAGCAGCACCTCCAGCAGCTCCAGCTCCAGAAGCACCTCCAGCAGCTCCAACACCAGTAGGACCTCCAACAGCGCCAGGACCTCCAGCACCAGCACCTCCAGGACCAGCGGCTCCAGCAGCCCCACCACCAGCAACACCTCCAGCAGCTCCAGCCCCAGAAGCACCTCCAGCAGCAGGCCCCGTAGCTCCAGCAGCACGGCGATAGCGCCGAGCGTACCACTCACGGAGCCGCTGCGGAGAGAGGGGCTCTCGCCGTGACAGGACACCCGGAGGACCTCCAGACTCAGCACGCTCAGGCTCAGCACCCCCAGACTCAGCACCCCCAGACTCAGCACCCCCAGGCTCAGCACCCCCAGGCTCCACACGCTCAGGCTCAGCACCCCCAGGCTCCGCACCCTCAGACTCAGCAACCCCAGGCTCAGCACCCCCAGGCCCCGCACCCGCAGGCTCAGCACCCCTAGCAGTACCAGAGTTGACCGCTACCTCGACAGGGTCTACCTAGGACACACCTGAGGGGGCAGGACCCTGAGGGGGGGGGGGGGTCTACCGGAGGAGCACCTGGTGCTAGGAAGAGTGGCGGGGGGGGGGAGAGAGGCAGTGCGGTAGGGAAAGAGATGGTAGTAAGATACCGACTCGTCAAACGTAACGTCCTGAGAGGACAGAACACGACGCGACGTGGGGTGCAAAGCCTCAGTAGGTGCAGTACCAGAGAGAACAGACTCACCAGCACTTGGAGCAGCACACTCACTAGTACCTGGAGCAGCGGACGCACTAGTACATGGAGCAGCAGACTCACCAGCACCTAGAGCAGCAGCCTCAATGCCCGGGTCGGGCGGAACACACCGGTAACAGTCACCCTCAGCACTATCAGTCACTTCATAAATGGCAGCAAGGATAGCATCGAAATCAAGATCAACGATAGCAACATTCTGCCTAAGCAGATCACCCCAGCGAGGGAGCTCAACAGCGTCAGGAAACTGGGCGCGCCAGGCGTCAGTCAGGCGACCGAAGTAGCGCTGCGCAGTGTGTGGCAGCCCGCACGTCTCCCCACGGCGCCCGCCGGTGCGAAGAACGTAAGTGCAGGGACCAACAGCCCTAGACCTCCCACGCCCAACGTACCACTCACGAAGCTGCTGGGCCGACGTGGTCTCACGGGAACGCGGCTGCTGCTGGCGCTGGCTACCACCAAAGCCTCCACGCTGAGCGGCTCCACCTCGACCAGCACCACCGCCGCCGCCACCTCCACCACCGCTGCCGCTGCCTCCACCGCCGCTGCCGCCGCCTCCACCACCCCCACCGCCGCCACCGAAGCCCCCACTCCCGCCACCACCCCCACCTCCACCACCACCCCCTCTGCCTCCTCCATCGCCTCCACCGCTGCCCCCACCGTCCCCTCCACCACCCTTGCCCCCCTTGCCCTTGCTGTTGCGGCGCCTCCCACTAGGAGCAGACGCAGCCCCGACCTCCTCAGCACCAACGAGGTCAACAGCAGCAGCAGAAGCAACAGAGGGGAGAAGGGGGACAGGGGAACACCCCTCAAAGAAAGGGGTGCGACGGTCGCCGCGAGAAGCACCTACAGCAACGATACTCTTCTCAGCTGCAGTGAGGCGCTCCTCTAGCAGGTCGACGGTGAGCTCGGTGGGGCAAAGGGAGAGAAAGTGGTCCCTGACTGAAGTAAGAGAGTCAGGGAGGCGGGTGACTAGGTAGTAAAGGGTGATGTACATGGGGGGGGGGGGGGGGTTCTTGGCACAGAACTCAGTGGGAAGCGCAACACGGTAGCGGGCGTCACTAGTGCGGAGGTGAGTAATGAGGTCAGCGATTGTTGCAAAGGCGGCAAGGTCAGGGAACAGGTACGGTAGCATGAGGCGGCTGAGGGCAGCAATGGCAGGGGAGGAGTAGCGCGCTACGACAGCGTCATACAAAGACTTAGCAGTCTTGTACCGGCCAAAGTGCGCACGCTCAGCAGACGGCAGGTGACTACGAATAGCAAGGCGAGCAACAGCGTCACGAGTGGTCCACTGCGAGTGAACCGTACTGTCAGCAGTGGCAGCAGGTGCAAGAGAGACGTGTGATCGAAAAGGGTTACTCCGTCCTTAGAATCACACTGAAGAAAGAGCTGCAGGTCGTCAACCCACACGTCAAAGTCAACCGCACGCCCCTCAGCATCAAAGGTAAGAACAGTAGGGCTAGCCATAGCGGTAGTAGCAGCAGTAGCAGCAGTGACAGCAGAAACAGCAGTAGCAGCAGGAGCAGCGCGGGCAGGGCAGTGCGGCTCAGTAGGGCGGCGCGGCTCGGTAGGGTGGCGCGGCTCGGCTGGGCGGCGCGGCTCGGCTCTTGGCGGCGCGGCGTGGCAAGGCGGCGCGGCTCGGAGGAGCGGCGCGACTCGGCTGGGCGGCGCGGGTGCACGGCCGCGACTGGGGCAGCAGTAGGGCAGGGCCGCCACTTGGCGGCGTCAGCGCAGGGCCGCGACAGGGCGGCATCAGGGCAGGGCCGCGACAGGGCGGCAGCAGGGCAGGGCCGCAACAGGGTGGCAGCAGGGCAGGGCCGCGACAGGCGGCAGCAGAGCAGGGCCGCGACAGGGCGGCAGCAGGGCAGGGCCGCGACAGGGGCGGCAGCAGGGCAGGGCCGCCACTTGGCGGCGTCAGTGCAGGGCCGCGACAGGGCGGCAGCAGGGAAGGGGGGCCGCGACGGGCCGAGAAGGCAGGCGGCCGCGACGGGCTGTTAGGGTAGGGGGCCGCGACGGGCCGAGAAGGTAGGGAGGGGGGCGCGACGGGCCGTTAGGGTAGGGTCGCGACGGGCCGTTAGGGCAGGGTCGCGACGGGCCGAGAAGGCAGGGCCGCGACGGGCGGCTCTAAAGCAGGGCGCGCGACGGCGCAGGTGAGGCAGGCGCGAGGCGCGCTTCGGGCAGGGCAGGAAAAAAAAGATCGTGGTGGGCCCTAAAAAAAAAAACGTTCCCACTAGGGAACCTGCTCAGAATACCATGTCAGAATAGTAAAGAACGGAATGACTGAATTAGCAAGCAGGTGGGTACAAGTAGGAAACCTAAAAGTGTTGTACCCTATATGAACTACCCCACTACAGCCTAGATAGACTATAGCATATATGTTTGACAGGGAGCTGGTCGAACGCCCACGCGGGGTGAACATCATGAAGAACCGGTGGGTGGTGACGACCAAGTACCGCCTCGACGACACCGTCGAGCACGAGAAGGCGAGGCTGGTCGTGAAGGGCTTCACGCAGGTGTGCGGTGCCGACTACGACGAGACGTACGTCACGCTGAGGATCTTCCTCAGCATCGTCGCCGTCCTCGACCTCAACCTGATGCAGCTCGACATGAAGAACGCTTTCCTGCAGAGCAAGCTCGACAGGGTGCTTTATATGTACCAGCCGGACTACTTCGACGATGGGACTGGCCGGGTGTCTAAGCTGCCGAAGAGCCTCTATGGGCTAAAGCAATCGCCGCTGCTATGGTACAGGGCACTCGACGGTGTGCTGCTGGGCGCTGGCTGGAAGAAGAGCCAGGTCGATGAGGCGCTCTACTACAAGGCCGGCGACATTGGAGTGACCTGTTGGGTGCTGGTCTACGTCGACGACCTGCTCGCCGCCAGTAGCAGCCCCGCAATGCTGAAGGAGCTAAAGGAGCTGCTGGAGACTGCCTTCGAGTTACGCGAGATTTCGCCGGTCGTCAAGTACCTCGGGCTGGAGATCGTGCGCGACAGGCCAGCGAAGAAGCTGTGGCTTCACCAGCAGGGCTACGCCAACAAGCTGCGCAGGCGCTTCATCGACGAGGAGCAGGGCGGTCGAGTCCCGAAGACACCGGTCTCGGTCGATGCCTACGCCGAGCTGACATTCGACGACGAGGAGGCGCAGGAGCGCGAGGAGGAGGAGTACCGGCAGAAGGTTGGCTCGCTGCAGTTCGCGGCGACGACGATGAGGCCGGACATCGCGTTCGCCTGCAGCAAGATGGAGAGCGGCCTCACGATGAGGAGCGACCAGCATTGGCGTGAGGTCGACTGCTGCCTCGCCTACCTTGCTGACACCCGCGACACCGCCTTGGAGTTCGGCGGTGGACCAGAGTCGCTGGAGCTGATCGGCTACGTGGACGCCGACGACGCGGGCGACAAGCAGAAGTGGACGAGCACGAGCGGCTACGTGTTCGTCTACGGAGGGGCCGCCGTCTCATGGTCGAGCTCGCGCATCAAGTGCGCGACATTGTCGTCGACAGGGTCGGAGTACGTTGCGGCCACGAATGCAAGCAAGGAGGGACGCCGACTTTGTTTCCTTCTTGCGGAATTCAAGCTGCTCGACGCTGGGAAGCCGACCATCCTTCGCGTCGACAACAAGTCGGCAATTACTGTCGCTGCGGGCTTGGGGCTGACGGGCAACCTCAAGCACATGGAGCGATGCTAGGCCTGGCTGCAGCACATGGTGATGCACGGGAAGTTCGTACTGAAGTACATCCCGACTACCGAGCAGCCGACAGACTTCCTGTCGAAGGCGCTGCACTTTCCGGCTTTCAACCGTTGCTCTGTCACCATCGGCCAAGTTCGTCTGGTCGACGTCGGCGACGGCGACGATAATGTGCAGCAGTAGGTGCCGTGCCCCTTTGCACGGCTGGTACGGTGACGGCGTGCTGTGTGAGGGGTGCACGCCGAGGACGAGTTTTCTCCGTAGTGTGCTGCCATGTGGGCTGGGCGCCCAAGCGTGAGCGCGGCAGGGGAGTGTTAACGGGAGTGAAGTGTTGGCCCCGCCCTTGCTTGGGCAACGCCGACGACTTGGTCGGATATACGGGAGTAGCAGCCAACCATCCACAGTGGGAGAGCTGCTCGACAGGCTTCGTCAAGCTGCAGGGGACCGCTGTGGTGCTGTTGTCGACCAGGGAGCTTGACAGCTGCAGCTGACTGGTCTGGGCGACGGGTGGGCCGTCGACCAGGAGGGGCTGTTCGACCGGGAGGTCGACGAAGCAGTCCGTCGACCTGAGAAGTGAGCAGCGGTCAACGAGGGGAGCTCGTCGACAACAGCTGACAGTTCTGGTCGACGGAAGGGGTCCGTCGACCAGGGGGTAGCTCGACGGGAGCTGTGATCGACCAGAGGGACCCGGTGGTCGACCAGAGGCATTTGGGGTTGTCCAGGTCGACCGGGTAACTTGCTCAGCGAGTTCTGCGGAGGCACGCAAACGTCGTCGAGGTCGCGATGGCGAAGGCGACTTCGGGTTGGTATCCCGAAGTCGATGTGGCTCGTCAGGCGCAGATAACAGCCGACGAATGCACAACGATGCAAGTCGGGCCAATCGTCTGCGCGCATCTGCGAGCGTGCGCACTGCTGTCTTCTACGGGGCAATGCTGGACAGTCGCTCTGCTGCAGCGTTGGCACACCGTCGACCTGCTGTGTTGGCAGGTCGCCTTTCTGCAGTGCTGGCGCGGCTCCTCTACGCAACGCTGGCAGGCGGTCGACCATGCTGTGCTGTCTGTCGACCAGGCTAGCTGCAGGATTGCTAGGTGCCTGATGTAGTCATTGTTGTCATTGCTTGTTCAACAATTGTGTAATTCCAACTTTGCTAGTGGAAACTCTTGCCAATTTCTCCTGTGAGTGTGCAAGCACTAATGAACTAGGCAAAGCTTCGATCACTCCTAGTAGTTCGTGCCAACCCCCGTAGTCTAGCTCACTACCGTTGTAGAGTGAATCTCCGCAGCTGGATGCCAATTGCATTGTAGGTGCTTCGAGGGTGTGCCAGAATTTCTCATAAATTCTTGTTGGGTCGACCAGGTCGACCAGACCCAATCCAATCTTGTTGGGTCGCAACACGTCGTTAGATTCGGCTTGAGTTGGATTGGGAATTTATGGTTTGATGAAATCAAACGGCAAACTCACTTGCATGAACTGAGAGTAACTATTAGAGCATCTTTGGCAACTGCTGCTTTCGCAAACCCTTTTTTTTAACAGGATAAACAGGAAAAACACCCTGCTATTATGAGCAGATCTGTCAAGGCTGTGCTGCGCTCCTTTGGTGGTCGGTGGAGAGGAATTTGAAAATGTCTGACACCCTCCCAGCTTTCTCGGTTTTTTCTGTACCCTGGTAAAGTGGTGTACAGTAGAGACCCTTCCTCATTCTTCCTCTTTCGTGGGCCCCAGTGATCTGGTTCAAACTATTTTTGAAGCTACCCTAATCCTAACCGCCATGCTTCCCCTTTTCCAGCCTTGATGCGGAATGCTGGATTCCCTAAATGACGTGGGATAGATGACACCCTCCTTCCGTTTCATTGGCGGTTTTTTTCCTCCAAACACGCACAGCCAGAAGTTCAATACAATTTGTCACAATTGCAAAAGGCTGTACGGAAAAAAATCTTAAAGGGGAAAACAGGTCGCGTAATATCTGCACCAGCAAATCCTTTGAACATGGGTCGACTCGACCCTTGAAACCAACTAAACTTGGACCGTGCGTGTGGCATTCATTCCAAGTTCCAACTTCTGTTCAAAAATGAGAACGAGTGCAGAGGTGTGGGTGTTGGAGAAGAGTTTGTCCGCTGGGCCTTCCAGTTGAGCAAGCTCCAAAGAAGTCCGCTCAGGCGACAAATGGTGGAGGAGGGGTCAAGCATCAGGCACGGGCGATTGAAACCATTCCTGTGGGTCATGTTTGAAAGGCTAGTGATGGAAGAAATACTGCTAGGAAATGCAAATGAAAGGAAATCTTCATCGCTGTTTTGCTATCCCGTGACAACGTACCTTTCGTGTAGAGATGGGATAGACCGTCGTTCGCAGAGCTTACCGTGGCGGCTGCGTCTGTGAAACTGCGAAACGCACGTCGAGAGTCGCGCGGCGACAGGTGAACACGCAACACGCAACCGAAAGAGGCAGAAAACACAGCAGATGGAAGACACGACTCTTCCACCAGAGCTAGCGCAATGGCGCGAGCAGGAATCGAACCAGAGACTGTCAAAGCAGCAGCCGCAGTCAGCATGGCTCACGCGTACGTGGTCACAGCCGCAACAGCAGCTGTTGCTCTCGCAGCAACCGCTGCCGCAGCAGCAGTCAGTACTATCGCCGCCTCAAACGCAAGCGCAAGCGCAACTCTCGCGGAACCGGGAAACGTCAAAAGAGGAGCCGTCGAATGTGGAGTCGTCGAATGTGGAGTCATCGAAACGAGTCGAAGACGCCAAGCAGTTACTGCCGCGTGTAGATTCGTTGCGGCAAAAGCCGCAGCTGCCAGAACTTTCTTGGGGGGAGGGGGACAGCGGCGGGCACGCGGTGCGTTTCGGCGAGCCCGGTTCGTTGGGTTTTCGCATGATGTTTCTCGATCGCCGAGATCGCATCGTTTCGCCGTGGCACAACATCCCGTTGTACGGTGAAAACAGCTGGTTGAACTGCGTTTGCACGACGCCGTCTGGCAGTTGGTTGAAGCACGAATTCGCGCCGGAGGAATACACTCCGCTGCGCGTCACTCCGAAACGCGGAGAACCGTCGCACTTTTGCGACGACGCCATGTGGAACCTCGGCCTGCTGCCGCAGACGTGGCAAGATCCGGAGGAAGTCGTCGAGGAATTTCCGGGCATGATGGGTTGCGGCAGTCCCTTGGAGGTGATAGATGTTTCGGGTGGTCTGCCCGCGGATTTAGGGCAGGTCTACACGATAAAGCCGCTCGGCGTGATTCCAGTTGTGCGCGAGCCTGGATTGGCCTGGGTGGTGGTGGGAATCGGCGCGGGGGATTTGTTGGCGAGCCTGATGAATCACGTTGATGACGTGTACGCACTGCTCCCGGGAACGATGGAATCTGTCATGCATTGGCTGACGGCTTGCGACAGCACCGAACCTGGTGAGGCTCCTTGTTTGTGATTGGAGGTGACGATTTTATCTTATCGTCAGGACCCATGAGTCGTGGTAGCTAAAAGTTTGAACTGGCATGGCTGTGATAAGTTTTCTTTGGGAGGCCTCGAGGTCCCTAGGGAACTTCTCGAGACCCTTAAGGTCCCTGCGATGCGTTCAGGGGCGAAATAGTAGCGTTGATATTCGTGTTCATGCCTGAACTGTACAGTACTGGATCCCGCAAACAGTTATATGTATGTGGTCTGGATCTATCCAGGCTTCAGCACCACTGAAGGAAACTGGGAGCTGGACTGAAGATCAACGATAAGGGAGGTCGTGTGGTTCCGTATCCTGGCTCTGGCCTAATTCTCCTCGGATTTTTTGGGTCACCTCGTCGTTCATCTGTCAATCATTCGTCGCGCGTGTCCCTTCACCGCGTTCCGCCATCGTTCCCGCTTCTTACATCCCCCATCTGCTTTCCGATCGGTAAAGATCGACGATCAGACCTTGGTACACGGTGACGAATGAGGCGCTTCGCGGGGGTGGTTCTACCAGGAGCGCTTTGTATCTCTCATCCCACAACCACATCCAGTCGGAATCAGGAGCTTAATGCTAAATGAATTTTTGTTTATCTTGTTTTGCACTCCCCTGTTTCCAGGGGACCGCCAGGCAATGCTAGCCAGTGACGACAGCTACGGCACGGACAAGGCACTGGAGGTGATAGCGCAGGCGCACGCAGCCTGGTAGCTGTGTCTCCACAGCAACGTTCAACCTAATCCCTAGACTGAACTGGACTCAAATTTGAGTAGTTTCTTCCTCTGTTCTCCCCTGCTTCCAGGAGACCCCCCAGCAGTGCTAGCCAGTGACGACAGCTACGGCACGGACAAGGCACTGGAGGTAATCGCACAGGCGCATGCCGCATGGCAGCTGTTCCTCCACAGCAACGTGCAGCCAGAGCCCTGGCGGCCGGATCTGGACGTGTTCTCCACTAACGTGCTGCAGGCGTGCTGGCGGAAATACACTGATGGGCAGAGTGGTGCGGTTCTCCCTGTGTCGTGCAAGAAGCAGGAGGAGAGCGTTCCTCGGGACGCTTATAACGAGGATGAGATGCTGGGGGTTGGATCGGTGGGTTTTGGTGCGGTTGGTGGGGGTATGGCGGATGAGGACGGGATTGGGAGGGATGCGAGGGGCAAGGATGTGGTAGAAGCAGGCTCCAGACGGAGTTCTGGGAAGGTTCCTGAAGGGCGGAGCAAAGGGGGGCGGCTGAGCCGAATATCGCCGTCAGCAGTAGCACCTACCACTGCCATTGCCACTGCCACTGCTGCTGCTGCTGCTGCTGCTGCTTCTGCTGCTGCTGCTGCTGCTGCTGCTGCTGCTGCTGCTGCTGCTGCTGCTGCTGCTGCTGCTGCTGCTGCTGATGGCCGCCTGCCGGAAGCAGGAGCAGCAGCAGCTGGAGGGGGGAAAGGAGGAAAAGGGGGAGGGGAAGGAGCGACAACAGCAGCCAAAGGCTCAAACAAAATGAGCTTCTTCAGGTCACGCCTCCCCAGCCTCCCTCCACCCCCACCGCCCTCACACTATGATGACGTCATCTCAGCATCAGCACTGTCAGCATCGGTGTCAGCACTGCCAGCGCGGCATCCTGGTAGCTTTGAGAGCGGCACGGGTGGAAACAGCAGCAGTGCGCACGGGAAGGGGTCTCACGCGTGGAGCCCTCTAGCTCTGGTGCGCTCCAAGTCCCCTGGCAGTCTGCAGAGCAGTCACGGCAAGCAGAGATCTCATAGCACGCAGCACGCGCAGAGCAAGCAGAGCAAGGCAGGTGACAGCAGCAGAAAGTCCCCGGGTAGTCACCACCAGAGGAGTGCGGCAGGGGTGAGCAACGAGGTTCAGGGTAGGGGGGTAGGGGCGGGTACCCAGTGGGCTGCTGTTGCTGCTGCAGGCAGCCAGTCGCCAGTGGGTGGTAGACCACCAAGCAGCCCGTCACCCCTGGTGGGTGGTAGACCACCAAGCAGCCCGTCGCCAGTGGGCGGTAGACTACCAAGCAGCCAGTCCCCGGTGGGTGGTAGACCACCCAGCAGCCCATCACCAGTGGGTGGTAGACCACCGCTCAGCAGCAGCAGCAGGTCTCCCAGAGAACGGTCAGTGGTGCCCAGGTCTCCAAGGGAAAGAATGCTGAGGCCTAAGTCTCCAAAAGGAATCCTGCCTGGCTTTGCCTTGGCAGCTCTTGGGGGCGATTTGCGAGTAGGTGATGCTGTTGGTGGTACTGCTGCTGCTGCTGCTGCGGCTGTTGGCGGTGGCGGTGGTGCTGCTACTGTTGATGGTGGCGTTATCTCGGATGTAGCTGCGTCCTGCACCATCACTACTGATGCAGCTGCGTGTGAGACTGAGCCTGCCAATGCTCATGGTGATGTTGATGGTGTTGCGTCAATAGTCTCACCTCCGCCTGCAGCTGCTACATGTGACCCGCTTGCTGCAGTGGGTAAGCCTACAAGAAGCCGCTCCTTGCAGCGCAGAGTGTCTCCCCGCGGGCTGCAGCAGCTGCACCTGCCAGAAATAGCACGCAGAGGCCTACAGAACCTGCCAGGGGTGGGCAAGGCAGGGCTGCAGCACCTGCCGGTCGTGTCCCCCCGTGCGCTCAAGTTGCCTGAAGTGGCGAGGAAACTGATTGGCGGGTTCTCCGGCTGGCATTCAGGCGAGGAGCGAAGCAGGGAGAAAGACAGGGGCAGAGACAGGGACGGTGACAGAGAGAGGGACTTAGAAAGAGACGGAGGGGACAGGGACAGGA
Source organism: Closterium sp. Naga37s-1 (assembly GCA_947471745.1). Lineage (NCBI taxonomy): Eukaryota > Viridiplantae > Streptophyta > Zygnematophyceae > Desmidiales > Closteriaceae > Closterium > Closterium sp. Naga37s-1. The sequence goes on from CANJKZ010000736.1 coordinate 4,646,366, forward strand.
GGGAGAGAGATAGAAGGGAGAGGGACAGGACGGATGGCACAGGGCACTCGTGGCTGAATTCGCATGCAGGAGCGCCGACCGCGTGGGAGAGTGATGTGTTCCCAGTGGACAGGCTGGTGGTGGGGATGCTGGAGGGGGAGAGGTCGCACCACCTGGGCCAGGCACAGTTGAGACAGGGTGATGGACATCTCCCACTGGCCACTGTGTGTGCCCGTATTCCCGAGGGTGATGGGCTGCTGCGTCGGCATCGCAGTGAGAGCCTGTCTGCGCGGGGGGCGTTTCAGCAGCACTTGGGGGATGGTGGTAGGCATGGGTTGGGGGATGGTGGGAGGCATGGGTTGGGGGATGGTGTGAAGCATGGGTTGGGGGATGGTGGGAGGCATGGGTTGGGGGATGGTGGGAGGCATGGGTTGGGGGATGGTGGGAAGCATGGGTTGGGGGATGGGCGTGAGGTGGACAGGCTGCTACTGGGGCTGCTGGAAGCAGGAGGTGCGTGCGCGGGTGCAGCAGAGGCAGGCAGCGATGCTGAGATGCTGCGGAGGCATCGCAGCGAGAACCTCTCAGGGTACAGCTCGGTGCATCCTCCTGTGCTGCTGCAGGCAGTGCCTGAAGGCGGAGGAGGAGCCAATTATGAGACGTCTCGAAAAAGGCATGGCGGAGGAGGAGGAGGAGGAGGAGGAGGAGGAGGAGGAGGAGGAGGAGGAGGAGGAGGAGGAGGAGGAGGAGGAGGAGGAGGAGGAGGAGGAGGAGGAGGAGGAGGAGGAGGAGGTAGTGGCGAGGTGCCCTCGGTAGCAAGAGCGGGAGCAGGGGGAACGGTGGGGGAAGGCAGAGATACTGAGATGCTGCATTGGCATCGCAGTGAGCACCTCTCAAGGTACAGCTCGGCGTATTCTCCTGTGCTGCTGCGGGCAGTGCCTGAAGGAGGAGGAGGAGGAGGAGGTAGTGGCGAGGTGCCCTCAGTAGCAAGAGTGGGAGCAGCAGGGATGGCAGGAGCAGTAGCAGGAGGAGCAAGGGGGAAAGGAGCAGAAGGAGCAGCAGCAGTGGTAGAGTTAAGCCAGTCTGGCATGCCATGTGAGCTCACAGCAAAGGGTAAATTGCCCCAGAGACCCGGGCAGATGGGTCATAGACCCTGCTTTCCTCATTCCAAGTCTCTACCCTCGGCTTTAACTGGGGGAAGCTGGAATGAGGAGGAAATCTTACGCCCGCTTTTGACTGTGAAAGGGTTACATGCTGAGGAGCCTCACACTGTGAATAGAATTGCTGTTCCTGGAAACGTAGACGCTCCTTTATCTAGGCGTGCTTTCCCTTCAGATAGTGGAGACGGTTTTGCTGCTGTGGAAGACAGGCAGTCACAGAGACAGAAATGGATGCAGCAGCAGCAGCAGCAGCAGCAGCAGCCGAACCAGCAGGGTGCCTCTACAGCCCCGTCAGCAGCACAGGATGGCCGATTTCGTCGCACTCGCTCTGCCCCCCGCTCCTCCCTTCCCCCAACCACCGCCTCCACCACTTCTTTCTCTGCTCACCCATCTGGACTCCTCCCTAATGTGCCTCGATCCTCCCCAACCCCTCTTTCCTCCCCACCCCCCATGCCCAACAACCCGCAATCCTCGTGCCCATCCGCCTCTGCCCGTCGCCTCTCCTCGTCCTTCTCGGGGGGTGAAAGCACTGGCCTTGGCTCGCCTGACTGCAGGAGCACCACCGCCACAATTCCTCCCGCATCTGATGCATCTGATGCATTTGACGCGCCACAGGCAGTTATGGCTGAGTCGCATGGGCAGCAACAGCCTCCCAAGCACTCCACTGTCGCCAACCATGCTACAGCCGCGCATGCAGCAACTGACGGTGCTGTAGCCAGGCTTCGTATGGCCAGCTGTTCAACAGTCAATGGCCCTGCCATGCCTTCTCAGCAGCAGGACAGTCAGCAGCATTGGCAGCGCTGTATGGCTCAGGAGCAGCATGCGCTGCAGAAGTGGCAGTGCGATAATCAGCAGCAAGAGGAAGAGCAACAGCATCAGCATCAGCAACAGCAGCAACAGCAGCAACAGCAGCAGCAGCAGCAGCAGCAGCAGCAGCAGCAGCAGCAGCAGCAGCAGCAGCAGCAGCAGCAGCAGCAGCAGCAGCAGCCGCAGTGGAATGCAGTAGACAGTTATGACATGCCACTCAGCCTGCCTCTGCCAGAGCTACCGATGGACCCTGGGGAAGATGAGTCGGGCAGGAGGAGAGATGAGAGAATGGAAGCAGTCGCTTATGTGCAAGAGCAGGAAGAACTAGAGCAGGAGCAGCAGCAGGTGGATTTGAGGGAGCTGGATGTGGTGGGGTTGGTGCTGAGGGGAGGTGGGGGGGAGAGGGAAGAGATGAAAGAGTTGGATGCGATCTGGAGGATGCAAGGGCTGGGCTTGGTGGGGGTGCAGCAAGGAGGAAGGTGGCATGAGAGGGGGAAGGAGGGGGTAGAGCGACAGCAGGAGCAGCAGTGGCAGTTGCAGCAGCAGCAGCATCAGCATGAGCGGCAGTTGCAGCAGGCCCAAAGCCAATGGTGGCGGCAACACCTGGATCAGCAGCAGCAGCAGCAGCAGCAGCAGCAGCAGCAGCAGCAGCAGCAGCAGCAGCAGCAGCAGCAGCAGCAGCAGCAGCAGCAGCAGCAGCAGCAGCAGCAGCAGCAGCAGCAGCAGCAGCAGCAGCGGCATCAGCACCAGCACGTGCAAAGAGAAGCAAGAGCAGCAGGTGGAGGTGCAGGGGCAGTGGCAGGGGTAGTGCAGTTGAGACGCAGTCATACGGAGGACTGGAGGGCGCACAGGGCACTGGTGGCCGAGGCAAGAGGGCAGCATGAGCAGCACGATCAGAAGAACCAGCAACAGCATCCGCAAAGAACAGTAGCAGCAGCAGCAGGTGAAGGCGCAGGAGCAGGGGCAGGGCAGTTGAAGCGCAGTCATACGGAGGACTGGAGGGGTCACAGGGCAAGAGGGCAGCATGAGCATCACGTTCAGAAGCAGCGGCAGCATTTGCAAAGAGTAGGAAGAGTAGCAGATGCAGATGCAGATGCAGATGCAGGTGAAGGTTCATGGGCATGGGCAGGGGCATGGGCAGGGGCAGGGGCAGGGGTAGTGCAGTTGAGGCGCAGTCAGACAGAGTATTGGAGGGCACAGAGACATGTGGCTAAGGGAGGGGGACAGCATGAGCAGCGGGATCAGAAACAGCAGCAGCACTGGCAAAGAGTAGCAAGTGCAGCAGGGGCAGGGGCAGGGGAGTTGGGGCTCAGTCGTACGGAGGACTGGAGGGCACGCAGCACACTGGTGGCCGAGGCAAGGGGGCAGCATGAGCAGCACGATCAGAAACAGCAGCAGCAGCAGCACATGCAAAGAGCAACAACAGCAGCAGATGGAGGTACAAGGGCAGGGGCAGGGGTAGTGCAGTTGAGGCGCAGTGAGACAGAGGACTGGAGGGCCAACAGGACACTGGTGGCGAAGGCAAGGGGGCAGCATGAGTGGCACCATCAGCAGCAGCAGCAGCAGCAGCAGCAGCAGCAGCAGCAGCAGCAGCAGCATGAGCAGCAGCAGCAGCATGAGCAGCAGCAGCAGCATGAGCAGCAGCAGCAGCAGCAGCAGCAGCAGCAGCAGCAGCAGCAGCAGCATGAGCAGCAGCAGCAGCATGAGCAGCAGCAGCAGCAGCAGCAGCATGAGCAGCGTTTTGAGTGGACCTCTGACTGGGCTGTCAATCAGATTGCTGAACGCCCTTCTGACTGGTGCTTGTATGGGAAGCCGCAACAAGCTGTGCTTGGCACTGCTGGTGCTGCTGGTGCTGCTGGTGCTGCTGGTGCTGCTGGTGTTGCTGGTGCTACTGGTGCTGCTGGTGCTGCTGGTGCTACTGGTGCTGCTGGTGCTGCTGGTACTGCTGCTGGCGGCACTAGTGGTGCTGGCAGTGGCATGGCAGCAGCAGCGGCAGCCAGAGAAGAAGCATCCGGTAGAGCCTGGTCACCTTCTGCTGAAGAGAGCGCAAGGCCATTGTGTGGCCGCACCATGACACTTGACAGACACAGCTTCAGGGTCTGGGGCGCAGGTGCTGGCATGGGCATGGGCGTGGGCATGGGTGTGGGCATGGGCGCGAGTCAGATGGGTGTGGGTGTAAGTGTGGGTGTGGGTGTGAGTCTGAATGAGGGCGATGAGATGGCAGTGCCTCAGCTGGAGCGCAGGCGAACAGTGAGCAGGGTGAAGTTCCGTGAAGGCGTGGACGTGGTTATGTTTGAAGAGGCTGACGTGGCATCTGCTGTGCTGCGATGCTGATGTGGCATCTGCTGTACTGTGATGCTGTTGTGGCATCCACTGTGCTGCTATGTGGATGTGGCACCTGCTGTGGTGAGTTTGCGCTGCTGCTGTTGGTGTTGCTGCCGAGGGTGCTGCTGGTGTTGGTGGTGGTGCTGCTGCTAATGGTGCTGCTGTTGCTAATGGTTCTGAGGTGGTGTGTCAGCCGGCTGTTTCAGCTGCTAGGACTGTATTGAATCGCAGGTGTCTGTTAATAAGTGAATAAGCTCGGCATGCAGCTCGGCATGCAGCTCGGCATGCAGCTCGGCACACAGCAGCAGCATCAGCATGACTCTCATTGAGTGGGCAAGTGACTGGAAGAAATGCACGATTGTGGCAAGGCAAGGCAGGGAAAGAACGAAATTGTGCAATGAGTCAGTCACTGAAAGAACAGCTGGTTGCTGCGCAGCTGGTGAATAAAGCAGGCCCCCTAGCTAAGTGTAGTTGGTCGTTCCACTTGGGGTTGGATAAACTCTGTTTCACAGCATGAAGTGTCTCAACTCAAAGTACATCCGAGTGAAGGTTTGAGAGTGGTTTGGTGTGGTGTGTAGGTTATTGATTTCCCAGCTGTGAGTCACTGGTTTGATATTGTCATCCTTTGAATGTACGGTATGAACAGGCTTGATGTTTCAAGTTGTCACTGGTTTGATATTGTCATCCTTTGAATGTATGAACAGGCTTTGCGTTTGTCAAGAGAAAGAATGCTACCGTATTTTTTTTTGCTCACTACTTTGAGTTTTTTTTCGCGCATAAGATGAAAGTCAGTACCCTAGCAACAAGTCGCAGAGGACAATTCATCCATCATGGTTGCCTGCCAGCCACCCTCAGGCTGAGTTGGATTTGAGTTTGGGGGCACCTCAGGAAAATGCTACAGCACCACAAGCTTCACTCTTATCAGTTTTATAGTATACATATGCAGTACCAAATTCAGCAAAAGGGCAAAGTGCCGACGCACAACACCACCACTAAGACATGAGAGATGTTGCCTCTTCCTTGTCGCCCTGAGTTGATCCATCATGCCTAAAGAGCATTAGAAAGTAAGTGTACCGTTGTAATGCCCATAAGAAGTAGGCGTAACAAATAGCATGGAGGGCAAGGGACGGGATGAGAGCAGGCAGTACGGGAAATAGGGGGTAATCGGTGAGGGGATGAAATCGGGAGTTGAAGACGTGAATGGGAGCTATACTGTTGAGGCAAGACCGCATAGGACTAGGAAAAATGGTCTGGAATAGATTGTTCACAATTGAAGCACCCAACTATGCACACATTCACCTACCAACCTTAGGGCTTCGGGTGATGAGGTGTGATGAGGTGTGACCTGGTGTGACCAGGTGTGGCCAGGTGTGGCAGGGGAAAGGCGGGAACGAGATGCACCGGAGGGAAAGGCGCGCAGGGCTACAGAGGAAGCAGAGGGAGGCGAGGGTGAGGAAGGAGAGGAGGTGGTAAGGTGTGACAAGGTGTGCACAGGTGTAGCAGGGGAAAGAGACGCACCGGAGGGAGAGGCGGGTAGGGCTCCAGAGGAAGCAGAGGGAGGCGAGGGTGAGGAGGGAGAGGAGGTGCCATGCTGCTGTGATGAGCCAGTCGCTCTGCCACTCCAGGTTGAGAGGGTCTGATAGCTTCACATAGGCCTGGTGGTGGGGAGACGGAGGTGGGGAGGAGTGGGGTTAGAGGATTAGGTATGGAAGGAGAGGAGGTGCCATGCTGCTAATATAAGCCAGTCGCTCTGCCTCTGCAGGTTGAGAGGGTCTGATAGCTTCACATAGGCCTGATGGTTGGGAGGTGCGGGGTGTGGGGGAGGAAAAGGAGAGAGGGGGAAGGGGTGGTGAAGAAGGGGTGAAGGGAGAGCTGTGCCAGTTCAAGTTGAGGGGGTTTGAGAGCTTCAGATAGGCCTGGTGGTGGGTAGATGTGGATGGAGGAGGTGGGTGGACGGGGAAGAAGAGGAGAAAGGGAAGGCGAGGAGGGGCGAGAAGGACATGGAAGGGGCGAGAAGGACATGGAAGGGGCGAGAAGGACATGGGAGGGGCGAGAAGGACATGGAAGGGGCGAGAAGGACATGGAAGGGGCGAGAAGGACATGGAAGGGGTGAGAAGGACATGGAAGGGGCGAGAAGGACATGGAAGGGGCAAGAAGGACATGGAAGGGGCGAGAAGGACATGGAAGGGGCGAGAAGGACATGGAAGGGGCGAGAAGGACATGGAAGGGGCACAAAGCAATGGTGTTGTGCCAGGGCAGTCACACCATGCAAGGAACAGCATGAAAGGAAGTCAACTACCTTTTCAGGGACCTCCTATGTGTCTAATATTGAGTCGACTGAACAACAGTCGCACCATGCAAGGAACAGCATGAAAGGAAGTCAACTACCTTTTCAGGGACCTCCTATGTGTCTAATATTGAGTCGACTCAACAACAGTCGCACCATGCAAGGAACAGCGTGAAAGGAAGTCAGATATCTTCCCAAGGACCTCCTATGTGCAAAAAGGCGAATGGCAGTGCATGCATTTGGACGTACCTCTGAGAAGGTGAGAGTGAGAGCAGCAGCGCCTATGGCCCCCATTGCTGCCAGTGCCTGGCGGAAGGTGCTTACGATTCGACTGTCCGAAGCCTGTGTGCACTGCAGTGTGGCGCCGCACAGCACCATACCGCACCGCGCAGCGGCTCCTCACAGAACACCACACCGCTCCAGACCAGACCAGACCAGACCAGACCAGACCAGACCAGACCAGACCAGACCAGACCAGACCAGACCAGACCAGACCAGACCACGCCACACCACACTCAGCACCGCACAAAATAGAAGCCACAGCAGAGAAGAGACGAGAACAAGTAGAGGCATGAAATCAATAGGGTGAATGGTGCTTGTGAACGGTCTAAAAAGTGAACAGAGTATTTTTCAGATTTCTAGATTTTTTTTGAGACGTCTCAAAAGTGAACGGAGTAATTTGCAGATTCCTAGAAAACGCCACCAGGCGGGTGAGCGGCGAGCACGAATGGAGTATGTTAATGGGAAACAACGTGACTGTCATCCGCACGTAACCAGAAGCAGCTTGGGCCATGTCAATGCGGAACTGGCCCGCACGGTCACACATGCGCACGAGGGGAGCGCACAGAGCGCACACAGTCAGTCAGCCACACATCCGCTTGTCCTGCCCAGCCCACCCACACTGCAATTTCTTACCAGCGGCGCCTTGGATGGTGGCATAAGCAGCCGGGATGAGCCAGGCAGCAAGAAGCAGGTCCACTAGCACGAGGGCGGAGTGCAGAGCCACATTGCCATCTCCTACCTGCTCCTTGGTAGCGCGTTGACTTTTGAGTCGACTCAAAAGTCAACTCGCAGAGCCACATTGCCATCGCCTACCTGCTCCTTGGTAGCAGCAGCAGCAGCAGCCCTGATGAGCCGCGCAGCGAAGGGAAAGTTGAGCGGCACAAGAGGGGAGCGTAGAGCCACGTGCTCACCACACGCAGTGGTAGCAGTCACACGTGCCCATGTTCCACCCATACTGCAGCTCCTCACCTGCTCCTTGGTAGCACGAGCGGTCGGGACGAGCCACGCAGCAAGACAGAGGTCCATGAGCACAAGAGGCGTGCGCAGAGCCACGTGCTATCCGCTGCCCCAGCCACATGTCTTCGTGCCCCAGCCACATGTCTTCGTGCCCCAGCCACATGTCTTCGTGCCCCAACAGATTGCCACGCCTCACCTGCGCCTCCGTAGCACGAGCGGTCGGGACGAGCCACGCAGCGAGACAGAGGTCCATGAGCACAAGAGGGGAGTGCAGAGCCACGAGCTCACCACTGCCCCAGTCGTCCACCTGCCCCACGTTCCTCATTCCCTCACATGTTCCCGCCACTAGCACGTACAGGGCTGCTGGTATGAGCGCCTGTGGGGAGGAGAGATGGAGGAGTGGGGTACGGGATGGAAGGAATCGTGTGAGCATGCCTCTCCGCTGCCCCAGCCGTCCACCTACCCCACACTCCTCATTCCCTCACATGTTCCCGCCACTAGCACGTACAGGGCTGCTGGTATGAGCGCCTGGCAGGGAAAGATAAGGATGAGTGGGGTAAGAGACGTGTGGTCCACCTGCCCCACACTCCACATTTCCAGGAATAGAGCACTGCAGCACTCCAGCAAGAACTACCCTGCACCACTCTGAATCACAGTGCACCACTCTGAATCACAGTGCACCACTCTGAACCACTCTGCACAACTCTGCACCACAGCTCACTCCACCAGATTCAAACTTTCCAGAAATCACCCCTACTTTCAGCAGCAAAGTTCAAACATCATTGCCACCCCCACCAGCAATGCTGTTTACAGAAAACCCTGCAGGACTGCAGGCAGTGTGACTAGAGAGCACTGCAGTACTCAAGCAAGCACCTCTCTGGGCCACTCTGTATCCGCTTGCACCACTTCGCGCCGCATTGAATCCCCCCTGACACACCTTGCCAGGAATCACCCCCACTTTCGGCAGCAGCGTGCCAAACCCCACCGCCACCCCCACCAACATCCCCCAAGCAACAGCCCCTGCAAGACTGGGTAGACAGTGCAAGAAAGCACCGCTTTGCACCGCCTCTCACCCCACCCAACCCACCTTGCCAGGAATCACCCCCACTTTCGGCAGCAGCGTGCCAACGCCCACCGCCACCCCCACCAGCACTCCCCTCAGCAGCAGCCCCTGCAGGACCCCCACTGTCACTGCAGCGAGCGTGACTATAACGAATCGGTGCCCCGTGGTGCAGAGGAGGAGGAGGTCGCAGAGGGTGGTGAGGGAGGAGAGGAGGGAGAGGAGGAGGAGGAAGGTGAGGAAGTGAGCGAGTGAGTTGCGATCGAGGGAGTGCCAGGCTGGGCCAAACTGGGGGCGCCAGGCAAAATAGAGGAGGGTGGAGAGCTGGGAGGGAATAGGGGGGGGAAAGGGTGGGGGCGGGTGAATGTGAAGGCAGGGGGTATCATGTTTTGACAATGAGGGAGTGCCAGGCTGGGCCGAACTGGGGCCGCCAGGCAAGATAGAGGCAGGTTTGGAGCTGGGAGGGGTAAGGGGGGAAGGGGGGAACAGAGGGGGCACGGGACAATGAGAGGGAAGCGTGAGGAGGAGGAGGGTGAGGAAGTGAGGGAGTGAGTTGCGATCGAGGGAGTGCCAGGCTGAGCCGAACTGGGGGCGCCAGGCGAGACAGAGGAGGGCGTAGAGCTGGGAGAAGGGAGGGGCGGGGGAGGGGGTGGTATGGGGGCGGGGGAGTTGACGATGAGGGAGTGCCATGCTGGGCCGAACTGGGGGCGCCAGGTGAGATAGAGGAGGGCATAGAGGTGGAGGGGAGGGGGCATGGGAAACGAGGGAGGCCGAGAAGGACGACATAGGAGGGGGGTGAGAGGGTGGAACAGGGGAAGGGTGTTGAAGGAGACAAAGGAATGGGACGAGAGGGAGGCGTGAGGAAGGTGGGGAAGTGAGGGAAGAAAGACATTTACTTCAAATTTGCCATAAAGGCACTTCAAATCCAATTCACAGCAAAAGAAAAAAAGAGTTCAGACCAGTTTATGATTAACTTGATTCGACAACGGCTTCGCACTCTCGTTTAAGACAGTCTGTGTGACTCTACCACTCACTCACCACTCACGTCTCCCTCTCACTCTCAATCTCACTTTCACACTCACCACCAGCATGCCTATCTGTAGCGGTAGGTGTGCCGACAGCATGCCCGGCAGGTACCCCCAGAGAAAAGTAGATTCGACTCAGATCACCAGACTTAGCTCGTTCTAGTGTGCACTAATCTATGCTTAGGCTAGGTAGGAATTGAGTAAGCAAGGAAAATGTCATTCCATGACTGAGCGTATGGGAGCGTACCCCCACCCGTGCGCCCACCACTCCGTGTGCCCAAACACCTTGTGTTGTCCAGGGCCTCATGCTTACGCTCACACTCACAGTCACCCTCACACTCACCACCAGCATGCCTATTTGTATCGGAAGGTGCGCCGACAGCATGCCCGGCAGGTACCCCCACCCGTGCGCCCACCACTCCGTGTGCCCAAACACCTTGGTGTTGTCCAGGTTCTTGTCGCACATGGCCAGCCACACATACACAAAGCCGGCCCGTGGGACGTGCACGGTTTCACTCAGCTCTGCTGTGAGTGAGCTGTTGCCCATGAACTGGGCCTCTAGGACCCGCGGCCACTGGGGAGGGAGAAGGCGGGGGGGAAGGCGGGGAAGAGAGCAGAAGAAAGAGAGGAGGTCTCTGAATGAGCAGAGTCTAAACAGCCTCTGAGCACCTTGGTGTTGTCAGGGTTCTTATCACACATGGCCAGCCACACATACACAAAGCCCGCCCGTGGGACGTGCACCTCTGCATCCAAGGTTGCTGTGAGCGAGCTGTTGCTGATAAACTGGGCCTCCAGGACCCGCGGCCACTGGGGGAGGGGGCAGGGGGAGTTGGCAGGCAAGCAGGGAAGAGAGGGGCCTTATGAGGGAACAGATGAAAGGTCAAGGCACGTGCACCTCTGCATCCAGTGGTGCTGTGAGTGAGCTGGTGCCGATAAACTGGGCCTCCAGGACCCGCGGCCACTGGGGAGGGAAGAGGGTGAGCAGGGGAGAATGAGCAACGCACATGCATGTCGGCATCCAAGGTGCACCCAGTGACAGAGAATGACCCTATCTGCTTGGTGCCATTGAGTTGAGGCATTGACACACCACCTGCACTGCATTGCTCCAGTCCAGACTAAGCCTGTAAAAGAATATTCGGTATTCGAGAACTATTCGATATTCGTTCGAATACCTGAATTCGAGAGAATAAGAAACGACCATGTATTCGAAAATATTCGCATCACGGGTATTCGTGAATGTAGAATATTCGGGTAACGAATATTCGAGGTATTCGTTACTATTCGGTATTCTATCATTAACCCCCCCCTCGTACTTTCCCTACATGAGGCTGTCTGTGTACCAGAGGTCGTGTGAGAGCTGTGCAAGAAAGTAGCTGGAGAGGGTCGTGGTGTTGGTAGTATAAGGTACATTGTATCACCCTGTGTCGACACTGCCTCTACAAGGATTTCTGTATTCGAAATTTAATCATATTCGATTCGGATTCGGCAGTATTCGAATCGTATTCGTATTCGGTTTTGGGTCAGTATTCGTATCGTATTCGTATTCGAGTTTGGGCCAGTATTCGGTCAAATAAGAAACAACGCATTATTCGGAGAATAGGGAGAAAAAATATTCGTATTCGTATTCGTATTCGTTTTTACAGGCTTAGTCCAGACCCTCACTGTGCTGTGCGTGCACGAGGGGAAATGCATCACTGCCTGCCACAAACTCACATCAGGCTCATGTGCCTCTCGTCGCACTATCAGGCGGCCCACAGTGCACCCGGTGAGAGGCTCGAGCTCCTTGGTGCAGCAGAAGAAGAGGGGCCCGCTGCCCTCCTCCTCCCCGTTGTCTGCATGGGCGAACGGCGCTGGCATGGGGAGGGGGAAAGGGGGGGAGTGTGGGGAGAGTCTGTTCAAGGCACTCGAGCTCCTTGGTGCAGCAGAAGAAGAGCGGCCCGCTGCCCTCCACGCTGCCCTCACCCACCCCGCTGTCTGCACGGGCGAATGGGGTTCGCACGGCGAGGGGGAAGGGAAGAGAGTGAGGGGGTTGTGGGGAGACGAGACACGCGGAGAAGCTGTGAGAGAGATTGAAGGGCGCACGAGCTCTTTGGTGCAGCACAAGGAGAGGGAGAACGGCCCGTTGCCTGCCCTCCCCCGACACCCCCCTGTCTGCTTGGAGGAAGGGGGCTGGCATGGTATGCGCTGAGAAGGAAGGGTAGAAGGAAGAGGGTTCGTGGCGAGAGACACACGGAGAAGCTGTGAGAAAGGTTCAAGGCACTTGAGCTCAAGTGCCTCCTTTCTTCAGCTGCACTCGAGCTCTTTGGTGCAGCAGCTGAAGAAGAGACGCCCGCTGGCTGCCCTCCCCCACCCCCCTGTCTGCTTGCGCGAACGGGGCTGGCATGGGAAGAAGGTGGGATGGGGTTGGAGAGAAGGGGGCTAGGAAAGGAGTGGGTGGGGTGGGGGGAGGTCGGCAGAGGCCAGTCCTGTGCCGCACACACATGCATATCAAACACCATCGCCTCTTGAGACGCCTCAAAGGTCGGCAGAGCCTAGTCCGGTGCCGCACACTCATGTCAAACAGCACCACCTCCACCACGCGTGTCACATGCCATGCTCCCCTTCCCCCACCCCACACACCCGCATCAACAGGCCATCACAGCACACGCACTCACTCGTGTCTGTGCTGCTGCTGTTTCGCCAGCGGTACCCAATCCGGTGCCGCACACTCATGTCAAACACCACCACCTCTACCACGCCTGTCACTCCCTCCAGTGGCTGTAGCTCCGCCTCCCATGATGGCCGCTGCAGGTGCATTCCGTGCAGGCTGGCAGGAAAAGGAGAGAAAGGGGTGGGTGGGTGGGTGGGTGGGTGGCAGGTTGGGAGAGGAGAGGGAGGAGAAGACATCCTCCAGTGGTTGTAGCTCCGCCTCCCATTACGGGCGCTGCAGGTGCAACCCGTGCAGGCTGGCAGGAATGGGGTAGGAGGGAGAGATGGATGGGCGGATGGGAGAGTGGGTGGGAAGATGGGAGGTTGTGTGGGTGGGTGGGTGGAAGGTGCGCCTGTCATGCCCTCCAACGGCTGTAGCTCCGCCTCCCACAATGGCCGCTGCAGGTGCAACCCGTGCACGCTGGCAGGAATGGGATAGGAGGGAGGGATGGGAGAGAGGTGTGCACATGGGTCGGGAGAGACTGAGAGGGTCAAAGGCTGTAGGCTGTAAGATGTAGGCCTCCAGGCCTCCCATGAAAGCCGCTCTGCAGGTGCAGCCCGTGCAGGCTGGCACAGAGGTTGAGAGGGGGCGTGTGGGTGGGTAAGTTGGGGGAGAAGAGAGGGCGCTGCGTGTGCAACTCGTGCAGGTGCAACTCGTGCAGGTGCAGGTGCAGCCCGTGCAGGCTGGCAACATTGCCGCTGGAGGGGGGGATGGGCGGGTGGATGGATGGGGAGGATGAAGGCGGGTACGAAAAAGGAGGAGATGGGGAGGAGGGTGGGTGGGCACGAAAAAGGAGGAGATGGGAAGGAGGGTGGGCGGGCACGAAAAAGGAGGAGATGGGGGTGGGGGGAGGAGGAGGAGGGGGCGGAGAAGGAAATGCGAATGCGGGAAACCAGGTGCGGGAGTGGAGAAAAGGGGGTGAAGTGGGTGAGGAAGGGGGGGATGTGTGGAAAAGCGGAGTGGTGGTCGGAAGGGGAAGAAGAGGTATAGGGGGGGAAAAGGGGGAAAGGGTGTTAGAATATAGCCTATGATGTTATACTTGTGCTAGTGTTACACCCAATTATGGGTGTACACTTTGTTCGAGGGGCCCCAACCAAGATCCAGACACAGCTCAGTGAGCTGCGTGCGTGCAGTAGGCTTAAAGCAAAGGAAAAAAACAGTAGTAGATTTCCGCTCTGAGTACAACTAAGTGCTCAAAACGATCTCAGAACCCAAATTCTTAGCAGTAGAGTAAAACAGGGACAAACATGTTTCGGCCTATCACGGGGAAAAAACCCGATCAGACCTTCATCAGTGCCAACAATGAGAAAGAAGGGCTAAGCAATGCCTCTAAAGAGAAGCAAGGCCTCTAAGAAAGCGAACTCTAGGCTATCCACACCCAGGTCACCCAAATGACGGGGACCAATCCAGACCACCCTCGAAAACTTCAGGCAGCCACGTCTTCAACTTCCTCGAAAGTGTCTGTGTAAAGGGTTGGGTTCAGATTTTCGCCAAGGGGCAACTTCAGAAGTCGCGCGCGCACCAGTAACCGCTGCAGGTTACAACCAATTTTCCACGCAACAAACATTCTCTCCACATACAATCCGCGTGTGATGAGGCGATTTTTGAGTCGACTAAAAAATCGCCTCATCACACGTTGGTTTGGGGCACCCCAACCCCCCCCCTACGCCACAATTGTTGGGGCCCACTTTGGTGGCCCTTGCCAACCAATTATTGGTCCGCCAATAATTGGTGGCTGGCCCCAACCATTATTGGGTAACCAACAATGTTGGCCAACCAATAATTCTGGGAGCTCACCTCCTAGTTTCCTCGCTTTTCTTTCTCCTATGTAAGCCCAACGTTTCCTTAATACAATGAACACTTTAGTTTCTCACAAAGGGGAGGGAGAGAAGGGGCAAAGAGGGGGAAAGGGGAGGAAGGGGAGGGGGAAGAAGGGGTAAAGAGGGGGAAAGGGGGGGAAGGGGAGGGGGAAGGAGGGGTAAAGAGGGGGAAAGGGGGGGAAGAGGAGGGGGTGGGGGAACGGCGAGGGAGGGGGGGGAAGACGGGGAAAGGAGGAGGACGGGGTAGATGGGGAGGGAAAGGGGTCGATGCAAGGGGAAGGGGGAGGGGAATAAAAAGGAGGGGGCAGGTGGAAGTGGGGGTGGGGGGAAGGTGAAACAAACAGAGAGCTCTATACACTCCCCACGGGAGCAGCATTCGCTCCCTACGGGAGCAGCAACCACAGGTTGGTCAAGGTGAGGGGAAGCAGGAGCGGGCGGAAGGGGAAGATGGACGGGGAAGAGAGAGGGCCGCTGAGCGAACGCACCGGATGTAACCAGATCCCGGCGAAGCCCCGCGTTCGTTCGCGAACATGCCCTCGCGGCCGGCGCGGTACAGGAGCAGGTCGACGGAATAGTAGGCGCGCTGGCCCGAGTACGTGTGGATCGCGGCTCGAGCGCAAGAGATTAAATTCAAGAGGAGAAGGAGAAGGAGCCATGGGATAGGGACGGCAGGTAAGCGTATGTGCGAGTGTGAGTCTCCCTCCGTCCCCCTCGACGCCATTCGGCGGCTTCGAATGCGCGCCGTGCGAGCATGCTCACGAGCGGATTCTAACAAGGCGTTGCTCGCAGACGAGGTTAGAGTCTGCTCGCGCGTTGTCGACTCAGTAGTAATGCGGGACCCGGTTTGAGTCTGTTCATGCGTCCGTCTCAAAAATGCTGGCGAGGATTCGCTTCTCACATAATGCGGAAGCATTGCTGAAAGCTGTTCCGAAGCGCGAAACTGTTTGACTTGTCTATCATGGAAAATCCTCTCGACAGCTGACACTGGCAAGTGTTGGAAGTTTCCTCCCTTATGAGGAACCACCTTCGTGACAAGTATGCAGGCACTGGGGCTGTGTGCATGTGTGCTATGTTTGTCGATTGGTTTTGGGGTACAGTACCCGGACAAACCTGGGGGGCTGGCAGGTTTGGGGAAAATATGCCACAAGTAACCAACTTGGAACTCGATAACGTGAATGATAAAAAAAGACGCGTACGGTCACTGTATCGGGTTTTCTGACGGGTTTGGTAAGCGGGGTCACGGATTCAGTCACTAACAACAGGTAAAAAATCACGCATGTAACTCCCGCCAAAAAAACTTGAAACTCAACAAAATTCCCGCTCGCGCCCAACCAATCTGCGAACTTGAAAATAAACTAAAACCCAATCGGAATCGGATGCGGTTTGGGAACGGATCAACCCTAAACACCTGGCGAGTTACGTGTTTAGGGTTGATCATCCGAAAATGCATTCAGGTTCTTTCTGGGTTTCATTTTGTTTTGGCGGGAGTTTCATCTGTGACCATTCGCGTTTTTTTTTACCAGCTGATTGTGACTGATTCCGTGAAACGCTTTGTCAGTCGCGTGAAAACACCCTTTGCAGTGACCGTACCCTTTTTTTTTACCAAAAATGTTTTCGAGTCCCATGATGGTTACGAACGGCATATTTTCTCGCAGGTTTGGGCCAAAACTTGGCCCTTTAGGGCGTGTAACCATTTTGTTTTTTTTTTGTTTTTTTTGTTTTTTAGGACCGTCCGTATATTCTAGAACGGACGGTCCTAATCTCGAGAGCAGGACCGTCCGATGTGATGGTTCGGAACCTTGCCATCATCCAGAAAGAAACACGACACTTTTCCTAGAACTCCAACTTCGCGACTACTGTAGCCTCGCGATGTTCCTGCAACACCCGTAACCCAATACAAGAGCTGTCGCAATTTTTCCACACCTACAACGCGCCTCGAAAGAATCACAAAGCAAGGCTTCGAAAAAAAAAAATACGGAAAACCAGACTCAACATCCGAAGCTCTCCGCCATGGCTCCTTACGAGAACTTGACCTCGACAAATGTCCAGCTTACTTCAACCAGTTCTCAACAAATGTTCAGCTTACTTCAACCAGTTCAGCAATCTGAATCTATTTTCTGGATCTACTCTTCAAGGGCTTGTTTACGATACCAACATTGTGTTCAAACAGAGAACATCGGATAGTCGTAACGCCACTTGAGAAGATCTGTTCTTTCAGGTTATAAAGCTGTTTTTAAGCTGAAGGCATAGAGTTACTTCAAGGAAGCTTCAATGGACGAGTTCATTTCAAACAGTCACCCAAAATGGGACCTGAGAATCAAGACGTTTTCACGAAAAGTAAAAAACTGCAAGTACAAGGAAGCTGGACTACGATATGTTTTCAGATTATCAGTTTTTGCTGCCATCTATCAACAACCAGCGAAGAGGAGGAGAGCTCGGAATCGAGCGTCACACATTGATCAAGTGGATTCACAGGCTAAGATCATGGCTGGATCTATTTCAAGTCGTTATTCAAGATGGCATCGAGAGAATTTTTCATCCTCTGGAAAACGCGAGAAGTATTTTTTCAAGGAACCAGAGCAACGACATTTGACTCTTAAAACGTCCGAAGTAACTACGTTAACGACTGTTGAAGTGTTCGAAGGCGAAGAGGTTTTTCCGTTGGAAACGTTTGACCTGGAAGACTTTCCTTAGCTCACTTGTTGAAGGACGAGGACTTATTTTCTAGGGCTTTTGGCAACGAAACGCCATATAAATTTCGACATGACAACGGCTGGAAGTTACAGGAAGTGCATCTGCAACTGGAGGATAATGCTGACGGGAGTTTCGTAACTGCTGGACGCCATGGATTGATGCAAGATTTTCCCGAAGTTGCTGTGCTCTCTAGAGAGAGGGCCAGAAGATTTCATGCCACTTTCCCGTGGCAAACTCGTTGGAGCAGACCTGCTATTGTTACCACTTTCTACCGCTTCAACGTCAAATAAAGGGTTGCTGAATCCACCTCACTCAACCACTCAGTGGCGACTCAACCAAAGCTGGAGGAAACCACGCGGCATAAAAGTGTCCACAGGTTAGGGCGTGTGTCCTTTTTGCTTCCGAGGGTTAGAACCGTGGACCGTCCAATTTGCGAACATGTTACCCGTTTCGCCTTTTGTCTTGACTGTTTCATGAAGGTATTGGCAACGTCGCCAACGGTTCGACATGTCGCGTCACTTTTCCCTTCAAGCAACGGTTCACATTCTGAACTTTTGGCAGTTCGAATTGCAAACGGACGTATGCACAGTTCTGACACTGGATTGGCGCGCGAACTACTCGGAAAACAAAAACCGAGCCGCATGGTCAATTTATTTGTGGCCCGCGACGCACGCCTGAACATTGAACGATCGCATCACCTCCTAGCCCACCAACACTACAAAGCTCCCAGCAATCCGAACTGAACCCTCACAACCAGCCTGCAATGGAGCACTCTAGCGCAGGTGACAACTCTGAACCGGCCAACACCACCCCGAACACCTCTAGTCCAACACCTCTGGGTGGGTGTGAATGTTTGAAATCGAGCCGCCATGGGGTGAGCGAAACTGGCGAGAGTGTGTGACTGGGGTTACGATGGTACAGTAGCTCTAGCGAGACCACAGTACTTCGGTAGTTTCTGAAGTAGAGAAAAGTTACATTTTTGCCTTCGGACAGTCTGAAGTTTCGAATTTCCGAAACGGACTGTCCGGTACCCGCTATTGGGGCCGTCCGTTTCGATAGATGTGGACTGTCCGGGAAAAAAAAAATGAAACACGCCCTTACCATATCTGAAGTGTGGCAAGTGTGTGGAAAGGAAGCTCCATACAAGCAAGAAAATGTTTTAGGCATTTGACTTTTAGACCTCCATAGGAATCTGCGAGGGTACAGTAAAAACTCTACCTAATCCCTCTAACTCCGGTTACGACAGACGGTGTTTTTGCGTTGTATAATGCACTTTCACCTTGAAAAAAAAAAACGCGCCTCGATTAAAAAAAAAAAACTGAAATCACAAACCAAACTTCGACCAACAAAAATCACACCAATACAAAAGTGTGAGACACTCTTCTTGAACATATGCAATGCCGAGCCCCCCGCCATGTCCCGCCGCCTACTACTCTATGTACTCCACTTGTTAGAAACTAGAACGAGAATGAATGAACTATGAATGAGTTGGGTACAAGTACAAACCTAATTGGGTTGTACCCCTTATGGACTACCCCCACTATAGCCTACACAAATGTAAGCACTATAACATTTTGACACACCTCCATAGGCAAAGTGGGGGAGAAGAATTGGTCACAAGACCAGTCAAGAAAAGCAAAGCAAGCTCAGGGTGGATCACGAAGTCACCACACATTCCGAGCACAAGCAAATGGCCACAAGGTTCACATGCAGAGTTATATAAAGGAGAACAAACAATACAGTGATCACACCCTAGCAAGTGTAAGCATGCAGGTATATATATAGATCACAGTACAAGCAAAGTCACGCAGTGAGCAAGTGAGACAATGTAGGCACAAGGCCTAACACAGTAGAGAAGCGCTGATGATCACCAGGCGAAAGTGCCTTGGTGAATATATCAGCAGTGTTCGCCCGAGTGGCCACGTAAGCAAGACGAAGCTGACCACGCTGGTGCAACTCTCGAGCAAGGAAGTAACGCAGAGCGATGTGCTTCGTTCTGTGCTCTAGTTTGTGCTCCTGACACAAGGCAATCATGGCCTTATTGTCGAAGTACAGAACTGGAGAAGAACGAGGCCGCTCTCCCAAGTCGGTCAACAGGTAGGTGAGCCAGCGTAACTCCTGTGCAGCCATGGCCCCAGCGTAGATCTCAGCCTCACAAATAGAACTGAGAACAGAAGAAGAGCGGGTATACCGCCAAGAAACAGAGCCGGAGCCAAGGCTGAAGGTGTAACCCTGTGACGACCGCTGGGTAGCCAAGTCGTCAATCCAAGAAGTGTCTGCGTGTCCAGTGAGGACAATTGGACCCCGTCCTCCAAGCACGAGCCCCAAGCCCGATGTACTGCACAAGTAGCGCAACACCCTCTTAGCGGCCTCCCAGTGCTCTGGTCGGTGTCTCCCAAGCGCAACGTAGCGTGCCAGGATGCTAAGAGGGTAAGCAAGGTCAGGTCGAGTGCAAGTCATCAGGTACATGAGGCAGCCCATAAGCTCTGGATATGGGCCACTCGGCTCTACGAACTCGTCCGAAGGTGGAGCTGAGAGCGAGTGACCGGTAGGCAGAGGAGTGGACTGTGGCGAGGAGTACCGAAAGCCGAAGCGCTGAAGGACCTGGTGCACCATGTGTGACTTGATTCAGGGTGATGGTGTGCCGTGCTCTGTCCCGGGTGATCTGCAAGCCAAGATAGCTGCGCAGCTCACTGAGGTCAGTGCACATGTGTCTCTTCTGCAACTCCGACTTCACAAGGGTCAGTGCCTCAGTGTCAGCAGTGGCAAAGACCGAGTCGTCGACGTACACGAGGACGTAGAACGGCGGCAGCGAAGTGTCGGTGCGTAGAAACAGTGACGGGTCAGCAGTCCAAGGAGCAAAGCCAAGTGCCGCAAGCATAGTCCTCAGTGTGTCGTGCCACTCGCAAGGCACCTGGCGCAGACCGTAGATTGGCGGCTTGAGGCTCCACTGGGTACCTGCAGGAAACCCTAAACCCTAAACCCAGTGAAGCCAGGTGGGCGGCGCAGCCAGATCTCCTCGTGCAGGCTGCCCTGCAAGAAAGCTGTACTGAACTCAAGAGAGTGCAGCTCGTTGTCACGCTGAGCTGCGACGTTCAGCAACACCCGAAGAGTGGTCATCTTCGGGGTAGGGGAGAAGGTCTGAAAGAAGCCAACTCCCTGTTGCTGACTGAAGCCTCGTGTTACGTAACGAGCCTTGAAGATAGGCGGAGAACCCGGCGGCCGTTTCACCCTGAAAATCCACATGCCATCGACTATGTTCGCCCCAGAAGGGGGAACTGCTTTGACGTAGGTGCCTGTGGACTTCCAGGATACCATCTTTGCGACCATGGCTGTCTGCCACTGAGAGGAGTAGGGACCCGTAATCGCCTCTGCGTAAGAGCGCGGGGTTGGGATGTCTGGTGCATACGGGTCTCCCTTAGGTGCAAGCAGCATGGCCACAAGATGAGGTACAGCAGCTGCAAGACACTCAAAGTCCTCCTGCTTGTCCTCAAGGACGTCCGTGCCAAGAGCACACTCACCCCTGACGGACGGAGGACAGTCTGACTCAGACTCAGCTGTTAGAATAGTGAACGAATCAATGATTGAACTAGGAAGCAGGTGGGTACAAGTAGGAAACAAAAAAGTGTTGTACCCTATAAGAACTACCCCACTACAGCCTAAACAGACTATAGCATATAAGTTTGACACACCCCCATGGGCAAAGTGGGGGAGAACAAGAGGTCATAAGACCAGTCAAGAAGGGCAAAGCAAGCTCAGGGTGGATCACAAAGTCACCACGCAGTCCGAGCACAAGCAAATGGCCACAAGGCCAGTTCACATGCAGAGTTATATAAAAGAAAAAAAACAATACAGTGAACAGAACCTAGCAAGTGTAAGCATGCAGGTATATGTATATAGAGTACAGTACAAGCAGAGTAAAGAAGTAAGCAAGTGAGGCACAGTAGGTACAAGGCCTAGAACAGTACAGAAACGCTGATGATCACAAGGCTGAAGTGCCTTGGTGAAAACATCAGCAGTGTTGTCCTGTGAGGCCACATAAGCGAGACGAAGCTGTCCACGCTGCTGCAACTCTCGAGCAAGGAAGTAGCGCAGAGCAATGTGCTTCGTTCAGTGCTCCAGTCTGTGCTCCTGACACAAGGCAAGCATGGCCTTGTTGTCGACGTACAGAACTGGAGGAGAACGAGGCGCCTCTCCCAAGTCGGTCAGCAGGTAGGTGAGCCAACGTAACTTCTGTGCAGCCATGGCCCCAGCGTAGATCTCGGCCTCACAACCGGAGCTGAGAACAGAAGAAGAGCGGGTAGACTGCCAAGAGACAGAACCGGAGCCAAGACTGAAGGTGTAACCCTGTGACGACCACTGCGTAGCCAAGTCGTCAACCCAGGAAGCGTCTGCGTGACCAGTGAGGACAACTCCAGCCCGTCCTCCAAGCACGAGCCCCATGCCCGACGTACTGCACAAGTAGCGCAACACCCTCTTCGCAGCATCCCAGTGCACCTTTCGGTGCCTACCGGGAGCCACGTAGCGAGCCAGAAGGCTGAGAGGGTATGTGAGGTCAGGTCGTGTGCAAGTCATCAGGTACAGGAGGCAGCCCACAAGCTCTGGATATGGGCCACTCGGCTCTACGGACTCGTCCGAAGGTGGAGCTGAGAGCGAGTGACCGGTAGGCAGAGGAGTGGACTGTGGCGAGGAGTACGTGAAGCCGAAGCGCTGAAGTACCTGCTGCACCATGTGTGACTGAGTCAAGGCAATGGTGCGCTGTGCTCTGTCCCGGGTGATCCGCAAGCCAAGATAGCTTGTCAGCTCACCCAGTTCTGTGCACGTGTGTCTCTTCTGCAGCTCGGACTTCACGTGGGCGAGTGCCTCAGTGTCAGCAGTAGCAAAGACCAAGTCGTCTACGTACACGAGAACGTAGAACAGCGGCAGAGTGGTTTCAGTGCGTAAAAACAGTGACGGGTCAGCAGTGGAAGGAGCAAAACCAAGAGCAGCAAGCGTCGTCCTCAGTGTGTTGTGCCACTCACGGGGTGCCTGGCGGAGACCGTAGACTGGCCGCCGAAGGCTCCACTGGGTACCAGTAGGAAACGACCCAGTGAAGCCAGGTGGGCGGCGCAGCCAGATCTCCTCGTGCAGGCTGCCCTGTAGGAAGGCTGTGCTGAAGTCAAGCGAGTGGAGCTCGTAGTCACGGTGAGCGGCGACGTGCAGCAAGGATAGCATCGAAATCAAGATCAAAGATAGCCACATTCTGCCTAAGCAGATCACCCCAGCGAGGGAGCTCAACAGCGTCGGGAAACTGGGCGCGCCATGCGTCAGTCAGGCGACCGAAGCAGCGCTGTGCAGTGTGTGGCAGCCCGCACGTCTCCCCACGACGACTGCCGTGGCGAAGAACGTAAGTGCAGGGACCAGCACCCCCAGACCTCCCACGCCCAGCGTACCACTCACGAAGCTGCTGGGCCGACGGAGTCTCACGGGAACGCGGCTGCTACAGGCGCTGGCTACCACCAAAGCCTCCACGCTGCGCGGCTGCCTCCTCCAGCACCACCGCCACCGCCACCTCCGCCACCGCTGCCGCTGCCTCCACCACCGCTGCCGCTGGCCCCACCACCTCCGCCGCTGCCTCCACCACCTCCACTGCCGCCACTGAAGCCCCCACTCCCGGCACCACCCCCACCTCCACCGCCACCCCCTCCGCATCCTCCACCGCCTCCGCCGCCGCCCCCGCCATCCCCTCCACCACCCTTGCTCCCCTTGCCCTTGCTGTTGTGGCACCTCCCACTAGGAGAAGACGCAGCCCCGACCTCTCAGTGCCAACGAGGTCGAAGCAGCAGCAGAAGTAACAGAGGGGAGAAGGGGGACAAGGGAGCACCCCTCAAAGAAAGGGGTGCGACGGTCACCGCGAGAAGCACCTACAGCTAAGATACTCTTCTCAGCTGCAGCAAGGCGCTCCTCTAGCAGGTCGACAGTGAGCTCGGTGGGGCAAAGGGAGAGAAAGTGGTCCCTGACTGAAGCAAGGGAGTCAGGGAGACGGGTGACTAGGTAGTAAAGAGTGATGTAAATGGGGGGGGGGTTCTTGGCACAGAACTCAGTGGGAAGGGCAGCGCGGTAGTGGGCGTCACTAGTGCGAAGGTGAGCAACTAAGTCAGCGACTGTGGCAAAGGCGGCAAGGTCAGGGAAAAGGTACGGCAGCATGAGGCAGCTGAGGGCAGCAGTGGCAGGGGAGGAGTAGCGTGCAACTACAGCGTCGTACAAAGACTGAGCAGTCTTGTACTGGCCAAAATGCGCACGCTCTGCAGGCGGCAGGTGACTACGAACAGCAAGACGAGCAACAGCGTCACGAGTGGTCCACTGCGAGCGAACCGTACTGTCAGCACTGGCAGCAGGAGCAGTAGAAACATCGGATGTGTGATAAAAAAGGGATACCCCATCCCTAGAATCACACTGAAGAAAGAGCTGTAGGTCGTCACCCCACACGTCAAAGTCAACTGCACGTCCCTCAGCATCAAAGGTGAGAACAGTAGGACTAGCCATAGCAGCAGTAGGAGCAGTAGCAAGAGTAGCAGCAGTAGCAGCAATAGCAGCAGAGGCAGGAGGGCAGTGCAGGGCAGTGCAGCTCGGTGGGGCAGTGCGGCTTGGTAGAGCGGCGCGGCTCAGTGGGCAGCACGGCTCGGCTGGGCGGCGTGGCTCGGCTGGGCGGCGTGGCGCGGTAGCGGGCATCACTAGTGCTGAGGTGAGTAATGAGGTCGGAAATTGTGGCAAAGGCGGCAAGGTTAGCAGTCTTGTACTGGCCAAAATGCGCGCGCTCAGCAGGCGGCAGGTGACTATGAACAGCAAGACGAGCAACAGCGTCACAAGTGGTCCACTGCGAGCGAACCGTACTGTCAGCAGTGGCAGCAGGAGCAGTAGAGACACCGGACATGTGATCGAAAAGGGATTTCCCATCCCTAGAGTCACACTGAAGAAAGAGCTGCAGGTCGTCAACCCACACGTCAAAGTCAACTGCAAGCCCCTCAGCATCAAATGTGAGAACAGTAGGGCTAGCCATAGAAGCACTAGTTGCAGTAGCAGCAGTAGCAGCAGTGGTAGTAGAAGCAGTAGGAGCAGTGCAGACAGGGCAGTGCAGCTCAGTAGGGCGGCGCGGCTCGGTAGGGCGGCGCGGCTCGGTAGGGCGGCGCGGCTCGGCAGAGCTGCGCAGCTCGGTGGGCGGCGCGGCTCGGCTGGGCGGCGCGGCTTGGCTGGGCGGCGCGGCTCAGCTCCTGGCGGCGCGGCGCAGTAGGGCGGCGCGGGTGCTTACCAGGGGCGGGTGCAGGGGCCGCAACGGCAGGGGCCGCGACAGCAGCAGGGGCCGCGACGGCAGCAGGGGCCGCGACGACAGCAGGGGCCGCGACGGCAGCAGGGGCCGCGACGGCAGCAGGGGCCTCGACGGCAGCAGGGGCCGCGACGGCAGCAGGGGCCACAGCGGCAGCAGGGGCCGCAGCGGCAAGGCCGCGACAGCAGGGGCTGCGACGGGCGGGGGCCGCGACAGCAGCAGGGGCCGCGTCGGTAGTAGGGGCCGCGACGGCACTTGGGGTCGGGACGGCAGTAGGGGCCGTGACGGCAGCAGGGGCCGCGACTGGCGGTAGGGGCCGCGATGGCAGTTGGGGCCGTGACGGCAGTTAGGGCCGCGACGGCAGTTAGGGCCGTGGCGGCAGTAGGGGCCGCGACTGCAGTAGGGGCCGCGACGGCAGTAGGGGCCGCGACTGGCCAGCAAAGGCAGGGCCACGACGGGCCATACTAGGGAAGGGCGCGCTTTGGGCAGGGCGCGAGGCGCGCTTCGGGCAGGGCAGAGAAAAAAAAATCGTGGTGTGCCCTAAAAAAACGTTCCCACTAGGGAACCTGCTCTGAATACCATGTTAGATTAGTGAACGAATGAATGATTGAACTAGGAAGCAGGTGGGTACAAGTAGGAAACCTAAAAGTGTTGTACCCTATAAGAACTACCCCACTACAGCCTAAACAGACTATGGCATATAAGTTTGACATCAGCAACAAGACTAGTGGCGTAGTCGAGACGACAGGCGGCAGCAAAGTCAAGAAGCTCAGCAACTAGGGCAGACGCAGTAGTGGACTCAAACAACAGTGGCTAGAAGACGAGGGACAGTAGGACTGGCAGCACGAGCTAAGTCAGACTCAGGGCCAAGAACGACAGGAAGAGAGGACGCAGAAGGAGGCGGCAGGGGATCTCGCAGTGGAACAGAGGAAGGACGAAGTGCCATAATGTGAGTGCCGGGGACAGGAGGAGGACGCAGACGAGGAACATGACGACCAGTGCGAACAGCACGAACAGGCGAGGCAGAACGAGACTCAGGCTCACGACGCTCTATAAGAGAGTCTGTCTGCTCAGCGTAAGGAGAAGGAGCAGGCAGTTGGGAGTCTGGCTGTAACTGTGGCTGCGACTGGTGAGGCAGTGGACTCAGTAAGCTAGGAGGAAGGCCAGTAGAAGACGGGAGACTAAGAACCTGGCGAAGGACTGAGTCAGGTGCAAGCAGAGACGACGGTGGCGGCGGAATGAAAAACAGTCGCCGCTGCACAGTGCCTCAAGCACTAGTACCCCCAGCGCCAGTACCTCCAGCTCTAGGGTCTCCAGCTCCAGCGCATACAACTCCAGCGCCTCTAGTGCCAGTGCCTCCAGCTCTAGCATCTCCACCGCCAGGGTCTCCAGCCCCAGCTCCTCGAGCTCCAGCGCCGCCACCGCCAGTGCCTCCAGCTCCAGTGCCTCCAGCTCCAGCGCCTCCAACACCAGTGCCTCTAGCGCCAGGGCCTCAAGCTCCAGCTCCTCCAGCTCCAGCGCCTCCAGCGCTAGTGTCTCCAGCTCCAGGGTCTCCAACTCAAGCACCTCCAACACCACCAGCCCCGGCAGCTCCTGTACCTCTAGTACGAGCACCTCCAGGACCAGCAGCTCCAACACCTACAATACCTCCAGCTCCAGTAGTAACTCCAGCACCTCCAAGACTAGTAGCTCCAGCACCTCTAGCTCCAGTGCCTCCAGCAGCATAGCCTCCAGCTCCTGTAGCTCCACTCATAAGTCGTGTGCATTGAGCAAACCACTCGCGTAGCTGCTGCGGTGAGAGAGGCTCCCGCCGAGGAGACACTCGTGGCGAGGCACCCGCAGGACCTCCAGCAGACGCAGTACCCCTAGGCTCAGCACCCCCCGACTCCGCACCCTCTAACTCAGCACCCCAAGGCTCCGCACCCTCAGGCTCAGTACCCCCAGGCTCCGCACCCCCAGGCTTAGCACCCCCAGACGCCGCACCTTCAGACTCAGCACCCCTAGGCTCCGCACCCTCAAGCTCAGCACTCCCAGGCTCCGCACTCGCAGGCTCAGCACCCCTAGACGTAGTAAATAGCGCGGGGTGGGGGAGAGGGGCAGTGCGGTAGGGAAAGAGACAGTAAAAGGGAACCGACTCGTCAAAGGTGACGTCCTGAGAGAGGAGGACATGGCGCGAGGTGGGGTGGTAAAACTGCCAGCCAGGCGCGTCAGAGGGAAAGCCAAGGAAGACGCAGGGAATAGCGCGGGATGAGAGCTTGTCCGCGGACATATCACGAACAAAGGCACGAGAGCCCCAGACCCGGAACACCGACGCATCGCCAACCTCCCCCGTCCAACGCAGTGTAGGCGAGGTCTCCGGCAAGGAGACACGAGGCCAGAGGTTGAGCTGATGCGCAGCGTACCGGACCGCAAACGGCCACAGAAAATGGGGAGCAGCCGCATGGATCATGGAGGTATGAGCCACCTCCATGACTAAGCCAATGCGGCGCTCAGCAATCCAATTTTGCTGCGGGGAGGCCGGAAACGTGAACGACTGAAGGATGCCCTCCCCACAACAAAAGTCCCGCAAGAGGTCGGAGGATTACTCACCACCTCTGTCGGAGTGCAAACGCAGGACAAGAAGGTCCTCGCGGAACCGCTCGCGGAGCTGGAGACGGACTGCGCGGATCCAAGGGATCAAGACATCAACGACCTCACCCTTGCTGCGCAAGGGGAAGACCGTGGTGTAACGGGTGTAGTCGTCAACAACCCGCAGAAAGTAGCGCTCACGGCCCTATCCACTGACGCGGGCTGGGCCCCACACGTCCATGTGGAGAGTCTGCAGGGGAGCATTCGTCGGGGGAAACGAGGAGGAGTGAGGAGCGGCGCACTGCCGCCCCTCGACACAAGGAAGGCAGGGCAGGGCAGGCGAGGGCGGGAGGGGAGGCAGAGACCTGGGAAGACCAGAAACAAGGAGGCGGGAGTGCATGCGACGAAGGCGTGGCAGGGAGGGGTGACCAAGGCGGTGGTGCCACAGGAGAGTCTGGTGCGACATGAGGCGACACGAGCAGGGGGGTGCTACCGGACCTGACGCGGACACATGGGCAGTCGCAGCTACCTGAGGAGGCTCAGTAGTCAGTGTGTACAGAATCGACCCAGGCCGACGGGTGAACGTGGCCAGGTGACGGCCCGTCCATGTACACATGCAGATCGACACACGTTGACCCCCATGAGTGGTGGTAGTGACCATCGCATCCTGGAGGGCAGCGGTACTCACCAAGTTCGTAGAGAACCAGGGGAGGTGAAGACATGAGAGTGAGCCGGACGGAACCGCCGGACACGGGAGAACAGTAGAGGAACGGGCAAGAACTGGGCCCCTTGAGGGGTCAGCTAGTCTGACTGGAACAGGTGCAGGGAGTGGAGTGAGGGTGGAACTGTCGCAAAAGAAACAGCGGGAAGAACCTGAGTCAAGTGTAAAGGTGTGGAATACCTCAGCAGGCGCGGTACCAAGGAGAGCAGACTCACTAGCACCTAGAGCAGCAACCTCTATACCTGGGTCGGGCGGCACACACCGGTAACAGTCACCTTCAGCACTAACAGACAAGGCATACATGGCAGCAAGGATAGCATCATAGTCAAGATCAAAGATATCAACTCCAGACCTAAGCAGCCCTGCCCATCGGGAGCACTCAGCCTCGTCACCAAACTTTGCGCGCCAAGTGTCGTCTGGGCGGGAGAAGCAGCGGTGCTGAGAGTGAGGCTTTCCGCATGTCTGACCAGCACGGTCTCCCGTGCGAATGACATACGGGCAGCTAACACTACCCCCAGACGCCCCACGCTGAGCAACTCATTCACGAAGCTGCCGGAGCGAAGGGGTCTCGCTCCGACGCTGCTGCTGCTGCCTCTGGCCATCGCCAGAACCTCCCCTTTGAACAGCTCCACCGCGACGGCCACCACTGCTACTGCCGCCACTACCGCCACTCCTACCGCTGCGACCACCGCCGCTACTGAAGCCCCCACTCCCGCCACCACTCTCATCGCTACCATCACCTCCGCTACCTCCATCACCTCCACTGCCGCCACCACCACCACCCCCGCTGCCACCGTCACCACTCCTGCCACCCTACTGCCACCGCCACCACCCCCGCTGCCACCGCCACCACTCCTGCCACCCTTGCCTTTACTGCTACGGCGCTTCCCACTAAGAGTAGAAGCAGCCCCGACATCCGCAGTACCAAGGATGTCAACATCAGCAGCAGAGGCGTAGGAGGGGGCAAGGGGGGAGGGGGAACACCCCTCAAAGAAGGGTTTGCGAGGAGGGCCACGAGCGGGACCTATAGCGACTACGCTAGTCTCAGCTGCAAGGAGGTGCTGCTCGAGCAGGTCGACAGTGAGGTCTGTGGGGTCAAGTGGTCCCTGACAGCGCGAAGAGAGTCAGGGAGGCGGGTGACTATGAAGTAGAGAGTGATGTACATTGGGGGCTGGTTCCTGTCAAGGAACTCTGCTGGGGGGGCAGCGCGGTAGCGAGCATCGCTAGTGCGAAGGTGGATAATGAGGTCCTCTACCGTGGCAAAGGCGGACAACTCGGGAAACAGATAGGGCATTAGAAGACGGCCTAGAGCAGCAGAGGCAGGGGAGGAGTAACGGGCGACTACAGCATCGTACAATGCTTTAGCAGTCTTGTGCTGTCCGAAGTGAGCGTGTTCGGCTAACGAAAGGTGGTTGCGAACGGCTAAGCAAGGAGTAGCGTCACGGGTAAGCCACTGTGAGCGAGTCGCACTGTCAGCTGTGGCGGGAGGGGCGAGAGAGGCTCTAGACGTGTGGTCAAACAACGAAACGCTGTCTCTAGAATCGCTCAGTAGCTACAGCTGTAAGTCGTCGAGCCACGTATCGAACTGGATCGGACAGCCCTCATGATCAAAGGTGAGTACAATGAGAGAAGCCAGAGCAGGCAGAGCAGAGCGGCGCGCGGCAAGCAGAGCAACACGCAGAGCAAGGCAAGGCAGCGAACGGCTAGGGCGGCCAGAGGGGCGGCAAGCGGGCTGCAAGGGGCGGCAAGCGGGCCGCAAGGGGCAACGAGCGGGCTGCAAGGGGCAGCGCGTAGGCTGCAAGAGGGCAGCACGCGGGCTGCAAGGGGCGGCGAGCGGGCCACAAGCGAGCGGCGAGCAGGGTGCAGGGGCGGCGAGCGGGCGGCAAGCGGGCCTTAAGGGCGGCAAGCGGGCCTCAAGGGCGGTGAGCGGGCCGAAGGGCAACAAGGGGGCCGCAGGCGGGCGGCTAGGGGTGGCGCGCGGGCCGCAAGCGAGCGGCGAGCAGGCTGTAGAGGCGGCTCTCGGGCCGCAAACGAGCGGCGAGCGGGCTGCAGGGGCGGCGAGCGGGCCGCAAGGGCAGCGAGCGGGCCGCAAGGGCGGTGAGCGGGCCGAAGGAAGGCGAGCGGGCCGCAAGCGGGTGGCAAGCTGGCTGCAGAGGCGGTGCGCGGGCCGCAAGCGGGCGGCGAGCGGGCGGCTATGGCGGCGCGCGGGCTGCAGGGGCGGCGCGCTGGCTGCAGGGGCGGCTCGCGGGCTGCTAGGTGCGGCGTGACGGGTTGCTAGGGGCGGCAAAGCGACTAGTGTCAGAATATATTTCTGTATAACTGCATGTAGTTCTAGCTGTAGTGTAGTTATATTGTTGTCTTGCTTGTGGTGCACCCCTTACTTGTCTCTCTTATAACTTGGGCCTTTGGCCTTTTAGTGAAACCATCTTTCTCTCTCGACCTCCCTTGGCACAACCTCCTCGATACCACCTTGGCCTAGGCTACCAAGCCTAGGCCCTAACTTAAACCCAACTTCTCCTCATGCTACTATTCTTGACATGTTATCAGAGTGGTTATGATCTTAGGACCTACCATTATGGGCCCACCAGTTGCGCTGCCCGTCATGCAGCACCCCTGCCTGTCACGCGCCCCGAGCGTGTAGCGTGCCCATGGCGAGTGTCGGTTTTTGCCCGCCGCGCGCCCCGGGCGCGCGTCGGTTTTTGCAAGATGCGCGCCCCGGCTGCGCATCGGTTCCTGCCCGTCGCACGCCCCGGGCGTGCGTCGGTTTTCTGCCCGTCGCACTCCCCGGGCGTGTGTCGGTTTCTGCCCGTCGCACGCCCCGGGCATGCGTCAGTTTTCTGCCCGTCGCACGCCCCGGGTGTGTGGCGGTTTCTGCCTGTCGCTCGCCCCCAGCGTGCGACGGTTTTCTGCCCGTCGCGTGGGGGCCCTGCTGCCCTGCTTCCCGTCATCCCTGCCGCCCACTCCCTTCTCCCTCTCCTACTTCGAGTGCAGCAGTTTGGGCGGGGGGAAGGTGTGGGGAGGGTGTTGGGGGGACGCAAGAGTGGTGTTGGGGGGTGGCAGGAATGGATCTGCAGCACCAGCTCCCCCCCCTCCCCTTCTCCTCCATTACACTGCTGCGGGTGCAGCAGTGGGGGGGAGGGGATCTCCCTTGGCACAACCTCCTCGATACCACCTTTGCCTAGGCTACTAAGCCTAGGCCCTAACTTAAACCCAACTTCTCCTCATGCTACTATTCTTGACAACTAGAAGGGCGGCGGGCCGTTAGGGCAGGGCTGCAGGGCAGCTAGTGGGACAGCTGTGTGGTGGGCCCTAAAAAAATTTTGGTCCTAGGGAAGGACCTGCTCTGAAACCATGTTAGAAACTAGAACGAGAATGAATGAACTATGAAAGAGTTGGGTACAAGTACTAACCCAAATTGGATTGTACCCCTTATGGGCTACCCCACTATAGCCTACACAAAGTAAGCACTATAATATTTTGACACCACTTGCTTGTCAAGAATGTAAGTGTTGGTTTCACTAAGCTTGGTTGGGGTACATAAACCTACCGTCAGCCCCCGGATAGAAGTGTCAGAGTTATATGACATAGCTACTGTAGGCTATAGTGGGGTAGCACATATGGGGTACAGTTGCCTAGGGTTTGCCTTTTGTACCCAACTTTCACTTAGTCATTTCATTCCTGTTTTCTTGATTCACATGGTATAGAGCGGGTTCCTACATGGGACCGTTCCTTCCTAAGGGCCCACCATAAGAAATTTTTTTTTAGCTGCCCGCGCACATTGCGCCCTGCCCTAAAATTATTTTTAGCGGCCCCTACGCTGCCCCTACGCGGCCCCTACGCCGCCTCCCACGCGCCCCCTATGCGGCCCCTGGCGGCGCCCTGACGAGGCCCCTGCCGGCGCCCTATCGCGGCCCCTGACGCGCCCCCTGGTGGCGCCCTGACGCGGCCCCTGGCGGCGCCCTGACGCGGCCCTGCCGTGGCCCCTGACGCGGCACTGACGCGGCCTGCCGCGGCCCCTGCCGCGGCCCTGAAGCGGCCCCTGACGCGGCCCTGACACGGCTCTGCCGCGGCCCTGACGCGGCCCTGACGCGGCCCTGCCGCGGCGCCCTGACGCGGCCCCTGACGCGGCGCCCTGACGCGGCCCCTGCCGCGGCCCTGACGCGGCCCTGCCGCGGCCCCTGACGCGGCCCTGACGCGGCCTGCTGCGGCCCCTGCCGCGGCCCTGAAGCGGCCCCTGACGCGGCCCTGACGCGGCTCTGCCGCGGCCCTGACGCGGCCCTGACGCGGCCCCTACCGCGGCCCCTGGCGGCGCCCTGACGCGGCCCCTGACGCGGCGCCCTGACGCGGCCCTGCCGCGGCCCCTGACGCGGCCCCTGCCGCGGCCCCTGACGCGGCCCCTGACGCGGCCCCTGTCGCGGCCCCTGTCGCGGCCCCTGTCGCGGCCCCTGACGCGGCCCCGCCACCTACCTTTCCGGCCACGCCGCCTCCTCTCAGCGGCCCCGCCGCCTCCTCCCAGCGGCCCCGGACGCCGCCCTCTCAGCGGCCCCGCCGAGCCGCCCAGCAGCCTAGCCGCCCAGCAGCTGAGCCACCGAGCTGCCCAGCAGCCGAGCCGCCGAGCCGCCCAGCAGCCGAGCCGCCCAGCAGCAGAGCCGCCGAGCCGCCCAGCAGCCGAGTCGCCGAGCCGCCCTGCAACCGAGCCGCCCGAGCCGCCCTGTCCGGTAAGAGCAGCGCCTCTCTCACAGCACTGCCCTCACCCCACTGTTTGCGCTGCTAGTCTACTGCTGTCATGGCTACCCCTAGTGTCCTCGCTTTTGACGCTGAGGGTTGGGCCATTGACTTTGACGTCTGGATAGATGACCTGCAGCTTTTCTTACAGTGCGATAGGGCAGACGGCCTCTCCCTCTTTGACCTCACTTCTGGTGCCTCTCCTGCCCCCGCCACTGATGCTGACGCCACTGTTCGCTCCCAGTGGGCCACGCGCGATGCTGCTGCACGTCTTGCTGTGCGTCGCCACCTGCCTACCTCTGAGCGTGCGCACTTTAGCCAGTACAAGAGTGCTCAGACCTTGTACGACGCTGTAGTTGCACGCTACTCCTCCCCTGCCACTGCTGCACTGAGTCGCCTCATGCTACCGTACCTCTTCCCTGACCTTGCTGCCTTTCCCACAGTCGCTGACCTCATTACGCACCTACGCACTAGTGACACTCGCTACCGCGCTGCGCTTCCTGCTGAGTTCTGCGCCAAGAACCCCCCCCCCATGTACATCACCCTCTACTACATAGTCACCCGGCTCCCTGACTCCCTTCGCGTAGTCAGGGACCACTTCCTCTCAGTTTGCCCCACCACTCTCACCGTTGACCTCCTCGAGAAGTCCCTCCTAGCAGCAGAGAAGAGCATAGTAGCTGTAGGAGCCTCTCGTGGTGACCCTCGCACCCCCATCTTTGAGGGGTGTTCCCCCTCCCCCCTTTTGCCCTCTGTTGCCTCTGCTGCTGCGGCCGACCTCGTTGGGCTTGAGTCGGTCGGTGCGGCGTCTACCCCTAGCGGGAGACGCCGCCCTGGCAAGGGCAAGGGGGGCAGGGGCGCTGGAGGAGCTAGCGGGGGCGGTGGAGGCGGCAGTGGAGGCGGTGGAGGAGGTGGGGGTGGCGGTGGGGGTGGTGGCGGGGGTGGAGGTGTCGGTGGCGGCAGTGGAGGCGGAGGCGGCAGCGGCAGTGGCGGAGGGAGCGGAGGTGGCGGCGGTGGAGGAGGAGGCGGCGGAGGAGGTGGAGCTGGTCGGGGTGGCGCTGCGCAGAGGGTCGGCTCCGGTGGTGGTCAGCGCCAGCAGCAGCAGCAGCACCAGCAGCGCACTCGTGACATCCCCTCCCCTCAGCAGCTCCGTGAGTGGTACACTGCATGCCAGAGGGGTGGGGGTACTGGTCCGTGCACCTACGTCCTCCGCACCGGCGACCGCGCGGGTGAGCAGTGCGGGGGTGCGCACTCCACCCAGCGCTGCTTTGGCCGCCTGACGGACGCTTGGCGTCACCAGTTCCCTGAGGCCACTGAGATCCCCCGCTGGGGTGAGCTGTCTAGGGCGGGTGTGGCTGTCTTTGACCTTGACTTTGATGCTATTCTTGCTGCCATGTATACTGTGACTATTAGTGATGAGGGTGACTGTTACCGGTGTTTTCCGCCCGACCCGGGCATTGAGACTGCTGCTCTAGGTACTGGTGAGGCTGCTGCTCTAGGTGCTAGCGAGGCTGCTGCTCTAGGTGCGTCTGCTCCCTCAGGTGCTGGTGAGTCTGCTCTCTCAGGTTCTGCGTCGGCTTCGGCCTCCCACACCTTCACCCTT
This sequence comes from Closterium sp. Naga37s-1, assembly GCA_947471745.1. Classification (NCBI taxonomy): domain Eukaryota; kingdom Viridiplantae; phylum Streptophyta; class Zygnematophyceae; order Desmidiales; family Closteriaceae; genus Closterium; species Closterium sp. Naga37s-1. The sequence continues at coordinate 4,680,365 of CANJKZ010000736.1, forward strand.
GACTCGGGGGCTTCTCGCTCCTTCTTTCGAGACCGCACCACACTCACGCCGCTTAGCCGGCCAGTTGCAGTCTCTCTGGCAGACCCCTCTGGGGGTCCTGTCCTTGCTCACTTCTCCACTGTCCTCCCGTGTCCGGCGGCCCCCTCTGGCACCCTGTCTGGTCTTTACCTTCCCTCGTTCTCTACGAACTTGGTGAGTGGTGCTGACCTACAGGATGCGGGGGTTCACCAGTTCACTCCTGCGAGTCGGCGGGTGACCCACTGCACGGACGCTCGGACAGGCCGACACCTGGCCACGTTTACCCGTCGGCCGGGGTCGAGCCTGTACACCCTGACCACTGCGTCTCCTCCAGTCACTGCGTCTGGTCAGGTAGCTGCGTCGGGTCAGGTGTTTGCTGCAGCGTCCAGGTCTGGTCCTGAGTCTGCCCCCTGTTCGTGTCGCCTCCTGTCTCACGAGACTCTCCTCTGGCACCACCGCCTTGGTCACCCCTCCCTGCTTCGTCTCCGAAGCATGGCCTCCCGTGTCCTTGTCTCTGGTCTTCCCCGGTCCCTCCCTCCCCTTCCTCCGGGGCCTGGCCCTACCTGCGTCCCCTGTGTCGAGGGGCGGCAGCGGGCTGCCCCTCACTCCTCCCAGTTTCCTCCGACAGAGGCCCCGCTGCAGACGCTTCACATGGACGTGTGGGGCCCGGCCCGCGTCCGTGGACAGGGTCACGAGCGCTACTTCCTGCTGGTGGTTGACGACTACTCGCGTTACACCACAGTCTTCCCCTTGCGCAGCAAGGGTGATGTCACTGAGGTGTTGATCGACTGGATCCGCGCAGCTCGTCTCCAGCTCAGGCAGAGCTTCGGCTCGGACTTTCCTGTTCAGCGTCTGCACTCTGACAGAGGTGGAGAGTTCTCCTCTGGCCTTCTGCGAGCCTACTGTCGTGCACGAGGCATCCGCCAGACCTTCACGCTTCCGGACTCTCCACAGCAAAATGGGATTGCTGAGCGCCGCATTGGCATGGTCATGGACGTCGCCCGTACGTCCATGATGCATGCGGCTGCCCCCCATTTTCTGTGGCCGTTTGCGGTTCGGTACGCGGCGCATCAGATCAACCTTCACCCCAGGGTCTCCATGCCGGAGACCTCCCCAGCTTTGCTGTGGACGGGGAAGGTTGGCGATGCGTCTGCGTTCCGTGTCTGGGGATCTCGGGCGTTTGTCCGCGACTTGTCTGCGGACAAGCTGTCCCCTCGTGCTGCTCTTTGCGTCTTCCTTGGCTTCCCCCCTGACGCGCCAGGGTGGCAGTTCTACCACCCCACCTCTCGCCGTGTCCTGTCCTCCCAGGACGTCACGTTTGACGAGTTGGTCCCCTACTACCGCCTCTTCCCCTACCGCACTCCGTCCCTCCCCCCGCCACCGCTCTTCCTTGTCCCAGGTCCCCCCCCGGTAGACCCCCTCCCCCCTCAGGGTCCTGCCCCTTCAGGTGTGTCCCAGGTAGACGCAGTCGAGCCTGTCGAGGTTACTGGTGACTCTGGTGCTGCTGAGGGTGCTGAGCCTGGGGGTGCTGACTCTGGGGGTGCTGGGCGTGTGGGTGCTACGCCTGGGGGTGCTGAGCCTGAGGGTGCTACTACTGGGGGTGCTGAGCCTGAGGGTGCTGAGCCTGGGGGTGCTACTACTGGGGGTGCTGAGCCTGGGGGTGCTGAGCCTGGGAGTGCTACGCCTGGGGGTGCTACGCCTGGAGGTGCTGAGCCTGGGGGTGCGGAGCCTGAGGGAGCTGGGCCTGCTCGTGTGGCGTCTGGCGGTGCTGAGCCTGGAGGTTCTCCGGGTGCTTCGTCTCGGCGGGAGCCACTCTCTCCACAGGAGCTGCGCGAGTGGTTTGCCCGGCGCTGGAGGCGTGCTGCTGGAGCTGGAGGTTCTTCGGCTGCTGAGGGTGCTGGTGCCGCGGGTCCCGGAGGTGCTCGTACTGGGAATACTGGAGCTGCTGGGCCTGCGGGTACGACTGGAGCTGGAGCTGCTGAGGGTGTTGGCGCTGAGGCTACTGCTGTCGGTCCTGGAGGCGGTCCTGCTGGGGGTGCTACTGGTGCTGCTGGAGGTACTGGAGCTGGAGGTGCTGCTGGCGCTGGTGCTGCCGCTGGGGGTACTGGTGCTGTCCCTGCTGTGTCTGGAGTCGCCGCGCGGCCTCGGCCGTACTTCGTTCCGCTCCTTCAGCAGGTTCTTGGTCTCCCGCCTTCTACTGGTCCTCCTCCTCCCTTAGCGTGTCCACAGCCTGTCCCGTCACAGTTACAGTTACAGCCGGCCTCCCCACTGCCCGCTCCTTCTCCCTACACTGGTCCTACTGGAGGTCTTGCTGAGCGTCGTGAGCCTGCGTCTCGCCCTGCGTCGCCTGTCCGTGCTGCTCGCACTAGTGCTCGTGGTTCGCGTCAGCGTCCTCCTCCTGTCCCTGGCACGCACCGGATGTCTCTACGTCCGTCCACTGCTCCTCTGCGTGCCCCTTTGCCTTCTCCTCCTGAGTCCTCTCTTCCTGCTCTTCCTGACCCGGAGTCGGACTCTCTTCGTGCTGCCAGTCCTACTGTCACGCGTCTCCTTGCTACTGTTGTCACTGACCCTTCCTTTGAGTCCACTGCTGCGTCTGCCCTAGTTGCTGAGCTCGTCGACTTTGCTGCTCGCTGTCGTCTAGACTACGCTGCTAGTCTTGTTGCTGAGTCTGAGTCTGTCTGTCCTCCGTCCGTCGGGGGTGAGTGTGCCCTTGGCACGGACGTCCTTGAGGACAGGCAGGAGGAGTTCCAGTGTTTGGCTGCTGCTTCACCTCATCTCGTGTCCGTACTGCTTACCCCTGAGGGAGACCCGGATGCACTTGACATCCCGACTCCGCGCTCTTACGCGGAGGCGATAGAGGGTCCCTACTCCTCTCAGTGGCAGGCAGCTATGGACGCAGAGATGGCTTCCTGGAAGTCCACAGGCACCTACGTTGACGAGGTTCCCCCGCCTGGGGCGAACATCGTCAGTGGCATGTGGATTTTCAGGGTGAAGCGGCCGCCGGGTTCTCCGCCTGTCTTCAAGGCGCGTTACGTGGCTCGTGGCTTCAGTCAGCGGCAGGGAGTTGACTACTTTCAGACCTTCTCTCCCACCCCGAAGATGACCACTCTTCGGGTACTGCTGCACATAGCTGCTCACCGCGACTACGAGCTGCACTCTCTTGACTTCAGCACTGCTTTCTTGCAGGGCAGCCTGCACGAGGAGATCTGGCTGCGTCGCCCACCTGGCTTCACTGGGTCTTTTCCTCCTGGCACCCAGTGGAGCCTCCGGCGGCCAGTCTACGGTCTCCGCCAGGCACCGCGTGAGTGGCACGACACACTGAGGACTACACTTGCGGCTCTTGGGTTTGCTCCCTCTACTGCCGACCCGTCGCTGTTTCTGCGCACCGACACTTCTTTGCAGCCGTTCTACATCCTCGTGTACGTCGACGACTTGGTCTTTGCCACAGCTGACACTGCTGGACTCGCCCACGTGAAGTCCGAGCTGCAGAAGAGACACACGTGCACAGACCTGGGTGAACTGCGCAGCTACCTTGGCTTGCAGATCACCCGGGACAGAGCACGCCGCACCATTACCCTGACTCAGTCACACATGGTGCAGCAGGTCCTTCAGCGCTTCGGCTTCACGTACTCCTCGCCTCAGGCCACTCCTCTGCCTACTCGCCACTCGCTCTCAGCTCTGCCTTCGGATGAGTCCGTAGAGTCGAGTGGCCCGTACCCAGAGCTTGTTGGCTGCCTCATGTACCTGATGACCTGCACACGACCTGACCTTGCATACTCTCTTAGCATTCTTGCACGCTATGTTGCTCCTGGGAGACACAGACCGGAGCACATGGCTGCAGCGAAGAGGGTGTTGCGCTACTTGTGCAGTACGTCGGGCATGGGGCTTGTGCTTGGAGGGCAGAGTCCAGTGGTCCTCACTGGACACGCAGACGCTTCTTGGGCTGACGACCAGGCTACGCAGCGGTCGTCACAGGGTTACACCTTCAGCCTTGGTTCCGGCTCTGTTTCGTGGCGGGCTACTCGCTCGTCTTCTGTTCTCGGCTCCAGTTGTGAGGCTGAGATCTACGCCGGGGCCATGGCTGCACAGGAGCTTCGCTGGCTCACCTACCTGCTGACTGACCTCGGAGAGCCGCCTCGTTCTCCTCCAGTGCTCTACGTAGACAACAAGGCCATGCTGGCCTTGTGTCGAGAGCAGAGACTGGAGCACAGAACGAAGCACATTGCTCTTCGCTACTTCCTTGCTCGTGAGCTACAGCAGCGTGGTCAGCTGCGACTTGCGTACGTGGCCTCTCAGGCCAACACTGCTGATATCTTCACCAAGGCACTTGCGCCTTGTGATCATCAGCGCTTCTGTACTCAGCTGGGTCTTGTACCTACCTTGCCTCACTTGCTCACCTCTTGACCTTGTTTGTACTGTTGCATATATATATACTCCTGCTCTTGCTTGTCTAGCCTTATATATATATGTAATCCTGCATGTGAACTGGCCTTGTGGCCTTGAACTTGTGCTCGGAATGTGTGGTGACTTTGTGATCCACCCTGAGCTTGCTTTGCTTTGCTTGACTGGTCTTGTGACCCCTTGTTCTCCCCCACTTTGCCTATGGGGGTGTGTCAGAGTTATATGACATAGCTACTGTAGGCTATAGTGGGGTAGCACATATGGGGTACAGTTGCCTAGGGTTTGCCTTTTGTACCCAACTTTCACTTAGTCATTTCATTCCTGTTTTCTTGATTCACAAGAAGCGTCCCTGGGGGTATAAAAAAAACACTGTTTTTTAGGGGGTGCGCTTATAATCGAGGAATTTTATAAGCGTCGGCATTTACAAAATGGCAAAAAAAAATTCTATATGTTTTACACCAAATTGTAGATCTCGTTCTGCCGATTGTAATCGAGTCGAAAACATATAGGGTCGCGAATCTGATTCTCGCGCAACTTGGCAGGGAGTGATTCCCTGCCAACTCAAACTGACAGAATGACAGCACATGCTGACTAGACGTGCAAAAAGTGAGATCAGAGTGTGGGAAATCGATTTGTAGTTCGTTTCCCTGATAATGTTAAATTTGTTATGTATTCCGTCAGGTTTTCAAATGAAAAATTAACATGCGCTTACAATAAATCATATTTTTTTAGGGGGTGGGCTTATAATCGAGGACCGGATATAAGCGACGTCATCATTTTATAAGCGTCGGCGCTTATACGAGGCCTGCGCTTCTATCTGGGGGCTTACGGTAACTCTAACAGTTGTACCCCCTATAACACACATCACAAAGACTACAACATTTGACACACCCCCATAGTCTAAGTGAGGGGTGTCAATCAAAACTAAAAGTGTACGGTCACAAGACCAGTCACAAAGCAACAAAGCTCAGGGTGGATCACAATATCACCACACACTCCGAGCACAAGCAAAAGAGCCACAAGGCTAGTTCAAGAGTTCACATAAGTATATGTAAAGTGTATAAACAAAGAAAGGAGAGAACTCAAGACTAAGTAAGGCGAGAACCTGTGTCAACGAGACCTAACTGCACACAACACCTCTGGTGGTCACAAGGCGTCACGGCCTTGGTGAAGATGTCTGCAGTGTTGGCCTCAGACTCAACAAAGTCGAAACGAGCCTGTCCACGCCTCTGCAACTCTCGCAGAAGAAAGGACCTGACGTTAATATTCTTCACTCTGCTCTCCAGTCGCGGCTCTCGACAGAGGAGAATCGTCGCCTTGTTATCAGTTAACAAGGTCGGCGCAGAGCTTGGCCGCTCACTAAGGTCAGTGAGCAAGAACGTCAGCCAGCGCAGCTCCTATGCAGCCATAGCTCCAGCGTAGATCTCGGCCTCAACAGTAGAGGCCGAGACCGAGGAGGAACGTGTGGACCTCCACGAAACAGCTCCAGAGCCCAGGCTGAAACAGTACCCCTGAGTAGACCTGTGCGTCTCGGGGTCGTCAGCGTAAGAAGAGTCACAGTGACCAGTAAGCACGACGTCCTGTCTCCCTCCAAGAACCAGCCCCATGCCTGATGTCATCGCTAGGTTCTTCGCCACCCTCACAACAGCTGTCCAGTGAACTGGACGGTGTCTCCCTGGCGCAACAAAGCGAGCAAGGATGCTGAGAGGGAAGGCGAGGTCCGGGCGAGTACAAGTCATCAGGTACATGAGGCAGCCCACAAGCTCTGCGTAAGGACCTCTAGGCTCAAACGGCTCATTAGGAAAGGGTCCGGTGAGCCTGTGGTCAACGGCAAGAGGTGTGCGCTGTGTTATGTGATGCTATCATTTGCATTCACGTCTGTCTGCCTCCCATCATATGTTCGTGTGTTGCATGCGTGGTGTGAGCGTATGCAAGAATTTGTGTGTGGTGTTGTTTGGATTTTCTGAGTGTGTGTGAATATTATTTGGTTTGAGCAGATATCTGAAGTGACTCCTCTGCTCAAGAGCTTCCCGACGAACCGAGAATCGCCGCGATCGGAGCAAGAACGAGAAAGATATTATCGTTCGAAGTTTTGATTGAGATTCGGCGACTATGGGAAATTGCGGGTTGACTCAATATGGGGTACAGACTTTTGGGGGTTGGGAAATTCGTCACCATCAATGTAGATGATGCCAAGTGGTTGGGAGAAGCCAAACCAGGTTGGCAAGCAAGTTGGGTGAGGTGGATGGCATGAGTTGGGAAAGTGACAAATGCCAAAGTTGGGGTGCCTTTAGAGAGGGGAATTGTGTGGTATGGGGTTTCCTTGGTTGGGGAATCCCTTGGGACCATCCCTCTCGTCCTCCTCATCCCCTCCTACCTGGTTCCATTGCTACTTCAACTTTCTTGTGTGAACTTGTGAGATAATTGTGATTGAGTTAAGTTTTCTATGGCAGCATACCCCCTAGTGCGCCGAAGTTCATAACTCAAGTTATGCTCCATATTTTGATACAATTCAAATTGGGAAAGATATCCACGGTCAAGGGCTACAACATACTCGAGTTTGAAAGAATTCTAACAGTGCGTTAATTGTCGACGACGTTTCTTGTGACGACGACTTTTCTGTCCAGAATTGTAGTTGACGATTTTGAGACATTTCAGCCCCTAATCTTCATAGACTCCGTCCTTAGTCTCTAACACGCTGTATAGTAGAGTGCTGAAGCTCGAACCGCAGAAGGACCTGCCCCACCATGTGTGAGTGTGAGAGTGTAATGGTGCGAGTAGCTCTGTCCCTGGTGATCTGCAGGCCAAGGTAGTGGCGTAGCTCACCACGGTCAGTGGAAGTGTGTCTCTTCTGTAGTTCGAGCTTCACGTCAGCCAAAGCAACCCTGTCAGGAGTGGCGAAAACCAGGTCGTCGACGTAGACCAGTACAAAGAACGGTGTGGTGCAACGACGAACGAACAGCGATGGGTCGGCAGAAGAAGGCGGGAAACCAAGGTCAGAAAGGGTAGAGCGAAGGGTGTCCTGCCACTCACAAGGAGCCTGACGGAGACTATAGACCGGTCGCCTAAGCCTCCACTGGGTCCCAAGAGGGAAAGTGCCAATGAAGGCAGAAGGACGACGTAACCAGACCTCCTCGTATAGGCTACCCTGAAGGAAAGCAGTGGAGAAGTCAAGAGAGTGTAACTCGTAGTCTCTCTGTGCTGCTACGTGCAGTAACATCCAAAGAGCTGCTCGACGGGCTTTGTCCAGCTGCACGGAACCGCTGTGGTGTTGCTGTCGACTAGGGAGCTCGACACCTGCAGCTGACTGGGCTGAGCGACGGGTGGGCCGTCGACCAGGAGGAGCAGTTCGACCGGGAGGTCGACGGAGCAGTCCGTCGACCTGACACGTGAGCAGCAGTCGATGAGGGGAGCTCGGCGACAACAACTGACAGTTCTGGTCGATGGAGGGGTCCGTCGACCAAAGGGTAGCTTGACGAGAGCTGTGGTCGACCAGGGGCACTTGGTGGTCGACTAGAGGCACTGGTAGTCGACCAGAGCACCTGGTGGTCGACCAAGTCGACCAGATAACCTGCTCGGCGAGTTCTGCGGAGGCACGCGAACGTCGTCGAGGTTGCGATGGCGAGGCGACTTTTGGCTGGTATCCCGAAGTCGATGTGGCTCGTCAGGCGCAGACAACAGCCGACGGATGCACAACGATGCAAGTCGGGCCAATTGTCTACGCGCACCTGCGAGCGTGCGCACTGCTGTGCTCTACGGGTGCAACGCTGGATAGCCGCTCTGCTGCAACGTTGGCACGCCGTCGACCTGCTGCGTTGGCAGGTCGCTCTTCTGCAGTGCTGGACCGGCTCCTCTACGCAATGTTGGCAGGCGGTTGACCAGGCTAGCTGCAGAGTTGCTAGGTGCTTGATGTACTCATTCCTGTCATTGCTTGTTCAAGTATTCTGTAATGCAATCTTTGCCTAGTGGAACTCTTGCCGATTTTGCCCGTGAATGTGCAAGTGCTAAGGAACTACGCAAAGCTACGATCACTCCTATAAGTTCGTGTCAACACCCGGTAGTCTAGCTCACAACTGCTGTAGAGTGACTCTCCATATGGTGCGGTGAGCGTGGATTGAACACGCGACCTTCAGATAGAAGCCGACTTTTGCACCTACTAAGTCGTTCGTTGGCCGGCAGCAGCATTAGTCGCCATGGTCGACCCCGTAGCTGATGCGGGCGTAGCAGACAACTTGGAGGCACATCATGCTGATGCGAGGAAACGCCATGAGGATGGCGAGTACGGGTCGATCCCTTGGGCGATCGCTGAGTTGGGCATCCGGGTGCAGTGGGCGACAGAGCACCCTTCTCGTCCTGTTTCTCCTCGACTGGTGCGAAACAAAGGTGGCGTCGACGACAAGGTCGACGGAGGTGCACGAGTCAGCGGCAACGATGGCACGAAGCAGAGAGGGGTGATCAAGGTCGACGGTGGTGTCGACAGGATTCAGGCGCGAGTGCAGCGGTCAACGGCGGCTGCAGGCAACTCGCGTGCCGACGTCGATGGTCGACGTCGATCTCCTCTACGAAGCGGTGGAGGGCTCTCGGCAATGACGCACGTGACGGCGGGCGGGATTGCACTGGCGTATGGCTACTTCAAATTCTCTGCGGATCGGATCTCCGTCGCACCGCTGCAAGGTTGACGGGACCTCATCACCTGGAGGGAGTCGATAGAACCTCAGCTGGAGGTCGCCGGGCTGAAGGGCTTCGCCGACGGCACCGTGCCAATTCCGCCCGTGGAAGATATCGAGTTGCGCGGGGAGTTCCGTGCTGCTCACTTGCTCACATTCATGGTCATCTCGAGGTGCTGCTCGCCGGTGGTGCGGCTAGCGCTCAGGTCATGTCGAGAGCGACTGGATGCTGGTCACCAAGCATGGCACTTCATCCTATCGACGTACCAGGTGAAGGACGACATGTACATCGGACAGCTGGAGGAGAAGATGACACACATTCGAATGGCCGAGCAGGAGTCGGCGACGGACTACTGCAACCGTGCTCGACGGATCCTGGCTGAGATGCGGATGGCGGGCGCCGAATACTCGACGGCGTCCTACATCACCCACGTCCTCAAAGGCCTGCCGCGCAGCTATAACCTCATGAAGAGGATGACGATGGTGCTCGGCACACGTGAGTCCCTCAATGAGGACTCCCTTACGAGCTACATCCTTCAAGATGAGGCGATGCAGGAGGCAGAGCAGCCCACGGAGCCCCTTCCGCAGGCGAATTACACTGCACCGACGAAGCAGATTCGTCATCAGGAGCAGGGCGGGAAGCCGGGCAGAGGTGGTAGCGGAGGTGGGCGGTCAACGAAGGACGTCGACGAGAAAAGGTCAGCGCGGGGCAAGGGCCATGAAGGTGGTGGTCGACGACGGGAGTGCTGGATCTGCGGCGACCCCGACCATCTCTCCTTCGAGTGTCCCGACCGCGATGACAGCGACGAGGACGACAATAAGGGAGGCCGCGGTCGATCGGCCAGTCGTCGCCCCTGTTGAGATGCGAAGCTGTGCAAGGAGAAGCAGACGTCGAAGAAGATGTCGTCGACGAAGGATGTCGACAACTCCAGCGGCAAGAGCCGGGGCGACGGGGAGGCGTCATGCTCGATGGTCGGCGTGGTGGAGCCGACAGTCTCGCTAGCGCCGGAGGCTGGCGAGGACTTCCAGGCGGTGGCGGCAGCTGTGCAAGCCAACCCAATGGCGGTGCTGCTCGACGGCGGGTGCTCCCACCACCGGATGGGGACGAAGGCGGTCTTCGTCGACATGGCGCGACGAGTTCTGCAGAGGCACGCGAACGTCGTCAAGGTTGCGATGGCAAAGGCGACTTCGGGCTGGTATCTCGAAGTCGATGTGGCTCGTCAGGCGCAGACATCAGCCGACGGATGCACAACGATGCAACTCGGGCCAATCGTTTGCGCGCACCTGCGAGTGTGTGCACTGCCGTGCTCTATGGGTGCAACGCTGGACAGCCGCTCTACTGCAGCGTTGGCACGCCGTCGACCCGCTCTTTTGCAGTGCTGGCCCGGCTCCTCTATGCAACGCTGGCAGGCGGTCGACCAAGCTGTGCTGGCGGTCGACCAGGCTAGCTGCAGAGTTGCTAGGTGCCTGATGTAGTCATTCCTGTCATTGCTTGTTCAACCATTACGTAATGCAATCTTTGCCTAGTGGAACTTTTGCCGATTTCTTCTGTGAATGTGCAAGTGCTAAGGAACTACGCAAAGCTACGATCACTCCTAGAAGTTCGTGCCAACACCCCGTAGTCTAGCTCACGACTGTTGAAGAGTGACTCTCCGCAATAGAGACATGCGTCGCAATGGCGCTTGTCTACCTCGGGACTGGAGCGACATACCGTCAACTCAGGCTCCAGTTTGGGGTGGTGCCTCAGCATGCGCAACGCATCGTTCTAGGCTTCATAGATTTTATCGTTGACATGCTTCTGCCGCTGTGGATTGCCCCCCACGCGAAGACCTCCCTTGACTCGGACCAAGGGAGGATTCTTTCTCGGAAGTTCGGTCGACGGCGGATTGGCCGCGTCGCCACTCAACCGAGTTCGCCCATGGTTGGGTCTAAAAATTTGAGAGGGCGACACTTGGCAGCCCCACAAGCACCCGCGAAATTAGCGAAGTGTTTCTTGAACATTTCGCTATGCTCGATTTATTTTCGTGTAACACACGCTTTCGGTGTGACGAATTGAACCCGGCAAAGTCTGAAAATATGAACGCGGATGTCGCGGAAACTGGACGCAATCCCAAGTCCGAATTTCTGCCGAGTCGCGCGCGGTTAGATGTTACATTTATGCATGTGTGTTATAGCTATAAATTCCAAAGAGAAAAACAGAGAGTTCAATCCATTGACGACTTGTGTATCCCTCCTTGCATAATATACAATTGCTCTCTCGTTACTTGGGCGATTTCAGTGATCTCAGTTGCTACGGAATCATTGCTCCGAGCCCGTCGGAACAGTTCTAGTCTCCTAGCTCGCCAAGTAGATTCTGTGGCGTCATTAAGAGTGAGACGGTTTCTTTCAATACCAGGTATAATAGGTGCTCTGGACGGGACGTACATTGAGTGTAGGGGGTTCGGCAGAGACAAGGAGGACTTTAAAAACCATAAGGGTTTCTACTCCATAATCCTACAAATAGCATGCGATTCTAACGGCATAATATGGGATTATAATGCAGCCTACCCCGGAAGCGTGAACGATTCTAGGGTCTTCAACAACTCCCCATTGAGGCGGCGCATGGAGGCCGGGGAGCGCGGAAACTACATGCTTGTCTCGGATGCCACGTATGGCCTGAAGTGCTACACATGCGTTCCGTGGCGGGCTACACCGGGACAGGCTCTGCCAGAACATCAAGACAAGTGGAACAAGCAACAATCAAGGCAACGCATGGTTATTGAGCAAGTGATCGGGCGGCTCAAGGGAAAGTGGAGGATATTGGACTGTCGGATGGAATGCCATAGCCTACGAGTTCCGCAAGTTGTCAGCGCCTGCATGGCGCTGCACAACATTGAGCTGACGATCGGGAGCCGAGATCGGCTTGGGCCACCGTGAGAACGCCATCGATGGTGGCTAGACGGTCCTGCGGCGGCGCTCCGACTTACCGACACGGACGTCCACGGCTTCACGCCTCGTCTTTGGATGAGGAGGTGGATTGCGGCGATGTACGCCACCTACTACGTCGCTCATCCGCAAACCCACGGAACACCTCACAGGTGAGAGCCTTAAAATCTTCCCATTTTTCGTCTTGCTTTTTATCGAAATGATCCCGTAGATCACCCATCATCTCGGCCGTGGTATGAGTTTTTGCCTTGCCCGCCGCCTTGCGCCCAACACCTTTGTTCCCGGCCTTCCCTTTCTTGGCGCGGCTGGCGTCATCCTGTTTGGGGGGGTATTGGTACCATGCGTGGCAGGAACAACCTTCCCCTCCATCAGACGAAGTGTGCGCTCCCCAAGTGAGGTGGCGACTGCGGATCGAGATACCCGTCGTCGCACTTGACGGGGGCTCGGCCGACGGCAGATCTGGGTTGGTGCTCGGCGGGATTGTGTCGGGCGACAGTGGCGTATCATGGCCGCGGCGAGATAGAGTTGCTGAGGCACTCGGCGCAGCGGGTGAGGGAGACTCTGGGTTGTGACTGGCCGACATTGAAGGAGCAAGGGTAGAAGGCGGTGTCTCAGCAGCGGCAACAGTTGTGGTTGCCGTAGCGGTGGGTGTAGTGGACGATTGATGAGGAGTAGTCGGGGGTGCCAATGAAGGCGGGGACGGGGTAGGAGGCAGAGTAGTTGGCGTAGGTGTAGTGATGGGCGCATTGGTGGCTGCGATATTAGTCACGAGGGCTCGTGATGGCACACGGTACGTAGAAGCAGCGGCCTCATTAGTTGATGTCGTCGTTGTGGAAGGCGCATGCGTTGCTGTGGTGCCAATCTCCACAGGCCCAGCGCTTGGTAACCCGGTGCCTGCAAGGACAGGGGGTACAGTGTTGGGACGCTCACCCATTGCACGCCCCGCCCCCGAGCGCTTGATGCGGTCGTTGATGCGGCGCCATGTCTCTTTCAGCCAGTTGTACTTCACCTTGAGTGCCGTGACGTCATGCCTCCAGGCCGGATCCCGAAGCAGCAGCTCCCGCTGGACCAAGGGGTACCAGCCACGGCCCTGCTGACCCGTGCGGGCGCGTATCTGTGCGTCCAGATCGATGAGGGTTGCGAGGACTTTGCACTCCTCCTCAGGTGTCCAGCGAGGAGTGGTCTTGGCAGTTGAACGGCGCGATGTCATGGCAATGTTGCTGGCCGGGGTCGTTTCATGCGGAGCGAGCTCTTCCTCAACTTCACCCACATCGTTTACGTCACCTCCGACGGTGCCCAGACTGTAGTCGTCATCGGCGTCGTAACTAGCGGACGGTGATGGCAGACGATACACCCACCAGTCTACGGGAGTGACGGCGGTGTTAGCGTGAGGAGGGTTGTTCGCGTTGCTTGGACCTGGGATCTGAGACTCTTGAGTCTCGGGAAGGGGAGCCCCAGGTACTAGAGGAGCGTCGGTTTGAGCAGATGGAGAGGTACTCGGCTCGGTGTCAGTCGGTGCGGTAGACTAGGCAAAACGGGAGGGATCCATGTTTGTGAGGACGAATTGTGGTTTGGTTCCGTGAGTTCATGACTTCATTTTGTAGTGAACGTTCACCCACAAATGTGACATAGCGTACATTGCATGCGTTCGAGGCGCATGTTTGCCAAATGTTTGCGATGCGACTCGACAATGTTGCAGGGTGAAATTCGCGCGCCAATCTCTGCGCAGAACTGGCGGACCGTCCGTTGTGGTTGTGGACCGTCCGGAATGCACATTTCGGACCATTGGAAACGCAAAAAAGTGTCATGACGGTTCGGTTTGTGTGCAACGTCGCAAGGAGGTCTACGAACACACTTACGAAATAATGCGATTTTGGTAACCCTTCGCTCACCCGGACGGTCCACATTTCGGACCGTCCGGTTAAAAAATAATCAAAATGGTTACACGCCCTTAGGGCATGTAACATCGCAGCGACTGGTCGACAAATTGGTCGACCAGAATATTCGCTAGTGTTCGCGAGTATGAGGCATAAGAAACCATTTTGAAACGAAGTCCCTCTTGCTAATTTAGTATTATGATGAGAGCCCTAAAATGTGTCATTGTGATGCAATTGTCTCAAGGTGCACTGATTTCAAGAAGCGTATGTCAGCCGCTATTTGCTCCTGGGATCGCAAACTTTTGTGCTTGTTGTAAAACCAGATTTGTGTATTTCGTAGTGTTGCTCAGTAACCACAGCTTGATTATTAGAGGCAAAAACAATGTAAGGGGGATGCTCATGGTGCCCTGGCTGGAAACCCCAAAAGAGCAGGTAGCACACTCACGATATCAAACTAAGAACCCCTACTCATGCTCCACGTGCGTGAATTCCGTTGGCACACTAAATATCCAGGGAAGCACTACAATACGCGCGCATCGTCTATCTCACCATCTGCAAACTCCGCGTCCACGAGTGCTGCAAGCAGCTCATGCGCCACTATGGGCTTGCGCATGGCTCCATCCATCCCCGCCTCAAAGCACGCTCGCTTCACCCCAACATCCAGATCTGCCGTCAGTGCTATGATGCACAGCCGCTGGGGAGAGGCCCTTATCAAACCCGCCGCTTCTTCTATCTTTGCCTTGAGAGCTGCTACTGTTGGCTCTTGAGAGGCTTGAAAGGTGAATTCGATCGCTGCCTCCTCAGCTGCTGGTGACTCTTGAGACGTGTGGAAAGCAAAGTCGTTGTATGGACCATTGGCTGCTATTGATTCTTGAGACGTGTGGAACGTGAACTCGTTTGCCTCTTCACTTGCTGTGACTGCTGCTGATGCTGGTGCTGCTGTTGCATCTATCACGCTCGCAGCCCGCTGTGCTGCCTCCATGCGCCGGATTCAACGAGCCATTTCGAATCTGCCGCAACGTGGCAAGGGGGGAGAGTACAGAACATAGTTAGAACCGTGCCAAACGTGGCAACCGAAACAAAATTAACAGACACAATTTAAAGGAATGGTGACTAGCAGCTCAGGTTGTTACATTGCACGGCGACGTGCAGAGAGCAGCATGAGAGAGAGGAGAGAGGAGAGAGAGCAGAGCAGAGCAGAGCAGAAACCCACAAAAGCAAGGAGGGTGGGTGGAGGTGAGGCAAAGAGTCCCTTATCTATGGATGCCAGGACGCATGTGGAGGTCTAGCAGCAGCAGGTGGATGGGCGAGGAGGGAGAGGGAGAGGAGTCCATGTTGTAGGAGAGAGCTTGCAAAGCATCCCCTCCCGAGGATGTGGGGTTGACGTAGAGAGGCACTCACCCATCGATGCCAGGAGGCATGTGGAGATCCAACAGCAGTAGTTGGAGGGACGTGGAGGGAGAGAGAGGCGAGGAGAGAGCCTGCAGGGTGTCTTCTCCCGAGGCCAGCAGCAGCATGTCAGCCCCGTAGCCCTGCAGTGTTCGCCGCGCCACCATGCGGTTCACCGCGTTGTCATCCACCACTGCCACCCGTCGCCCCGCCACCACCGCCTGCACCGCCGCCTCTGCGCCGCCCACTCCGCCGCCCAGACTGCCGCCCACACCATCCCCTACAACCCCCGAGCTGTTCCCCCCCAAGCTGCTCCCCATGCTGCCTGTTACTAAAGGGAGATGCAACGGTGGCATGCCCTGTAGCCGCAGGCTTGCAGGGCTTAACCGGGCTATTGGGCTTAACAGGGCTATTGGGCTCAAAGGGGCAACTGGGTTAAAAGGGTTGAGTGGGCTTAAAGGGGCTACTGGGCTTAACGGTAGGGAGTGTAAAGAGGAGCTCCGGGAAAGCCCTCTAGGAACCCCCATCCACTGCTGCAGACCTCTGGATTGCCCCTCCCCTTGCCTGCTGCTGCTGCTGCTGCTGCCAGGTTCGGTTGGGGGGGACGGTGTGGAGAGGGGCAGCACCAGCAAGATGGTGGTGCCTGTGGCGCTGTCTGACAGCACTGCCATGCTTCCCCGCATCTCCGCCACCTGGGGGAGAAGGAGAAGGGTGGGGAGGAGAGGAGAGCGGCAGCGAGGAGTGGAGAGGGTTGTGAGTGGAGGCATGTGGTGCATGCCCTCACAAGGGCCCCTTCAGGTATGACACCCTTTATAATCCTCAGCCTTCAATACTTCTCCACCTTCATATCCCAATGCGCAACAGCGTTGCATTCTTTATGACAAGTGGACACCCTATCTGAGGTAGCCTTCACATGGATCTGTACACATCCGTGCTCTCGTGCAGATCTCAAACCACCCGATTAACCAACTGTCTCTTAAACATCCTGGATCCGTTCGCTGTCCTTTGCAAGCTGGTAGTGCTCACTCCAGCCTTAGCAAACTCAACGGCATGTCATCAACAACAGGCAACCAGACCTGTCAATTTCGACGCCAAGATACTCCAAGGAGACGATTCAGTTGAGGATTGCATTGCATCACTCACGAGGGAGGTGGAGAGGAGGAAGCAGACAGGATAGGGCGTCTAGGCAGGGCGAGAAGCAGCCCTCTCGTCATGCGTGAGAGGAGTGGCTCTGCTGCCCCTCCTTGGCTCCTGTGCGCACCTCAGAACAAGGACACAAAAAGCAGGAGGAACAGAGACAAAGTACGAGGAGGGTAAGGAGGGTGAAAGAGGAATATGGGAGGGTTAAGGAGTGAGATGGAAAGGAAGGTAAGGGGAGAAGGTGGGGAAAGAGGTGGGCCAGGGCCAAGTACGCGAATTACGAATTGGGTAGAGAATAGAATAGAGAAAACCAAAAGCGGCATGAAGGACGGGACGGTAGATCCAATGCATACAAGCATCCAATGTAACCATATGCACACACGCACATGCTCATGTCCTGCTTCACTCACCGCGACTCTTCGTTGCTTATTGTTGTCACCATCAGCAGCAGCATCATCAGCAGCAGAGGAGCACGTGGAGTGGTGAAGGTCGCCCCCATACGGATCCAGCACCCACCGCATCTCCTCGGGTGGAATACCACCGCCCGTATCCTCACACGCCATCACCACCATCCACTCGCCCTCCCCTCTTGCCCTGCACACCCCTTCCACCCACACCGCCACCTCCCTCTCTAGCCGCCCTCCCTTGTCACTCTCCACCCGCCCATCTCTACCACTCTCCACACCTGCGTTTTGCCACTCATCCACACATTTTGTCCCTGCACCACTCCCCCTTCCCCACCCTCCCAGCAGGCCCAGCCCTCCCAGCCCTCCCGCCGCTCCTAGCCCTCCTAGCCCTGCCAGTAACCTCCCATCCTGACTCTCCGTTTTTTTGGAGCGACTTCCAAGGGGTGCTGCGAGGTTCTATGGGGTGCACATCAGGCGGGTGTCTGGGGGAAAGCGATGTACACACTCTGCCAGCTGCTGCTAGGCTGTGGAGATGTGCAGAGATGCAGGGGCTGGAGATAGTGGTGGGAACTTGGGGGATTGAGGAGCTGGTGAGGCTGGAGGGTTGAAAGTAGTGGGAAGGGTGTGGGAGTTTTGAGGGGCTTGAGGGGCTTGAGATGAATTGAGGTCAGGGGGGGATTGCCATGGGGTGGAAGAAGCAAGGAGGGAAGAAATCGGTGTGCTGGAGCCTTGAGAACGAGGGGTGGCAGGACGGGGGGTGGACGGCTCAGGGGTGGACGACTGAGGGGTGGTGGGACGAGGGGTGGTGGGAAGAGAGGTGGTGGGACGAGGTGTGGTGGGACGAGGTGTGGTGGGACGAGGTGTGGTGGGACGAGGTGTGGTGGGACGAGAAGCGATTGCAAGAGGGTCTTGCTGGTGAGGGGTGGCGGCACACCACACATGGAATGTGACGTGGCCCGCTAGAGTCTTGCTCGCTGCGTGCGCTGCAAGACGGGTGGTTGGGGTTTATAGAAAGGAGAGGCACAAAAGCACATGAAAGAGATGTGTAAGTGAGGGCCTTGCTGGAGAGGAGGAGTGGCACACCACACATGGAATTTGATGTCGCTGGTTAGAGTGTTTCTCGCTGCATGCGTTACAATACGGGAGGATGGGGAGAGGCAAAGGAGCATAGGAAATAGATGTATAAGTGAGAAACTGGCCAGTAGAACCTGTTAGAAATATTCGATTCTTACTTTTAGGGACTTGAGTTGGAAGGTTGTCTTTGATAGTGGTTCTCAAGAGCATCAAGTCAAGAATGTGTTGGGCCTTCATTCTGATGGTAGTGGCGACTTCTTCATTTGTCAGAAAACCTTCAATTGCCAAACCCATGGCATTTGTTAGGCACACATCTCTCCTCACTCCCCGCAGCAGATTGGTGTGGGTACGAGCAATCACCAAGACTGCTCGGTGCATCTGTGTGCATTTGTACGCACCCACCATGATGACATTGAAGGTGCGGACAGTTGTATACAACAGGAGGTAAACTACGTGGGAGGCTACAGGTTGTACGAGGTGATCGTAGTGTTGCCTAACGCTTGTGCAAGTTTGTTGTGCTTTTCGAAGAGAAATGCCCCGTCCTCGCTTGGGCGCAGCCGATCTCGCCGTCAACGAGAAGTCCGCGACGGATTGGTCGTGGAAGTGGGCTTCTGCAGTTCGACGGAGGTAGCGGTCGAGCAAGCTCTGCTCGACAGAATCTGGTGGACATCGTCGACGGGCAGCGCTGGTCGAAGACAGCGGTCGAGGAGGCCCGTCGAGAAGCGATGGTCGACGAGGTCCGTCGAGGAGCGCTGGTCGACAAAGCTCCGTTCGAGCTTGCGTCGAAGAGCTCCGTTCGAGCTCTAGTCGACGAGCTCTGCGCGACGAGCTCTGGTCGACGAGCTCTGCATGACGAGCTCTAGTCGACGAGCTCTGGGAAACGAGCTCTGCACGGCGAACGCTGTTCGACCGAGCGGGGTCGAGTTGTTTGACCAAACTCGCAGATGTGTGCGAAACTCTGCGGAGGTGTGCGAAACTTCGCCCAGGAGGTTTTGGCAAAGTTCGACATGTGGAACTGCATCACGTGGTCGATGGTGCGCACCTGGCGAAACCGACGACACGTTTTCTACGTGGCACCTGCGCAATGTGCCTGACGGTGAAACCGTCAACCTGCACCTAATTGGTAGGTGCGCACATCTGCGCAGATAGACAACCTGCGACTGCAGACAGTCACCTGCGACTGCAATGTTGGCAGACCCCGCGCAGTGCAACGTTGGCAGACCGCTCTGCTGCAGCGTTTGCAAGCCGCTCTTCTGCTACGCTGGCAGAGTTCGCCCTGCAGAGTGCTTGCTAGGTGTTGCATGCCATTCTAGTCATATCTTTTTTTTGCTTGTCTCATTGTACTCTCAACTTTTCAATGTTCAATGTTTTTTCAACTTTTCTTAGTGAAACTCTTGCCAAACTTCTCCGTGAACATTAGCAAGAAGTAAGAACATTAGTGCAACGCTCCGATCACTCGCACAACCCCATGCCCTCCTCTGTAGTCCACTCCCATTGTGTAGTGACTCTTCGCATGGTGCGGTGAGCGGGCAACGACCCCGCAACTTACCTTCAGATACGAGCCGATGTTTGCACCTTACCTAAGTCGTTGTAGGCCAGCAGCCGTCTAGACCGCCATGGTCGACCAGGAGGTCGCCGCAGGTGTAGAGGATACCATGCAGGCGCGGTTAGATGATTTTTGGGCACGCCACGCAGCTAGCGAGTACGGCGGAGCGGACGTGGAGTTTCTGCTCCTTGGAACTCGTGTGCAATGGGCGCGCGATCACCCTACGACCCGTACTGGAGCGGACAATACATCCTCCTCTCCCCGACCGACACGCAACGAAGGTGGCGTTGACGAGCGCGTCACCGAATCACTCCACGGGTCACCAAGTCGACAGTGAAGGAGGCACGAGGGAGACCCGCGGAGTGATTCGGGCCGCCGATGTTGGCATCGGCAGAGTGCAGACGCGATCATTCGGCGGCAGTGGGAAGCTCGAACTTCGACGGTCGACGTCATTCTCCCCGGCAGAGTGGAGTCAGGCTGTATCGGCGACTCGTGTTGGGTGGTCGAGATGGAGGCATCGCGCCGGCGTATGGTTATTTTAAATTTTCGCCGGACAAGATTGTTATGCCGAAGCTGCTCGAAGGTCGACACGACTTGATCAGAACCTCAGTTGGAGAGCGCCGGATTGAAGAAGTTCGTTGACGGAGATGTGTTGGCACCGGACGAGGATGATGTCGAGCTCTGGTCGGAATTTCGCGCAGCTCACCTTCTGACCTTCATGGTCATTTCGAGGTGCTGCTTGCCGCTGGTGCAAGTCGCATTGAAGCCGTGCAGACTTCGGGTGGATGCTGGTTACCAAGCATGGCAGTACATCATGTGCACCTACAAAGCGCCCGACGATCACTACATTAGCCAACTGGAGAAGAAATTGACCAACATTCGTATGAGGGAGCAGGAATCGGCGAACGAGTACTGCAATCGAGTGCGGCGAGTTTTGGCTGATCTGCGGATGGTCGGCGCCGACTACTCGGTGGCGTCGTATGTCACACATGTCATCAGTGGCCTCCCCTTGGGCTACAATCTAATGCGCCGGATGCTGACAGTTCCCAGCACGCGCGGGACTCTGAACGAGGACTCTCTTTCGAGCCACATCATCCTGGGTGAGTTCATGCAGGAGTCTGAGCGGCCTGCAGAATTGCTTCCGCAGGCCAACTACGTCGCCTCGGCGAAGCAGGGACGCCAACAGGGGCAGCGTGGGAAGTATGGCAAAGGCGGTGGTGGGAAGTCGTCGAACGCGAAATCGACGGAGCGCGCCGACCGCGGAAAGTCGGCGAAAGGAGGAGATCGCGGCAGCAGTGGCTCGCGTCGAGAAGGACGTCGCTGCTACATCTGCGATGCTCTCGACCGCCTCTCGTACGACTGCCCCGACCGAGACGAGTCTGACGACGATCGGGATGCCAACCGCAGAAAGTCAGATGGTGGCCGTTGTCGTCGAGACAACCAGCCGCGCACGGAGAAGTAGGCGTCGAAGACGCCTTCAACGAAGGATGCCGACTCCTCTGGCGGCAATGCTCGTGACGAGGAGGGTTCGTGTTCGATGGTCGTCGTGGTGGAGCTGACGATCTCACTGGCGCTGGAGGCGGGCGAAGACTTCAAGGCGGTCGCTTCTGCTGTGCAAGCCAATCTGACTATCGCGCTGCTCGACAGTGGCTGCTCCCACCATTTGATGGGGACAAAGGAGGCCTTCGTCGGCATGCAGCCGAGCGGCTACGTGCGCCACGTCCGCGGCTTCAACGGGGCACTTCAGAGCATCCAGAGCAGAGGCACCGTCGCTCTACAAGGGGAGGCCGGGAAGCAGGTTCTCGTCCCAAACGTGCTCTACGTTCCGGGTGTGCAGGTGAACCTCCTGTCTACAGGCTAGCTCAAGGAGAACGGCGTGAAGCTACAGGACGACGGCGGAGAGATGCTGCTGGTGTCTTCTGCCGGCGATGTCCTTGGTCGAGCACGCTACCCTGGCAGAGTTCTCTGCATCGACTTGCGCCCCTGCTCGACAAGTCAACGACGACTTCGATGGAGGTTGTGGCTCTGCGAACGATCGCTTCTGCGACGAAGTCGACCTCGGACATGTGGCACGCTCGACTTGCGCACGTCGGCGTCGACACGATCAAGAGCTTGGGGAAGCATGAGGTCGCCACCGGTCTCGACATCAAGAACTTGACCGCAGATGATCTGTTGTGTGCCTCCTGCGTCGGCGGCAAGATTGCGCGGCACACCTTCCCCGACCAAGGATCGGACACAGAGAATGCGCTCGACGTGGTGCACATCGATCTCTGCGGGCCGTTTCGAGTGGCCGCCAACAATGGCAGTCTCTACTTTCTTCTGCTGAAGGACAGGAAGACTCGCTACGTGTGGGTGAGGCCGGTCGCGAAGAAAAGCGACGTGCTGGTCGTCTTCAAAAAATGGCTGAAGGTGGTGGAGAGGCAGACTTCGAAGACGGTGAAGATGCTGCATTCTGACCGCGGAGGGGAGTTCCTTGGTCGCGCCTTCATCGACCTCGTCGAAGACATGGGCATTCTCCACAACCTGACGTGCCCCTACACCCCGCAGCAGAATGGCATGGCGGAGCAGGAGATGCGCACGGTTGTCGAGGCCGTGCGGACGATGCTTCTGCACATGGGCGTGAAGCACCACCGGTGGCACCTCGCTCTGCGACAGGCCGTTTGGGTGCGCAACTGCCTCGAACGGGCTTCTCTGCCTTCAGGGACGACGCCGCACGAGCTGCTGTTCGAGAAGAAGCTGGACTTGACGCTAGCGCGTGTGTGGGGCTGCATGGTGCAGTTCATGGTCCCCGACCAGCGGCGCGGCGGGAAGTTGGCGCCGAAGGCCCATTCGGGTCTTCACCTTGAAGTGTCGGCATAGAGAAAGGGCTGGGAGGTGCTCGACTTGACGGACAATAAGGTCGTCACGATGGTCAAAGCGATCTTCTACGAGACCCTGTCGATGGAGATGTGGAAGGTGGAGTACGGGCCGGCGTCGACGAGGACGCCCTCTACCCCGCCGACCGATTCCTCCTCAGTGCACCCTCCACTGCTCGCCGCGGACGACGAGCTTGATGAGGACGACATAGATGGCGTCACCCCCTCCCCTTGTTCAGGGATCCTCGTCGGCTGTCGGCGACGAGGGGAGACTTGGTGCGTCGCCTGCGGTGCCGACCGGTTGCATCGCCGGTGGCCAACGTGACGCCAAGAAGGTCAGCGACGGGAAGCGGCAGACGACAAGGGAGTCGTCGACGTCGAAGAAGAACGCAGAGACGCCGTCGGCCAAGGCGCCGACCGCAGAGAAGCCGTCGGCAGAGGCGCCAACCGCAGAGAAGTCGTCGGCAGAGGCGCCGACCTCAGGGGAGCCATCGGTAGAGGAGCTGCCGACAGGGGAGCAGTTCGACGACGACTCGTCGAGCGACGTTGTGAAATTCGTCGGTGCGGCCGGCGCCGATGAAGGGGAACTGTCGACAGGGGAGCAGTCTGACAAAAACGACGTGGTGGAGGTCGCGGTCGAAGAGGCGAAACCGCGTCGGTCTGCCCGTTCCAACATTGGCAAGCCGCCTGAGAATCTGAGCTACCACACTTGTCTGCCGCCGACGGCCTACAGTACTTAGCTCGACGACGCAGAGGATGACGTTGATCTTCCCGAGCTCGACCCCAACATGCACGCCGACCTAGAGCATCGCTGGGACATCGCCAACATGATGGTGAAAGAGGCGTTGGCGAAGGCAGTGAAGGCCGCCATGGACGAAGAGATCAAGAGCCTCATCTCTAACGGGACGTGGGAGCTGGTCGAGCGTCCGCACGGAGTCAACATCATGAAGAACCACTGGGTGCTCATGACGAAGTACCACGTCGATGACACAGTCGCCTGCGAGAAGGCTCGCCTGGTCGTGATGTCAGAATGAAGAAGTGATTGAACTATGAAAGATGAGAGTACAAATATGAAACCCTAGAGTTCTGTACCCCCTAAAGGCTAACCCACTATAGCCTACACATCAATAACATATATGATAATGTTTGACACACCCCCATAGGCAAAGTGGGGGAGAGAAAAGGGTCACAAGACCAGTCAAGAAAGGCAAAGCAAGATCAGGGTGGATCACAACGTCACCACACAGTCTGAGCACAAGCAAAGGGCCACAGGGCCAGTTCAAATGCAGAGGCATATATAGACAACACAAACAGCAAGGTGATCTCAACCTAACAAAACAAACAAGCAGGTATATATATATATAGAGATCACAGTACAGACAAAGCCTACAGTAAGTGAGGAACAGTGGGCACAAGCCCCAGGACAGTACAGAAGCGCTGATGATCACCAGGCTGAAGTGCCTTGGTGAATATATCAGCAGTGTTGGCCCGAGTGGCCACGTAACGCAGACAAAGCTGACCACGCTGCTGCAGCTCTCGAGCCAGGAAGTAACGGAGAGCGATGTGCTTCGTTCTGTGCTCCAGTCTGTGCTCCTGACACAAGGCAATGGCAGCCTTGTTGTCGACGTACAGCACTGGAGGAGAACTAGGCCGCTCTCCCAGGTCAGTCAGAAGGAATGTCAGCCAGCGTAACTCCTGTGCAGCCATGGCTGTGGCGTAGATCTCAGCCTCACAACTGGAGCTGAGAACTGAAGACGAGCGAGTAGAACGCCAAGAAACTGAACCAGAGCCAAGGCTGAAGGTGTAACCCTGTGACGACCGCTGAGTAGCCTGGTCGTCAACCCAAGAAGCGTCTGAGTGCCCAGTGAGAACAACTGAGCGCCTCCCTCCAAGCACGAGCCCCATGCCCGATGTACTGCACAAGTAGCGCAATACCCTCTTTGCAGCATCCCAGTGCACCTTTCGGTGCCTGCCAGGAGCCACGTAGCGGGCCAGAAGGCCAAGAGGGTATGCTAGGTCAGGACGAGTGCAAGTCATCAGGTACATGAGGCAACCAACTAGCTCTGGGTAAGGACCACTAGGCTCTACGGACTCATCCGAAGGCAGAGCTGAGAGCAAGTGACCTATAGCCAGAGGAGTGGCCTGTGCTGAGGACCAGGTGAAGCCGAAGCGCTGAAGGACCTGCTGCACCATGTGTGACTAAGTCAGTGTGATGGTGCGGCGTGCTCTGTCCCGGGTGATCCGCAAGCCAAGATAGCTTGTCAGTTCACCCAGGTCTGTGCACGTGTGTCTCTTCTGCAGCTCCGACTTCACGTGGGCGAGAGCCTCAGTGTCAGCAGTGGCAAAGACCAAGTCGTCGATGTACACGAGGATGTAGAACGGCGGCAGTGAAGTGTCGGTGCGCAGGAACAGCGACGGGTCAGCAGTAGAGGACGAGAACCCAAGAGCCGCAAGTGTAGTCCTCAGTGTGTCGTGCCACTCACGTGGAGCCTGGCGGAGATCGTAGACCGGCCGCCGGAGGCTCCACTGGGTACCAGGAGGAAACGACCCAGTGAAGCCAGGTGGACGGCGCAGCCAGATCTCCTCGTGCAGACTGCCCTGCAAGAAAGCTGTGCTGAAGTCAAGAGAGTGAAGCTCGTAGTCACGCTGAGCGGCAACGTGCAGCAGCACCCAAAGAGTGGTCATCTTCGGGGTGGGGGAGAAGGTCTGAAAGAAGTCTACTCCCTCTCGCTGACTGAAGCCTCGAGCGACGTACCGAGCCTTGAAGACAGGCGGAGAACCTGGCGGACGCTTCACCCTGAAAATCCACATGCCACTGACGATGTTCGCCCCAGGAGGGGGAACCTCGTCGACGTAAGTGCCAGTGGACTTCCAGGATGCCATCTCTGCATCCATGGCTGACTGCCACTGAGAGGAGTACTCACCCGCGATCGCCTCAGCGTAAGAGCGCGGGGTCGGGATGTCAGGAGCATCCGGGTCTCCCTCAGGTGCAATCAGCATGGACACGAGATGAGGTACTGCGGCGGCAAAGCACTCAAACTCCTCCTGCCTGTCCTCAAGAACGTCCGTGCCAAGAGCACACTCACCCCCGACGGACGGAGGACAGACAGACTCAGACTCAGCAACAAGACCGGCAGCGTAGTCTAGTCTACAGTGAGCAGCAAAGTCAACAAGCTCAGTGACTAAGGCAGACGCAGCAGCTGACTCAAAGGAAGGGTCAGTGACAACTGTGGACAGGAGACGCGCGACAGTAGGACTAGCAGCACGAAGAGAGTCAGACTCTGGGTCAGCAGGGGCAGGAAGGGAGGACGCAGGAGGAGAAGGCAGAGGGACACGCCGTGGAGCAGTGGAAAGACGAAGCAGCATCGGGTGAGTGCCGGGGACAGCAGGAGGACGCTGACGCGGGACACGACGACTAGGGCGAGCAGCACGAACAGGTGACGCAGAACGAGACTCAGGTGACACAGGACGAGACTCAGGCTCACGACGCTCTGTAAGACCTCCTGTCGGACCAGTGTAGGGAGAAGGACCAGGAAGAGGTGAGGTGGGCTGGAACTGCGACTGTGGTCGGACAGGCGAAGGACACCCTAAGGAGGGAGCAGGACAAGGAGGAGGCGGCTGACCAAGAACCTGCCGAAGAAGCGGAACGAAGTACGGCCGCGGCCGTGACGCTCCCCCAGAACCAGCAGAGACAGCACCAGAACCTCCAGCAGTAGCTCCAGCTCCCGCAGCACCAGTAGCACCTCCAGGAGTGCCAACCCCAGGACCTCCAGTAGTACCAGCGACAGCAGCACCACCAGTCCCAGGACTAGGAGCACCAATAGGAGCTACAGCAGCTCCAGTACCCCCAGCAGCACCTCCAGCAGCTCCAGTACCTCCACCAGCACCAGCAGCACCGCCAGCAGCACCAGTACCTCCAGCAGCACCAGCAGCACCTCCAGCAGCCCCAGTACCTCCAGCAGCACCGGCAGCACCGCCCGCAGCTCCAGAACCTCCAGTAGCACCAGCAGCACTAGAAGCACCTCCAGTAGCTCCAGTACCTCCAGCAGGGGGTAACTCAAAACGAGGGGCTCCACTCCGGAGGCCGCAGCGCCGAGCGTACCACTCACGTAGTCGCTGTGGAGAGGGAGCACCAGCAGGGTCACCACCCCCAGGCTCAGCACCCCGAGGCTCAGCACCCCCAGTCGCAGCACCCCAAGGCGCAGCACCCCCAGTCACAGCACCCCCAGGCTCAGCACCCCCAGTCGCAGCACCCCCAGGCTCAGCACCCCCAGTCGCAGCACCCCCAGGCTCAGCACCCCCAGTCTCAGTGCCCCCAGGCTCAGCACCCCCAGTCTCAGTGCCCCCAGGCTCAGTACCCCGCTCAGGACCAGAGTCAACAGCTACCTTGACAGGCTCGACTGCGTCTACCTGGGAAACACCGGAGGGAGCAGGACCCTGGGGAGGGAGGGGGTCTACCGGAGGGGCACCTGGGGTGAGGAAGAGAGGTGGGGGGGGGAGAGGAGCAGTACGGTAGGGGAACAGACGGTAGAAGGGTACCGACTCGTCAAAGGTGACGTCCTGAGACGCAAAGACACGGCGCGAGGTGGGGTGGTAAAACCGCCAACCAGGTGCGTCGGGGACAAAGCCAAGGAAGACACAAGGCACAGTGCGGGCGGAGAGCTTGTCCGCAGTGGTATCACGGACAAAGGAACGAGCACCCCAGACACGGAAACGCGACGCATCGCCAACCTGCCCCGTCCACAGCAGTGTGGGCGAGGTCTCCGGAGCGGAGACACGGGGCCAGAGGTTGAGCTGATGCGCAGCGTACTGGACCGCAAACGGCCACAGAAAATGGGGGGCAGCCGCATGGATCAAGGAGGTACGAGCGATCTCCATGACCAAGCCAATGCGGCGCTCAGCAACCCCATTCTGCTGAGGAGAGGCCGGAAGCGTGAAAGTCTGGCGGATGCCGTGCTCCGCACAGTAGGCTGCCAGGAGGTCAGAGGAGAACTCACCACCTCGGTCAGAGTGCAGACGCAGGACGGGAAAGTCCGACTGGAACCGGTCGCGGAGCTGGAGACGAGCAGCGCGGATCCAGGGGATCAAAACATCAGGGACCTCACCCTTGGTGCGCAAGGGGAAGACCGTGGTGTAGCGCGTGTAGTCGTCGACAACCAGCAGGAAGTACCGCTCGTGGCCCTGTCCACGGACGCGGGCTGGGCCCCACACGTCCAGGTGGAGAGTCTGCAGAGGAGCCTCTGTGGGAGGGAACGAGGAGGAGTGAGGAGCGGCGCGCTGCCGCCCCTCGACGCAGGGAAGACAGGGAGGAGCAGGCGAGGGTGGGAGGGGAGGGAGAACCCTGGGAAGACCAGAGACAAGGTACCGGGAGTGCATGCCACGAAGGCGCTGCACTGACGGGTGACCAAGACGGTGGTGCCAGAGAACGGTCTGGTGTGACAGGGAGCGACACGAGCAGGGGGCCGACAGCTGACCTGACGCAGACGCAGACGCAGCTACCTGTGGGACTCAGTGGTCAATGTGTACAGGTCCGACCCCGGCTGCCGAGTGAAGGTAGCTAGGTGGCGACCTGTCCTAGCACACGTACAGTGGGTCACACGCTCATAGGCAGGGGTGAACTGGTGAACACCCCCATCCTGAAGAGCAGAGCCCGCCACCAAGTTCGTAGAGAACGAGGGGAGGTAAAGGCCCGACAGGGTGCCGGACGGGACCGCAGGACAAGGGAGGACAGTGGAGGAGGTCGCAATGACCGGGCCCCCAGAGGGGTCAGCGAGAGAGACAGCAACCGGCCGAGCTAGCTGCTCAAGGGCAGTGCGGTCACGGAAGAAGCAGCGGGAAGCACCCGAGTCGAGTGTGAAGGTGTGCAGTGCCTCAGTGGACGCAGTACCAGCAAGCGCAGACGTACTAGCACCTGGGGGAGCAGACGCACTAGCACCAAGAGCAGCAGCCTCACCAGGACCTAGGGCAGCAGACGCACTGGCACCAAGAGAAGTAGCCTCACCAGGACCTAGGGGAGCAGACGCACTAGCACCTGGAGGAGCTGTCTCACTGGTCCCAATGCCAGGGTCTGGCGGTACACTCAGGTTGTTGGTGCAACCCTACGGTTTGTACTCGGCTTGTTGTCCGTGTGCGTGAATGTGTGTGTGTATGGAATGGTATGAGGGCATGGGATAATATATATTTCATGCTTATAATTGTGTGTGAATGTTGAGTCATGATGTCGAGTGTGTGTGTCGAGTCAATAGCGAGTTATCGCTAGACGCGTGTTACGCGGTCGTTTGTGTCTCGCGCGCGGTTTTTATTTTGTCGTGCGCGGTTTCTATTTTGTCCTGTGTCGAACGTTCGGCGTGTCGCAGGTGTGTGCAGCAGACCCATCAAGAACTCAAGGATGAGTTTGTGATGAAGAGCCCGAGCCTTGGTGTCAAGCCTCAAGTGATTTCGAAGCTTGCCAAAAGGGTACACCTCAAGATATTGAAGATAGTTACATTACTTTGTGTAGTGTAACATTTCACTTGGTGTAGGCCCTAGTGAAGGGTAGTTTCGAGACCCTTCGTGGTTGGGGACAGTGTGGCACTGTTCCACATCACTGTACCTCGGCTCTTGGGGTTTGTAGGAGCTGGGAGTCATTCCCAACTCGTAACTCTTCCTATCTTGTGTTCTAAGACTATAGTGGCTGCCATAGTACTGTTCGTTCAAACCGACGCTGTGTCGTCAATTCTTTATCAAATCGTGCAATCTAAATTGCTAATTGTAGACGATGTGAAGAAGCTCCAGATCCAATTTGAATCAAGTCATTTGCAGCTGTGAGCAGAACGCTATCAACGTTTGAAGCCGCTGTGAAGAAATCCGTCTGTGCTCTCTATCTTTCGTTTTAGGCACATTCAAGCCTATTGTGACTATAACAAGTGGTATCAGAGCCCCTTGGAGCAGTTTCGACAATGTCTGGACCTGAGGAAAGGGGTGTCAGAGGTGCTGGTGGCAGTGGAGAAGCTCAAGCTCAAGGCCAACCCCGTGATTCAGCCATGGCGCCCATGCAACCAAGTCTTGGCCCACCTAGGGATGAGCCTAGGGTGTTTGGGCTTGACAAGTTCAACGGTGACAACTTTGCTGAATGGTCCTTCAAGATGGAGAACATCTTTGACCACTATGACCTGCTGGAGGTGATGGAAGGAACGGAGAAGCGCCCCGAGAACGACCCGGAGAAGAGCCCGTGGGTGCGGAAGAGCGCACAAGGCTATCTCTTACTTGGGCAAGCGTTGGGGAGCAGTCAGATCCGTCACATCAAGCCATTCCAGCGTGAACCAGAGAAAGGACCAAAGGCATGGGCTGCTCTCAAGGGTGTACATGCTCCTGCAACAGCGGCGGTAGCGGTGGTGTTGGAACGGCAAATGGCGGCACTACGAATTGAAGAAAACGAAGCGGTTGAAGAAGGGGTGCAGAAATTCTTCGACTTGTTGACGCGGCTTGAGGGAGCTGATTTGAATGACAGTGATCTCCAAAAGAAGACCAAGTTGCTGGCCTTACTCCCAGAGTCATGGTCCTCGCTCATCATCAACCTTAATCGCGACTTGCCCCGCCTCTCGCTTGAAGACGTGAAGCGAGCTATCCTTCAAGAGGATTTCCGCCGCCGTGAGTTGGCGAGTGCGGATGGCGCTGGGGCAGCGAGCATCGGCCGTGGATATGGTCGAGGAAGAGGCAGAGGACGAGGGGGAGGAAGGTTTGGTGGCAGCAACTTCGGCGGAGGCCGCAGGAGTGGCGGTTACGGCAGCGACGACAAGAGCTACGGACGCGGTCGCGGCCGATTCGACGGCGAGTGTCACTATTGCCACAAGAGCGGACACATGTGGCGCGACTGCTACAAACTCCCTGATGGTTGGACCCCTGCTCAAGGCCAAGAGGGTAGAGGAGCAGGAGGAGGGAGAGGACGAGGCCGTGGAGGCCGTGGCGGTCGCGGTGGCGGAGCTGCAAACATGAAGAGCGGAGACAACGACAAGGACCCGAACGACGATCGATACCCGGGTCTATTCTACTTCGTGTCGACGCAAGTACCGGCTGGTCCAGAGAAGGATGAAGGCTTTGAGGAGCCAGCAGCTGTGGGGAAGGTGACCCTACACCCCCTGGACTATTGGGTGATTGATAGTGGCGCTACCTATAGCATGACACCTCGCCCGGACTTGCTCACCGAACTCGAGCCGTCACCGGTGAAGCATGTCACATCGGCTTTGGGGCAGCGAGCAGAGGTGAAAGGCATGGGCAAGGCCATGTTCAAGGGTGCTGATGGGAAGATGGTGGGCCTCAAGAACGTGCTTTGGGTGCCCAGCCTTGCTGCAAACCTGATTTCCGTGCGGCGGTTGGCAAAGGCCGGCATGGACACGAACTCGAAGGGAGCCAAGACCTACACCGCAAGGCTTGGCGATCGAATTCTTTGGGACCTTCATGAGGACAGGGATGTCTACAACGAGATGTGGCAGATCCCAGTGGTCCCTATGCCTAAGGAGAGGCAAGTGGCAGCAAGCATCAGCACCAAGGATGGAGCGGTCGGTAGCGACGATGGCGCGAACGGTCGCGCTAAGGAGAATGAGCTCAAGAAGAGCAAACGTGGAGGGACCAGCAAGTTCAGTGAACCTAAGGAGAGTGGTGCAGCAACCAAGGAGCAGCAAAAGGGTGAGGAGAACCCAGAGGCAGCAGCGGAGGAGGACTACGGAGAGAGTATGTGGGGCGCTATTGCGAGCGCGGCATTCTCCAATCCAACTTCGGCTACGGGGGAGTGTGATTGGCTCACCTTGCATCGGCGCATGGGGCATGTGGCCCTGCCCATCTTGCAGCAGCTAGTGAAGAATGAGATGGTTGCTGGCATACGTGTGAAGGGGGAGCCCGATGAGGTGCTTGGCTGCCCGACGTGCATTCAAGCCAAGTTCA
The DNA here is from genome assembly GCA_947471745.1 of Closterium sp. Naga37s-1. Classification (NCBI taxonomy): domain Eukaryota; kingdom Viridiplantae; phylum Streptophyta; class Zygnematophyceae; order Desmidiales; family Closteriaceae; genus Closterium; species Closterium sp. Naga37s-1. Next base: position 4,711,583 of record CANJKZ010000736.1, read on the forward strand.
CCCGGTTTCCGTTCCCTAGTTTGGAGGCAACGGCAAAGGCACCGCTTGATGAGGTGGTGATGGACGTGGTGGGCCCCCTGAAGCTTGGAGCTGCTGGAGCTGAGTATTTTCTCACCATTGTCGACGTCTACACCCGCATGACTTGGGTGTACGTGCTGGCCAAGAAGAGCGACGTGGCTGAAACGTTGAAGACGGATTGGTTCCCGATGGTGGAGCGGCAACAAGACCGTCTAGTCAAGTCAATCCGCACCGATCGAGGGGGAGAGTTCCTGAGCAAGGAGTTTGGGTTGTGGCTGAAGAAGAATGGTATTCGGCACTCCCTCACCATGCCATACTCCCCTGCAATGAACCGCATCGCCGAGCGAGCGAACCACACAATCACGGAGGCGGCACGCGGGTTGCTCATTGAAGCCGGGCTATCCGACTATTTCTGGCCTGATGCGGTGCGGAGCGCGTGTGTGGCCAAGAACAGAGCCTTGACTCATGTGGGAGCAGACAAATGGGTGCCCTATGTGGAGTGGCTAGGAAGGAAGCCAAAGGTGGATATGCTTCGGGTGTTCGGGTGCATGTGCATGGCGCTCGTGCCTAAGCATCTTCGGCACAACAAGCTTGGTGCCAAGGCGGTGTGGGCCGTGCACTTGGGCATGGCTCAAAACAGCAAGGGATGGCTTCTTTGGGACCCATTCACCAAGAAGTTCTTGGTGAGCAGGGACTGCAAGTTCATGGAGAACTTCATGTACAAGGATTGGAAGGCGGAGAATGAGGCGAAGATAGGCGTGCGGTTTGGGGAGGTGAAGAGTTCCGGTTTGGAGCATGTGGAGCTGCCTTTGGAGCTGAGCAGCGGCAGCACAACCACAAGGCAATCCTCCCTTGTGAATGGGGGAGAGGAGGCCAATGATGCAGAGGAAGAAGAGGAGGAGGTGCAGCAAGTGAGCGAGCGTGCACCGTCACTACCTTCCCGTACTACGAGTGCTCCACGGATTCGAGCCACACCGCAGCAACGCCAAGGCCTTCAAGTCCCTGCAGCTGAGGAGGAAGGAAGGGGGAAGAGGAGAGTTCAACCCCCTAATAGGCTGACCTATGATGCGCCGGGAAAGCAGGGCAAGACAGCCCTGGCCGGAGCGGCAATGATGGTCGGAGACGACGAGGAGAGTGACTACGAGGAGTGTGCCTTCGCGTTCTTCTCTCCGGTGGAGATGCCGGGAGAACCAGCAACTCTCAAGGAGGCTTTGGAGAGTAGTGATGCTGAGGAGTGGAAGAAGGCCATGGAGAGTGAGCTGAAGAGCATCGAGGAGAATGACACATTTGAATTGGTGGAGCTACCGGAGGGGCGTACGGCGATAACGTCCAAGTGGCTCTTCAAAATCAAGTCGGATGCCGACGGCAAGATCGAGCGCTACAAGTCTAGGCTTGTAGCCAAGGGGTACCAGCAGAAGGAGAAGGTGGACTTCAAGGAGCTGTTTGCCCCTGTGGTGAAGCCGACGACGCTGCGAACCCTATTCGCGGGAGCCGCCATCAAAGGATGGGTAGTAAAGCAAATGGACATCGTAACGGCATTCCTTAACGGCATCCTTGAGGAGGAGATTTTTATGGCGCAGCCAGAGGGGTTTGATGATGGTAGTGGCAGAGTGTGGAAGCTGAAGAAGGCCCTCTATGGGCTGAAGTAGGCCCCTAGGCAATGGTACATGAAGCTGCGCGAAGTGTTGGAGGGGATCGGCTTCACTCCCTCAACGGCCGATCACTCCTTGTTCATGCTTGGCGAGGGGGAGCAGAGGAGTTTCATGGTGGTTTATGTGGATGACATCCTCATTTTCTCACTCTCTTCTGACCTTGTGAAGGAGGTGATGCTGAAGCTTCAAGACAAGTTCAAGTGCAAGGCCCTTGGTGACGTGAGCTTCTACCTTGGGCTCCACATCGAACAAGATGTGGAGAAGCGGTGCATGCGGGTGCATCAACGAAAGTACCTGGAGGCATTGGCTGCCAACTTTGGGCAGAGTGAAGGCCATGTGGCTACACCCTTTTCCTCTGGGTTCAAGTGTGTGAAGGGACCAGAGGAGGAGAGCGTTGGTGAAGAGGAGAGGCGCCGATTTCACTCGTTGGTGGGCAGCCTCATGTACGCGGCGGTAAACACCCGACCAGACGTCGCGTTTGCTACCGGGCAGCTGGCTAGGGTTGTGCAATGCCCTAATGAGGAGCAGGTAGCAGCTGGAATGAGGGTGGCCAAGTATCTTGGCCAAACACCGACCGTTGGGCTGCAATACTCGGCGGCGGCACAAAGGCGCCAAAAGGGCGCGGATGGTGTTGAACCCGGGCGTTTGTTCCTCACCGCCTACTCGGATGCTTCATATGCATCAGAACCAGAGGACATGACAAGTGTGGGAGGCTTCATATGCTGTGTTGGTGGAGGCCCAACTGCTTGGGAGAGCAAGAAGCAGGTTGACCAAGCTTTGAGCTCGGTGGAGTCCGAGTACATGGCACTCTTCCGTGCCGTACGGGAGATTGTGTGGCAGCGGCGTTTGTTGGCTGAATTGGGGGAGGAGCAGCAAGGACCTACCCCACTGTACTGTGACAGCCAGGGTGCCATTGCTCTTGCTAAGAACCCTGTGTTGCATGGACTCACGAAGCACATGAGGGTGAAGTGGCATTGGACGAGGAGCATGGTAACCGCGGGTGAAGTTGAGTTGCGCTACGTGAAGACCACGGGGCAGCCGGCTGACATGATGACCAAGAGGCTGGTGGAGCAGCAGCATTGGAAGTGTTGCAAGCTGGCTGGGATGGCTCTGAACTGAGAGAGCAACATATCCTAAGGCCAACAATCCGAGGGGGAGTTTATTGGTGCAACCCTACGGTTTGCACTCGGCTTGTTGTCCGTGTGCGTGAATGTGTGTGTGTATGGAATGGTATGAGGGCATGGGATAATATATATTTCATGCTTATAATTGTGTGTGAATGTTGAGTCATGATGTCGAGTGTGTGTGTCGAGTCAATAGCGAGTTATCGCTAGACGCGTGTTACGCGGTCGTTTGTGTCTCGCGCGCGGTTTCTATTTTGTCGTGCGCGGTTTCTATTTTGTCCTGTGTCGAACGTTCGGCGTGTCGCAGGTGTGTGCAGCAGACCCATCAAGAACTCAAGGATGAGTTTGTGATGAAGAGCCCGAGCCTTGGTGTCAAGCCTCAAGTGATTTCGAAGCTCGCCAAAAAGGGTACACCTCAAGATATTGAAGATAGTTACATTACTTTGTGTAGTGTAACATTTCACTTGGTGTAGGCCCTAGTGAAGGGTATTTTCGAGACCCTTCGTGGTTGGGGACAGTGTGGCACTGTTCCACATCACTGTACCTCGGCTCTTGGGGTTTGTAGGAGCTGGGAGTCATTCCCAACTCGTAACTCTTCCTATCTTGTGTTCTAAGACTATAGTGGCTGCCATAGTACCGTTCGTTCAAACCGACGCTGTGTCGTCAATTCTTTATCAAATCGTGCAATCTAAATTGCTAATTGTAGACGACGTGAAGACGCTCCAGATCCAATTTGAATCAAGTCATTTGCATCTGTGAGCAGAACGCTATCAACGTTTGAAGCCGCTATGCAGAAATCCGTCTGTGCTCTCTATCTTTCGTTTTAGGCACATTCAAGCCTATTGTGACTATAACAAGGGGTGGAGGAGAAAGGGGGGGGCGGGGGGGGCTGGTGCTACAGATCCCCTCCTGCCTCCCCCTGAACCTCCAAGCTCCCCCCCCCCTCCCAACTCAAGGTGCGGCAGGGAGAGAGAGAGGAGGAGGCGTGACGGCAGCTGCTGCTGCTGAGGCACATCCTCCACCCCTTCACACCCTCTCCCCCCCGTCCCCATGGAGGGGGGGGAGGGGGGCGAGGGCGGAGCTGCGCGTGCGACTGCAGGGCACGTGGGCAGGAAGCTGTCACCCCTCTTGCCACCCCCTTACCCTCCATGATGCGACGGGGCACCGGGGCCGCAGCTAGGGGCGACAGGTCGCTAGGGGCCGAGGCTAGAGTCGACGGGGCCGCGGTTAGGGGCGGCAGGTCTCGAGGGGCCATAGCTAGGGGCGACGGGGTGACGGGGCGACGGGCCTAGGGTCGCGAGGGGCCGCAGTTGGGGGGCGACGGGGCCTGGGGACCGCGGCTAGGAGTGACGGGGCACCGGGGCCGAGGCGACGGTGCCTAGGGGCGGGGCCGGGCGCGGGCTAGGTACGGGGCCGGGCGCGGGATAGGTACGGGGCCGGGCGCGGGCTAGGTACGGGGCCGGGCGCTGGGCTAGGGACGAGGCCGGGCGACGGGCTAGGTACGGGCCGGTCGCGGGCTAGGTACGGGTCGGGCGCGGGCGCGGGCTAGGTACAGGCTGGGCGCTGGGCGAGATACGGGCCGGGCGCGAGCTAGGTACGGGGCCAGGCGCGGGCGAGAGACGGGGCCGGGGGCGGGCTAGGTACGGGCCGGTCGCGGGCTAGGTACGGGCTGGTCGTGGGCTAGGTACGGGCCGAGCGCGGGCTAGGTACGGGGCCGGGCGCGGGGCTAAGTACGGGCCGGTCGTGGGCGAGAGACGGGGCCGGGCGCTGGGTGAGGGACGGGGCCAGGCGCGGGCTTGGTACGGGCCGGGCGCGGGCTAGGTACAGGGCCGGGTGCGGGCGAGAGACGGGGCCAGGCGCTGGCTAGGTATGGGCCGGTCGCGGGCTAGGTACGGGCCGGTTGCGGGCTAGGTACGGGCCGGGCGCGGGATAGGTACGGGCCGGGCGCTGGGCTAGGGACGAGGCCGGGCGACGGGGCCAAGGGGCCAAGGGGCTCCAGCTAGGGGCGACGGGGCCAAGGGGCCGAGGGGCTCCAGCTAGGGGCGACGGGGCCAAGGGGCCGAGGCGACGGGGCCAAGGGGCCGAGCCTAGGGGCTAGGGGTGACGCCAAGGGGCGACGGGCCAGGGCCTAGGCTAGCAGGGCAGTAGGTGGTGTCAAAATAACGAACGAGAATGAATGAACTAGCAAACAGTTGGGTACAAGTACTAACCCTAATTGGGTTGTACCCCTTATGGGCTACCCCATTACAGCCTACACAACCGTATAAGCTATAATGTTCTAACACACCCCCATAGGCAAAGTTGGGGAGAACAAGTGGTCACAAGACCAGTCAAAAACACAAAGCAAGCTCAGGGTGGATCAAAACTCACCACACAGTCCGAGCACAAGCAAAGGGCCACAAGGCCAGTTCACATGCAGAGTTATATAAGAGAACAAACAATACAGTGATCATACCCTAGCAAGTGCAATCATGCTGGTATATAGATAGATCACAGTACAAGCAAAGTCAAGCAGTAAGCAAGTGAGGCAAAGTAGGCACAAGGCCTAACACAGTAACAAAGCGCTGATGATCACAAGGCGGAAGTGCCTTGGTGAAGACATCGGAAGTGTTGGCCCGAGTGGCCACGTAAGCAAGACGAAGCTGGCCACGCTGCTGCAACTCTCGAGCAAGGAAGTATTGCAGAGCAATGTGCTTCGTTCTGTTCTCCAGACTGTGCTCCTGACACAAGGCAATCATGGCCTTGTTGTCTACGTACAGAATTGGAGGCGAACGAGGCTGCTCTCCCATGTCGGTCAGCAGGTAGGTGAGCCAGCGTAGCTCCAGCACTGCCATAGCCCCGGCGTAGATCTCAGCCTCACAACTGGAGCTGAGAACCGAAGACGAGCGGGTAGACCGCCACGACACAGAGCCGGAACCAAGACTGAAGGTGTAACCCTGTGACGACCGCTGCGTAGCTGAGTCGTCAACCTAGGAGGCGTCTGCGTGACCGGTGAGAACAACTGGACCCCGTCCTCCAAGCACGAGCCCCATGCCCGATGTACTGCACAAGTAACGCAGTACTCTCTTCGCAGCATCCCAGTGCACCTTTCGGTGCCTACCGGGAGCCACGTAGCGGGCCAGAAGGCTGAGAGGATACACGAGGTCAGGTCGTGTGCAAGTCATCAGGTACATGAGGCAACCCACAAGCTCTGGGTACGGACCACTCGGCTCTACGGACTCGTCCGAAGGTGGAGCTGAGAGCGAGTGGCTGGTAGACAGAGGAGTGGGCTGTGGCGAGGAGAACTGGAAGCCAAAGCGCTGAAGGACCTGGTGCACCATGTGTGACTGAGTCAGTGTGATGGTGCGCCGTGCTCTGTTCCGGGTGATCTGCAGGCCAAGATAGCTGCGCAGTTCACCCAGGTAAGTGCAGGTGTGTCTCTTTTACAGCTCCGACTTCACAAGGGTCAGTGCCTCAGTGTTAGCAGTGGCAAAGACGAGGTCGTTGACGTGCACGAGGACGTAGAGCGGCGGCAGAGAGGTGTTGGTGCGCAGAAACAGCGACGGGTCCGCAGTAGACGAAGCAAACCCAAGAGCCGCAAGTGTAGTCCTCAACGTGTCGTGCCACTCGCGAGGTGCCTGGCGGAGACCGTAGACTTGTCGGCGGAGGCTCCACTGGGTACCTGCAGGAAACGTCCCAGTGAAACCAGGTGGTCGGCGCAACCAGATCTCCTCGTGCAGGCTGCCGTGCAAGAAAGTTGTGCTGAAGTCCAGAGAGTGCAACTCGTAGTCACGCTGAGCAGCGACGTGCAGCAACACCCGAAGAGTAGTCATCTTCGGGGTGGGGGAGAAGGTCTGGAAGTAGTCAACTCCTTGTCGCTGGCTGAAGTCTCTAGCAACGTAACGTGCCTTGAAGGCAGGCGGAGAACCCGGCGGCCGCTTCACCCTGAAAATCCACATGCCATCGACTATGTTCGCCCTAGGTGGGGGAACCTCGTCAACGTAGGTGCCTGTGGACTTCCAGGATGCCATCTCGGCATCCATGGCTGCCTGCCACTGAGAGGAGTAAGGACCCATAATCGCCTCTGCGTAAGAGCGCGGGGTCGGGATGTCTGGAGCATCCGGGTCTCCCTCAGGGGCAAGCAGCATGGAAGCGAAACAAGGTACAGCAACTGCAAGACACTCAAATTCCTCCTGCTTGTCCTCAAGGACGTCCGTGCCAAGAGCACGCTCACCCCCGACGGATGGAGGACTGGCAGAAGCAGACTCAGCAACAAGAGCAGTGGCGTAGTCGAGACGACAGGCAGCAGCAAAGTCAAGCAGCTCAGCAACTAGTGCAGACGCAGTAGCAGACTCAAAAGAAGGGTCTGTGACAGCAGTGGCGAGAAGACGAGAGACAGCAGGACTAACAGCACGAGCGCGGTCAGACTCAGGGTCAGGGACCTCAGGAAGAGAGGACTCAGGAGTAGCAGGCAGAGGAACACGCAGTGGAACAGAGGAAGGACAGAGTGCCACAGCGTGCGTGCCGGGGACAGGAAGAGGACACGAACGAGGAGCGAGACGAGCAGTGCGAACAGGCGAGACAGGACGAGACGCAGGCTCACGATGCTCGGTAAGACTGCCAGACTGCTCAATGTAAGGAGAGGGAGCAGGTAGTGGGGAGGCGGGCTGTAACGGCGGCTGCGGCTGGTCAGGCGGAGGACACAGGAGAGAAGTAAGGTCGGTAGAAGACGGGGTACCAAGAACCTGCTGAAGCAGGGGAAGGAAGTACGATCGCGGTCGCACAGTGCCTCCAGCACATCCAGCGCAAGGGTCAGCAGCTCCAGTGCCTCCAGCTCCAGCTCTGGTAGCTCCAGCGCCTCCTGCGCCAGGGCCTACAATTCTTGCACCCTTAACACCACCAGTCCCGGCAGCTCCAGTACCCCGGGTACGAGCACCTCCAGGACCAGTGGGCGCAGCACCTCCAGCACCGCTACCTCCAGCAGCAGCTCCAGCACCTCTAGCTCCAGCAGCTCGAGCACCGTCAGCACCTCCAGCCCCGGTGGCTCCACTCCGAAGGCGTGCGCGTCGAACAAACCACTCACGCAGCTGCTGCGGATACAGTCTCGGCGAAGCACCAGCAGAACCTCCAGACGAAGCAGCACCCTGAGGCTCAGCTCCCCCAGACTCTGCACCCTCCGACGCAGCACCCCAATGCTCAACACCCTCAGGCTCCGCACCCCCAGGCTCAGCACCCCCAGTCCCAGCACCACCAGGCTCAGCACCCCCAGTCTCAGCACCCTCAGACCCCGCACCCCCAAGTTCCGCACCCCCAGACGCAGCACCCCCAGACGCAGCACCTCGAGCAGCACCTGAGCCGACAGCTACCTGAACAGGCGCTGGACCTGGGAGAGGGTCTACCTGGGACACACCTGAGGGAGCAGGACCCTGGGGCGGGAGGGGGTCTACCGGAGGGGGACCGGGAGCAAGGAAGAGCGGCGGGGGCAGGGGAGGGGTAGAGCGGAAGGGGAAGAGACGGTAGAAGGGAACCGACTCGTCGAACGTGACATCCTGAGACGGGAGGACACGGCGCGAGGTGGGGTGGTAAAACTGCCAGCCAGGCACGTCAGGGACAAAACCAATGCACGAGATAGCACGAGGGGAGAGCTTGTCCGCAGACGTATCACGAACAATGGCACGAGATCCCCAGACCCGGAACACCGACGCATCGCCAACCTCCCCCGTCCAACGCAGTGTGGGCGAGGTCTCCGGTAAGGAGACACGAGACCGGAGGTTGAGCTGATGCGCAGCGTACTGGACCGCAAACGGCCATAGAAAATGGGAAGCAGCTGCATGAATCATGGAGGTACGAGCAACCTCCATGACTAAGCCAATGCAGCGCTCAGCAATCCCATTTTGCTGAGGTGAGTTTGGAAGCGTGAACGACTGGAGAATGCCCTCCCCATGACAAAAGTCCCGCAAGAGGTTGGAGGAGAACTCACCACCTCTGTCAGAGTGCAGACGCAGGACAGGAAGGTCCTGGCCGAAGGGCTCGCGGAGCTGAAGACAGACAGTGCGGATCCAAGGGATTAAGACATCAACGACCTGACCCTTCCTGCGCAAGGGGAAGACCGTGGTGTACCGCGTGTAGTCGTCAACAACCAGCCGAAAGTAGCGCTCGCAGCTCTGACCACTGACGCGGGCTGGGCCCCACACGTCCATGTGGAGAGTCAGCAGGGGAGCAGTCGTCGGGGGAAACGAGGAGGAGTGAGGAGCGGCGCGCTGCCGCCCCTCGACGCAAGGGAGGCAAGGCGGGGCAGGCGAGGGCGGCAGGGGAGGCAGAGACCTGGGAAGACCAGAGACAAGGAGACGAGAGTGCATGCCACGAAGACGTGGCAGGGAGGGGTGACCCACGCGGTGGTGCCACAGAAGAGTCTGCTGCGACAGGAGGCGACACGAGCAAGAGGCGGCTACCTGACCTGACGCAAACACCTGAGCAGACGCAGCAACCTGAGGAGGCTCGGTAGCCAGCGTGTACAGACTCGACCCTGGCCGATGAGTGAACGTAGCCAGGTGACGCCCCGTCTGTGTGCACGTGCAGATCGACACACGCTGACCCCCAGGAGTGGTGGTAGTGACCATCGCATCCTGAAGGGCAGCGGTACTCACCAAGTTCGTAGAGAACGAGGGGAGGTGAAGACCTAACAGCGAGCCGGACGGAACCGCCGGACACGGGAGGACAGTGGAGGAACGGGCCACGACCGGTCCCCCGGAGGGGTCAGCCAGCCTGACCCAGGTATAGAGGCTGCTGCTCTAGGTGCTAGTGAGTCAGCTCTCCCTGGTACTGCGCCTGCTGAGGCCTTGCACACCTTTATGCTTGACTCAGGTGCGTCACGCTGTTTCTTTCGCGACATCACCACCCTCACTCCTCTATCTGCCCCTGTTCCGGTCAGACTGGCTGACCCCTCTTGGGGCCCAGTCCTTGCCCGTTCCTCCACAGTTCTCCCGTGTCCGGCGGTTTTGTTCGGCTCACTGACAGGCCTTCACCTCCCCTCATTCTCTACAAACTTGGTGAGTACCACTGCCCTCCAGGACGCGATGGTCACCACCACCACTCCTGGGGGTCAGCGTGTGTCGATCTGCACGTGTACACGGATGGGCCGCCACCTGGCCACGTTCACACGTCGGCCAGGGTCGAGTCTGTACACACTGGCTACTGAGCCTCCTCATGTAGCTGCGTCTGCCCAGGTGCCCGTGTCAGGTCTGGTAGCACCCCCTTGCTCGTGTCGCCTCCTGTCGCACCAGACTCTCCTGTGGCACCACCGCCTTGGTCACCCCTCCTTGCTACGCCTTCGTGGCATGCACTCCTGCCTCCTTGTCTCTGGTCTTCCCAGATCTCTGCCTCCCCCCCCGCCCTCGCCTGCTCCGCCCTGCCTTCCTTGCGTTGAGGGCCGGCAGCGCGCCGCTCCTCACTCCTCCTCGTTTCCCCCGACGACTGCTCCCCTGCAGACTCTCCACATGGACGTGTGGGGCCCAGCCCGCATCAGTGGTCAGGGCCGCGAGCGCTACTTTCTGCTGGTTGTTGACGACTACACACGGTACACCACGGTCTTCCCCTTGCACAGCAAGGGTCAGGTCGTTGATGTCTTGATCCCTTGGATCCGAACAGTCCGTCTCCGCCTCCGCAAGCGGTTCCGCCAGGACCTTCCTATCCTACGTCTGCACTCTGAGAGAGGTGGTGAGTTCTCCTCCGACCTCTTGCGGTAATTTTGTCATGGGGAGGGCATTCTCCAGTCGTTCACGCTTCCGGACTCCCCTCAGCAAAATGGGATTGCTGAGCGCTGCATTGGCTTAGTCATGGAGCTCGCTCGTACCTCCATGATCCATGCGGCTGCTCCCCATTTTTTGTGGCCGGTACGCTGCGCATCAGCTCAAACTCTGGCCTCGTGTCTCCTTGCCAGAGACCTCGCTGACACTGCGTTGGACGGGGGAGGTTGGCAATGTGTCGGTGTTCTGGGTCTGGTGCTCTCGTGCCTTTGTTTGCGATACGTCCACGGACAAGCTCTCCGCCCGCACTATTCCCTGCGTCTTCCTTGGCTTCCCCCCTGACGCGCCTGGCTGGCAGTTTTACCACCCCACCTCGCGCCGTGTCTTCCCCTCTCAGGACATCACGTTTGACGAGTCGGTTCCCTTCTACCGTCTCTTTCCCTACCGCTCTGCCCCTCCCCCACCCCCGCCGCTCTTCCTTGCTCCACGTCCCCCTCCGGTAGACCCCCTCCCCCCCCCTGGGTCCTGCTCCCTCAGGTGTGTCTCAGGTAGACCCTCTCCCTGGTACTGTGCCTGTTGAGATAGTTGTCGACTCAGGTGCTGCTCGAGGTGCTGAGCCTGCAGGTGCGGAGACTGGGGTGTGGAGCCTGGGGGTGCGGAGCCTAGGGATGCTGAGTTTGAGGGTGCCGGCTCTGGGGGTGCTGAGCCTGGGGGTGCTGAGCGTGCGGGTGTGGAGTTTGGGGGTGCTGAGCCTGTGGGTGCAGAGCCTGGGGGTGCTGAGTCTGGGGGTGCTGAGCCTCGGGGTACTGCTTCGTCTGGAGGTCCTGCGGGTGCTTCGCCACGAATGTCTCCCCGGCCGGAGCCTCTCTCCCCGCAGCTGCTGCGCGAGTGGTTTTCTCAGCGCGCACGCCTTCGGAGTGGAGCTGCCGGCGCTGGAGACTCTGCCGCTGGAGACAGTGGAGTTGGAGGTGCTGGAGTTGCTGCTGGAGATGGTGGTACCGGAGGTGCTGCAGCTGCTGGTCCTGGAGGTGCTCGTACCAGGGGTACTTGAGCTGCCGGGGCTTGTGGTGTTGGGGGAGCTGGAGCTGGAGACCCTAAGGAGCCTGGAGCTATGGGTGCTGTGGTGCTGGAGGCGCTGGAGCTGGAGGCACTGGCGCTGGTGGCTCTTGCGCTGGAGGATCTGGAGGTGTGGGTGCTGGAGCTAGAGGAGCTGGAGCTTTTGACCCAAGAGCTGGGGGTGCCGTGTCTGGTGGTACTGGTGCCGGAGGCACTGTGCGGCTGCGACCCTACGTTGTTTCCCTGCCTCAGCAAGTTCTTGGTGTCCTGTCTTCTACTCGCCTTCCTCCTCCCTTACTGTTTCCACCGCCTGACCAGTCGGAGCTGCCGTTACAGCCAGCCTCCCCACTGCCTGCTCCTTCTCCTTACACTGAGTAGACCGGCGGTCTTACAGAGCGTCGTGAGCCTGCGTCTCGTCCTGCCTCCCCTGTTCGCACTGGTCGTCGCGTTCCTCATCCGCGTCCTCCTCCTGTCCCCGGCAAACACTCTATTGCACTTCGTCCTTCCTCTGTTCCACCGCGTGTTCCTCTGCCGCCTCCTCCTGAGTCCTCTCTTCCTGCCCTCCCTGACCCTGAGTCTGACCGCGCTCATGCTGCCTGTCCCACTGTCTCTCGTCTCCTCGCCACTGCTGACACTGGCCCTTCTTTTGAGTCCACTGCTGCGTCTGCCCTCATTGCTGAGCTGGTTGCCTTTGCTGCTGCCTGTCGTCTAGACTACGCCACTTCTCTTGTTGTTGGGTCTGCGTCTGCCAGTCCTCCGTCCGTCGGGGGTGAGTGTGCTCTTGGCACGGACGTCCTTGAGGACAGGCAGGAGGAATTTGAGTGTCTTGCAGCTGCTGTACCTTGTTTTGCGTCCATTCTGCTTGCCCGTGAATGAGACCCAGATGCACCAGACATCCCGACCTTGCGCTCTTACGCAGAGGCGATTACGGGTCCTTACTCATCTCAGTGGCAGGCAGCCATGGATGCCGAGATGGCATCCTGGAAGTCCACAGGCACCTACGTCGACGAGGTTCCCCCACCTGGGGCGAACATCGTCAGTGGCATGTGGATCTTCAGGGTGAAGCGGCCGCCGGGTTCTCCGCCTGCATTCAAGGCGTGTTATGTTGCTAGAGGCTTCAGACAGCGACAGGGGGTCGACTACTTCCAGACCTTCTCCCCCACCCCGAAGATGACTACTCTTCGGGTGTTGCTGCATGTCGTTGCTCAGCGTAACTACGAGTTACACTCTCTGGACTTCAGTATAGCTTTCTTGCACGGCAGCCTGCACGAGGAGATCTGGCTACGCCGCCCACCTGGCTTCACTGGGTCGTTTCCTCCTGGTACCCAGAGGAGCCTCCGCCGGCCAGTCTACGGTCTCCGCCAGGCACCTCATGTTTTTTTTTTTTTTTTTTTTGGGCTTTAAGGAGATCCCCGGAGGAAACCAACCCCCCGTAGGGAGAAGGCGCTTCGGTAAGCAGCATTATACCGGCTGTGCCTGCACCAGGCACCTCATGAGTGCTACGACACACTGAGGACTACACTTGCTGCTCTGGGGTTTACTCCTTCTACTGCTGACCCGTCGCTGTTTCTACGCACCGACACCTTGCTGCCGCCGTTCTACGTCCTCGTCTACGTCGACGACCTCGTCTTTGCCACAGCTGACACTAAGACACTGACCCTTGTGAAGTCGGAGCTGCAGAAGAGACACACCTGCACTGACCTGGGTGAACTGCGCAGCTATCTTGGCTTGCAGATCACCCGGGACAGAGCACGGCGCACCATCACACTGACTCAGTCACACATGGTGCACCAGGTCCTTCAGTGCTTCCGCTTCCAGTTCTCCTCGCCACAGCCCACTCCTTTGTCTACAAGCCACTCGCTCTCAGCTCCACCTTCGGACGAGTTTGTAGAGCCAAGTGGTCCGTACCCAGAGTTTGTGGGTTGCCTCATGTACCTGGTGACGTGCACACGACCTGACCTCGCGTACCCTCTCAGCCTCCTGGCTTGCTACGTGGCTCTCGGTAGGCACCGAAAGGTGCACTGGGATGTTGCGAAGAGGTACTGCGTTACTTGTGCAGTACGTTGGGCATGGGGCTCGTGCTTGGAGGACGGGGTCCAGTTGTCCTCACTGGTCACGCAGACGCTTCTTGGGTTGACGACTCAGCTACGCAGCGGTCGTCATAGGGTTACACCTTCAGCCTCCGTTCCGGCTCTGTTTCCTGGCGGTCTACCCGCTCGTCTTCGGTTCTCAGCTCGAGTTGTGAGGCTGAGATCTACGCTGGGGCCATGGCTGCTCAGGAGCTACGCTGGCTCACCTACCTGCTAACTGACTTGGGAGAGCAGCCTTGTTCGCCTCCAGTTCTGTACGTAGACAACAAGGCCATGATTGCCTTGTGTCAGGAGCACAGACTGGAGCACAGAACGAAGCACATCGCTCTGCGATACTTCCTTGCTCGATAGTTGCAGCAGCGTGGCCAGCTTTGTCTTGCGTACGTGGCCACTAGGGCCAACACTGCTGATATATTCACCAAGGCACTTCCGCCTAGTGATCATCAGTGCTTCTCTACTGTGTTAGGCCTTGTGCCTACTTCGCCTCGCTCACTGCGTGACTTTGCTTGTACTGTGATCTATATGTATACCTGCATGCTTACACTTGCTAGGGTATGATCACTGTATTGTTTGTTCTCTTTTATATAACTCTGCATGTGAACTGGCCTTGTGGCCCTTTGCTTGTGCTCGGACTATGTGGTGACTTTGTGATCCACTCTGAGCTTGCTTTGCTTTTCTTGACTGGTCTTGTGACCACTTGTTCTCCCCCACTTTGCCTATGGGGGTGTGTCAAAATGTTATGTCTAAGCCCAATTAGGGTTAGTACTTGTACCCAACTTCTGTTCAATGCATCATCTTCATTCTTTTGACACGAACTACGAGGAGTGATCGTGGCTTTGCTCGGTTCCTTAGCGCTTGCGCATTCACGGGAGAAATCAGCAAGAGTTTCACTAGGCAAAGATTGCATTTCAGAATGAATCAACAAGCAATGACAGAAAATGACTACATCCGGCACCTAGCAACTTTGCAACTAGCCTGGTCGACCGCCAGCACAGAATGGTTGACTGCCTGCCAGTGTTGCGTAGAGGAGTCGCGCCAGCACTGCAGAAAGGCGACTTGCCAACACAGCAGGTTGACGGCGTGCCAACGCTGCAGCAGAGCGGCAGTCTAGCGTTGCCCCGTAGAAGACAGCTGTGCGCACGCTCGCAGGTGCGCACAGATGATTGGCCCGACTTGCACTGTTGTGCATCCGTCGGCTGTTGTCTGAGCCTGACGAGCCACATTGACTTCGGGATACCAGCCCGATGTTGCCTTCGTTACCGCGACCTCGACGACGTTCGCGTGCCTCTGCAGAACTCGCTAAGGAGTTAACCAGGTCGACCTGGTCAACCACCATGTGCTCTGGTCGACCACCAGTTGCGCGGGGGCGGAGCTGCGCGTGCGACTGCAGGGCACGTGGGCAGGAGGAACCCCCTCTTGCCACCCCCTTACCCTTCATGATGCGACAGGGCACCGGGGCCGCGGCTAGGGGCGACGGGTCGCGAGGGGCCGAGGCAAGAGGCGACGGGGCCGCGGTTAGGGGCTGCAGGTCGCGAGGGGCCATAGCTAGGGGCGACGAGGCCAGTGGGGCCGAGGGGCGCGGCTAGGTACTGGGGCCGGGCGTTGGGCGCAGAACGGGGCCGGGCGCGAGGCTAGGTACGGGGCTGGGCGCGGGCTAGGTACTGGGCTGGGCGTGGGCTAGGTACGGGGCCGGGCGCTGGGCTAGGGACGAGGCCGGGCGTTGGGCAGGTACGGGGCCGGGCGCTGGGCACGGAACGGGGCCGGGCGCGAGGCTAGGAACGGGGCCGGGCGTGGGCTAGGTAATGGGCCGGGCTCGGGCTAGGTACTGGGCCGGGCGCGGGCTAGGTACGGGGGCGGGCGTTGGGGGGAAGGGGGGGAGGGGGGCGGAGCTGCGCGTGCGACTGCAGGGCACGCGGGCAGGAGGAACCCCCTCTTGCCACCCCCTTACCCTTCATCATGCGACAGGGCACCGGGGCCGCGGCTAGGGGCGACGGGTCGCGAGGGGCCTAGGCGAGAGGCGACGGGGCCGCGGTTAGGGGCTGCAGGTCACGAGGGGCCATAGCTAGGGGCGACGAGGCCAGTGGGGCCGAGGGGCGCGGCTAGGTACTGGGGCCGGGCGTTGGGCGCGGAACAGGGCCGGGCGCGAGGCTAGGTACGGGGCCGGGCGTGGGCTAGGTACTGGGCCGGGCGTGGGCTAGGTACGGGGCCAGGCGCTGGGCTAGGGACGAGGCCGGGCGCTGGGCAGGTACGGGGCCGGGCGCTGGGCACGGAACGGGGCCGGGCGCGAGGCTAGGAACGGGGCCGGGCGTGGGCTAGGTACTGGGCCGGGCGCGGGCTAGGTACGGGGCCGGGCGTTGGGCGCGGAACGGAGGCCGGGCGCGAGGCTAGGTACGGGCCGATCGCGGGCTAGGTACGGGCCGATCGCTGGGTATGGAACGGGGCCGGGCGCGAGGCTAGGTACTGGGCCGGGCGTGGGCTAGGTACGGGGCCAGGCGCGGGCTAGGTACGTGGCCGGGCGGGGGCGAGGTACGGGGCCAGGCGTGGGCTTGGTACGGGCCGGGTGCTGGCTAGGTACGGGCCGGGCGCGAGCTGGTTACGGGGCCGGGCGCGGGCAAGAGACGGGGCCGGGCGCTGGGCGAAGGACGGGGCCAGGCGCGGGCTTGGTACGGGCCGAGCACGGGCTAGGGACGGGCCGGGCGCGGGCTAGGTACGGGGCCAGGCGCGGGCGAGAGACGGGGCCGGGCGCGGGCTAGGTACGGGCCGGTCGCGGGGTAGGTATGGGCCGGGCGCTGGGCGAGGTACTGGGCCGGGCCCGGGGCGACGGAGTCGACTGGGCCAGCGGGGCCGAGGGGCACAGCTAGGGGCGACGGGGCCAAGGGGCTGAGCCTAGGGGCTAGGGGCGACGCCAAGGGGCGACGGGCCGGGGCCTAGGCTAGCAGGGCATTAGGTGGTGGGCCCATTAATGTGAGGTCCTAGGAACAACCTACTCTGATAGCATGTCGAAATAGGCTAGTTAGACTTAGGAATCATGGCGAGGGAGAGGAGCTACGCATTACTGTCGAGAGAAAAGTCGAGAAGAAGAATGAGGGATGATTTCACTATAGAAAGTGGAGTACAAATAGGGTAGGAAAGGTGAGTACACCACCAAGCAGGAAGTTAGGATAACTACACTAAGGCTAGAATTACATGCAGTTATAATATAATTCTGACACCATCCTCCCCGGTGCACTTCCCGACGCCCTTATGCGCCGCTTCCAAGCTCGCGAGATGCGCGCTCACCTCATTTGGACCGAGCTCCAGTCTATGTTCGAGCGTCGCGACATCAGCTCTGTTGGCGTTCTGTTCCAGGAGTATTTCTCCATCACCCTTGCCACCTGCGACGGCGCAGTCGACTATGTCGGGCGCATGCAGGAGGTTGCCGATCGCCTTGCCGCTCGCCAGGCTGCCCTTTCCGAGCCCCTGCAGATCCACCGTCTGCTCTTCAACCTCACGCCAGACTATGAGTCCCGCCTTCACGCCTTCACCGAGGCAAACCCCTTGGCTGGCCTCCCCGAAGTGACGCAGTGGATCATTGACACGGAGGTCAAGCTCCGCACCCCCATTGTCAACCTCACCACCACTCACTCCCCCTCTACCTCTCTTAATGCCACGCAGCCGCGCACCCAGGGTGGTCGCAACGGCGGCGGAGGGGGTCGTGGAGGGGGCGGAGGCAGCAGTCGGGGTAGTGGCCGTGGTGGCCGTGGTGGTAGTGGTGGTGGTTGTGGTCCTGGTGGCCCCACTCTCGGAGGCTCCTCTAGTGCTGGTGGAGCTATGAGCCGTGGTGGTGGTCGACCTGGGACTCTTCCCCCCTGCACGTACGTTCGCCGCCATGGTCCCCACACCGGCACGCCGTGTGGTCAGACCAACCACCCCCTTGCCACATGCTTCAAGGCGCTTGATGACGCCTGGTTCAACCGCGGCAACACTGGTACCCCTCCTCGCTGGAACAGTGTTACCCCTCGCCCCTCCCTTGTGGACATTCAGACCCTCCCCTCCTTCCTCCCCGCTCACCTCCGTCTGCTCACCCCTTCCCCCCCCTCCCAGCTACAGCAGTTTCAGCAGCACCAGCAGCAGTACTTCCCGCAGCAGCAGCAGCCGCAGTTTCATCAGTAGCAGCAGCCGCCGCTTATTCAGTCGCAGCAGCCCCCACAGCAGCAGTTCTTCCAGCAGCAGCAGCCGCCGCAGTACCTTCCGCCGCAGTGGCAGCAGCAGCCGATGACCTTCGGCGCAGCGGCCATGGCCGCTCATGCCTCCCTTGCTCCCCCCCCCCTGGGGTTCCATTCCCTCTGCCCCCCCGAGTGTCCCTGACTCTCAAGGCAGTTTCCTTGGTCATGTTGCTGCTGCACCATCCGTCGCTTCCATGTATCCCTCTGTTATTAATGAAACGTCATTCTAGTACCCCATGTCACCTCCCCCCTCCTTCCACCCCCACCTTGGACTTTGTCCTTGACATTGGGGCCACAAAAACCGCACTCAAAGACGCTGGCACCCTCACCCCCCTCCCACTTCCCACCCAGGTTCATGGTGCTGACTCCAGCTTCTCCATCCCATGCACTCACCTCTCCACCCTCCCCTGCACCGCTTTCCCCTCCGGTAGGGTCAAAGGTCTCCATATCCCTACCCTTCGCAACAACCTCCTCTCTCACCGAGAACTCCAAGGTGTCGGTATTACCGCCATTTACCCCGGATTTGCCAATTACTGTGATCTCTACCAAACCTCCTCTGGTCGCTTTCTCCTGCGCATTCCCCTTTGCCCCCGCACTCGCCTTTACACGCTCCGCACACCCCGTCCCTCTTTCTGTCATGTTACCACTTGTGCTGGTACTTCCACCGGTCCTCCTCCCCCTCTCCTTTCCCCTCAGGTCTCCCCCTCCCCTGCTTCACTTCCCTCCTCCCTCTCCACTTCTTCCACCCCCTCCCCCTCCTCCTCCACTGCCCTCTCCCACCCAGCAGTCATTCTGCATCACAGACTCAGCCATCCCAACTTCGCCGCACTTCGCACCACTGTCACCTCTCGCCTCCTTCACAGCCTCCCTCCCACCTTACCTCCCCTCCCCTCCTCTCTTGCTCCCCCATGCCCATCATGCATTCATGGCAAGCTCAAGCAATCCCCCCATCACAGCCATCCCACCTTTGCTGCCGCCCCCATTGACCTTGTCCACATGGATCTCTGGGGTCCCTATCCCATCCGCTCCCGTCAGGGGCACCGGTACATGCTCGTCCTCGTTGATGACCACAGTCGGTACTCCACTGTCTTTTTCCTCCACACCAAAGACCAGGTGCTGGCTGTTGTCATCAACTGGGCTGAGCAGTGCCGCAATCACTTCAAACGCCCCATTGGCCGCCTTCACTCTGACGGTGGGTGTGAGTTCATCAACAACACCCTTGCCACCTTCTGCAAACTTCATGGCATCCAGCAAACCTCCACCCTTCCCCACTCCCCTCAGCAAAATGGCATTGCTGAGAGTCGCATCCGCGGAATCACCAAAATTTCCCATTGCCTCATTGCTCACGCCTCCACCCCTCCCTCCCTTTGGAGCTATGCCCTCTTCCATGCCGCCCTCCTCCTCAATCTCCGCTCCCACCCTCAGCATCCCTCCTCTTCCCCCACAGAACTCTGGTCTAAGGCCAACCCTGACGCTGCCGGCCTTCGCGTTTGGGGCTGCAAGTCCTTCGTCCTCATCCCACCGGCCGATCGCTCCCGTGCCGCCGGCAAGCTCGCCCCCCGTGCCCTTGAGTGCGTCTACCTCGGTCACAATCGCGACTCCCCAGACTACCTGTTCCTCCACCCTCCCCCCTCTCCCTCCTCCTTTCACTCCCCCCCTTCTCTGCAACGGCCGGGCCACCAGCAGCAGTAGCAGCAGCAGCAGCAGCGGCGGCAGCTGGGACAGCAGCAGCAGCAGCGGCGGCAGCTGGGACAGCAGCAGCAGCAGCAGCAGCAGCAGCCGCCGGGGCAGCAGCAGCGGCAGCCGCAGCCGGGTCAGCAGCAGCAGCAGCGACAGCAGCAGCCGACTCAGCAGCAGGGGCAGCAGCAGCAGCAACAGCAACAGGTACAGCAGCAGCAGCAGCAGCGGCAGCAGCACCGAGCAACTTCCCGCTCCTCCCCTTTCCTCCTCCCTCGCATGCACAATCGCTCCCTTGACAAGGTCTTTGGAGCCCCTCCTCCCTCCTCCATTCAGCTCCTTGAGGACTCCCATGAGGAGTTCCTCAACTTTCGACACCACACTCCTTTCCTTGCCTCCATCTTCCTTGACTTCCTTGGCCTTCCCTTCCTTGGCGCCACCTCTACCCCCAACATCTTCACTCCCTCCACCTTTAAAGAGGCCATCGCCTGCCCTAATGCGGACAGGTGGATTGCGGCAATCTTCCTGGAGTGTGAGGCTTTTAATAGCAACGACTCCTTTGTTGATGTCCCCCTCCTGACCGATGCCAACCTTGTCGAGGGCAAGTGGGTCTTTCGGGTGAAGCAGTTGCCAGGCAAGGATCCGGTCTACAAGGCCCGCTATTGCGCTAAGGGGTTCACCCAGACTTGGGCTGAAGATTACTGGTTCACCTACGCCCCCACCGCCAAGCCGCCCACCCTCCGCACCCTCCTCGACGTTGGTGCGCGCGACGACATGGAGATCTGCTCCATGGACGTCTCCAACGCGTTCCTGCAAGGGGACCTGCACAAGCGTATCTTCCTCCGGCGACCCCCCGGCTTCCACGCCGCCTTTCCTGAGAAACACTGTGTGGCAACTGCGTAGGCATGTCTACGGTCTGAAGCTGGCGCCTCGGGAGTGGCACGCGAAGTTGTCTGCCACCTTGGGGTCCCTTTGCTTCTCTGCCTCGCATTCTGACGCCAGTCTCTTCCTTCGCTCCTCCCCTCGCCGCTTCTTCATTCTGGTGTATGTGGATGACATGATCCTGCTCGCTGACTCCAAGACTGACATGGCGCTGATGAAGTAGCAGTTGCAGCAGCGCCTCAAATGCAAGGACCTGGGCGACCTCACCCACTACCTTGGCATGGCTATCACTCGCGACCATCCCGCTCGCACCATCACCCTCTCCTAGTCTCATTGCATCGGCCAGATCTTCGAGAAATTCGAGATGACTCATGCCAGTCCCATAGCCACCCCTCTCCCTTTCGGCCACCAGCTTGCTCCACCCACCTCGCCCTCCTCCTCCTCCTCTCACCCTTATGCTGAGCTCGTTGGGTCGCTGATGTACGCTATGATGTGCACCCATTCCGACCTTGCCTACCCCATCAGCGTGCACGCTCGTTTTGTTGGCCCTGGTCGCCACGCCGAGGTGCACAGGAAAGCTGCTAAGCGGGTCCTCCGCTACCTTCGCGGCACCAGGGACCACGCCCTCACTCTTGATGGCTCCTCCCCTCCCCTCCTTTTGGGCTTTAGTGACTCCTCCTGGGCCGACTCGCAGCCCAACCGCCGCTCCTCTCAAGGCTACGGCTTCACCTTCGGCAGTGGCCTTGTCAGCTGGCGCTCCACTCGCTCCTCCGTTTCCCTCTCCTCCTGCGAGGCTGAGCTCTACGCTGGCACCATGGCCGCCCTGGAGTCCCGCTGGCTCTGCTTTCTCCTTGCTGAGCTTGGCGCTCCTCAGCCCTGCCCCAACCTCTGGTGTGATAACGCTAGCACCATCCACCTCACTCAAGACCCTGTCTAACCACGCCCGCTCCAAGCACATCGAACTCCGCTACTTCTTCATCCGCGAACTCGTCCAGCGCGGCCTTCTTGCTGTCCGCAAGATTGATGCGGCCAACTTGGCCGACATCTTCACCAAGGCTCTCCTTTGCCCTGCGCACTCTGCTCTCCTCCGCCTCATCGGCCTTGCTAGCCCGGGCGCCCCTTGATTCAGGGGTTGCTCCCTTCCTGTGTTCGCATGCTAAAGGGTTGTGTTAGAATTCCCATGTTCTAGCATGCTAACACTTGTGACTGTACACCAACTGTGGTGTACAGTTGGGTTGGGACTACACCCAACTTTGGGTGTAGTCTTGCAATTTGGGGTGCCAATCCAACCCAATTGTGGTGGAGCCCCCAAATGCAACCCTATGGGCCATAGGTTGCCCCACTTTACAAAGTGAGGCCAACCCAACCCAATGGGCCATAGGGCCCACTCCCCCAAGTGAGGCCAACCCAACCCAATGGGCCATAGGTTGGCCCACTCCCCCAAGTGTGGTCAACCCAACCCAATGGGCCATAGGTTGGCCTACTCCCCCAATCCCACCTCCCTCCTTTCCCTTCCAACCTTCTCTTCCCAAAGCTATGTATGCTTGCCAATTTCCTAATCAAGCTAATGATTTAATTTCCTTTCTTCACATGGTATATAGCACAAATCCTCTACGGCCTTCCCTTCCCCCTCCAGCTTTTCTTTCCCAAAGGGCCCACCACACGCTTCCCTCACGCCGCAACCTTTCCGTCGCCGTCGTCCCCCCCTCTCCCCCTCCCCATCTTGGCACTTCCTCGCCGCGACCTCCCCGCCGCCGCATCCCGCGGTTTTCGCCGCCGCGTCCCGCTGATTTCGCCGCCGGGGCGCCCGGGCTAGCAAGCCCTGGACCCTAAACCCTAAACCCTAAACCCAGGCAGCTCACACAGCTCCCATGTCTCATTCTCCAGGAGAGAGTCGTACTCCTCCTTCACACTCTGCTTCCATTTTTTCAGCATCGACCCCACTCAACGCCTCGGCCAGTGTCTTGGGCTCAGGGATGGCTGCCCAGTAGCAGTGCGCAATCTCCTCCTCATCACACTGCTCAGCCACACTCCCAGCTGATACCACACTTGGCTTGCCAAAGCTGGGATAAGTCAGCCTGTTAGTGTTGGTGCAACCCTACAATTTGCATTCGGCTTGTTGTCCGTGTGCGTGCATTCGTGTGTGCATGGAATGGTATGATGGCATGAGATAATATATATTTCATGCTTACAATAGTGTGTGAATGATGAGGCATGATTTTGAATTTGTGTGTCAAGTCAATAGCGAGTTATTGCTAGTCGCGTGTCACGTCGTCGTTTGCGTGTCGTGTGCGGTTTTCTATTTTGTCGTGTGTGGAACGTTCGGCGAGTCGCAGGTGTGCGCAGCAGACTTCCAAGAACTCAAGGAATAATTTATCTTGAAGAACCAGAGCCTTGGTTTCAAGATTCAAGTGATTTCGAAGCTCTCCAAAAGGGTAAACTTCAAGATAGTGAGAATAGTTACATTAATTTGTAAAGTGTAATATTTCTCTTGGTGTAGGCCCTTGTGGAGGGTAGCTTCGAGAACCTTCGTGGTTGGGGACAGTGTGGCACTGTTCCACATCACTGTACCTCGGCTCTTGGGGTTTGTAGGAGCTGGGAGTCATTCCCAACTCGTAACTCTTCCTAATTTGTGTTCTAAGACTACAGTGGCTGCCATAGTACCGTTCGTTCAAACCAGCGCTGTGTCCTCAATTCTTTATGCAATTGTGCAATCTAAATTGCTAATTGTAGGCGACGTTAATACGCTCCAGATACAATTTGAATCAAGTCATTTGAAGCTGTGAAGTGAACGCTATCAACGTTTGAAGCCGCTGTGCAGAAATCCGACTGTGCACTCTATCTTTCGTTTTAGGCACATTCAAGCCTATTGTGACTATAACAAGTGGTATCAGAGCCCCTTGGAGCAGTTTCGACAATGGCTGGACCTGAGGAAAGGGGTGGCAGAGGTTCTGGTGGCAGTGGAGAAGCCCAAGCTCAAGGCCAACCCCCGTGATTCAGCCATGGCGCCCATGCAACCAAGTCTTGGCCCACCTAGGGATGAGCCTAGGGTGTTTGGGCTTGACAAGTTCAACGGTGACAACTTTGCTGAATGGTCCTTCAAGATGGAGAACATATTTCACCACTATGACCTGCTGGATGTGATGGAAGGAACGGAGAAGCGCCCCGAGAACGACCCGGAGAAGAGCCCGTGGGTGCGGAAGAGCGCACAAGGCTATCTCCTACTTGGGCAAGCGTTGGGGAGCAGCCAAATCTGTCACATCAAGCCATTCCAGAGTGAACCAGAGAAGGGACCAAAGGCATGGGCTAATCTCAAAGGTGTACACGCTCCTGCAACAACGGCGGTAGCGGTGGTGTTGGAACGGCAAATGGCGGCACTACGAATTGAAGAAGACGAAGCGGTTGAAGAAGGGGTGCAGAAATTCGACTTGTTGACGCGGCTTGAGGGAGCTGATTTGAACTACAGTGAGCTCCAAAAGAAGACCAAGTTGCTGGCCTTACTCCCAGAGTCATGGTCCTCGCTCATCATCAAAATCGTTACTTGCCCCGCCTCTCGCTTGAAGACGTGAAGCGAGCGATCCTTCAAGAGGACTTCCGCCGCCGTGAGTTGGCGAGTGCGGATGGCGCCAGGGCAGCAAGCATCGGCCGAGCGTATGGCCATGGAAGGGGCAGAGGACGAGGGGGAGGCAGATTTGGCAGAAACAACTTCAATGGAGTGGCGGATACGGCGGCGAGAACAAGAGCTACGGACGCGGTCGCGACCGATTCGACGGCGAGTGCCACTATTGTCACAAGAACGGACATATGTGGCGCGATTGCTACAAGCTCCCTGATGGATGGACCCCTGCTCAAGGCCAAGAGGGTAGAGGAGCAGGAGGAGGGAGAGGAAGAGGCCGTGGAGGCCGTGGCGGTCGCGGAGGTGGTGCTGCAAGTATGAAGAACGGTGACAACGAGAGCGAGTCGAGGGACGATCGCTTTCCGGGTCGATTCTTCTTCGTGTCCACGCAAGCACCGGCTGGTCCAGAGAAGGATGAAAGCTTTGAGGAGCCAGAAGCTGTGGAGAAGGTCACCCTACACTCCCTGGAGGATTGGGTGATCGATAGCGGCACTACCTATAGCATGACACCTCGTGCGGACTTGCTCACCGAACTTGAGCCGTCACCGGTGAAGCATGTGACATCGGCTTTGGGGCAGCGAGCAGAGGTGAAAGGCATGGGCAAGGCCACGTTCAAGGGTGCTGATGGGAAGATGGTGGGCCTCAAGAACGTACTTTGGGTGCCCAACTTTGCTGCCAACCTGATTTCCGTACGGCGGTTGCAAAATGCCGGCATGGACACGAGCTCGAAGGGAGCTAAGACCTACACCGCGAGGCTTGGCGAGCGGATTCTTTGGGACCTTCACGAGGATAGGGATGTCTACAACGAGATGTGGCAGATCCCTATGGTCCCCATGCCTAAGGAGAGGCAAGTGGCAGCAAGCATCAGCACCAAGGGTGAAGCGGTTGGTAGCGGCGATGGCGCGAACGGTCGCGCTAAGGAGATTAAGTCCAAGAAGTGCAATCTTGGAGTGACCAGCAAGCTCGGTGAACACGAGGAGAGTGGTGCAGCAGCCAAGAAGCAGCACAAGGATGAGGAGAACCCCAAGGCATCAGCGGAGGAGGAGTACGGAGAGAACATGTGGGGCACTATTGCGAGTGCGGCATTCTCCAATCCGACTTCGGCTACGGGGGAGTGTGATTGGCTCACCTTGCATCGGCGAATGGGGCATGTGGCCCTGCCCATCTTGCAGTAGCTAGTGAAGAATGAGATGGTTGCTGGCATACGTGTGAAGGGGGAGCCCGATGAGGTACTTGGCTGCCCGACATGCATGCAAGCCAAGTTCACCCGTTACCCGTTCTCTAGTTCGGAGGCAACGGCTGAGGCACCACTTGATGAGGTGGTGATGGACGTGGTGGGCCCCCTGAAGCTTGGAGCTGCTAGAGCTGAGTACTTTCTCACCATTGTGGACGTCTACACTCGCATGACTTGGGTGTACGTGCTGTCCAAGAAGAGTGACGTGGCTGAAACGGTGAAGACCGATTGGTTGCCGATGGTGGAGCGGCAACAAGACCGGTTAGTGAAGGCAATTCGCACTGATCGAGGGGGAGAGTTCCTGCGCAAGGAGTTCTCATTGTGGCTGAAGAAGAATGGCATAAGGCACTCCCTTACCATGCCATACTCCCCTGCAATGAACGGCATCGCCGAGCGAGCAAACCGGACAGTAGCGGAGACGGCGCGCGGGCTGCTCATTGAAGCCGGGCTACCCTACTATTTCTGGCCTGATGTGGTGCGGAGTGCGTGTGTGGCCAAGAACAGAGCTTTGACTCATGTGGGAGCCGACAAATGGGTGCCCTATGTGGAGTGGATTGGAAGGAAGCCAAAGGTGGATATGCTTTGTGTGTTCGGGTGCATGTGCATGGCGCTCGTGCCTAAGCATCTTCGGCACAACAAGCTCGGTGCCAAGGCGATATGGGCTGTGCACTTGGGCATGGCTCAAAACAGCAAGGGGTGGCTTCTTTGGGACCCATTCAACAAGAAATTCTTGGTGAGCAGGGACTGCAAATTCATGGAGAATCTGATGTACAAGGATTGGAAGGCGGAGAATGAGGCGAAGATAGGCATGCGGTTCGGGGAGGTGAAGAGTTCCGGTTTGGAGCATGTGGAGCTTCCTTTGGAGCTGAGCAGCACCACAAGGCAATCTTCCCTTGTGAATGGGGGAGAGGAGACCAAGGATGCACAGGAAGAAGAGGAGGAGGTGCAGCAAGTGAGTGAGCGTGCACCGACACTTCCTTCTCGCACTACGAGTGCTCCACGGATCCGAGTCACCCCGCAGCAACGCCATGAGAGCCTTCATGTCCCTGCAGCTGTGGAGGAAGGAAGGGGCAAAAGGAGAATCCAAGCCCCAAATAGGCTTACCTATGAGGCACTGGGAAAGCCAGCCAAGTCAGCCTTGGCCGGAGCGGCACTAATAGTTGGAGATGACAAGGAGAGTGACTACGACGAGCGTGCCTTCGCTTTCTTCTCTCTGGTGAAGATGCCGGGGGAACCAGCAACTCTCAAGGAGGCCTTGGAGAGTAGTGATGCTGAGGAGTGGAAGAAGTCAATGGAGAGTGAGTTGAAGAGCATTGAGGAGAACGGCACGTGGGAATTGGTGGAGCTACCGGAGGGGCGTAATGTGATTACGTCCAAGTGGCTCTTCAAGATCAAGTCCGACGCCGACGGCAAAATCGAGCGCTACAAGTCTAGGCTTGTGGCAAAGGGGTACCAGCAGAAGGAGAAGGTGGAGTAGAAGGAGTTGTTTGCTCCTGTGGTGAAGCCGACGACGCTGAGAACCCTGCTCGCGGGTGCTGCCATCAAAGGATGGGTGGTGAAACAAATGGACGTGACAACCGCATTCCTCAACGGCGTCCTAGAGGAAGAGATTTTCATGGCGCAGCCAGAGGGGTTTGATGATGGTAGTGGCAGAGTTTTGAGGCTGAAGAAGGCCCTTTATGGACTGAAGCAGGCCCCTAGGCAGTGGTACTTGAAGATGCGAGGAGTTTTGGAGGAGATCGGCTTCACTCCCTCAACGGCCGATCACTCATTGTTCATGCTTGGCGAGGGGGAGCAGAGGAGCTTCATGGTTGTATACGTGGATGACATCCTAATTTTCTCACCCTCCTCTGATCTTGTGAAGGAGGTGATGCTGAAGCTTCAAGACAAGTTCAAGTGCAAGGCCCTTGGTGATGTGAGCTTCTACCTTGGGCTCCACATCGAACGAGATGTGGAGAAGCGGTGCATGCGGGTGCATCAACGGAAGTACCTGGAGGCATTGGCTGCCAACTTTGGGCAGAGTGAAGGCCATGTGGCTACACCCTTTCCCTCTGGGTTCAAGTGTGTGAAGGGACCAGAGGAGGAGAGCGTTGGTGAAGAGGAGAGGCGCCGTTTTCACTCGTTGGTGGGCAGCCTCATGTACGCGGCGGTAAACACCCGACCGGACGTCGCCTTTGCAACCGGACAGATGGCTAGGGTTGTTCACTGCCCTAATGATGAGCAGGTAGCTGCTGGAATGAGGGTGGCCAAGTATCTTGGCCAAACAGCGACGGTTGGGCTGCAATACTCGGCGGCGGCGCAAAGGCGCCAAAAGGGTGCGGATGGTGTTGAACCCGGGCGTTTATTCCTCACCGCGTTCTCGGATGCTTCTTATGCATCGGAACCAGAGGACATGACAAGTGTTGGAGGGTTAATTTGCTGTGTTGGTGGAGGCCCAACTGCTTGGGAGAGCAAGAAGCAAGTGGATCAAGCATTGAGCTCGGTGGATTCCGAGTACATGGCACTCTTCCGTGCCGTACGGGAGATTGTGTGGCAGCGGCGTTTGTTGGCTGAATTGGGGGAGGAGCAGCAAGAACCTACCCCACTGTACTGTGACAGCCAGGGTGCCATTGCTCTTGCTAAGAACCCTGTGTTGCATGGACTCACGAAGCACATGAGGGTGAAGTGGCATTGGACGAGGAGCATGGTGGCCGCGGGTGAAGTTGAGTTGCGCTACGTAAAGACGACGGGGCAGCCAGCTGACATGATGACCAAGAGGCTGGTGGAGCACCAGCATTGGAAGTGTTGCAAGCTGATTGGGATGGCTCTGAACTGAGAGAGCAAGTTCCTAAGGCCAACAATCCGAGGGAGAGTTTGTTGGTGCAACCCTACGGTTTGCATTCGGCTTGTTGTCCGTGTGCGTGCATGCGTGTGTGCATGGAATGGTATGAGGGCATGAAATAATATATATTTCATACTTACAACAGTGTGTTAATAATGAGGCATGCTTTTGAATGTGTGTGTCAAGTCAATAGCGAGTTATCGCTAGTCGCGTGTCACGTTGTCGTTTGAGTGTCGTGTGCGGTTTTCTATTTTGTCGTGTGTGGAACGTTCGGCGTGTCGCAGGTGTGCGCAGCAGACTTCCAAGAACTCAAGGAATAAGTTATCTTGAAGAACCAGAGCCTTGGTTTCAAGATTCAAGTGATTTCGAAGCTCTCCAAAAGGGTAAACTTCAAGATAGTGAGAATAGTTACATTACTTTGTGTAGTGTAATATTTCTCTTGGTGTAGGCCCTTGTGGAGGGTAGTTTCGAGACCCTTCGTGGTTGGGGACAGTGTGGCACTGTTCCACATCACTGTACGTTGGCTCTTGGGGTTTGTAAGAGCTGGGAGTCATTCCCAACTCGTAACTCTTCCTAATTTGTGTTCTAAGACTATAGTGGCTGCCATAGTACCGTTCGTTCAATCCGACGCTGTGTCCTCAATTCTTTATCAAATCGTGCAATCTAAATTTATTATTGTAGACGACATTAAGACGCTGCAGATCCAAGTTGAATCACGTCATTTGAAGCTGTGATAAGAACGCTATCAACGTTTGAAGGCGCTGTGCAGAAATCCGACTGTTCACTCTATCTTTCGTTTTTAGGCACATTCAAGCCTATTGTGACTATAACAGTTAGGAGGGCGCACATCCCTCCTAGGACAGTCAAGCGGATGTTTGGCACGTGGTGGAGCATCTTGCTGCTGCTGCTCCTCCTCCATCTCAGGTTCTCCCCCATCCTCAATCACCCCAAATATCTCCTCCTCTGAGACAGTGACCTGCACTTGCCTCGAAGCCCGCTGCACCTCATCGGCCTCAATGATCAGCGGTGTAATAGGAAGCTTCTGTTGCTGCTGCTTCCACTCCTTGTAGTACAAGGACTCGAGGAACTTCACATCCCTCGAAACAGTCAGCTTCTGGCTGGTCAAGTCCCATAGCAGCCAGCCCTTGTGGTCCTTCGCAATTCCCAAGTGCACACCCCATCTCCCAGAAGCCTCCAACTTTCCCCTCTTCTCCTTAGGCACATGAAACAACACCATGCAGCCGTAGGCTCTCAGCATGTTGACTGCTGGTGCACTCCCATACCACTTGGTGTAGGGGACCCACTGCTTGTCCCCCACAGTCGCTAGCACCCTGTTCTTCACAAGAGTGACCTGCCGCAGTGCAGTCACCCAAAACGGATCCGGCAGCCCTACACGCCCAAGGAGAGTGCGAGCACCTTCCTGCAGGGTCTAGTTGAGCCGCTCAGCCACGCCATTCTGCTGAGGGTTGTAGGGCACTATGAGCTGATGCTGAATGCCCTTCTTCTTCAGCACCGCCTCAAAATCATTGCCAATGAATTCTCCCCCGTTTTCAGTGCGGATCACCTTCACCTTGTGTCCGCTCTCCCTTTGAGCTCTCGGCATCCACTCCTTAAGAACAACCGCTGCCACCTCCCCCTTGGTCTTCAAACGGTACACCCACACCACACACGTGTGGTCATCCACAATGGTTTAGAAGTAGCGGCTGCCTGAGAAAGAAGGGGCCCTCGTAGGGCCCACCATATCCATGTGCACAAGCGCGAGTGGTGCCTTGGCTGGTCCAGTGCCCCTGCTGAAGGGGAACTTGGTGAATTTTGTCTCAAGGCATGTAGGGCAGCTCCCACTCTCCTTCACTGCCCCTTTCACCTCCAACCCCTTCAAGCTTCCATCCTTCACCAACTTTTGCAGCATAGGAATGTTGATGTGACACAACCTCTTGTGCCACGTCTCCCAATCGGCATCACCACTCCCAGATGAAGCCTTTGCCCATGCAGCTGTCGCATCCACACCAGCAAGTGTTGGTGCAACCCTACGGTTTGCACTCGGCTTGTTGTCCGTGTGCGTGAATGTGTGTGTGTATGGAATGGTATGAGGGCATGGGATAATATATATTTCATGCTTATAATTGTGTGTGAATGTTGAGTCATGATGTCGAGTGTGTGTGTCGAGTCAATAGCGAGTTATCGCTAGACGCGTGTTACGCGGTCGTTTGTGTCTCGCGCGCGGTTTCTATTTTGTCGTGCGCGGTTTCTATTTTGTCCTGTGTCGAACGTTCGGCGTGTCGCAGGTGTGTGCAGCAGACCCATCAAGAACTCAAGGATGAGTTTGTGATGAAGAGCCCGAGCCTTGGTGTCAAGCCTCAAGTGATTTCGAAGCTTGCCAAAAGGGTACACCTCAAGATATTGAAGATAGTTACATTACTTTGTGTAGTGTAACATTTCACTTGGTGTAGGCCCTAGTGAAGGGTAGTTTCGAGACCCTTCGTGGTTGGGGACAGTGTGCACTGTTCCACATCACTGTACCTCGGCTCTTGGGGTTTGTAGGAGCTGGGAGTCATTCCCAACTCGTAACTCTTCCTATCTTGTGTTCTAAGACTATAGTGGCTGCCATAGTACCGTTCGTTCAAACCGACGCTGTGTCGTCAATTCTTTATCAAATCGTGCAATCTAAATTTCTAATTGTAGACGACGTGAAGAAGCTCCAGATCCAATTTGAATCAAGTCATTTGCAGCTGTGAGCAGAACGCTATCAACGTTTGAAGCCGCTGTGCAGAAATCCGTCTGTGCTCTCTATCTTTCGTTTTAGGCACATTCAAGCCTATTGTGACTATAACAAGTGGTATCAGAGCCCCTTGGAGCAGTTTCGACAATGTCTGGACCTGAGGAAAGGGGTGGCAGAGGTGCTGGTGGCAGTGGAGAAGCTCAAGCTCAAGGCCAACCCCGTGATTCAGCCATGGCGCCCATGCAACCAAGTCTTGGCCCACCTAGGGATGAGCCTAGGGTGTTTGGGCTTGACAAGTTCAACGGTGACAACTTTGCTGAATGGTCCTTCAAGATGGAGAACATCTTTGACCACTATGACCTGCTGGAGGTGATGGAAGGAACGGAGAAGCGCCCCGAGAACGACCCAGAGAAGAGCCCGTGGGTGCGGAAGAGCGCACAAGGCTATCTCTTACTTGGGCAAGCGTTGGGGAGCAGTCAGATCCGTCACATCAAGCCATTCCAGCGTGAACCAGAGAAAGGACCAAAGGCATGGGCTGCTCTCAAGGGTGTACATGCTCCTGCAACAGCGGCGGTAGCGGTGGTGTTGGAACGGCAAATGGCGGCACTACGAATTGAAGAAGACGAAGCGGTTGAAGAAGGGGTGCAGAAATTCTTCGACTTGTTGACGCGGCTTGAGGGAGCTGATTTGAACTACAGTGAGCTCCAAAAGAAGACCAAGTTGCTGGCCTTACTCCCAGAGTCATGGTCCTCGCTCATCATCAACCTTAATCGCGACTTGCCCCGCCTCTCGCTTGAAGACGTGAAGCGAACTATCCTTCAAGAGGATTTCCGCCGCCGTGAGTTGGCGAGTGCGGATGGCGCTGGGGCAGCGAGCATCGGCCGTGGATATGGTCGAGGAAGAGGCAGAGGACGAGGGGGAGGAAGGTTTGGTGGCAGCAACTTCGGCGGAGGCCGCAGGAGTGGCGGTTACGGCAGTGACGACAAGAGCTACGGACGCGGTCGCGGCCGATTCGACGGCGAGTGTCACTATTGCCACAAGAGCGGACACATGTGGCGCGACTGCTACAAACTCCCTGATGGTTGGACCCCTGCTCAAGGCCAAGAGGGTAGAGGAGCAGGAGGAGGGAGAGGACGAGGCCGTGGAGGCCGTGGCGGTCGCGGTGGCGGAGCTGCAAACATGAAGAGCGGAGACAACGACAAGGACCCGAGCGACGATCGATACCCGGGTCTATTCTACTTCGTGTCGACGCAAGTACCGGCTGGTCCAGAGAAGGATGAAGGCTTTGAGGAGCCAGCAGCTGTGGGGAAGGTGACCCTACACCCCCTGGACTATTGGGTGATTGATAGTGGCGCTACCTATAGCATGACACCTCGCCCGGACTTGCTCACCGAACTCGAGCCGTCACCGGTGAAGCATGTCACATCGGCTTTGGGGCAGCGAGCAGAGGTGAAAGGCATGGGCAAGGCCATGTTCAAGGGTGCTGATGGGAAGATGGTGGGCCTCAAGAACGTGCTTTGGGTGCCCAGCCTTGCTGCAAACCTGATTTCCGTGCGGCGGTTGGCAAAGGCCGGCATGGACACGAACTCGAAGGGAGCCAAGACCTACACCGCAAGGCTTGGCGATCGAATTCTTTGGGACCTTCATGAGGACAGGGATGTCTACAACGAGATGTGGCAGATCCCAGTGGTCCCTATGCCTAAGGAGAGGCAAGTGGCAGCAAGCATCAGCACCAAGGATGGAGCGGTCGGTAGCGACGATGGCGCGAACGGTCGCGCTAAGGAGAATGAGCTCAAGAAGAGCAAACGTGGAGGGACCAGCAAGTTCAGTGAACCTAAGGAGAGTGGTGCAGCAACCAAGGAGCAGCAAAAGGGTGAGGAGAACCCAGAGGCAGCAGCGGAGGAGGACTACGGAGAGAGTATGTGGGGCGCTATTGCGAGCGCGGCATTCTCCAATCCAACTTCGGCTACGGGGGAGTGTGATTGGCTCACCTTGCATCGGCGCATGGGGCATGTGGCCCTGCCCATCTTGCAGCAGCTAGTGAAGAATGAGATGGTTGCTGGCATACGTGTGAAGGGGGAGCCCGATGAGGTGCTTGGCTGCCCGACGTGCATTCAAGCCAAGTTCACCCGGTTTCCGTTCCCTAGTTCGGAGGCAACGGCAAAGGCACCGCTTGATGAGGTGGTGATGGACGTGGTGGGCCCCCTGAAGCTTGGAGCTGCTGGAGCTGAGTATTTTCTCACCATTGTCGACGTCTATACCCGCATGACTTGGGTGTACGTGCTGGCCAAGAAGAGCGACGTGGCTGAAACGTTGAAGACGGATTGGTTCCCGATGGTGGAGCGGCAACAAGACCGTCTAGTCAAGTCAATCCGCACCGATCGAGGGGGAGAGTTCCTGAGCAAGGAGTTTGGGTTGTGGCTGAAGAAGAATGGTATTCGGCACTCCCTCACCATGCCATACTCCCCTGCAATGAACGGCATCGCCGAGCGAGCGAACCGCTCAATCACGGAGGCGGCACGCGGGTTGCTCATTGAAGCCGGGCTACCCGACTATTTCTGGCCTGATGCGGTGCGGAGCACGTGTGTGGCCAAGAACAGAGCCTTGAATCATGTGGGAGCAGACAAATGGGTGCCCTATGTGGAGTGGCTAGGAAGGAAGCCAAAGGTGGATATGCTTCGGGTGTTCGGGTGCATGTGCATGGCGCTCGTGCCTAAGCATCTTTGGCACAACAAGCTTGGTGCCAAGGCGGTGTGGGCCGTGCACTTGGGCATGGCTCAAAACAGCAAGGGATGGCTTCTTTGGGACCCATTCACCAAGAAGTTCTTGGTGAGCAGGGACTGCAAGTTCATGGAGAACTTCATGTACAAGGATTGGAAGGCGGAGAATGAGGCGAAGATAGGCGTGCGGTTTGGGGAGGTGAAGAGTTCCGGTTTGGAGCATGTGGAGCTGCCTTTGGAGCTGAGCAGCGGCAGCACAACCACAAGGCAATCCTCCCTTGTGAATGGGGGAGAGGAGGCCAATGATGCAGAGGAAGAAGAGGAGGAGGTGCAGCAAGTGAGCGAGCGTGCACCGTCACTCCCTTCCTGTACTACGAGTGTTCCACGGATTCGAGCCACACCGCAGCAACGCCAAGGCCTTCAAGTCCCTGCAGCTGAGGAGGAAGGAAGGGGGAAGAGGAGAGTTCAACCCCCTAATAGGCTGACCTATGATGCGCCGGGAAAGCAGGGCAAGACATCCCTGGCCGGAGCGGCAATGATGGTCGGAGACGACGAGGAGAGTGACTACGAGGAGTGTGCCTTCGCGTTCTTCTCTCCGGTGGAGATGCCGGGAGAACCAGCAACTCTCAAGGAGGCTTTGGAGAGTAGTGATGCTGAGGAGTGGAAGAACGCCATGGAGAGTGAGCTGAAGAGCATCGAGGAAAATGACACGTTTGAATTGGTGGAGCTACCGGAGGGGCGTACGGCGATAACGTCCAAGTGGCTCTTCAAAATCAAGTCGGATGCCGACGGCAAGATTGAGCGCTACAAGTCTAGGCTTGTAGCCAAGGGGTACCAGCAGAAGGAGAAGGTGGACTTCAAGGAGCTGTTTGCCCCTGTGGTGAAGCCGACGACGCTGCGAACCCTATTCGCGGGAGCCGCCATCAAAGGATGGGTAGTAAAGCAAATGGACATCGTAACGGCATTCCTTAACGGCATCCTTGAGGAGGAGATTTTTATGGCGCAGCCAGAGGGGTTTGATGATGGTAGTGGCAGAGTGTGGAAGCTGAAGAAGGCCCTCTATGGGCTGAAGCAGGCCCCTAGGCAATGGTACATGAAGCTGCGCGAAGTGTTGGAGGGGATCGGCTTCACTCCCTCAACGGCCGATCACTCCTTGTTCATGCTTGGCGAGGGGGAGCAGAGGAGTTTCATGGTGGTTTATGTGGATGACATCCTCATTTTCTCACCCTCTTCTGACCTTGTGAAGGAGGTGATGCTGAAGCTTCAAGACAAGTTCAAGTGCAAGGCCCTTGGTGACGTGAGCTTCTACCTTGGGCTCCACATCGAACGAGATGTGGAGAAGCGGTGCATGCGGGTGCATCAACGAAAGTACCTGGAGGCATTGGCTGCCAACTTTGGGCAGAGTGAAGGCCATGTGGCTACACCCTTTCCCTCTGGGTTCAAGTGTGTGAAGGGACCAGAGGAGGAGAGCGTTGGTGAAGAGGAGAGGCGCCGATTTCACTCGTTGGTTGGCAGCCTCATGTATGCGGCGGTAAACACCCGACCGGACGTCGCGTTTGCTACCGGGCAGCTGGCTAGGGTTGTGCAATGCCCTAATGAGGAGCAGGTAGCAGCTGGAATGAGGGTGGCCAAGTATCTTGGCCAAACACCGACCGTTGGGCTGCAATACTCGGCGGCGGCACAAAGGCGCCAAAAGGGCGCGGATGGTGTTGAACCCGGGCGTTTGTTCCTCACCGCCTACTCGGATGCTTCATATGCATCAGAACCAGAGGACATGACAAGTGTGGGAGGCTTCATATGCTGTGTTGGTGGAGGCCCAACTGCTTGGGAGAGCAAGAAGCAGGTTGACCAAGCTTTGAGCTCGGTGGAGTCCGAGTACATGGCACTCTTCCGTGCCGTACGGGAGATTGTGTGGCAGCGGCGTTTGTTGGCTGAATTGGGGGAGGAGCAGCAAGGACCTACCCCACTGTACTGTGACAGCCAGGGTGCCATTGCTCTTGCTAAGAACCCTGTGTTGCATGGACTCACGAAGCACATGAGGGTGAAGTGGCATTGGACGAGGAGCATGGTAACCGCGGGTGAAGTTGAGTTGCGCTACGTGAAGACCACGGGGCAGCCGGCTGACATGATGACCAAGAGGCTGGTGGAGCAGCAGCATTGGAAGTGTTGCAAGCTGGCTGGGATGGCTCTGAACTGAGAGAGCAACATATCCTAAGGCCAACAATCCGAGGGGGAGTTTGTTGGTGCAACCCTACGGTTTGCACTCGGCTTGTTGTCCGTGTGCGTGAATGTGTGTGTGTATGGAATGGTATGAGGGCATGGGATAATATATATTTCATGCTTATAATTGTGTGTGAATGTTGAGTCATGATGTCGAGTGTGTGTGTCGAGTCAATAGCGAGTTATCGCTAGACGCGTGTTACGCGGTCGTTTGTGTCTCGCGCGCGGTTTCTATTTTGTCGTGCGCGGTTTCTATTTTGTCCTGTGTCGAACGTTCGGCGTGTCGCAGGTGTGTGCAGCAGACCCATCAAGAACTCAAGGATGAGTTTGTGATGAAGAGCCCGAGCCTTGGTGTCAAGCCTCAAGTGATTTCGAAGCTTGCCAAAAGGGTACACCTCAAGATATTGAAGATAGTTACATTACTTTGTGTAGTGTAACATTTCACTTGGTGTAGGCCCTAGTGAAGGGTAGTTTCGAGACCCTTCGTGGTTGGGGACAGTGTGGCACTGTTCCACATCACTGTACCTCGGCTCTTGGGGTTTGTAGGAGCTGGGAGTCATTCCCAACTCGTAACTCTTCCTATCTTGTGTTCTAAGACTATAGTGGCTGCCATAGTACCATTCGTTCAAACCGACGCTGTGTCGTCAATTCTTTATCAAATCGTGCAGACGCTCCAGATCCAATTTGAATCAAGTCATTTGCAGCTGTGAGCAGAACGCTATCAACGTTTGAAGCCGCTGTGCAGAAATCCGTCTGTGCTCTCTATCTTTCGTTTTAGGCACATTCAAGCCTATTGTGACTATAACAGCAAGCACCTCACCATGTCGCTACTGTGGCTGCTGCACCTTCTTGACTGCATCCAGGGCCCCATCAGTTGGTGCAGTCTCCTCTCCTCCTGCAGTTGCCTTTGCCATTGCTGCTGCCGCTGCCGTTGCTGGAGGTTTCCCAATCCAAGCGATGATGGGCAGCTGCCACTGGTCCTTGATGCAGCTGCTCTTCTTCTCCAGGTTCCACAGCAGCAGCTTCCCAAGCTTTGCACGGCAGCTGGTTGGGCCGAAGGTCACTTTGGCCTTGCTCTTCTGCAGCCGGCACACAGAAAGAAGGTTAGCGGACAAGCCTTTAACCAACAACACATTTCCCAGCCCCACAAGCTCCTCATTGGCTCCCATCACCTTGGCATTCCCAACAGCAATCACAGGGAGCAAAGCACCTGAAGCAACAACCACAAACTTTATCTTCCTAGGGGGTTTTACCTCGTCAAGCAAATCTGCCCGTAGGGTCATGTGACTTGTGCAACCTGAATCGATCACCCAGTGAGTGAGGGGGTGCATCACAACCTTCTCAACCGATCCCACATCACCCTCACTCCCTTTCACATCCTCAACCATGAGGAACATCCCAGGGTCGGATTTACCTTGTGCACCATCACCTCGTGCACCTGAACCTTGCACATCGCCACCTTGTGCACGTTCACCACTTGGCGGCTTCATGCCTGGGGGTGCCCATCCCTCAGGCCGGCTGAAACACTTGAACCACGGGTGTCCAGCCTTCTTGCAGTACCAGCACGCTCCCTCCATTCGGGTACTCCCCTTGCCACCAAAGCTTCCATGCCCCTCGTTATAGTCACCTCGGCCTCTCCCTCTGCCAAAGACTCTCCCACAGCCTCGGCCTCTCCCACCCCCTCTTCCTCTGCTGCCTCCTGCAGCTCCATATCCCTCAGCAGTCTTGTTGGCGGCACCACCATCCGTGTGGCGCCTGCGAAAGTCCTCCTGCAGAATCTGCTACCGTAGCCACTCTGGTGTCCACTGGTCCTGCTGAGTGTTGAGGGTGAGGATAAGGTTGTCCCATGAGTTTTCGAGCACCGAGATGATCTTGGTGCACTGCTGCATCTGCGACACATTGTTGCCCGCCGCTGCCATCCTCCCATAGGTGTCTTTGATCTTGTGAAGGACCGGCTTCACATCATCACCCGATCGCATGGAGAGGGCAGCCAACTCCTTCTCCAACACAATCACCATCAGCAGCGTGTTGGGCTGAATCACATCGCGCAGTAGCTTCCACGCCTTCGGTCCGGAGTCGTCCAACTCCACCAAATCCTTGATGTCCTAGAACATGTCGTTGTTGACCGATCGTAGGATGAGTTCATAGAGCACCCTGCTCTTCTCAATCCACCGATCGCGGGCATCTCCTTCCTCCAGCATCTTCTCTTCCCCCATCGCAATTTTCAGCAGCTTGTAGCGCTTGAAAGCACTCCTCATCCGCCCACTCCATTCCTCATAATTGGAGCCATCCAAAGCTTTGTTCTTGGATGGTGGCGGTTCACTCCTCTTCTCAGCTGCATCTCCACTCCCTTGATTCATCTTATCTTCACCCAATCTCAGGTTTCAGCTCCCCCTTTGCTCCACGAAATCTTCACAAGTGTCCGCGCCAACGAAATTTTGGCTGAGTTTCCCCTTGGAAGTCACATCCAACCTCTAGAACTCCACTTAGGCACGCCCACAGGTCATAGTGGGTCTAGGAGGGTCTTCACACTTCAGTAGACTCCTCACAACGTCCTCAATCAGCTCTGATACCACTTGTTAGAGACTAAAGACGGAGTCTATGAAGATTAGGGGCCGAAATATCTCAAAATCGTCAACTATAATTCTGGACAGAAACGTTGTCGTCACAAGAAACGTCGTCGACAAAACAAATCACCGTTAGAATTCTCTCAAACTCGATTATGTTGTTGCACTTAACCGTGGCTATCTTTCTCAATTTAAATCGTATCAAAATATTGTGTATAGCTCGAGTTGTGAATTTCGGCGCACTAGGGGGTATGCTGCTATAGAAACTTAACTCAATTACAATTTACTCGCAAGTACCACACAAGAGAATTAGAGTTGCAATAAACCAGGTAAGAGGGAAGAGGAGGACGAGAGGGAAGAACCCCAAGGAGTCCCCAACCAAGGAAACCCCATAGTCACACAATTCCCCTCTCTATAGGCACCCCAACTTTGAGATTTGTCACTTTCCCCATGCCATCCACCTCACCCAACTTGGCCACACTTGCCAACCTGGTTTGGTTTCTCCCAACCACTTGGCATCATCTACAGTGATGGGGATGAATTTCCCAACCCCAAATAGTCTATACCCCATATGGAGTCACTCCACAAATTCCCATAGTCGCCGCACCACAACCATAACTACGAACGATCATCACTTTCTCGTTCTTGCTCCGATCGCGGCAATTCTTGGTTTGTCGGGAAGCTCTCGAGCAGAGAAGTCATTTCAGATATCTGCTCAAGCAAGAGCATTCACACACACTCAGAAAATCCAAACCACACCAAACACAGATTCTTGCACACACTCACACCACGCATGCAACGCACGAACATATGATGGGAGACAGACATACGTGAATGCAAATGATAGCATCACATAACAGCTCAGCCATGCAGTTCTGCTGCGGAGTGTAGGGGCACGTCAGGTCGTGGACGATGCCCTTCCCGTCGACGAAGTTGGTGAAATCCTTTCCAAGGAACTCCCCTCCCTGGTCAGAGCGGAGAGCTTGCACCGACTTCTTTGTCTGCCGTTCCACCAGCACCAGCCACTATTGAAACTCCCGCAGCACGTCGCTCTTCTTGGCGACCGGCATTGCCCACACGAAACGAGTGTGGCGATCCTTCAGCTGCAGGAAGTACAAGCTGCCATCCTTGGCAGCCACACGAAATGGCCCGCACAAATCAATGTGCACGACAGCCAGTGCCTCCTCAGCGTTCGAGCCCTTGTCAGGGGAAGTGTGGCGCGCCAGCTTTCCTCCGACGCACGAGACACATGGCGGGTCTACTCCGGTCGACGGCATGATGTCAAGCCGAGTAGCAACTTCATGCTTTGCCGAGCTCTTGATCGTGTCGACGCCGACGTGTGCGAGCCTCGCATGCAACCGGTCAGGGGTCGACTTCGTCGCAGAGACGATCGGTCGCATAGCCACCACCTCGGTCGACGGCGACCGCGTCGAGCAGGGGCGAAGGTCGGTGCAAAGGACTCGTCCGGTGTAGTGTGCTCGACCGAGCACCTCCCCGGTCATGGTGACGAGCAGCATCTCGTCGCCGTCGCCCTGCAGCTGCACTCCGCTCTCCTTCAGCTGGCGAGAAGATAGCAGGTTCGCCTGTACGCCCGAAACGTAGAGCACGTCGGGGATGAGGACCCGCTTCCCAGCCTCCCCTTGCAGAGCGATGGTTCCGCGACTCTCGACAGGCTGTAGCGCCCCATTGAATCCACGCACGTGCTTCACACCGTCGCTCGGCGCCATGTCGACGAAGACCGCCTTCGCCCCAATCAGGTGGTGGGAGCAACCACTGTCGAGTAGCACCGCCATTGGGTTTGCCTGCACAGCTGCCGCCACCGCCTGGAAGTCCTCGCCAGCCTCCGGCGCCAGCGACACTGTCGGCTCCACCACGCCGATCATCGAGCACAACGCCTCCCCATAGCCTTGGCCCTTGCCGCTGGAGTTGTCGACGTCCTCCGTCAACGACGTCTTCTTCGCTTCTCCTTGCGCGGCTTTGTATCTCGACGGAGGCGACGACTCGCCAATCGACCGCGGCCTCCCTTGTCGTCGTCCTCGTCGTTGTCATCGCGTTTGGGACATTTGTAGGAGAGTTGGTTGGGTTCGTGGCAGATCCAGCACTCCCGTCGTCGACCACCACCTCCTCGGCCCTTGTCCTGTGTCGATCTCTTCTCGTCGACGTCCTTCGTCGACCGCCCACCTCCACTACCACCTCCGCCCGGCTTCCCGCGCTGCTCCTGCTGACGATTCGACTTCGTCGGTGCAGCGTAGCTTGTCTGCGGAAGGAGCTCCGTGGGCTGCTCTGCCTCCTGGCTCCGTGGGCTGCTCTGCCTCCTGCATAGCCTCATCTTGGAGGATGTAGCTGGTGAGGGAATCCTCGTCGAGGGACTCACGTGTGCCGGGCACCATCGTCATCCTCTTCATGAGGTTGTAGCTGCGTGGCAGGCCCTTGAGGACGTGGGTAATGTAGGACGCCATCGAGTATTCGACGCCCGCCATCCGCATCTCAGCCAGGATCCGCCAAGCACGGTTGCAGTAGTCCGTCGCCGACTCCTGCTCATCCATTCAAATGTGTGTCATCTTCTCCTCCAGCTGTCCGATGTACAGGTCGTCCTTCACCTGGTAAGTCGACAAGATGAAGTGCCATGCTTGGTGACCAGCATCCATTCGCTCTCGACAGCTCCTGAGCGCTAGCTGCACCACCGATGAGCAGCATCTCGAGATGGTCATGAAGGTGAGCAAATGAGCAGCACGAAACTCCCCGTGCAGCTCGACATCTTCCTCGTGCGGAATAGGCACGGTGCCGTCGGAGAAGCCCTTCAGCCCGGCGACCTCCGGCTGAGGTTCTATCGACTCCCTCCAGGTGATGAGGTCCCGTCGACCTTGCAGAGGTGTGACGGTTATCGGGTCCGGCGAAAACTTGAAGTAGCTATACGCCGGTGGGATCCCACCTGCCGTCACGTGCGTCGTCGCCGAGAACCCTCCACCGCTTCGTAGAGGAGAGCGACGTCGACCATCGACGTCGACACGCGAGTTGCCTGCAGGCGCCGTCGGCCGCTGCACTCGTGCCTTACTCCTGTCGACGCCACCGTCGGCCTTGATCACCCCTCTCTGCTTTGTGCCATCGTTGTCGCTGACTCGTGCACTACCGTCGACCTCATCGTCGACGCCATTGGGGGGGGGGGGGGGGGGGGGGGGGGTTGGCACGAACTACTTGGAGTGATCGTAGCTTTGCTTCGTTCCTTAGCGCTTGCGCATTCACGAGAGAAATCAGCAAGAGTTTCACTAGGCAAAGATTGCATTACAGAATGAATCAACAAGCAATGACAAAAAATAACTACATCAGGCACCTAGCAACTCTGCAGCTAGCCTGGTCGACCGCCAGCACAGCATGGTCGACCGCCAGCACAGCATGGTTGACCGCCTGCCAGTGTTGCGTAGAGGAGACGTGCCAGCACTGAAGAAAGGCGACATGCCAACACAGCAGGTCGACGGCGTGCCAGCGCTGCAGCAGAGCGGCTGTCCAGCGCTGCCCCGTAGAAGACAGCAGTGCGCACGCTCGCAGGTGCGCGCAGACGATTGGCCCGACGTGCACCGTTGTGCATCAGCCGGCTGTTGTCTGCGCCAGACGAGCCACATCGACTTCGGGATACGAGCCCGATGTCGCCTTCGTCACCGCGACCTCGACGATGTTCGCGTGCCTCCGCAGAGCTCGCCAAGCAGGTAACCAGGTCAACCTGGTCGACCACCAGGTGCTCTGGTCGACCACCAATGCCTGTGGTCGACCACCAAGTGCCCTTGGTCGACCACAGCCCCCGTCGAGCTAGCCCCTGGTCGACGGACCCCTCCGACGACCAAGACTAACAGGTGTTGTCGCCGAGCTCCCCTCGTCGACCGCTGCTCACATGTCAGGTCGACTGACTGCTCCGTCGACCTCCCCGGTCGAACTGCTCCTCCCGGTCAACGGCCCACCCGTCGCCCAGCCCAGTCAGTTGCAGCTGTTGAGCTCCCTGGTGGACAGCAACAACAAAGTAGTCCCCTGCAGCTCGACGAAGCCTGTCGAGCAGCTCTCCCACTGTGAACGGTTGGCTGCTTCTCTCGTACATCCGACCAAGTCGTCGGCGTTGCCCAAGCGAGGGCGGGGCCAACAGTCCTCTCCCGTTAACAACAACTTCTACAACTGCTTACCGCTGCGGACACTCGTGGTTGTCGTGTCAGCTTTCTTCACTCCGACCGCGGGGGTGAGTTTTGCTCTGGCATTCTCGCCGGATTCTGTCACGAGCAGGGCATCCGTCAGTCCTGGACACTTCCAGAGTCCCCACAGCAGAATGGGGTTGCTGAGCGCCGCATAGGCTAGGTCATGGAGATCGCCCGCACCTCCATGACTCATGCCCGTGCCCCCCATTTTCTGTGGCCCTACGCGGTTCGGTACGCCGCTCACCAACTGAACCTCAGGACACGCGTCTCTTGGCTAGAGGTTTCACGGACTAGTCTTTGGACCGGGTCCCCTGGTGCTGCGTCGTGTTTTCGTGTCTGGGGTTGCTTGGCACTTGTTCGCGACACCTCCGCGGACAAAATCTCGCCTCGCGCTGTTCCCTCCGTGTTCCTTGGTTTCCTTAAGGACTCCTCTGACTACACCTTTTACCACCCTCCCCTTCACCGGTTCTTTGACTATCGTGACGTCCGTTTTGACGAGTACGTCCCTTACTACGTCAGGTACCCCTGTCGAGGTATCCCGGTTCCTCCTCCCCCTCTCTTCCTGACTTCAGCTCCCCCTCCTGCTCCCCCGGTACAGCCTCCACCCCCTGGTCCCACCCCATCAGGTGTGTCCCGCGCTACCCCTCCCCCCTTGGTAGCCCATCAGGTGCAACCTCCTTCCCCGCAGTCCTCCTCCCAGCCTACAGCAGACCCTGCGGGAGCTGGTTTTCGTGGCGAGGACCCTGGAGGTGCTAGCTCTAGAGGTGCTGGAGTTGGAGCAGAGAGCGTACCTGTGTGAGGTCCTGGTTCTGGGGGTGCTGGAGTTGGAGCTGAGCCCGTGACTGCAGGAGACTCTAGTCTTCGGGGAGCTAGTGTTAGTGGAGCTGTCCCTGGGGGTGCTACGACTGGGGGTGCACCCTCTGCTGGACCTGGATAGCCTCGGACGAACCCTGTTACTTCTGGTGGTGCTAGCTCTGGGGGTGGTGCGATTGGTTCTTTGGAGAGTATAATTGGGGCTACCACCGCTCCGGACACTACTCCTCCCCCCCACCCCTGTCCGACCCGGTACCAGGCCCGTGTTTGCCGTGCTCGTGAGGAGCAACTGGAGTTGGAGCGAGAGGAGAGAGAGTTGGAGCGGCAGGAGCTGGAGCTACAGCGGATTGAGGAGTAGCAGCAGCAGCCGGAGCAGGAGCAGGAGCAGCAGCAGCCACAGCAGCAGGAGCAGCAACAGTCGCCGCAGCTGGAGGAGCAGCGGTCACAACCGCAACAGGAGCAGCAGCAACAACCACCTCCTCCTCCTGTCTCTGGTCTTCGGACCCTTGATCTCCCCTCTCCTTCTCCTCCCTCCCCCCCCTCTCCTCCCGTCTCTGGTCCTCCGCTTCCTCCTCCTGACCCCTCCCCAGCTGTTTTCCCTCCTCCTCTACCCCCGTTATCCCCTCCTATTTCTCACACTTGGCCTTCTCGTCGCTCTCCTCGTACTCGTCCCTCGTCCCCTGTTCCCTTCACTGACCTTCGTACTGCCCTGTTTCGTTCTAGTCCGCCTCCTTCGTCTCCTTCTGTACTTCCTTCTCCTCCTGAGTAGGCTCTCACTGCTTCCCTCTCTACTCCTATCACAGACTACTACTGCACGTACCGTCCTGTTCTCTCTCGTGTTCTTGCCTCTCTTGTTACCGCAATCACAGAGTTTGCCTCTACTCGCTGCCTTGATTACGCCACCAGTCTTGTGGCTACTCCTCCTACCAGTCCTCTGGCCGTCGGGGGTGAGTCTGCCCTTGGCTGTGACGCCCTAGAGGACAGGCAGTTTGAGCTGGAGTTCCTAGCAGCCGCTTCCCCTCATCTCTGTGCCATGCTGCTCGCCCCTGAGGGAGACCTCGACGCCTTTGACATACCGACTCCTCGCACTTACGCTAAGGCAGTGTTAGGGCCTTCGGCCTCTCAGTGGAGAGCTGCCATGGACTCAGAGATGGCCTCCTACAGATCCACAGGCACCTACGTTGACAAGGTTCCCCCCCCTGGGGCGAAAGTAGTCGATGGCATGTGGATTTTCAGGGTGAAACGGTCACCGGGATCTCCTCCGGTCTTCAAGGCGCGCCATGTGGCTAGATGTTTCAGTCAGCGCGAGGGAGTTGACATCTTTCAGACCTTCGCGCCTACCCCGAAGATGACCACTCTTCGGGTGTTATTGCACGTAGCAGCACAGAAAGAGTACGAGTTACACTCTCTTGACTTCTCCACTGCTTTCCTTCAGAGTAGCCTACACGAGGAGGTCGGGTTGCGTCATCCCTCTGCCTTCAGTGGCACTTTCCCTCCTGGGACCCAGTGGAGGCTTAGGCGACCGGTCTACGGTCTCTGTCAGGCTCCTCGTGAGTGGCACGACACCCTTTGCTCTACCCTTTCGGACCTTGGTTTCCAGCCTTCTTCTATCGACCCGTCTGTGTTCGTTCGTCGTGGCTCCACACCGTTCTTTGTACTGGTCTACGTCGACGAACTGG
The DNA here is from genome assembly GCA_947471745.1 of Closterium sp. Naga37s-1. Classification (NCBI taxonomy): domain Eukaryota; kingdom Viridiplantae; phylum Streptophyta; class Zygnematophyceae; order Desmidiales; family Closteriaceae; genus Closterium; species Closterium sp. Naga37s-1. The sequence continues at coordinate 4,756,578 of CANJKZ010000736.1, forward strand.
TTTTCGCCACTGCTGACAGGGTTGCTTTGGCTGACGTGAAGCTCGAACCGTAGAAGAGACACACTTGCAGTGACCTTGGTGAGCTGCGCCACTTCCTTGGCCTGCAGATCACCAGGGACAGAGTTGCTCGCACCATTACACTCTCACAGTCACACATGGTCCAGCAGGTCCTTCAGCGGTTCGAGCTTCAGCACTCTACTGTACAGCGCACACCTCTTGCCGTTGACCACATACTCACCGGACCCTTTCCTGACGAGCCGTTCGAGCCTAGTGGTCCTTACGCAGAGCTTGTGGGCTGCCTCATGCACCTCATGACTTGTACTCGCCTGGACCTTGCCTTCCCTCTCAGCATCCTTGCTCGCTTTGTTGCGCCAGGGAGACACCGTCCAGTTCACTGGACAGCTGCTGTGAGGGTGGCGAAGTACCTAACCACGACATCAGGCGTAGAGCTGGTTCTTGGAGGGAGACAGTGTCAAACTTATATGCTATAGTCTGTTTAGGCTGTAGTGAGGTAGTTCTTATAGGGTACAACACTTTTAGGTTTCCCATATGTACCCACCTGCTTTCTAGTTCAGTCATTCATTCGCTCACATTCTAACATGGTATTCTGAGCAGGTTCCCTAGTGGGAACGTTTTTTTTAGGGCCCACCACAAATTTTTTTTCTTGCCCTGCCCGAAGCGCGCATCGCGCTCTGCCTGACGCGACCCCTACTACCGTCGCGACCCCACCTGCCAACGCGGCCCCTACCCCGTCGCGGCCCCTGCTGGCGCGCCCCCCCTGGTGGCGCGGCCCCTGCTGACGCGGCCCATTGCTGACGCGGCCCCAGCTGGCGCGCCCCCACTGCTGACGCACCCCCTTGCTGTCGCGGCCCCTGCTGGCGCAGCCCCTGCTAATGCGCCCCCCTGCTGTCGCGCCCCCTGCTGGCGCGACCCCTGCTGACGCGGCCCTCTGCTGGCGCGGCCCCTGCTGGCGCGGCCCCTGCTGGCGCGACCCCTGCTAACGCGGCCCCCTGCTGGCGCGGCCCTTGCTGACGCGACACCTGCTGACGCGGCCCCCTGCTGGCACGCCCCCTACTGTCGCCGCCCCCCTGCTGTCGCGCCCCCTGCTGGCGCGGCCCCTGCTGGCGCGACCCCTGCTGACGCGGCCCCCTGCTGGCGCGGCCCCTGCTGACGCGACACCTGCTGATGCGGCCCCCTGCTGGCTCTCCCCCTGCTGCCGCGGCCCCCCTCCTGTCGCGCCCCCTGCTGGCGCGGCCCCTGCTGACGCGGCCCCCTGCTGGCGCGGCCCCTGCTGGCACGACCCCTGCTGACACGGCCCCATGCTGGCGCGGCCCCTGCTGACGCGACACCTGCTGACGCGGCCCCCTGCTGGCGCGCCCCCTTCTGTCGCGGCCCCCCTGCTGTTGCGCCCCCAACTCGCGCGGCCCCTGCTGCCACGGCCCGGCCCCGCACCCGCCCCTGGTAAGCACCCGCGCCGCCCAGCCGAGCCGCGCCACCCAGCCGAGCCGCGCCGCCCAGCCGAGCCGCGCCGCCCACTGAGCCGCACCGCCCTACCGAGCCGCGCCGCCCTACTGAGCCGCACTGCCCTGCACTGCCCTACTGCCTCTGCTCCTACTGCTGCTACTGCTGTTACTACTGCTCCTACTGCTGCTATGGCTAGCCCTACTGTTCTCACCTTTGATACTGAGGGACGTGCAGTTGACTTTGACGTGTGGGTTGACGACCTGCAGTTTTTTCTTCAGTGTGATTCTAGGGATGGGGTATCCCTTTTCGATCACACGTCCGGTGTTTCTACTGCTCCTGCTGCCACTGCTGACAGTACGGTTCGCTCGCAGTGGACCACTCGTGTCGCTGTTGCTCGTCTTGCTGTTCGTAGTCACCTGCCACCTATTGAGCGCGCGCATTTTGGCCAGTACAAGACTGCTCAGTCTTTCTACGACGCTGTAGTTGCACGCTACTCCTCCCCTGCCACTGCTGCCCTCAGCCACCTCATGCTGCCGTACCTTTTCCCTGACCTTGCCGCCTTTGCCACAGTCGCTGACCTAGTTGCTCACCTCCGCACTAGTGACGCCCGCTACCGCGCTGCCCTTCCCACTGAGTTCTGTGCCAAGAACCCCCCTCCCATGTACATCACCCTTTACTACCTAGTCACCCGCCTCCCTGACTCCCTTGCTTCAGTCAGGGACCACTTTCTCTCCCTTTGCCCCACCGAGCTCACTGTCGACCTGCTAGAGGAGCGCCTTGCTGCAGCTGAGAAGAGTATCTTAGCTGTAGGTGCTTCTCGCGGCGACCGTCGCACCCCTTTCTTTGAGGGGTGTTCCCCTGTCCCCCTTCTCCCCTCTGTTGCTTCTGCTGCTGCTGTCGACCTCGTTGGCACTGAGGAGGTCGGAGCTGAAACTGCCCCTAGTGGGAGACGCCGCAACAGCAAGGGCAAGGGGAGCAAGGGTGGTGGAGGGGGCGGCGGGGGAGGTGGTGGAGGAGGTGGAGGAGGCGGAGGGGGTGGCGGTGGAGGTGGGGGTGGTACCGGGAGTGGGGGCTTCAATGGCGGCGGTGGAGGTGGTGGAGGCAGCGGCGGAGGTGGTGGAGGCAGCGGCAGCTGTGGTGGAGGTGGCGGCGAAGGTGGTGCTGGTCGAGGTGCAGCCGCGCAGCGTGGAGGCTTTAGTGGTAGCCAGCGCCAGCAGCAGCTGCGCTCCCGTGAGACCCCGTCGGCCCAGCAGCTTCGTGAGTGGTACGCTGGGCGTGGGAGGTCTGGGGGTGCTGGTCCCTGCACTTACGTTCTTCGCACCGGCAGTCGTCGTGGGGAGGCGTGTGGGCTGCCACACACTACGCAGCGCTGCTTCGGTCGCTTGACTGACGCCTGGCGTGCCCAGTTTCCTGACGCTGTTGAGCTCCCTCGCTAGCATGATCTGCTTCTGCAGAATGTGCCTATCTTTGATCTTGATTTCGATGCTATCCTTGCTGCCATGTATGCTTTGACTGATAGTGCTGAGGGTGACTGTTACCTGAGTGTCCCGCCCAACCCGGGCATTGCGGCTGCTGCTCTAGGTGCTAGTGCGTCTGCTGCTCCAGGTACTGGTGAGTCTGCTGCTCCAGGTGCTAGTGAGTCTGCTCTCTCTGGTACTGCACCTACTGAGGCCTTGCACACTTTCACACTTGACTCTGGTGCTTTGCGCTCTTTCTTTAGAGACAGCACCACACTCACGCCACTCAGTCGGCCTGACGCAGTCTCCCTTGCTGACCCCTCTGGGGGCCCAGTCCTTGCGCACTCCTCCACGGTTCTATCGTGTCCTGCGGCCCCGTCGGGCTTGCTATCGGGACTCCACCTCCCCTCGTTCTCTACGAACTTGGTGAGTGGAGCTGACCTCCAGGACGCGTGGGTTGACCAGTTCGCCCCTGGAGGTCAGCGTGTGACCCACTGCACTTGCTCTCGGACGGGCCGCCACCTGGCCACGTTCACCCGTAGGCCAGGGTCGAGTCTGTACACACTGACTACTGCGCCTCCTCCGGTCTCTGCGTCTGGTGAGGTAGCTGCGTCTCGTCAGGTGTTTGCTGCCGCGTCCAGGTCTAGTCCTGCGTCTGCCCCCTGCTCGTGTCGTCCTCTGTCGCACGAGACTCTCCTTTGGCACCACCGCCTTGGTCACCCCTCCCTGCCTCGTCTTCGAGGTATGGCCTCCCGTACCCTTGTCTCGGGTCTACCCCGGTCCCTCCCTCGCCTTCCTCCGGGGCCTGCCCCTACCTGTGTTCCCTGTGTCGAGGGCTGGCAGCGCGCCGCTCCTCACTCCTCCACGTTTCCTCTGACTGAGGCTCCTCTGCTGACTCTTCACGTGGACGTGTGGGGCCCAGCCCGCGTCCGTGGACAGGGTCACGAGCATTACTTCCTGCTGGTCGTTGACGACTACTCGCGTTACACCACAGTCTTCCCCTTGCGCAGCAAGGGTGAGGTCCCTGAGGTGTTGATCGTCTGGATCCGCGATACTCGTCGCCAGCTCAGCGAGAGTTTCGGCTCGGACCTTCTTGTTCTGCGTCTTCACTCAGACAGAGGTGGTGAGTTTTCCTCCGACCTCTTGAGGGCCTTCTGTCGTGCGGAGGGCATCCGCCAGACGTTCACGCTTCCGGCCTCCCCACAGCAAAATGGGATTGTTGAGCGCCGCATTGGCATGGTCATGGACGTCGCTCGTACGTCCATGATCCATGCGGCTGCTCCCCATTTTCTGTGGCCGTTCGCGGTTCAGTACGCTGCGCATCAGATCAACCTTCAGCCTCGTGTCTCCTTGCCGGAGACCACACCTACTCTGCGGTGGACGGGGAAGGTTGGTGATGCGTCCGCGTTCCGTGTCTGGGGATCTCGAGATTTTGTACGCGATGCTTCAGCAGACAAGCTGTCCTCCCGTGCCGTACCCTGTGTCTTCCTTGGCTTCCCTCCTAACGCACCTGGGTGGCAGTTCTACCACCCCACCTTACGTTGTGTTCTGTCCTCTCAGGAAGTCACGTTTGACGAGTCGGTGTCTTACTACCGTCTCTTTCCCTACCGCACTGCCTCTCTCCCCCCCCTGACGCTCTTCCTAGCACCAGGTACTCCCCCAGTAGACCCCCTCCCCCCCCAGGGTCCTGCCCCTTCAGGTGTGTCCCAAGTAGACCTTGCCGAGCCGTTCGAGGTAGCTGTCAACTCAGGTGCTGCTACGGGTGCTGGGACTGGGGGTGTGGGGACTGGGGGTGCTGAGCCTGAGCGTGATGAGCCTGGGGGTGCTGAGTCTGGGGGTGCTGCGTCTGGACGTGCTGAGCCTAGGGGTGCTGAGCCTGGGCGTGTGGAGCCTGAGGGTACTTCGTCTGGAGGTGCTGAGCCTGGGCGTGTGGAGCCTGAGGGTACTTCGTCTGGAGGTGCTGAGCCTGCGCGTGCTGAGTCTGGAGGTGCTCTAGGTGTCCCGCCGCGGCGGGAGCCTCTCTCTCCACAGCAGCTTCGTGAGTGGTACTCTCGGCGCTGTCGAGGTGCCGCTGGTGCTGCTGGAGCTGCTGGAGGTGCTGCTGGAGCTGCAGGAGGTGCTGCTGCTGCTGGAGGTGCTGCTGGAGCTGGTGCTGCTGGAGTTGCTGGAGGTGCTGCTGCTGCTGGAGCAGCTGAAGGTGCTGCTGGTGCTGGAGCTGCTGGACCTGCTGAAGGTTCTGCTGGGACTGGAGGTGCTGCTAGGACTGGAGACCCTGTGGCTGAGGGTACCGGTTCTGTCTCTGCTGTTTCTGGAGGCGCTGCACGGCCGCGGCCGTACTACGTTCCACTCCTTCAGCAGGTTCTTGGTTCACCGCCTTCTCCTGGTCCTCCTCCTCCCTTCCTTAGTCCACCGCCTGTCCAGTCCCAGTCGCAATTACAGCTGGCCTCTCCACTGCTAGGTCCTTCTCCTTACTCTGGACCGACTAGAGGTCTTAGGGAGCGTCGTGAGCCTGAGTCGCGTCCTGTGTCGCCTGCGTCTCGTTCTGCGTCGCCTGTCAGTACTGTTCGCGCTGGTCGTGTTTCCCGTCCGCGTCCTTCTCCTGTCCCTGGCACTCACTCTATGACTCTGCGTCCTTCCACTGCTCCACAGCGTGTCCCTCTGCCCTCTCCTCCTGCGTCCTCTCTTCCTGCCGGTCCGGACCCTGCGTCTGACTCCCTACGTGCTGCTAGTCCAGCTGTCATGCGCTTTCTGGCCACTACTGTCACTGACCCTCTGTTTGAGTCCACTGCTGCGTCTGCTCTTGTTACTGAGCTTGTTGACTTTGCTGCAGCCTGTCGCCTAGACTACGCCACTAGTCTTGTTGCTGAGTCTGCGTCTGCGTCTGTCTGTCCTCCGTCCGTCGGGGGTGAGTGAGCTGGCGACGAGCACCGAGGATCCAGTTGATCAACACCTCAGGAACCTCACCCTTGCTGCACAAGGGGAAGACTGTGGTGTAACGCGAGTAGTCGTCAACGACCAGGAGGAAGTAGCGCTCGTGACCCTGTCCACGGACGCGGGATGGGCCCCACACGTCCATGTGAAGAGTATGCAGAGGAGCCTCAGTCGGAGGAAACGAGGAGGAGTGAGGGGCGGCACGCTGTCGGCCCTCGACACACGGAACACAGGTGGGGGCAGGCCCCGGAGGAAGGGGAGGGAGGGACCTGGGTAGACCCGAGACAAGGGCACGGGAGGCCATACCTCGAAGACGAGGCAGGGAGGGGTGACTAAGGCGGTGGTGCCAGAGGAGAGTCTCGTGTGCCAGAGGACGACACGAGCAGGGGGCAGACGCAGGACTAGACCTGGACGCGGCAGCAAACACCTGACTGGACGCAGCTACCTGACCAGACGCAGAGACCGGAGGAGGCGCAGTAGTCAGTGTGTACAGACTCGACCCTAGCCGACGGGTGAACGTGGCCAGGTGGCGGCCCGTCCGAGAGCAAGTGCAGTGGGTCACACGCTGACCTCCAGGGGTGAACTGGTCAACCCACGTGTCTTGGAGGTCAGCTCCACTCACCAGGTTCGTAGAGAACGAGGGGAGGTGGAGTCCCGACAGCAAGCCCGACGGGGCTGCAGGACACGGTAGGACAGTGGAGGAGTGTGCAAGTACTGGGCCCCCTGAGGGGTCAGCAAGGGAGACCGCAACAGGCCGACTGAGCGGCGTGAGCGTGGTGCTGTCTCTAAAGAAAGAGCGCGAAGCACCAGAGTCAAGTGTGAAAGTGTGAAAGGACGCAGTAGGTGTAGTACCAGAGAGAGGAGACGTACCAGCACCTGGAGCAGCAGACGCACTAGCACCTAGAGCAGCAGCCGCACAAGCACCTGGAGCAGCAACCACAGTGCCCGGGTCGGGCGGGACACGCAGGTAACAGTCACCCTCAGTAATATCAGCAAGAGCATACATGGCAGCAAGGATATCATCAAAGTCTAGATCAAAGATAGGCACATTCTGCAGAAGCAGATCATGCCAACGAGGAAGCTCAACAGCGTTAGGAAACTGGGTACGCCAGGCGTCAGTCAAGCGGCCGAAGCAGCGCTGCGTGGTGTGTGGGAGACCACACACCTCCCCACTACGAGTGCCGGTGCGAAGAACGTACGTGCAGGGACCTGCACCCCCAGACCTCCCACGCCCAGCGTACCACTCACGAAGCTGCTGAACAGACGGGGTCTCACGGGTGCGCAGCTGCTGCTGACGCTGGCTGCCACCAAGGCCTCCACACTGCGTGGCCGCACCGCGACCAGCACCACCTCCTCCGCTACCTCCACCACCGCTGCCACCGCCGCCACCTCCTCCGCCACCGCCGCCACGGCCTCCACTGCCGCCACCGACGCCCCCACTCCCGGAACCACCCCCACCACCACCTCCACCTCCTCCACCTCCTCCACCGCTGCCTCCAACCCCCCCTCCACCACCCCTGCTTCCCTTGCCCTTGCCAGTGCGGCGTCGCCCACTAGGGGCAGTAGACGCAGCGCCGACCTCCTCAGTGCCAACGAGGTCGACAGCAGCAGCAGAGGCAACAGAGGGGAGAAGGGGGACAGGGGAACACCCCTCAAATAAGGGGGTGCGACGGTCGCCGCGAGAAGCACCGACAGCTAAGATACTCTTCTCAGCTGCAGCAAGGCGCTCCTCTAGCAAGTCGACAGTCAGCTCGGTGGGGCAAAGGGAGAGGAAGTGATCCCTGACTGAGGAGAGAGAGTCAGGGAGGCGGGTGACTAGGTAGTAAAGGGTGATGTACATGGGGGGGGAGTTCGTGGGAATAAACTCAGTGGGAAGGGCAACGCGGTAGCGAGCGTCACTAGTGCGGAGGTGAGCAACTAGGTCAGCAACTGTGGCAAAGGCGGCAAGGTCAGGAAAAAGGTACGGCAGCATGAGGCGGCTGAGGGCAGCAAAGGTAGGGGAGGAGTAGCGTGCAACTACAGCGTCGTACAGAGCCCTAGCACTCTTGTACTGACTAAAGTGCGCGCGCTCAGTAGACGGCAGGTGATTACGCACAGCAAGACGAGCAGCAGCATCGCGCGTGAGCCACTGCGAGCGAACAGTACTGTCAGCATGAGCCGCAAGGGCAGTAGAGGCGCCAGACGTGAGATCGAACAGTGAGAGGCCTTCCTTGCTATCGCACTGTAGGAAAAGCTGCAGATCATCTAGCCAGACCTCAAAGTCAACAGCTCGACCCTCAGCATCAAAGGTAAGAACATTGAGACTAGCCATGACAGGAGCAGCAGCAGGCTAGCAGCAGCAGCAATGCAACTCGGCAGGGCAGGCTAGGCAGGGCGGCGCGGCTCGGCAGCGCGGCGCTCTTATCAGTGGCGAGGCCGGGGTAGGGCCGGGGTAGGGCCGGGGCCGGGCCGCAAAAGATCCGGGGCCGGGTTGGGCAGGGCCGCGACAGTGCAGGAGCAGGGCAGGGGCAGGGCCGGGGCAGAGCCGGGGCAGGGCCGGGGCAGGGCCGGGGCAGGGTCGGAGCAGGGCCGGGGCAGGGGGCAGGGCCGGGGCAGGGCCGGGGCAGGGCCGGGGCAGGGTCGGAGCAGGGCCGGGGCAGGGGGCAGGGCCGGGGCAGGGCCGGGGCAGGGCCTGGGCAGGGCCAGGGCAGGGTCGGAGCAGGGCCGGGACAGGGCCGGGGCGAGGCCGCGACAGGTCCGGGGCAGGGCCGGGGCCGGGCCGCGGCAGTGCAGGAGCAGGGCCGGGGCAGGGCCGAGACAGGGTCGGGGCGAGGGCCGGGGCAGGGCTGCAACAGTGCCGGAGCAGGGCCGGGGCAGAGCTGCGACAGGGCCGCAGCAGGGCCGGCGCAGGGCCGCGACAGGTTGGGGTAGGGCCGGGGCAGGGCCGGACGGGGCCTTACGGGGCCTGACGGGGCCTGACGGGGCCGCTAACGGGGCCTGACGGGGCCGTACGAGGCCTCTAACGGGGCCTGACGGGGCCTTACGGGGCCTGACGAGGCCGCAAACGGGGCCTGACGGGGCCTGACGGGGCCTTATAGGGCCTTACGGGGCCTTACAGGGCCTTACGGGGCCTAACGGGGCCTTAAACGGGGTCTGACGGGGCCTTACGGGGCCTTACGGGGCCTTAAACGGGGCCTGACGGGGCCTTACGGGGACTTACGGGGCCTTAAACGGGGCCGTAAACGGGGCCTTACGGGGCCTTACGGGGCCTTACGGGGCCTTAAACGGGGCCGTAAACGGGGCCTTACGGGGCCTTACGGGGCCTTACGGGGCCTTACGGGGCCTTACGGGGCCTTACGGGGCCTTACGAGGCCTTAAACGGGGCCGTAAACGGGGCCTTACGGGGCCTTACGGGGCCTTACGGGGCCTTAAACGGGGCCGTAAACGAGGCCTTACGGGGCCTTACGGGGCCTTACAGGGCCGGAAACGGGGCCTTACGGGGCCGGCGCTGGCTCTAAGGGCAGGCGCAGGGGCCGCTACGGGCCTCGAAGGGCACGCGCGACGCGCGCGTCGAGCAGGTAAGAAAAATTTCAGTGGTGGGCCCTTTTTAAAAAACTCGAAACTAGCTTTGATACCATGTAAGATAATTGACGAAAGAATGAATCAACTAGAAACTGAGATGGGTACAAGTAGAAAACACAAGTGTTGTACCCTCTAAGAGCTACCCCACTACAGCCTAAATAGACTATAGCAGATATAAGTTTGACACCTTCCCCGTCAAGCGCAGAGTAGGGGAGGTCTCCGGCACAGAGACCCGAGGCTGAAGGTTGATATGATGCGCCGCGTACTGAACCGCGAACGGCCACAGAAAATGGGGAGCAGCCGCATGGATCATGGACGTACGAGCGACGTCCATGACCATGCCAATGCGGCGCTCAGCAATCCCATTTTGCTGTGGAGAAGCCGGAAGCGTGAACGTCTGGCGGATGCCTCGTGCACGACAGAAGGCTCTCAGAAGGTCGGAGGAAAACTCTCCAACTCTGTCGGAGTGCAGACGCAGAACAGGAAAGTCCGAGCCGAAACTCTCTCTGAGCTGGAGACGGGCAGCGCGGATCCAGTCGATCAACACCGCAGTGACCTCACCCTTGCTGCACAAGGGGAAGACTGTGGTGTAACGCGAGTAGTCGTCAACCACCAGCAGGAAGTAACGCTCGTGACCCTGTCCACGGACGCGGGCTGGGCCCCACACGTCCATGTGGAGAGTCTGCAGCGGAGCCTCTGTCGGAGGAAACTCGGAGGAGTGAGGAGTGGCGCGCTGCCGCCCCTCGACGCAGGGAACGCAGGTAGGGGCAGGCCCCGGGGGAAGTGGAGGGAGGGACCGGGGGAGACCAGAGACAAGGACACGGGAGGCCATGCCTCGGAGACGAGGCAGGGAGGGGTGACCAAGGCGGTGGTGCCAGAGGAGAGTCTGGTGAGATAGGAGACGACACGAGCAGGGGGCAGACTCAGGACCAGACCTGGACGCTGCAGCAAACACCTGACCCGACGCAGCTACCTGACCAGACGCAGCAACCGGAGGAGACTCAGTAGTCAGGGTGTACAGGCTCGACCACGGCTAACGGGTAAACGTGGCCAAGTGTCGGCCCGTCCGAGCACACGTGCAGTGGGTCACTCGCTGACTCGCAGGAGTGAACTGGTCAACCCCCCCATCCTGTAGGTCAGCACCACTCACCAAGTTCGTAGAGAACGAGGGGAGGTAAAGACCTGACAGGGAGCCAGAAGGGGCCGCCGGACACGGTAGGACAGTGGAGTAGTGAGCAAGGACAGGACCCCCAGAGGTGTCTGCCAGGGAGACTGCAACCGGCCGACTAAGCGGCGTAAGTGTGGTGCGGTCTCGAAAGAAGGAGCGGGAAGCACCCGAGTCAAGGGTGAAGGTGTGCGAGACCGCAGCAGGCGCAGCACCAGAGAGAGCAGACTCACCAGCACCTAGAGCAGCTGTCTCACCAACACCTGGAGCGGGAGACGTACGAGCACCTAGAGCAGCAGCCTCACCGGCACCTGGAGTAGGAGACACACCAGCACCTAGAGCAGTAGCCTCACCAGCACCTAGAGCAGCAGACTGGATACCGGGGTCAGGCGGCACACGCAGGTGACAGGCACCCTCAGCACTAGTAGACAATGCATACATGGCAGTGAGGATAGCATCATAGTCGAGAGCAAAGATATCTACCCTCTGCCTAAGTAGCTCCAGCCAGGAGGGGAGCTCAGCGGTGTCGCCAAACTCCGTACGCCAAGCGTCGCTCAGACGGGCGAAGCAGCGGGACTCTGTGTGACCAGGTGTCCCGCAAGGCTGACCAGTCCGGACACCCGTGCGAATGTCGTACGGGCAGCGAGCAGTACTCAGTGACCCTCTACTCTGAGCGTACCACCCACGAAGCTGCTGGGACGAAAGAGCCTCGCGGGGACGACGCTGCAGCTGCACCTGGCCACTACCAGACGCTCCCGAACTACCCACTCCAGGATGACTCCCACTACGGCCACCCCGACAACCCCAACTAGCATACCACTCACGAAGCTGCTGGGGCGTGAGGGTCGCACGCGGACGGCCCTGGAGCTGCATCTGGCCACGCTAGGAGCAGCAGAAGCAGCAGTAACAGCAGTAGCAGTGGCTGCTGCTCCGGGGGCCAGGGGTGGCTGCTGCAGGGGCGGCTGCTCGAGGGGCCAAGGGCGGCTGCTCGAGGGGCCAAGGGCGGCTGCTGCAGGGGCGGCTGCTCCAGGGGCCAGAGGCGGCTGCTGCAGGGGCAGCTGCTCCAGGGGCAAGGGGCGGCTGCTGCAGTGGCGGCTGCTCCAGGGGCCAGGGGCGGCTGCTGCAGGGGCAGGTGCTCCAGAGGCCAGGGGCTGCTGCTGCAGGGGCGGCTGCTCCAGGGGCCAGAGGCGGCTGCTCCAGGGGCGGCTGCTGCAGTGGCGGCTGCTCCAGGGGCCAGGGGCGGCTGCTGCAGGGGCAGGTGCTCCAGAGGCCAGGGGCTGCTGCTGCAGGGGCGGCTGCTCCAGGGGCCAGAGGTGGCTGATCCAGGGGCGGCTGCTCCAGGGGCGGCTGCTCCAGGGGCAAGGGGCGGCTGCTGCAGTGGCGGCTGCTCCAGGGGCCAGGGGCGGCTGCTGCAGGGGCAGGTGCTCCAGAGGCCAGGGGCTGCTGCTGCAGGGGCGGCTGCTCCAGGGGCCAAGGGCGGCTGCTGCAGGGGCCAGGGGCGGCTGCTGCAGGGGCGGCTGCAGCAAGTAGCAGCAGCGGCAGCAAGTAGAAGCAGCGGTAGAGCAGCAGCACAGGCGCAGTGCAGCGTGCAGGCCTGGCGTGGGCTGTACTGGCCGCGCACGGGCCTGACGTGGCCTGTGCGGGCTGCGCGAATGCCTAGCGCGGACTGTACGAGCCGCTCTCGGGCCTGACGTGGCCTGTACGGGCTGCGCTAACGCCTAGCGCTGACTGTACAGGCCGCTCTCGGGCCTGACGTGGCCTGTACGGGCTGCGCTAACGCCTAGCGCTGACTGTACGGGCCGCGCGTGGGCCTAACGTAGGCTATACGGGCCGCGCGCGGGCGTGGCGCGGGCTGTACGGGCGGCGCGAAGGCCAGACGGGGGCTGTACGGGCTGCTCGCGGGCTACGCGCGACAGGACAGGGCAGGGCCGCGGGGCAGCGAAAATCGATGCACCTAAGGGCGCATTTCGGGCAGAAAAAAGCAGAGAACGCGATTCGGGCAGGAACACGGAAGGTTTAACGGTGGGCCAAAAAAAAATCGTCCTAGGCTAGGAACTGTCAGAATGTTATGTTTTGTCTAGCCTGCAGTGGGGTACTCAATAGTGCGTACAGCCCAATTTAGGGTTTGCTATATGTACTCAACTGCTTGCTAGTGAAACCTCTCTCTTTCTCATTTCTAACTGCAACTAGCTACTTTCTTAACATGCTATCAGAGCAGGTCGACCCTCCTGGGTCGATCCTGTGGGTGGGTCCCACCCGATGCTTCCGCTGCTCTACTGCTTGTAGCGCGCCCCGGGCGCGTGCTGTTTCCTGCCTGCCGCGCGCTCCGGGCGCCCCGAGGCGCGCGGCGGTTTTCTGCCCCGTCGAACCGTCGCGTCGCCCCCCGTCGCCCGACGCGGCCCGCGCGACCTGCGCCAGGCCCGCGCGCGGCCCGTACGGGCTGCGCCAGGCCCGCGCGCGACCCGTACGGGCTGCGCCAGGCCCGCGCGCGGCCCGTACAGCCCGCGCGCGGCCGGTACGGGCTGCGCCAGGCCCGCGCACGGCGGTTTCGTCGCCCGGGGGGCTCGTGCGCGGCCCCCCCTCGTCGCCCGTCGTGGCGCCAACGGGGGCCCGCGCGGCCCCAATTCCCGTCGCCTGTCGAGGCGACCCTGGGGGGGGGCGCGGGAGGGGCGACTGAAGGGGGCCACGCAACGGCCCCTCCTGTTTTCGTCACGCCCCCCCCCCTCTCCGGCCCTGCCCTGTGTTAGGGTTTGGGGGTGGCGGGTGAGGGGTGGCGGGTGAGTGGCATCCCCTGCTCCTCCTCCTCCTCCGTCTCCCACTGCTGCAGCTGCCGCTGAGGGGGGTGGGGGTGTGGGAGCCGATGGAGTGGTGCTAGGGGGTGGAGTATGAGTAATGCTAGAGGTGCAGCAGGGGGTGTGTGAAAAGGGGGTGAGACAGTTAGAGGATGTTGGGCGGAGGCAGCTGTCGTGTCGCCAGCAGCGCCAGTAGTCCGGAGGCTACAATCTCCGGTAGCCCAGCTAGCCTGCTGCGCCAGTCGCCCGTGGGTCCGTTGCTCCTGCAGCTCAGAGTTAGTCGCAGAGCCAGTTACTCCAGTAGTCCGGAGGCTACAATCTCCGGTAGCCACAGTGCGCGCCGCTCCTGTTGCCCGTGTGTCTGCAGCTTCACCTGTCGTCTCCTATCTCTTCTCCTCTCACAGTCCCTCCTCCTCCTCACTTACCCTCTGTGACTGCCTCTAGCTTTGCTTATATTTGTGAACTATAAACTGCTGCTGCTTGTACTTGTGCTCAGAATGTGTGGTGACATTGTGATTCACCCTGAGCTTGTTTTGCTTTTCTTGTTGTGCTGATTACACCCCACTTTGGCTATGGGGGTGTGTCAGAATGTTATGTTTTGTCTAGCCTGCAGTGGGGTACTCAATAGTGAGTACAGCCCAATTTAGGGTTTGCTATATGTACTCAACTGCTTGCTAGTGAAACCTCTCTCTTTCTCATTTCTAACTGCAACTAGCTACTTTCTTAACAGGAACGTCCTAGCTCTTAATACCATGTGAGAATAGTATGAAGGTATGGTCGAGATTAGGGCAAGGAGGGGGATACAAAGAAGTGTCGAGCAAAATTCTGTACCCCCTAAGACTAAACCCACTACAGCCTAGATAACATTAAACATGTAATTTGACAGCGCGAATTCTCGGATTCTTCGACGTGTCCCTGCCATATCCAGCACACGGGATACAGTACGACAAGCAGCAGTACACATATCAGTTGCTGATGGCATATACGATACTACTGCGAAACTTATCTCCAAACGAGCAGCATAACATCCGGTCTTATCGAGGATACGGCAACTCCGCCGAACTGGCGTACGACCACCTGAAGAGCTTGTATCAAGCAACAGAAAGTGTTAATCAAAGTCGCCTCATGGCACAGCTGACAACAGTGGAAATGAAACCCGGCGAAAAAGGAATGGCGTGGCGTATATCAGCCGTTGTCACGGACTGCGCGGCAGACTCCTTCGATGCGGAGGAGAAATATCCGAAGAAGCCTTCGTAACAGTCATCATCGCCGGTCTCGGTCCTCATTGGCGTTCCACTCGAGCACTCCTTCGAGCTCACGGGAAGATCTCTGAAGCTGCACTCTGCGCCGAAATTCACGCTGAACAGCAGGATATGGATCTGCACAAGGAAAGACACAAGAAGAAAACATCAATACCAGAATTCGCGTTCCACACTCAACGACGCTACAACAACAACAGCAATCGACACAACAACCTTCAGACTCAACACTACGCCACAACGTTTTGTCACCTCTGCAAGACGCCTGGACATCCTCGCACATACTGCCCGAATCAGCAGCAGACGACAATGCCGCAACGTCAACTTCAAGCAGTCAAGTAGCCTCTACGCAGTCGCATCCCACCAGTCAAGTGCAGTCTTCAACATCTTCAACGACAAAACCTGCACAAGGAATAAGAAACATCGTGAGCTGCATGACAAGAACAACAGACTCCTGCATCACCGGATCACCACCCCACTACTCACCAGAAGAACAGCTCGATGAGAGAACTCCTCGCCGCGAATCACTTGTTATGTGATGCTATCATTTGCATTCACGTCTGTCTGCCTCCCATCATATGTTCGTGTGTTGCATGCGTGGTGTGAGCGTGTGTAAGAATGTGTGTTTGGTGTTGTTTTGGTTTTTCTGAGTGTGTGTGAATGTTATTTGGCTTGAGCAGATATCTGAAGTGACTCCTCTGCTCAAGAGCTTTCCAACGAACCAAGTATCGCTTCAATTGGAGCACGAACAAGAAAGTTACGAACGTTGGAAGTTCGTATGCTTTTGATATTTGGTTGTGGTGACTATGGGAAGTTGTGGTGTTGACTCCATAAGGAATACAGACTCTTGGGGGTTGGGAAATTCGTCAACATCACTGTAGATGCTGCCAAGTGGTTGGAAGGTGCCAAACCAGGTTGGCAAGTGTGGCCAAGTTGGGTGAGGTGGATGGCATGAGTTGGGAAAGTGACAAATGTCAAAGTTGGGGTGCCTATAGAGAGAGGAATTGTGTGGTATGGGGTGTCCTTGGTTGGGGACTCCCTTGGGACCTTCCCTCTCGTCCTCCTCATCCCCTCCTACCTGTTTCTATTGCTACTCTAACTTTCTTGTGTGAACTTGTGAGATGATTGTTATTGAGTTACGTTTTCTATGGCAGCATACCCCCTAGTGCGCCGAAGTTCATAACTCGAGTTATACTCCATATTTTGATACTATTCAAATTGGAAAAGATAGCCACGGTCAAGTGCTACAACATACTCGAGTTTGAGAGAATTCTAATCGTGCGTTAATCGTCGACGACGTTTCTTGTGACGACGACTTTTCTGTCCTGAATTAAAGTTGACGATTTAAGATATTTCGGCCCTTAATCTTCATAGACTCCGTCCTTAGTCTCTAACAAGTGGTATCAGAGCTGATTAAGGACTTTTTGGAGAGTCTACTGAAGTTTGAAGACCCTCCTAGACCCACCATGGCCTGTGGGCGTGCCTAAGTGGAGTTCTGGAGGTTGCATGTGACTTCCGCTAAGGGGAAACTCTGCCGAAATTTCGTTGGCGCCGACACTTGTGGAAATTGAGTGGGACTTCGGTGTGGACAGCAAGGGGGGAGCTGGAACCTGTGCTTGGGAGCAGAGGAAATGAGTCAAGGGAGTGGAGATGCAGCTGAGAAGAGAAATGAGCCGCCACCATCCAAGATCGAGGCATTGGATGGCTCCAACTATGAGGAATGGAGTGGGCGGATGCGGAGTGCATTCAAGCGCTACAAGCTGCTGAAACTTGCGATGGGTGAAGAGAAGATGCCAGAGGAAGGAGATGCTCACGATCGGTGGATTGAGAAGAGTGCGGTGCTGTACGACCTAATCCTTCAATCGGTCAACAACGATATGTTCCAACACATCAAGGATTTGGTGGAGTTGGATGATTCCGGACCAAAGGCGTGGAAGCTAATGCGCGACGTGATTCAGCTCAACACGCTGCCGATGGTGATTGTGTTGGAGAAGGAGCTGGCTGCCCTCTCCATGCGACCGGGCGATGATGTGAAGCCGGTCCTTGACAAGATCAAGGACACCTATGCGAGGATGGCAGCGGCGGGCAGCAATGTGTCGCAGATGCAGCAGTGCACCAAGATCATCTCGGTGCTCGACAACTCGTGGGACAACCTCATCCCCACCCTCAACACTCAGCAGGACCAGTGGACACCTGAGTGGCTACGGCAGCAGATTCTACAGGAGGACTTCCGCAGGCGCCACACGGGTGGTGGTGCTGCCAACAAAACTGCTGAGGGGTATGGAGCTGCAGGAGGCAGCAGGGGAAGAGGGGGAGGGAGAGGCCGAGGCCGTGGGAGAGGCTTTGGCAGAGGGAGAGGCCGAGGTGACTACAATGAAGGGCATGGGAGCTCTGGTGGCAGGGGGAGCACCCGAATGGAGGGTGCGTGTTGGTACTGCAAGAAGGCTGGACACCCGTGGTTCAAGTGTTTCAGCCGACCTGAGGGATGGGCGCCTCCAGGCATGAAGCCGCCAAGTGGTGAACGTGCACGAGGTGGCGCTGTGCAAGGTTCAGGTGCACAAGGTGATGGTGCACACGGTAAAGCCAACCCTGGAATGTTCCTCATGGTTGAGGATGTGAAAGGGAGTGAGGGTGATGTGGGCACAGTTGGAAAGGTTGTGATGCACCCCCTCACTCACTGGGTGATAGATTCAGGTTGCACAAGTCACATGACCCCACGGGCAGATTTGCTTGATGAGGTAAAGCCCCCTGGAAAGATCAAGTTTGTGGCTGCCGCTTCAGGTGCTTTGCTCCCTGTGATTGGTGTTGGGAATGCCAAGGTGATGGGAGCCAATGGGGGGCTTGTGGGGCTGGGGAATGTGTTGTTGGTTGAAGGCTTATCCGCTAACCTTCTTTCAGTGCGCCGGCTGCAGAAGAGCAAGGCCAAAGTGACCTTTGACCAAACCAGCTGCCGTGCAAAGCTTGGGAAGCTGCTGCTATGGAGCCTGGAGGAGAAGAGCAGCTGTATCAAGGACCTGTGGCAGCTGCCCATCATCCCTTGGAGCGGGAAACCTCCACCAACGGCAGCGGCAGCAGCAACGGCTAAAACAACTGCGGGAGGAGAGGAGACTGCACCAACCGATGGGGCCCTAGATGCAGTCAAGAAGGTGCAGCAGTCACAGCAGCCACATGGTGAGGTGCTTGCTGGTGTGGATGCAACCGCTGCATGGGCAAAGGCTTCATCAGGGAATGGTGATGCCGATTGGGAGACGTGGCACGAGAGGTTGTGTCACATCAACATTCCTATGCTGCAGAAGTTAGTGAAGGATGGGAGCTTGAAGGGGTTGGAGGTGAAGGGGTCAGTAAAGGAGATTGGGAGCTGCCCTACATGCCTTGAGACCAAGTTCACAAAGTTTCCCTTCAGCAGCGGCACGGGACCAGCCAAGGCCCTGCTCGCGCTTGTGCACATGGATGTGGTGGGCCCTACGAGGGCCCCTTCTCTCTCGGGCAGCCGCTACTTCTTAACCATTGTGGACGACCACACGCGTGCCGTGTGGGTGTACCCTCTCAAGACTAAGGGGGAAGTGGCAGCGGCTGTTCTTAAGGAGTGGATGCCGAGAGCTCAAAGGGAGAGTGGACACAAGGTGAAGGTGATCCGCACCGACAATGGGGGAGAGTTCATTGGTGCTGATTTTGAGTCGGTGCTGAAGAAGAAGGGGATCCAGCATCAGCTCACAGTGCCCTACAACCCTCAGCAGAACGGCGTGGCTGAGCGGTTCAACCGGACCCTGCAAGAAGGTGCTCGCACTCTCCTTGGGCGTGCAGGGCTGCCGGATCCGTTTTGGGTGACTGCACTGCGGCAGGTCGCCCTTGTGAAGAACAGGGTGTTGGCGAGTGTGGGGGACAAGCAATGGGTCCCCTACACCAAGTGGTATGGGAGTGCACCAGCAGTCAACATGCTGAGAGCCTACGGCTGCATGGTGGTGTTTCATGTGCCTAAGGAGAAGAGGGGAAAGTTGGAGGCTTCTGGGAGATGGGGAGTACACTTGGGGCTTGCTAAGGATCATAAGGGCTGGTTGATATGGGACTTGACCAGCCAGCAGCTGACTGTGTCAAGGGATGTGAAGTTCCTTGAGTCCTTGTACTACAAGGAGTGGAAGCAGCAGCAGCAGCAGAAGCTTCCTACTACACCGCTGATCATTGAGGCCGATGAGGTGCAGCGGCCTTCCAGGCAAGTGCAGGTCACTGTCTCAGAGGAGGAGATTTCTGGGGTGACTGAGGATGGGGGAGAACCTGAGGTGGAGGAGCAGCAGTAGCAGCAAGATGCTCCACAAGGTGCCGCACGTCCGGCTGACCGTCCTAGGAGGGATGTGCGCCCTCCTAACCGGGTGACCTATCCGAGCTTTGGCAAGCCAAAGGTGGTACGGGCTGGGTTTGTGGCTGAGCAGTGTGATGAGGATGAGATAGCACACTGCTACTGGGCAGCCGTCCCTGAGCCCAAGACGCTAGCTGAGGCCTTGAGTGGGCCCGATGCTGAGAATTGGAAGCATAGTGTGAAGGAGGAGTATGACTCTCTGCTGGAGAATGAAACGTGGGAGCTGTGTGAGCTGCCTCCTGGGAAGAAGGCCATTTCTTCCAAGCTGATCTTCAGGCACAAGTACGGACCTGATGGGGAGCTGACCCGCTACAAGTCAAGGCTTGTGGCAAAGGGTTTTCAGCAGACAAAGGGGAAGGACTTTGACGAGATCTTTGCTCCTGTGGGGAAAGGGACTACACTGAGGGTGATGTTGGGAATGGCTGCAAACCGCGGATGGAGGATCAAACAAATGGATATCACAACTGCTTTCCTCAATGGGATCATTCTGGAGGAGCTGTACATGCAGCAGCCTGGGGGATTGGATGATGGGAGCGGCAGGGTGTGCAGGCTGAAGAAGGCCATTTATGGCCTGAAGCAGGCTCCTCGCGCATGGTACCACAAGCTGGAGGAGACACTGCTGGCTGGGGGTTTCAAGAAGAGCGAGTGTGATCACAGCTTGTTCCTGCTGCAAGAGAAGGAGCAGTTCCTCATGCTCCTGGTGTATGTGGATGACATACTTCTCTTCTCTGAGTCGGCTGCAATGATTGAGCATGTGGAGGAGATGCTGGAGATGCAGTTCAAGTGCTCGAAAATGGGAGATGTCAAGTATTACCTTGGGATGCATGTGGAGAGAGACCTTGACAAGGGAGTGTTGAGGTTGCACCAGAGGAAGTACTGTGAGGGGCTGGCTGAGAAGTATGGGCTGCAAGATGGAGCAAAGCCAGCCACCCCACTGCCTTCGGGTTTCACTGTGGAGCCCTGTGCTGATGAGGAGGTGGTGGGTGAGAGTGACAGGAAGCTGTTTCATTCCATGGTGGGGGCACTCAATTATGCGGCTAACCACACGCGGCCTGACATTTCCTTTGCTACATCCAGGCTTGCAAGTGTGGTTTCACGCCCCAGTCATGAGCAGCTAGAAGCGGCCAAGAGGTTGGTCCGCTATGTGAGCGCTACGGCATCAGTGGGCTTGGAGTACAGTGCTGTGCGACAGAGGCTGCAGAGGGGTGCAGCTGATTTGGGCAAGGGGGAGATGCTCCTGACCTGCTACACCGACGCTAGCTTCAACTCTGTAAAGGCGGATGGCACCAGCATTGGAGGCTATGTGTGCCTGTTTGGAGGTGGTGCAGTGAGCTGGCGCAGCAAGAAGCAGAACGAGGTGGGGCTGTCCTCGTGTGAGACTGAGTACATGGCCCTTCATCATGGGGCTAAGGAGGTGGTGTGGCTGAGGCGTTTGTTGTAGGAGATCGGAGTGTGCCAGAAGGAGCCAACTGTGATTTTCTATGACAACGAGTTGGCTGTGAAGCTTGCTAAGAACGCTTGCCTTCATGGGCTGACGAAGCACATCAGGCCAAAGTGGCACTGGGTGAGGAGGCTCCTGGACAAGGAGGTGCGGCTGGAGATTGTGAAGACCCATCAGCAGGCGGCAGACATTCTCACCAAGCGCCTGGCTGAAAATGAGCATTGGAAGGGAATGAAACTTGCTGGAATGAGTGTGCATTGAGGGTGCATGCTTGTGCTATGGCATATGGGATGATGGTAGGCAGCCAGAGGGGGAGTTTGTTATGTGATGCTATCATTTGCATTCACGTCTGTCTGCCTCCCATCATATGTTCGTGTGTTGCATGCGTGGTGTGAGCGTGTGTAAGAATGTGTGTTTGGTGTTGTTTTGGTTTTTCTGAGTGTGTGTGGATGTTATTTGGCTTGAGCAGATATCTGAAGTGACTCCTCCGACGAACCAAGTATCGCTTCAATCGGAGCACGAACAAGAAAGTTACGAACGTTGGAAGTTCGTATGCTTTTGATATTTGGTTGTGGTGACTATGGGAAGTTGTGGTGTTGACTCCATAAAGAATACAGACTCTTGGGGGTTGGGAAATTCGTCAACATCACTGTAGATGCTGCCAAGTGGTTGGGAGGTGCCAAACCAGATTGGCAAGTGTGGCCAAGTTGGGTGAGGTGGATGGCATGAGTTGGGAAAGTGACAAATGTCAAAGTTGGGGTGCCTATAGAGAGGGGAATTGTGTGGTATGGGGTGTCCTTGGTTGGGGACTCCCTTGGGACCTTCCCTCTCGTCCTCCTCATCCCCTCCTACCTGGTTCTATTGCTACTCTAACTTTCTTGTGTGAACTTGTGAGATGATTGTTATTGAGTTACGTTTTCTATGACATCATACCCCCTAGTGCGCCGAAGTTCATAACTCGAGTTATACTCCATATTTTGATACTATTCAAATTGGGAAAGATAGCCACGGTCAAGGGCTACAACATACTCGAGTTTGGGAGAATTCTAATCGTGCGTTAGTCGTTGACGACGTTTCTTGTGACGACGACATTTCTGTCCTGAATTAAAGTTGACGATTTAAGATATTTCGGCCCTTAATCTTCATAGACTCCGTCCTTAGTCTCTAACATCACTGGAGCCCAACCCGACATATGCAGCCATCGCCCAGAGCGAGTCGTCTGGACAAGACACCTGGTTCTTGGACAATTGCTGCGGACAGCACATTGTGAGAATAACAAACGAGAATGAATGAACTAGCAAACAGTTGGGCACAAGTACTAACCCTAATTGGATTGTACCCCTTATGTGCTACCCCACTACAGCCTACACAAATGTATAAGCTATAATGTTCGACACACCCCCATAGGCAAAGTGGGGGAGAACAAGTGGTCGCAAGACCAGTCAAGAAAAGCAAAGCAAGCTCAGGGTGGATCACAAAGTCACCACACAGTCCGAGCACAAGCAAAGGGCCACAAGGCCAGTTCACATGCAGAGTTATATAAAGGGAACAAACAATACAGTGATCATACCCTAGCAAGTGCAAGCATGCAGGTATATATAGAGATCACAGTACAAACTGGGTCAAGCAGTGAGCAAGTGAGGCAAAGTGGGCACAAGGCCTAACACAGTAGCAAAGCGCTGATGATCACTAGGCGGAAGTGCCTTGGTGAAGACATCACCAGTGTTGGCCCGAGTGGCCACGTACGCAAGAAGAAGCTGGCCACGCTGCTGCAACTCTCGAGCAAGGAAGTATCGCAGAGCAATGTGCTTCTTTCTGTGCTCCAGTCTGTGCTCCTAACACAAGGCAATCATGGCCTTGTTGTCTACGTACAGTACTGGAGGCGAACGAGGCTGCTCTCCCAAGTCGGTCAGCAAGTAGGTGAGCCAGCGTAGCTCCTGAGCAGCCATGGCTCTAGCGTAGATCTCAGCCTCACAACTGGAGCTGAGAACTGAAGACGAGTGGGTAGACCGCCAAGAAACAGAGCCGGACCCAAGGCTGAAGGTGTAACCCTGTGACGACCGCTGCGTAGCTGAGTCGTCAACCCAGGAGGCGTCTGCGTGACCAGTGAGGACAACTGGACCCCGTCCTCCAAGCACAAGCCCCATGCCTGACGTACTGCACAGGTAACGCAGTACCCTCTTTGCAGCATCCCAGTGCACCTTTCGGTGCCTACCGTGAGCCACGTAGCAAGCCAGAAGGCTGAGAGGGTACGCGAGGTCAGGTCGTGTGCAAGTCATCAGGTACGTGAGGCAACCCACAAGCTCTGGGTACGGACCAGTCGGCTCTACGGACTCGTCCAAAGGTGGAGCTGAGAGCCAGTGGCTGGTAGACAGAGGAGTGAGCTGTGGCGAGGAGAACTGGAAGCCAAAGCGATGAAGGACCTGGTGCACCATGTGTGACTGAGTCAGTGTGATGGTGCGCCGTGCTCTGTCCCGGGTGATCTGCAGGCCAAGATAGCTGCGCAGTTCACCCAGGTCAGTGCAAGTGTGTCTCTTCTACAGCTCGGAATTCACAAGGGTCAGTACCTCAGTGTCAGCCGTGGCAAAGACGAGGTCGTCGACGTACATTAGGACGTAGAACGGCGGCAGCGAGGTGTCAGTGCGTAGAAACAGCAACGGGTTTGCTGTAGAAGGAGCAAACCCAAGATCCGCAAGTGTAGTCCTCAGTGTGTCGTGCCACTCGCGAGGCGCCTGGCGGAGACTGTAGACTGGCCGGCGGAGGCTCCACTGAGTACCTGCAGGAAACGTCCCAGTGAAACCAGGTGGTCGGCGCAGCCAGATCTCCTCGTGCAGGCTGCTCTACAGGAAGGCTGTACTGAAGTCCAGGGAGTGCAACTCGTAGTCACGCTGAGCAGCGACGTGCAGCAACACCCGAAGAGTAGTCATCTTCGGGGTGGGGGAGAAGGTATGGAAGTAGTCAACTCCCTGTCGCTGGCTGAAGCCTCGAGCAACGTAACGCGCCTTGAAGGCAGGCGGAGAACCCGGCGGCCGCTTCACCCTAAAAATCCACATGCCATCGACTATGTTCGCCCCAGGTGGGGGAACCTCGTCGACGCAGGTGCCTGTGGACTTCCAGGATGCCATCTCGGCATCCATAGCTCCCTGCCACTGAGAGGAGTAAGGACCCGTAATCGCCTCTGCGTAGGAGCGCGGGGTCGGGATGTCTGGAGCATATGAGTCTCCCCTCAGGGGCAAGCAGCATGGAAGCGAAACAAGGTGCAGCAGCTGCAAGACACTCAAAGTCCTCCTGCCTGTCCTCAAGGACGTCCGTGCCAAGAGCACACTCACCCCCGACGGATGGATGACTGGCTGACACAGACTCAGCAACGAGAGCAGTGGCGTAGTCGAGATGGCATGCAGCAGCAAAGTCACGCAGCTCAGCAACAAGAGCAGACGCAACAGCAGACTCAAAGTACGGGTCAGTGACAGCAGTGGCAAGGAGACGAGCGACAGTGGGACTGGCAGCACGGGTTCGGTCAGACTCAGGGTCAGGGACCTCTGGAAGAGAGGACTGAGGAGGAGCAGGCAGAGGAACACGCAGTGGAACAGAGGAAGGACGGAGTGCCATAGTGTGCGTGCCGGGGACAGGAGGAGGACGCGAACGAGGAGCGCGACAAGCAGTCCGAACAGGCGAGACAGGACGAGACGCAGGCTCACAACGCTCTGTAAGACCTCCGGACCGCTCAGTGTAAGGAGAGGGAGCAGGCAGTAGGGAGGCTGGCTGTAACGGCGGCTGCGACTGGTCAGGCAGTGGACACAGGAAGGGAGGAGGAAGACCAGTAGACGGGACACCAAGAACCTGCTGAAGAAGGGGAACGAAGTACGGTCACGGCCGCACAGTGTCTCCAGCACCTCCAGCTCCAAGGTCAACAGCTCCAGCTCCTGCAGCTCCAGCGCCTCCGGCGCCAGTGCCTCCAACTCCAGCTCCTGCAGCCCAAGCGCCTCCTACACCAAGGCCCCCAACTCCAGCTACTCCAGCTCCAGCACCTACAGCGCCAGCTGCTCCAGGCTCCTTAGGGTCTCCAGCTCCAGCGCACCCAACACCACCAGTCTCGACAGCTCTAGTAGGAATAGCAGCACCTCCACCTCCAGTGTCTCCAGCCCCTCCAGCTCCGGAAGCCCCACTCCGACGGTGCGGGCGCCGAACAAGCCACTCACGCAGCTGCTGCGAGGACAGTCGAGGCGAAGCTCCAGCAGGACCTCCAGACGAAGCAGCACCCCGAGGCTCAGCACTCTCAGACTCCGCACCCTCCGACTCAGAACCCCCAGGCTCAACACTCTCAGGCTCAGCACCCCCAGACCCAGCACCCTCAGACCCCGCACCCCGCGGCTCCGCACCCCCAGACGCAGCACCCCCAGACGGTAGAAGGGAACCGACTCATCGAACGTGACGTCCTGAGACGGGAGGACACGGCGCGAGGTGGGGTGGTAAAACTGCCAGGTGCGTCAAGGACAAAGCCAAGGAAGACGCAGGGAATGGCGCGGGCAGAGAGCTTGTCCGCGAACGTATCGTGAACAAAGGCACGAGAAACCCAGACCCAGAACACCGACGCATTGCCAAACTTCCCCGTCCAACGCAGTGTGGGCGAGGTCTCCGGCAAGGAAGACACGGGGCCAAAGGTTGAGCTGATGCGCAGTGTACCGGACCGCAAACGGCCACAGAAAATGGGGAGCGGCCGCATGGATCATGGAGGTACGAGCGACCTCCATGACTAAGCCAATGCGGCGCTCAGCAATCCCATTTTGCTGAGGGGAGTCCGGAAGCGTGAACGACTGGAGAATGCCCTCCCCACGACAAAAGTCCCGCAAGAGGTCGGAGGAAAACTCCCCACCTCTGTCTGAGTGCAGACGCAGGACAGGAAGGTCTGTACCGAAGCGCTCGCGGAGCTGGAGACGGACTGTGCGGATCCAAGGGATCAAGACATCAGAGACCTCACCCTTGCTGCGCAAGGGGAAGACCGTGGTGTACCGTGTGTAGTCGTCAACTACCAGCAGAAAGTAGCGCTCGCGGCCCTGTCCACTGACGCGGGCTGGGCCCCACACGTCCATGTGGAGAGTCTGCTGGGGAGCAGTCGTCGGGGGAAACGAGGAGGAGTGAGGAGCGGCGCGCTGCCGCCCCTCGACGCAAGGAAGACAGGGCGGGGCAGGCGAGGGCGGTAAGGGAGGCAGAGACCTGGGGAGACCAGAGACAAGGAGACAGGAGTGCATGCCTCAAAGGCGTGGCAGGGAGGGGTGACCCACGCGGTGGTGCCAAAGAAGAGTCTGGTGCGACAGGAGGCGAAACGAGCAAGAGGCGGCTACCTGACCTGACGTGGACACCTGAGCGAACGCAGTGACCTGAGGAGGCTCGGTAGCGAGAGTGTACAGACTCGACCCTGGCCGACGAGTGAACGTAGCGAGGTGACGCCCCGTCCGTAGAGAACGAGGGGAGATGAAGACCTGACAGTGAGCCGGATGGAACCACCGGACACGGGAGGACAGTGGAGGAACGGGCAACGACCGGGCCACCAGAGGGGTCAGCCAGTCTGACCGGGACAGGTGCAGGGAGAGGAGTGAGAGTGGTTCTGTCACGAAAGAAACAGCGCGAGGCGCCGGAGTCCAACGTGAAAGTGTGCAAGGCCTCAGCAGGCGCAGTACCAGGGGGAGTACCAGACGCACTAGCACCTAGAGCAGCAGCCGCTATACCTGGGTCAGGTGGCACACACCGGTAACAGTCACCCTCAGCACTAAAAGACAAAGCATACATGGCAGAGATAATAACATCATAGTCTAGGTCAAAGATAGCAACTCCTAACTGAAGCAACTGCGCCCAGCGAGGGCGCTCGATGTCGTCACCAAACTCAGCACGCCAGGCGTCGTCAAGGCGGGCAAAGCAGCGGCGCTCAGTGTGATACCTCCCGCATGTCTGGCCCGCACGGACACCCGTGCAAATGACATACGGGCAGGTCTCACTACCCTCACTCGTCCCACGCTGAACCAACCACTCACGGAGCTGCTGGGGCGTCTGGGTCTCGCTCGGACGCTGCTGCTGCTGGCCCCGACCACCACCAGGGCCTCCACGCCGAGGTCCAGACCGACCACCACCGGTCCCACCGCCTCCACTGCCGCCACTCCCTCCGCTGCCTCCACCGCCGCCACCAGTCCCACCGCCGCCACCACCTCCACCGCCTCCACCTCCTCTACCGCTGCCCCCACTACCGCTCCCACTGCCACCTCCACCACCACCGCTGCCTCCTCCACTACCCCGGCCACCCTTGCCCTTGCTGGCGCGGCGCTTCGCACTAGTCGAAGCAGCACCAACGTCCTCAGGAATAGAGATGTCTACAGCAGCAGCAGAGGCAAAGGAGGGGGAAAGGGGGTAGGGGGAGCACCTCTCAAAGAAGGGTGAGCGCGGAGTGCCATGAGCAGCACCTACAGCAATTGCACTAGTCTCAGCTGTGAGGAGATGCTGCTCGAGGAGGTCAACAGTGAGGGAGGTGGGGTCGAGGGTGAGGAAGTGGTCCCTGACAGAGCAAAGGGAGTCAGGGAGGCGAGTGACTATGAAGTAGAGGGTGATGAACATGGGGGGCTGGTTCGTGGGAAGGAACTCAGGAGGGATGGCAGCGCGGTAGCGAGCGTCGCTAGTGCACAGGTGGGTAACCAGGTCCGCTACTGTGGCAAAAGCCGACAGCTTAGGGAACAGGTAGGGCAGTAGCAGCCTGCCAATAGCAGCAGTGGCAGGGGAGGAGTAGCGAGCAACGACATCGTCGTACAGGGCCTGTGCTGTCCTGTGCTCTCCAAAGTGAGCACATTCGGTCGCGGGCAGGTGGTTGCGAATGGCCAAGCGGGCAGTAGCGTCATGAGACAGCCACTGGGAACGAGTCGAAACGTCAACTGTGGCGGGAGGGGCTGGAGCGGCACCGGACACGTGGTCAAACAGTGAGACACTGTCCTTAAGATCGCTCAGTAGGTACAGTTGCAGATCGTCGTGCCACGTGTCAAATGCTACAGGTCTGCCCTCCGGGTCGAACGCGAGAACTCTAAGCGAAGCCATAGTGGCGCAGGATGCAGGAGCAGCAGTAGCAGCAGGAGCGGCAGTAGCAGCAGGAGCAGAAGTAGCAGTAGCTAAGGGGCCAAGGGGCGGGGCCGAGGGGCCTAGGGGCCAAGGGGCAAAACAAGGGGGGGGCTGAGGGGCCGAGGGGCCTAGGGGGCCGAGAGGCCTAGGGGCCGAGGGGCCAAACATGGGGGGGCCGAGGGGCCGAGGGGCCTAGGGGGCCGAGAGGCCTAGGGGGCCGAGGGGCCAAACAAGAGGGCCGAGGGGCCGAGGGGCCGAGGGGCCTAGGTGGCCGAGAAGCCTAGGGGGCCGAGAGGCCTAGGGGGCCAAGGGGCCAAACGAGAGGGTCGAGGGGCCGAGGGGCCTAGGGGGCCGAGGGGCCAAACACGAGGGCCGAGGAGGCCGAGCCTAGGGGCCGAGGCTAGGGGCCGAGGGGCCGAGGGGCTAAACAAGGGGGGGGGCGGGCGCGGGCTAGGTACGGGGCCGGGCGCGGGCTAGGTACGGGGCCGGGCGCTGGGCAGGTACAGGGCCGGGCGCTGGGCTCTGAAATGGGGCCGAGGGGCCTAGGGGGCCGAGGGGCCAAACACGAGGGCCGAGGAGGCCGAGCCTAGGGGCCGAGGCTAGGGGCCGAGGGGCCAAACAAGGGGCCGGGCGCGGGCTAGATACGGGGCCGGGCGCGGGCTAGGTACGGGGCCGGGTGCGGGCTAGGTACGGGGCCGGGCACTGGGCGAGGGACGGGGCCGGGCGCGGGTGTCGACGGGCCGGGGCTAGGTATGGGGCCGGGCGCGGGCTAGGTACGGGGCCGGGCGCTGGGCGAGGGACGGGACCGGGCGCGGGCGTCGACGGGCGCGGGCTAGGGATGTGAAGAAGCAGGAATGAATGATTGAATAGGAAATGAGTTTGGTACAAATATGAAACCCTAGGAAACTGTACCCCATAGTGTCTACCCCACTACATCCTAGACAGGCTATGTAATTAATGTTTGACACACCCCCATAGGCAAAGTGGGGGAGAACAAGGGGTCACAAGACCAGTCAAGTAAAGCAAAGCAAAGCAAGCTCAGGGTGGATCACAACGTCACCACACATTCCGAGCACAGGTTCAAAGGCCAGAAGGCCAGTTCACATGCAGGATTATATATGAGAAGTAAACAAGCAAGTGCAGGTATATATATAGAACACAGTACAAGTAAAGTCAAGAGGTAAGCAAGTGAGGCCAAGTAGGCACAAGACCTAGCATAGTACAGAAGCGCTGATGATCACAAGGCTGAAGTGCCTTGGTGAAAATATCAGCAGTGTTGGCCTGAGAGGCCACGTAAGCAAGGCGTAGCTAACCACACTGCTGCAGCTCACGAGCAAGGAAGTAGCGAAGAGCAATGTGCTTCGTTCTGTGCTCCAGTCTGTGCTCCCGACACAAGGCCAACATGGCCTTGTTGTCTACGTACAGAACTGGAGGTGAACGAGGCGGCTCTCCCAGGTCAGTCAGCAGGTAGGTGAGCCAGCGTAACTCCTGTGCAGCCATGGCCCCTGCGTAGATCTCAGCCTCACAGCTGGAGCTGAGAACAGAAGACGAGCGGGTAGACCGCCACGAAACAGATCCGGAACCAAGGCTGAAGGTGTAACCCTGTGACGACCGGTGCGTAGCGACGTCGTCAACCCAAGACGCGTCTGCATGACTAGTGAGGACCACCGGACTCCGCCCTCCAAGCACGAGCCCCATGCCTGACGTACTGCACAAGTAGCGCAACACCCTCTTCGCGGCAGCCATGTGCTCTGGTCGGTGTCTCCCAGGAGCAACATAGCATGCCAAGATGCTAAGAGGGTATGCCAGGTCAGGTCGAGTGCAGGTCATCAGGTACATGAGGCAGCCAACAAGCTCTGGGTACGGGCCACTCGACTCTACGGACTCATCCGAAGGCAGAGCCGAGAGCGAGTGGCGAGTAGACAGAGGAGTGGCCTGAGGCGAGGAGTACGTGAAGTCGAAGCGCTGAAGGACCTGCTGCACCATGTGTGACTGAGTCAGGGTAATGGTGCGCCGTGCTCTGTCCCGGGTGATCTGCAAGCCAAGATAGCTGCGCAGTTCACCCAGGTCTGTGCACGTGTGTCTCTTCTGCAGCTCGGACTTCACGTGGGTGAGTCCAGCAGTGTCAGTCGTAGCAAACACCAAGTCGTCGACGTACACGAGGATGTAGAACGGCGGCAGCAAAGTGTCGGTGCGAAGAAACAGCGACAGGTCAGCAGTAGAAGGAGCAAACCCAAGAGCCGCAAGCGTAGTCCTCAGTGTGTCGTGCCACTCACGGGGCGCCTGGCGGAGACCGTAGACTGGCCGCCGGAGGCTCCATTGGGTACCAGGAGGAAACGACCCAGTGAAGCCAGGTGGGCGGCGCAGCCAGATCTCCTCGTGCAGGCTGCCCTGTAGGAAAGCAGTGCTGAAGTCAAGAGAGTGAAGCTCGTAGTCACGCTGAGCAGCGACGTGCAGCAGAACCCGAAGAGTGGTCATCTTCGGGGTCGGGGAGAAGGTCTGAAAGTAGTCAACTCCCTACCGCTGACTGAAGCCTCAAGCCACGTAACGCGCCTTGAAGACAGGCGGAGAACCCGGCGGCCGCTTCACCCTGAAAATCCACATGCCACTGACGATGTTCGCCCCAGGTGGGGAAACCTCGTCGACGTAGGTGCCTGTGGACTTCCAGGAAGCCATCTCTGCGTCCATGGCTGACTGCCACTGAGAGGAGTAGGGACCCTCTATCGCCTCTGCGTAAGAGCGCGGGGTCGGGATGTCTGGTGCATCCGGGTCTCCCTCAGGGGCAAGCAGCATGGACACGAGATGAGGTAAAGCAGCAGCAAAACACTGGAACTCCTCCTGCCTGTCCTCAAGGACGTCCGTGCTAAGAGCACACTCACCCCCGACGGACGGAGGACAGACAGACTCAGACTCAGCAACAAGACTAGCGGCGTAGTCTAGACGACAGTGAGCAGCGAAGTCAACAAGCTCGGCAACTAAGGCAGACGCAGCAGTGGACTCAAAGGAAGGGTCAGGGAGAACAGTGGCTAGGAAACGCGTGACAGTAGGACTGGCAGCACGAAGGGAGTCAGACTCCGGGTCAGCAAGAGCAGGAAGAGAGGACTCTGGAGGAGACGGCAAAGGGACACGCTGCGGCGCAGTGGAAGGACGCAGTGCCATCTGATGCGTGCCCGGGACCGCAGGAGGACGCTGACGTGGAACACGACGACTAGTGCGAGCAGCACGAACAGGTGACGCAGGACGCGACTCAGGCTCACAAAGCTCAGCAAGACCTCCAGTAGGACCAGCGTAGGGAGAAGGAGCAGGCAGAGGGGAGGCCAGCTGTAACTGTGACTCAGACTGGACTGGCGGTGGACACTCTAAGGAGGGAGTAGGATTAGAAGAAGGTGGAAGACCAAGCACCTGCTCAAGGAGCGGAACGAAGTACGGCCGCGACCGCGCAGCGCCTCCAGAACCAGCAGAGACAGCACCAGCACCCCCAGCGTCAGCGCCAACTCCAGCAGCACCACCAGCACCAGCAGCACCTCTAGCAGCTCCAGTAGCGCCAACTCCAGCACCCACAAGAGCACCGGCTCCAGCAGCACCTCCAGCTCCAGTACCTCCAGCAGCTCCAACTCCAGCAGGACCACCGGAAGACGCACTAGCTCCGGCTCCAGTACCTCCAGTAGCACCTACTCCAGCAGCACTACCAGCCCCAGCTCCGCCAATAGCCCCAGCACGAGTAGCACCACCAGGCCCAGCAGCTCCAGTACCTCCAGTACGAGCACCTCCGGGACCCGTGGCTCCAGCACCCCCAGCAACAGTAGAACCTCCAGCACCGGCAGCACCACCAGCTCCAGCAGCACGGCTCCAGCGCCGAGCAAACCACTCGCGCAGCTCCTGTGGAGAGGGTAGCTCCCGCCGGGACAAAGCACCCGAAGGACCTCCAGGTCCAGCACCGTCAGGCTCCGCACCACCACTCTCAGAAACCCCAGGCTTAGCACCCCCAGGCTCCGCACACTCAGGCTCAGCACCCCCAGACCCGGCACCCGCAGGCTCAGCACCCCCAGTAGCACCAGAGTCAACAGCTACCTCGACAGGCTCGACTGCGTCTACCTGGGACACACCTGAGGGGGCAGGACCCTGAGGGGGGAGGGGGTCTACCGGGGGGGGACCGGGCGCGAGGAAGAGCGGCGGGGGGGGGGAGGGGGGCAGTGCGGTAGGGGAAGAGACGGTAGTACGGAACCGACTCGTCAAACGTGACGTCCTGGTAGGACAGAACACGGCGCGAGGTGGGGTGGTAAAACTGCCAACCAGGCGCGTCAGGGGGGAAGCCAAGGAAGACGCAAGGAACAGCACGGGAGGACAGCTTGTCCGCAGACAAGTCACGGACAAAAGCTCGAGATCCCCAGACACGGAACGCAGACGCATCGCCAACCTTCCCCGTCCACCGCAGAGTAGGGGAGGTCTCCGGCATGGAGACCCGGGGCTGAAGGTTGATCTGATGCGCCGCGTACTGAACCGCGAACGGCCACAGAAAATGGGGAGCAGCCGCATGGATCATGGACGTACGA
Source organism: Closterium sp. Naga37s-1 (assembly GCA_947471745.1). Classification (NCBI taxonomy): domain Eukaryota; kingdom Viridiplantae; phylum Streptophyta; class Zygnematophyceae; order Desmidiales; family Closteriaceae; genus Closterium; species Closterium sp. Naga37s-1. Next base: position 4,788,650 of record CANJKZ010000736.1, read on the forward strand.
GCGACGTCCATGACCATGCCAATGCGGCGCTCAGCAATCCCATTTTGCTGTGGAGAGGCCGGAAGCGTGAACGTCTGGCGGATGCCCTCCGCACGACAGAAGGCTCGCAGAAGGTCGGAGGAAAACTCACCACCTCTGTCGGAGTGCAGACGCAGAACAGGAAAGTCCGAGCCGAAACGCTCTCTGAGCTGGAGACGAGCAACGCGGATCCAGTCGATCAACACCTCAGTGACCTCATCCTTGCGGCGCAAGGGGAAGACTGAGGTGTAACGCGAGAAGTCGTCAACCACCAGCAGGAAGTAACGCTCGTGACCCTGTCCTCGGACGCGGGCTGGGCCCCACACGTCCATGTGAAGAGTCTGGAGCGGAGCCTCTGTTGGAGGAAACTCGGAGGAGTGAGGAGCGGCGCGCTGCCGCCCCTCAACACAGGGAACGCAGGTAGGGGCAGGCCTCGGGGGAAGGGGAGGGAGGGACCGGGGGAGACCAGAGACAAGGACACGGGAGGCCATGCCTCGGAGACGAGGCAAGGAGGGGTGACCAAGGCGGTGGTGCCAGAGGAGGGTCTGGGGAGACAGGAGGCGACACGAGCAGGGGGCAGACTCAGGACCTGACCGAGACGCTGCAGCAAACACCTGACTCGACGCAGCTACCTGACCAGACGCAGCAACCGGAGGAGACTCTGTGGTCATATCTTTCTCGTAAGTGGTTGGGAGAAGCCAAACCAGGTTGGCAAGTATGGCCAAGTTGGGTGAGGTGGATGGCATGAGTTGGGAAAGTGACAAATGTCAAAGTTGGGGTGCCTATAGAGAGGGGAATTGTGTGGTATGGGGTTTCCTTGGTTGGGGACTCCCTTGGGACCTTCCCTCTCGTCCTTCTCATCCCCTCCTACCTGGTTCTATTGCTACTCCAACTTTCTTGTGTGAACTTGTGAGATAATTGTGATTGAGTTACGTTTTTCTATGGCAGCATACCCCCTAGTGCGCCGAAGTTTATAACTCGAGGTATACTCCATATTTTGATACTATTCAAATTGGGAAAGATAGCCACGGTCAAGGGCTACAACATACTGGAGTTTGAGAGAATTCTAACTGTGCGTTAATCGTCGACGACGTTTCTTGTGACGACGACTTTTCTTTCCAGAATTGTAGTTGACGATTTTGAGATATTTCAGCCCCTAGTCTTCATAGACTCCGTCCTTAGTCTCTAACACACCACTCACCAAGTTCGTAGAGAACGAGGGGAGGTAGAGACCGGAAAGGGAGCCTGACGGGGCCGCCGGACACGGGAGGACAGTGGAGTAGTGGGCAAGGACAGGACCCCCAGAGGGGTCTGCCAAGGAGACCGCAACCGGCCGATTGAGCGGCGTGAGGGTGGTGCGGTCTCGAAAGATGGAGCAGGAAGCACCCGAGTTGAGGGTGAAGGTGTGCAAAACCTGAGCCGACGCGGTACCTGAGAGAGCAGACTCACCAGCACCCGGAGCAGTAGACTCACTAGCACCTAGAGCAGCATCCTCAATGCCCGGGTCAGGCGGAACACACACGTAACAGTCACCCTCAACACTAATAGACACAGCATACATGGCAGCAAGAATAGCATCAAAATCAAGATCAAAGATAGCTACACCCGACCTGAGCAGATCACCCCAGCGAGGGATCTCAGTGGCGTCAAGGAACTGGGTACGCCAGGCGTCTGTCACGCGGCCGAAGCAGCGCTGGGTGGCGTGCAGGCCGCCACACTGCTCTCCAGTGCGGTCGCCGGTGCGCAGGACGTAGGCACAGGGACCAGCACCCCCAGACCCCTGGCGCCCTGCGTACCACTCACGAAGCTGCTGGGGCGACGGGGTCTCACGAGAGCGTGGCTGGTGCTGGGGTCCCCCCTGCACAGCTCCGCCTCGACCAGCTCCACCTCCGCCGCCGCCGCCTCCGCTGCCTCCACCCCAACCGCCACCACCACCGCCGCCTCCACCTCCACCGCTGCCACCGAAGCCCCCACCTCTGCCACCACCCCCACCCCCACCCCCTCCTCCGCCTCCACCGCCACTACCGCCTCCCCCGCCACCTCCTCCAGCGCCCTTGCCCCGCTTGCCCTTGCCGTTGCGGCGCCTCTCGCTAGGAGCAGACGCAGCGCTGACCGAATCGGTGTCAACAAGGTCGACAGCAGCAGCAGAGGCAACGGAGGGCAAGAGGGGAACGGGGGAGCACCCCTCAAAGACAGGGGTACGGGGGTCACCACGAGAGGCTCCTACAGCGGTAATACTGGTCTCTGCTGCAAGGAGGCGCTCCTCGAGGAGGTCAACGGTGAGTGTGGTGGGGCAAAGAGAGATGAAGTGGTCCCTGACCATGCGAAGGGTGTCAGGGAGTCGGGTGACTAGGTAGTAGAGGGTGATGTACATGGGGGGGGGGTTCTTGGCGCAGAACTCAGCAGGAAGCGCAGCGCGGTAGTGGGTATCACTAGTGCGGAGGTGTGTAATGAGGTCAGCGACTGTGGCAAAAGCGGCGAGGTTAGGGAACAGGTACGGTAGCATGAGGCGGCTAAGGGCAGCAGTGGCAGGGGAAGAGTAGCGTGCAACTACAGCGTCGTACAGAGTCTTAGCACTCTTGTACTGACTAAAGTGCGCGCGCTCAGTAGACGGCAGGTGACTACGTACAGCAAGGCGGGCAGCAGTATTGCGCGTGGTCCACTGCGAGCGAACAGTACTGTCAGCATCAGCAGCAGGGGCAGTAGAGGCGCCAGACGTGAGATCGAACAGTGAGAGACCATCCTTGCTATCGCACTGTAGGAAAAGCTGCATATCATCTATCCAGACCTCAAAGTCGACCGCTCGACCCTCAGCATCGAAGGTAAGCACTGTGGGACTAGCCATGACAGCACCAGCAGTTGGCTAGCAGCAGCAGCAGCAGTGCAACTCGGCTAAGCGGCGCGGTTAGGCAGGGCAGCGCGGCTCGGCAGGGCGGGGCGGCTCGGCGGTGCTCTTACCAGGGGCGGTTGGGTAGGTGGCCGCGACTGGTGGGGCAGGGCCGGGGCAGGGCCGGGGCAGGTCCGGAGCAGGGCCGGGGCAGGGCCGCGACAGGGCCGGGGCAGGGCCGGTGCAGGTCCGGGGCAGGGACGGGGCAGGGACGGGGCAGGGCCGCGACAGGGCCGGGGCAGGGCCGGGGCAGAGTCGGGGCAGGGCCGGGGCAGAGCCGCGACAGGGCCGCGACAGGGCCGGGGTAGGTCCGCGACAGGTCCGGGACAGTGCCGCTACAGGGCCGGGGCAGGGCCGCGACAGGACCGCGACGGGGCGGCGAGGTAGGGCCGGGGCAGGGGCGGGGCGGGGCCGCGACGGGGCCGCAACGGGCGACGGGGGAGGGCCGGGGCAGCGCCGCGACAGGGCCGCGACGGGGCTGCGTCGGGCGACGGGGCAGGGCCAGGGCGGGGCCGCGACGGGGTCGCGATAGGCGACGAAGGGGCCGCGTAGGGGCCGGGTAGGGGGCCGCGATGGGGTCGCGATAGGCGACGAAGGGGCCGCTTATGGGCCAGGTAGGGAAAAAAATATTTAAGGTGGGCCCTTAGGAAGGAACGGTCCCACTAGGGAACCCGCTCTATACCATGTGAAGAAACAGGAATGAATGATTGAATAGGAAATGAGTTGGGTACAAATATGAAACCCTAGGAAACTGTACCCCATAGTGTCTACCCCACTACAGCCTAGACAGGCTATGTAATTAATGTTTGACAAGGGAAGGGGCCGGGCGCGGGGCTAGGTACGGGGCCTGGCGTTGGCTAGGGACGGGGCCGGGCGCGGGCTAGGTACGGGGCCAGGCGCGGGCGAGGTACGGGGCCGGGCGCTGGGCTAGGAACGGGGCCGGGCGCGGGCTAGGTACGGGGCCGGGCGCGGGTGTCGACGGGGCGCGGGCTAGGTACGGGGCCGGGCACGGGTGTCGACAGGGCGCGGGCTAGGTACGGGGCCGGGTCGCGGGCTAGGTACGGGCCGGTCGCGGGCGTCGACGGGGCGCGGGCTAGGTAAGAGGCCGGGCACAGGTGTCGACGGGGCGCGGGCTAGGTACGTGGCCGGGTCGCGGGCTAGGTACGGGCCGATCGCGGGCTGGGTACGAGGCCGGGCGCGGGGCTAGGGGCGATGGGCCTAGGGAGGTAGTCGCAATGTAGCAGGTGGTGGGCCCAAGTAACCTGCTCTGATATCATGTGAGAATAACAAACGAGAATGAATGAACTAGCAACAGTTGGGTACAAGTACTAACCCTAATTGGGTTGTACCCCTTATGGGCTACCCCAGTACAGCCTACACAAATGTATAAGCTATAATGTTCTGACACACATATGCTCCTCGGGTCGCTTCGTTCAACAGGAACACCAACTTCAGCGCGAAGTTGTAATCGCCGTGGCCAACAACCAGAACCTGCACACACGACGACAAGGGATAATACAACTTCAGTCTCGAGAAACTAACGTCATCTTACAAATGTCCAAAGTTTTAATTGCAGAAGGACTCGGCTACAACTTACTCAGCGTCAGTCAACTAATGGCGAAGGGCATCCATCTCGAAGCAGACAGCACCACTCAGGAATTCAAACTATTCCATGGAAAGGGCGGACTCTATATCGGCAAGGCAGTTTTGAAGAACAACGTCTTCGTTCTTGACTTCGTTCCAGACCAAGGTACCGCCGACAGCGACGCCATCGTCAACTTCACTTCTTGGACACATCCACCGGACCTCGATCCCGACTTCAGTCCCGGAGGATTTTGGTATTCACATATCATACCTGAAGCAGAAAGAACAAGGGCATTAGCAACAATCCGACAAGAAGAAACAACATCAACAGCAGCGGAGACAACATCGGCAGCAGCAGCAACACCTACGGCACCAATCGCGGGCTCTTCGACGGCACCAGTTCTCATCGACGACACTCCACAAACTCCTGCGCAGCAGTTAACTCCCACTCCACGTGAAGTTCACAGAAGCGCCAACTTCACTGCGGGTTTTTACTCCAACTCCGACCTGTACAGGCGCTCACCAGGACATCGAGCGAGCGAATCACTATGGCACGAAAGAATGGGACACCCAAGCAACACAACGTTAAATAACACAATCAAGGTGGCAGTACTCGACAAAGATTCACTCCTTCTACCCGACGGCAGAGAACTCCAACGAGTTCGAGGCACATGCTTTACATGCCCCGAAGCTGACTTACCTCATCAACCATTTGTCCCTCACCACAATCCAAGTGCGCCAGCCTACGCACCACTCGAGAAAGTATACAGCGACATCATGTATACTCGCGAACAAGAACAAGGAGCATATAATTACGTGATCACTTTCATCGACGCCGCCACCCGTTACGTCTGGCATCTGAATCTCCCAAGTCGCGACATGGCCTTCGAAGCCTTCGTCGCCTGGCTACCTGTGGCAGAACGAGAATCAGGAGCAAAGCTAAAAATCTTCCAGTTAGACGGAGGAGGGGAATATCAGTCACAAAGGTTCCGGCAGTACCTCGCAGAACGAGGCATCAAGCGACTCATCTCGCTTCCCTACGCCCATCAACAGCAAGGCGTGGCATAACGGATGAACAGAACTCTCCAGAACACCATGCGCAAACTGTTTCGTGGCATGCGACTGCCCAGCCACTAGTGGCCTAAGGCGATGGACCACGCTGTCCTGCTGCACAACTTGCTCTCGTCATCATCGCTCCCGAACAACGCATCACCGCACCTGCTGTGGACAGGAAAATTGGGCAACACAAAAATGTTACGAGTTTTCGGGTGCATGGTACAGTACCGACCGCACACTGCGAGAGCTGGAAGATTTTCTCAACGCGCACAGTGGGGACTACACCTGGGCATCGAAAAGCATTACAACGCATGTAGAAGATTTTCGACGTCCACTCGAAGGAAACAGTAGCAGCACATGATGTTATTTTCTACGAGCGACTCACAATTCAAACGTACCTGGACAACCTGGCAGCAAGTCGAGACCTCACTGGCGGCTTCCGTGGCAACCGAGCCTTCGCTTCAGCAGCAGACGAAGCTGACTGGGATGAGCAGAACCTGGACGGAGCTTCGGAAGAAGCCGGACCTCTCCCGTATTGCTCCGTGCCCATCCCGATGGATGACGAAAACCCTCGCGAAAGTATCAACGCCGAAACCTACTTCGACTTCGCCAACACCGGTTACGTTACACCTCAACCGGTTGACACCAATGTCTCCGACCGCATAGGACCAAATTTCTTACCGGATCCAGAAGCAGGAGACGAAGCAGCTTATCCAGAGGACGCAAATCTCCCCCGCTACACACAGAGTGGACTGCAGATACTGGGACTCGTCACTGCTGTCCACGGAGCAGCACCGCCTAAGGAGCCTGCCAACATTCAGCAGGGTCTGGGGGGGGAACATAAGGAAAAATGGCATGAAGCCATGGACAGAGAGTTAAAGGCGCTGCAAGAACGCAACACCTGGAAAGTCGTGCCTATCGGAGTAGCACGCAACAAGACCATTCTCACGGGAAAATGGGTTTTTTTTCGCGTGAAAACAAAAGCTGACGGAACAATCGACAAATTCAAGGCACGCTGGGTCGTGCGTGGCTTTGACCAAGAGCAAGGGCGAGACTTCACGAAAACTTTTGCACCAGTAAGCCGACATACCTCACTGCGGATTCTCCTCGTGATAGCAGCCATGAACCGGAAGAAGCTTCGGCAAATCGATGTCGCCAATTCCTTTCTCTACGCCCTGGTCGATGCTGAGATCTTCGTCAAACTCCCGCACGGGTCTAACGCAGACCCCAACCAAGTTTGTCAGTTGGAAAAATCTCTACACGGCATCAAACAAGCCCCAAGACTGTGGCAGCAGCATCTTCACGCCCGCTTAATCCGCATCGGATTCCTTCAACTACCGCACGACCAAGGGATGTACCGACTTACGAAGGGTACCGACTACATTCTACTCATCGTCTACGTCGACGAACTCCTCTACATAGGCTCTACCGACGCCATAACGACATGGTTTGAAGGGGAGCTGCAGCGGGATCTTACACTCACCGTCGCGACTACCGTGACACAGTACCTAGGACTGAACATTCAAGACGGCGACAACGCAATCTACCTCAGCACCGAAAAGTACACAGACACTATCGCCAAACGTCTCGGAATCACTCCAACTGTCATCTCCACGCCATACCGCTACACCGATGGAAATCGAAAAACCTCCGCCCTACTCAAACCTGCCGGCATCCGCGACTACCAACGAAAGTTAGGCGGCCTACTCTTCGCAGCCGTTACCTGCCGACCGGATCTATCCTACTCAGCTAGCCAAATCGCTACCTACCTCAAGAATGTCAAACTTATATGCTATAGTCTATCTAGGCTGTAGTGGGGTAGTTCATATAGGGTACAACACTTTTAGGTTTCCTACTTGTACCCACCTGCTTGCTAGTTCAGTCATTCATTCGTTCCATATTCTAACATGGTATTCTGAGCAGGTTCCCTCGTGGGAACGTTTTTTTTAGGGCCCACCACGAACATTTTTTTTTCCTGCCCTGCCCGAAGCGCGCCTCGCGCCTACCTTACCTGCGCCGCCGCGCGCCCTTCTCTAGCTGGCCCGTCGCGGCCCTGCCTCAGCCAGCCCGTCCCGGCCCGTAGCTGCCCGTCGCTGGCCCGTCGCCACGCGTCGCGGCCCTGCCTTAGCCGCCCACTACAGCCCCGCGCTCGCCCGTCGCTGGCCCGTCCCGGCCTGTCCCGGCCCATCTCGGCCCGACCCGGCCCGTCCCGGCCTGTCCAGGCCTGTCGTCGGCCCGTCCCAACCCCTTTGCTGCCCGTCGTCGGCCCGTCGCCACCCGTCGTCGGCCCGGTGGCCGCCCGTCGCGGCCCGTTCGCCGCCCGTCGTCGGCCGTTCGCTGCCCGTCGCGGCCTCTACCCTGCGGCCACCCAGTCGCGGCCTCTGCCCTGCAGCCGCCCGTCGTCGGCCCGTTCGCCGCCTGTCGCGGCCCTGCCCTGCAGCCGCCCCCTGTCGCGGCCCTGTCCTGCTGCCGCCCCATTGCGGCCTCTGCCCTGCAGCCGCCTAATCGCGGCCCTGCCCTGCTGCTGCCCCGGTCGCGGCCCTGACCTAAACCGCCAGCTGCGGCCCTGCCCTGCACCCGCCTCTGGTAAGCACCTGCGCTGCCCTGCCGCGCCGCGCCGCCAGGAACCGAGCCGCGCGGCCCTGCCGAGCCGCGCCACCCAGCCGAGCCGCGCCGCACTGCCAAGCCGCGCTGCCCTACTGCTTGCACTGCTCCTGCTGCTACTGCTGCTACTGCTGCTATGGCTAGCCCTACTGTTCTCACCTTTGATGCTGAGGGGCGTGCAGTTGACTTTGACGTGTGGGTTGACGACCTACAGCTTTTTCTTCAGTGTGACTCTAGGGATGGGGTACCCCTGTTCGATCACACGTCCAGTGTCTCTACTGCACCTGCTGCCACTGCTGACAGTACGGTTCGCTCGCAGTGGACCACTCATGACGCTGTTGCTCGCCTTGTTGTTCGTAGTCACCTGCCGTCTGCTGAGCGCGCGCATTTTGGCTAGTACAAGACTGCTAAGTCTTTGTACCACGCTGTCGTAGCGCGCTACTCCTCCCCTGCCACTGCTGCCCTCAGCCGCCTCATGCTGCCGTACCTTTTCCCTGACCTTGCCGCCTTTGCCACAGTCGCTGACCTCATTACCCACCTCTGCACTAGTGACACCCGCTACCGCGCTGCGCTTCCCACTGAGTTTTGTGCCAAGAACCCCCCCCTCCATGTACATCACCCTTTACTACCTAGTCACTCGCCTCCCTTACTCCCTTGCGTCAGTCAGGGACCACTTTCTCTCCCTTTGCCCCACCGAGCTCGCTGTCGACCTGCTAGAGGAGCGCCTCACTGCGGCTGAGAAGAGTATCTTAGCTGTAGGTGCTTCTCGCAACGACCGTCGCACCCCTTTCTTTGAGGGGTGTTCCCCTGTCCCCCTTCTCCCCTCTGTTGCTTCTGCTGCTGCTGTCGACCTCATTGGCACTGAGGAGGTCGGGGATGCGTCTGCTCCTAGTGGGAGGCGCCGCAACAGCAAGGGCAAGGGGGGCAAGGGTGGTGGAGGGGACGGTGGGGGCGGCGGTGGAGGCGGTGGAGGAGGCGGAGGGGGTGGCGGTGGAGGTGTGGGTGGTGGCGGGAGTGGAGGCTTCGGTGGCGGCAGTGGGGGTGGTGGAGGCAGCGGCAGCGGTGGTGGAGGCAGCGGCAGTGGTGGTGGAGGTGGCGGCGACGGTGGTGCTGGTCAAGGTGCAGTCGCGCAGCGTGGAGGCTTTGGTGGTAGCCAGCGCCAGCAGCAGCCGCATTCCCGTGAGACTCCGTCAGCCCAGCAGCTTCGTGAGTGGTAAGCTGAGCGTGGTAGGTCTGGGGGTGCTGGTCCCTGCACTTACGTTCTTCGCACCGGCGGGCGTCGTGGGGAGACGTGCGGGCTGCCACACACTGCGCAGCGCTGCTTCGGTTGTCTGACTGACGCCTGGCGCGCCCAGTTTCCTGACGCTGTTGAGCTCCCTCGCTGGGGTGATCTGCTTAAGCAGAATGCTGCTATTTTTTATCTTGATTTCGATGCTATCCTTGCTGCCATGTATGTTGTGACTGATAGTGCTGAGGGTGACTGTTACCTGAGTGTTCTGCCCGACCCGGGCATTAAGGCTGCTGCGCTAGGTGCTAGTGCGTCTGCTGCTCCAGGTGCTGGTGAGTCTGCTGCTCCAGGTACTGGTGAGTCTGCTCTCTCTGCTACTGCACCTACTGAGGCCTTGCACACTTTCACACTTGAATCTGGTGCTTCGCGCTCCTTCTTTCGCGACAGCACCACACTCACGCCGCTCAGTCGGCCTGTCACAGTCTCCCTGGCTGACCCCTCTGGGGGCCCAGTCCTTGCGCACTCTTCCACGGTTCTACCGTGTCCTGCGGCCCCGTCGGGCTTGCTGTCGGGACTCCACCTCCCCTCGTTCTCTACAAACTTGGTGAGTGGAGCTGAACTCCAGGACGCGTGGGTTGACCAGTTCACCCCTGGAGGTCAGCGTGTGACCCACTGCACTTGCTCTCGGACGGGCCGCCACCTGGCCACGTTCACTCGTCGGCCTGGGTCAAGTCTGTACACACTGACTACCGCGTCTCCTCCGGTCACTGCGTCTGGTCAGGTAGCCGCGTCTAGTCAGGTGTTTGCTGCCGCGTCCAGGTCCAATCCAGCTTCTGCCCCCTGCTCGTGTCGTCCTCTGTCGCACGAGACTCTCCTTTGGCACCACCGCCTTGGTCACCCCTCCCTGCCTCGTCTTCGAGGTATGGCCTCCCGTACCCTTGTCTCGGGTCTCCCCCGGTGCCTCCCTCCCCTTCCTCCGGGGCCTGCCCCTACCTGTGTTCCTTGTGTCGAGGGCCGGCAGCGCGCCGCTCCTCACTCCTCCGAGTTCCCTCCGACAGAGGCTCCCCTGCAGACTCTTCACATGGACGTCCGGGGCCCAGCCCGCGTCCGTGGAGAGGGTCACGAGCGTTACTTCCTGCTGGTCGTTGACGACTACTCGCGTTACACCACACTCTTCCCCTTGCGCAGCAAGGGTGACGTCACTGAGGTGTTGATCGACAAGATCCGCGGTGCCCGTCGCCAGCTCAGCGAGAGTTTCGGCTCAGACCTTCCTGTTCTGCGTCTGCACTCGGACAGAGGTGGTGAGTTTTCCTCCGACCTTGTGAGGGCCTTCTGTCGTGCGGAGGGTATCCGCCAGACGTTCACGCTTCCGGCCTCCCCACAGCAAAATGGGATTGCTGAGCGCCGCATTGGCATGGTCATGGACGTCGCTCGTACGTCCATGATCCATGCGGCTGCTCCCCATTTTCTGTGGCCATTCGCGGTTCAGTACGCTGCGCCAGTGCAGCCTCGTGTCTCCTTGCCGGAGACCACACCTACTCTGAGGTGGACAGGGAAGGTTGGCGATGCGTCTGTGTTCCGTGTCTGGGGATCTCAAGCTTTTGTCCACGATGCTTCCGCGGACAAGCTGTCCTCCCGTGCCGTTCCCTACGTCTTCCTTGGCTTCCCCCCTGACGCACCCGGGTGGCAGTTCTACCACCCCACCTCGCGTCGTGTTTTGTCCTCTCAGGACGTCACGTTTGACGAGTCGGTGTCGTACTACCGTCTCTTTCCCTACCGCACTGCCTCTCTCCCCCCCCTGCCACTCTTCCTAGCACCAGGTACTCCTCCGGTAGACCCCCTCCCCCCTCAGGGTCCTGCCCCTTCAGGTGTGTCCCAGGTAGACCCTGCCGAGCCGGTCGAGGTAGCTGTCGACTCAGGTGCTGCTAGGGGTGCTGAGCCTGCGGGTGCGGGGACTGGGGGTGCGGAGCCTGGGGGTGCTGAGCCTGAGCGTGTGGAGCCTGGGGGTGCTGAGTCTGGGGGTGCTGAGTCTGGGCGTGCTGAGCCTGGGGGTGCTGAGCCTGAGCGTGTGGAGCCTAGGGGTACTGCGTCTGGGGGTACTGAGCCGGCGCGTGCTGAGTCTAGAGGTTCTCCGGGTGTCCCGTCGCGGTGGGAGCCCCTCTCTCCGCAGCAGCTTCGTGAATGGTACGCTCGGCGCTGTCGCGGTGCTGCTGGTGCTGCTGGTGCTAGAGGTGCTGCTGGAGCTGCTGGAGGTGCTGCTGGAGCTGCTGGAGGTGCTGCTGGAGCTCCTGGAGGTAGTACTGGTGCTGGACCTGCTAGAGGTGCTGCTGGTGTTGCAGCTGCTGGAGCTGCTGGAGGTGCTACTGGAGCTGCTGGAGGTACTTCTGGTGCTGGAGGTGCAGGAGGTGCTGCTGGTGCTGGAGCTGCTGGAGGTGCTGCTGGTGCTGCTGGAGGTGCTCCTGGTACTGGAGCTGCTGGAGGTACTTCTGGAGCTGCTGGAGGTGCTGCTAGTGCTGGAGGTGCTGCTGGTGCTGGAGCTGCTAGAGCTGCTGGTGGTACTGGTGCTGTTCGAGGTCGTGGTGGTTTTGGAGCTGCTGGAGGGGCTATAGCAGCTGGTCCTGGAGGTTCTCGTACTGGAGGTACTGGAGCTGCTGGGACTGGTGGTGCTGCAGGAGTTGTCGCTGGAGACCCTGGGGCTGAGGGTGCCGGTGCTGTCTCTGCTGTTTCTGGAGGCGCTGCGCGGCCGCGGCCGTACTACATTCCGCTCCTTCAGCAGGTTCTTGGTCTCCCGCCTTCTCCTAGTCCTACTCCTCCTTTCCTGAGTCCACCGCCTGTCCAGTCCCAGTCGCAGTTACAGCCGGCCTCTCCACTGCCTGGTCCTTCTCCTTACTCCGGACCGACTAGAGGTCTCACGGAGCGTCGTGAGCCTGAGTCGCGTCCTGTGTCGCTTGAGTCTCGTCCTGCGTCACCTCTGTCTCGTTTTGCGTCGCCTGTCCGCACTGTTCGCACTGGTCGTCGTGTTTCGCGTCCGCGTCCTCCTCCTGTCCCTGGCACTCACTCTATGACAATGCGTCCTTCCACTGCTCTACAGCGTGTCCCTCTGCCGTCTCCTCCTGCGTCCTCTCTTCCTCACGGTCCGGACCCTGAGTCTGACTCTCTTCATACTGCTAGTCCTGCTGTCACGCGTTTTCTGGCCACTGCTGTCACTGACCCTTTGTTTGAGTCCACTGCTGCATCTGCTCTCGTTGCTGAGCTTGTTGACTTTGCTGCAGCCTGTCGCCTAGACTACGCCACTAGTCTTGTTGCTGAGTCTGCGTCTGTGTCTGTCTGTCCTCCGTCCGTCGGGGGTGAGTGTGCTCTTGGCACGGACGTTCTTGAGGACAGACAGGAGGAGTTTGAGTGCTTTGCCGCTTCTGTACCTCATCTCGTGTCCATGCTGCTTGCCCCTAAGGGAGACCCGGATGCACCAGACATCCCGACCCCGCGCTCTTACGCAGAGGCGATAGAGGGTCCCTACTCCTCTCAGTGGCAGGCAGCCATGGACGCCGAGATGGCTTCCTGGAAGTCCACAGGCACCTACGTCGACGAGGTTCCCCCGCCTGGGCGAACATCGTCATTGGCATGTGGCGCGGCTAGGTACGGGGCCGGGCGCTGGGCTAGGGACGGGGCCGGGTGCTGGGCAGGTACGGGGCCGGGCGCTGGGCAGGTACGGGGCCGGGTGAGGGCTAGGTACGGGGTCGGGCGCTGGCTAGGGTCGGGGCCGTGCGCTGGGCTAGGTACGGGCCGGGCGCGGGGCTAGGTACGGGCCGAGCGCGGGCGAGAGACGGGGCCGGGTGCGGGCAGGGTACGTGGCCGGGCGCGGGCGAGGTACAGGGCCAGGCGCTGGCTAGGTACGGGGCCGGGCGCTGGCTAGGGTCGGGGCCGTGCGCTGGGCTAGGTACGGGCCGGGCGCGGGGCTAGGTACGGGCCGAGCGCGGGCGAGAGACGGGGCCGGGCGCGGGCAGGGTACGGGCCGGTCGCGAGGCTAGGTACGGGCCGGGCGTTGGGCGCGGAACGGAGGCCGGGCGCGAGGCTAGGTACGGGCCGATCGCGGGCTAGGTACGGGGCCAGGCGCGGGCTAGGTACGGGGCTGGGCGCGAGGCTAGGTACGGGCCGATCGCGGGCTAAGTACGGGCCGGGCGCGGGGCGACGGAGTCGACGGGGCCAGCGGGGCTGAGGGGTGCGGCTAGGGGCGACAGGGCCAACGGGGCCGAGTGTCACAGCTAGGGGCGACGGGGCCAAGGGGCCGAGCCTAGGGGCTAGGGGCTACGCCAAGTGGCGACGGGCCGGGGCCTAGGCTAGCAGGGCATTAGGTGGTGGGCCCATTGATGTTAGGTCCTAGAACTTATTGCTCTTAATACCATGTTAGAATAGTAGCTAGACTTAGGAGCCATGGCTAGTGAGTGTCGAGAGAGATTGTGCAAGGGAGAATCGA